>CAWUFW010002718.1:1200000-1800000 GCA_963921515.1 Calotriton arnoldi
CCCATGACCACCCTTTAAGAAACACGATCAGTTGATCTATCATCCCCAAGCAGAATCTAGTTAGGAGGTAACTGATGAAAACAATTATCAACAAAAATGAAATAAGGCTCAATGAGAGAGGTTGTTTTGATCATGAGCAACGCCCGTACCGATCCTTCATGCAATTCTATAGCATCCCTGTCAGATTTACATGGATGAAGAAATTCTCCTTGGTCCATGCTATATCAGATTTTCTGATAGATTCAGGGGCTGTAAACACCTCAGACCGTCCAAGAGCCTGAAAACTCTTTTGCACATATTTCAGCCAAGCAATATTTTTCCCATAATCCAAAGAGAGGCAATCTCTCAAAAATATCCAGTTTAACTCGAGTTTTGGATTAACCCATTTCGCCAGCCATTTTAAAAGAGGTCGAAGGGCAATTAGATCTACTGTGTATCCCTTCCCTACTTTCTCATGGACTATGTGAGAGGATATACCACTTGGCAAATCCAACAAACGTTTCAAAAAAATATTCTCAACCACTGGATGCTGAGAACAATCAACATATCCCAACAATTTGCTACCATAAAATACTGCAGACCTACATATTGCATCAAAGATCTTTAATAGGATTCGAAAGGATTTGTTCCCAAGTCTGGCAGCAAAATCAAAAATTGCACCCGCTGTCCTCGTAAAAAGAGACTGTTTGGCCAAAATCAAAGGATGCTAGGTTCCCTACTGATCAAACAAAACCCCAAGATATGTAAACGAGGGGACCCTTGTGATTTCCACTCCCATTATAGTGTGTCTTCTACTCTTCGTGGATCTTGGGACCATAACTATAACGTGACTACCCCAAATTAGTGGAGAGGTCAAGGGAGTCCTTACATTTTACGAAGGAATCTAAAAGTAGTGAAAGACCCAAAGCCGTCCTTGCTAGAAAGACGGCGTCATCTGCATACAAGAGAACTCGAATCAGTCTCTTACCCATTCGGGGGTAGATCTAGACCCTCCTGCAATAAATGGTCTTTGAGATGATTAATATATAATGTAAATAACAAAGAGACTGAAATACAGCCCTGCTTGATCCCTGAGTGATGGGAAACTATTCTGTATGGTCCCCATTCCCACTGTACCCAACACAAGCGGACATATTCATATGCAGGTCGGCCAGAAAATGAACGAGATCCGTGTCAAATCCCAAGGAGATCATCAAAGGCCAGAGTTTGTTTCTATTAACACAGTCAAATGCGGAAGAGCGATCTTCAAACACCATATGGAGATTACCTTGCTTAGCCACTGTAAACTTGTTAATAATTAAGTAAAGGTTCAGAGCCTGATCAATAGTGCTTTTCCCCTGTCTGAAGCCATATTGAATATCAGAAATAATCTCATTCTGCTACGTCCACTCCTGCTACGACCACTCCTGCAACCGAGCTTAAATGACCTTTCTCACTATTTTGACTGTAGAATTCAATAATGATATTGGTCTGTAACATTTTGGGTTTGTCTTTTCTCCCTTTTTGAAAACCCGGATAATCACATAACGGGCCCTTGACAAGGGGATCCCAGTTTTGACTACAACATTCAAGAACATAGTAAGCAGGGATGCCCACAGATTAACGTTCAGCTTAAATATATCAACGGGAACCCCATCAGGGCCAGGGGCCTTGTAAGTACAAATTCAGCCAATCGCATCCTTGACTTCCTCAGGTTCAAACCAAAGATTAGGATAATCCCAGACAGTGTAGGTCTCCTCCCTCCCACTGACGGAGGCCATAGGTCTATATATACCTTTAAAATGAGTCACCCATTTGTCCGGAGCTATAAAATCATGGGTGGCTGGGAAGTCATTACTAAAAAAGCAGAGTGATTGGCAATTTCCCAGAACTTGGCACTGAAATTCAATTGCCATGCTTCTACCAGATTTTCCCAAGCTTCGCAACGCAAAACTTCCTTCCTGTATTTAATGGCTGCTTTGTAAATCCTCGGATGAAAACTTTGATGCAGATCAGTGCACTCCTTCCTTCCAATGGTTATCTGGTCATACATGACATTCATTGTGCTAGGGGGGTATCACCTCATAGGTGTATTCGACATCGATAGGTCAGCACTATTCCTTTTCTAGGGCAGTGTCTCTCCCTGCACCTCTACTCTTCCCAATGGGGATTCCTCCTTATGTTTATTCTGTTTTTATAAAGTTTGTCCTCAGAACTTTTATATTATTGTTTATTATATGTCACATCAATGAATTTATACATATCTTCAAAATAATCCTTCAGATAATTTCATTGTTATCCTTTCATATGACTTCTGTCCCCTCAGTCCCAAATGCATTTCGGACCTTAGTTGGTCCTTCATCAGGGGAGTAATTTTCCCTCTGGATTGAGGTGAGATACACAGGACAGTTTTTCCGGTGTGTTTGTGAATCCACCTACATTCTGTCACTCTAGCTGCCACTCTAGGCTTAGAATGAAGGGCCCCAACCAAATCACGATGAGCCGCCGAACAGCCCGGTCACACCAACCTGGGAGACTCTCCTGCCACTATCCCCCTGAAGAGTGAGCATAACGCTTACTCTAGAAAAAATATTAGAAGAAGCAGCCACTCTGCATTCCTCTTGCAGATCTACATATAGACATGCCTCAAAATTCCCATTAGCCATTCTTAACCAACTCCATTAAAAAAGAGAACATGCATATCCTCTTCCAGCTTATGCTCCCCTGAGCAACTGGCACCGCATTGTTATCCTTCAATAACGAGTGGCAAACAGAGGGTCTTGCAGCATCCCAATTTATGGAAACCTCAGTCGGATTATGATCACTCCAAGCTTGTCTAGAAATAACATATTTGGAAACTAAAGGACATATTGAATCTAAGAGGAGAAGATAATCAGTTATAGTATCCACCCCCCTTCCAATGTCTGACGGTCCAAAGAAGTTATAAAGGTCTCTCCCAAGACCACTTTAGCTAAATAACAAATTAAAATCACACACAACATCATTCAAAAGATTTCCCTGTGGAGTGTGCTCGAAAGGTAAAAAGTGCTGCTCCACCTCGTTAAGTGTATCCCACTCACTGTTTTTAACACGCAAGTGCAAGTTGAAATACCCCACAATGACCACTGGTATAAACACACCGGACTCTGCTTTCAATCGATCTAAACAAGCTTGTATGCCCACCAACTGTGCTGAGGTCTCTATTGATGCATTAGGGTTATAAAAATTCAACAGAAGGACACTGTTAGAATTAGAAAGCAAAAGCTTTACGTCCAGCAGGTAAGCAGAGCCCGTATCATATTAAGTAGTGGTAAATCCTAACTCATTGGACACTAATGTGGCCAAACCCCCCTTTCCCTACCAGACAGAGTGGGAATAGCCGGGGAGTAAAAAAAGAGGCAAAACCCTCAGTCAGAAGCACATTAGAGATGCCCCAGGTTTCCTGACAACACATAATGCAATAATTCTTTACAACTTTTACCCTCATTGGATCATTTAACTTGCCCATCACCCCAGCTATATTCCAGGTTAACATCTTAACTTCTCCACCCTTGTATACTAAACCTATGGAAGGAGCCCTAACCTCAGTATGTGTAATCTGCGGGCTAGAACCCAAAAAGGATGCATGTGTAGAGTTTATAACAAAATACTTCTTTTTTCTATATGAACGAGTATTGGACTGGACATTAAATTATTATTATTATTGTTTGCACTTTGAGTTATGAGTCGTGTTCACTGACCTGTAGCTACGTCCTGCCCGAGGGAGCCTTGACTGCTCGACCACAGCTACCACTAAGAGGCAAGTGCAGAAGGGATACTTAGCCCAGTTGCTCAGGATCCATAGTAGGTCGGGGCCCAGGGACATCAGAAGTAAAAGGCCTCAACCACCACGGTTGGGCACAGTAGAGCCTGCGTGCCCCATGGCCATCTGAAACCATGAATCGTGGGTTCTGACACCCCACATATGACCCACTTTGAGGGGCATCTCTCCATTCTGTTACAGGACGTGCGAGTCTTGCTCTCCAAAGGTGCTATAATGAGGGGACCTGACTCAGAAAGAGAAGAGGGCTGTTACTCTTGCAGTTTCTTTAAGCCAAAAAAGGACGGAGGCTTCAGGCCTATATTGGAGCTTTAATGTCTGAATGCCTTCCTGCCAAAAGACAAATTCCAAAGGCTCATACTAGCTGAGATCTTGGCTGCTTTGGACTTCGGGAACTATATTGTGGATTTGGACCTACAGGCCATGTATTTTCATGTATCAGTCCTGCAGTCACACAGATGTTACCTGCACTTCAAAGTTGACATGGAGCATTTTTAATTTGCAGTGCTCCCTTCAGTCCTCACCACCGGCTCACAGCTTTTCACAAAAGCGATGGTGGTGGTCGCCGCACACCTTCAGAGGTTGGGGATATCAATTTTCTCCTACCTTGATGACTAACTTTGAAGGCAGGCTCACCGCAGTCAGTTGTAGACCACCTACAGACGACTAGAATCCTCTTGGCATTGTTGGGGTTCATGATCACCAAGCCAACGTCACATCTGAGTTCTTTGTATAGGCTGACATCCATTGGAGCTATATTGGATACAGTGCAGTTAAAGGCCTTCCTTCCGCTGAAACGATTCCAGTAGTTTTGGGGCATGATGGTAAAGTTTCAACCTTGGTCCTGGATCTTGGTGAGAACTGCCCTGAGGTTACTTAGCCTCCTACATCTTCCTTGTTGACTACGCAATACAGGAGGCATTGTTCTGCAATGGAAACTGAAGTTCAAGTGGGTCCGGCACCTAAGTAATCTAACGGATGCTATCCAGATTTTGGAAGAGGCAAGTCACACTCTGCAGCAATGGCTGCTCGAAAACAATTGGTCCAGCAGCAGGCCCTTCCCCACCCAGAGATGATGGGGTGACAGACTTGTCACTATTGGGTTGGGAAGGCCATCTGGTAGATGGTGAAGATCAAAAGACTCTAGTTTCTGATAGAAACCTGGTTCCAAATCAATCAGTCGGAGTTGCTGGCCATTTGTCTGGTGCTGAAAGCCTTCCTGCCATCCTTCAAGGGGTAGCATCCTTGAATGCCACAGTGGACGAGCTAAGCAGGCGGCACCTGGCAGATGACAAATGGCATCTACATCATGAGGTGCAGCAGGGCATCTTCGGATAGGAGAATCCTGACTCGATTTTTTTTACTTCAGTCCAGAACACGCAGTATCCACATTTTTATCTGTTGGATGTTCCTCAAGAACACTCCTTAGGAGATGCTTTCCATCTGGAATAGAACGTTGAACTCCTGTATGCCTTCCTGCCCCTTCCCCAAATTCTGAAAAAGAATAGCAGAACCCTAGCTCAATCTTTTCTCCACAGCTGAGAGCGCTCAATGTCAGCACTTCTGTGAGCTGGAGCTTCCAAAGCAGCTCTGGCTTGGAGACGCCTTCTATCCAGAGTGGAGTTCAGGACTCCTGTACACCTTCCGCTACTGCCTCTACATCCCTGAGTTCTGAAAATCAGGAACAACTGGGCCCAAGTTATCCAGCGATTGGGCAAGGAGAGTGTGGTAACTGGAACTCTTGGGCATAAGCATCTGTTCTCCGATCAATCTGCCGCTTCGGGAGGAATTTTTGTCAGAGCAGCAGGGCAGGGTGTTGCACTTGGCTCTGCACACTTTGCATCTCCATAATCGGAGGCTCAGCAGTAGCCTTCAACCTGCACCCTGAGGTCACTGATGTCATCTTGGCAGTAAGGCATTTCTCCACAAATTCATTGTACACCAGTCGTCGGGACAAATTTGTGGATTGGTATGGCACCTTACAAATCGACCCATTACTGGCAAAGTTATCCAATGTTTTTATTTTATTTGTTCCAAGGACTTGCTTTGGACATGTTTAAGGTGTACTTATTGGCTCATTTGGCTTTTTTTGCGATTGCCAGATCAAATTTGTTTTCAAATCACCAGTTATGATGAGATTTATGAAAGTTTTGTTTCCTCCAAAACCTTTTGTGATGCCTCAGCAGGACTTAAAGTTAGAGCTCGCATTCTATATGTACAACTCTTTGGAGTGCCTGCACAGTTGTATCTTGAGACTTCTGACCTTGAAAATGGTCTTCCTTATTGCCATAAGATCAGCTCGGCATGTGAGTGAGCTCCAGGCTCTTTCTGCCAATCCACCGGATACCAACGTCTTGTCAGATAAGTTGGTTTTGAGGACTTGAGCTTCATTTCTACTGAAAGTGGTTGCTCCTTTTCATGTCAGGCAGGCTATCACCTTTCCGGCATTCTTTGCTCCACCACATACCTCCATCAAGGAAGAGAGACTCCAATGTTTGAATCCTAAGAGAGCATTAAGCTTTTATCGATCGTACCAAGGAACATTAAGTTGACAATCAGCTGTTGGTAGGGTTCTCTGGAGAAAAGAAGAGCAAGTCAGTGCAAAAACGGACCATCATTTGATGGATTGTTCTCTGTATAAAGATCTGCCATGCACTGGCAAAGAAGCAGCCCTCAGAAGTTTGCATGCTCATTCCACCGGGGCCAAAGCTGCAACAACTGCATTAGCACGCAAAGAGCCTGTCCTGGACATTTGTTAGGCAGCTACATGGGCGTTGGCACACATGTTCACGAAGCACTACTGACTCAACATTCAGGTCCATTGAGAGGGACGCTTTTCCTGCTCTGTCCTACAGAACATTTTGGTCTGAGCTAGTTCACAGACCCACCACCTTAGGAGATACTGCTGTGGTATCTATTTACAAGATAAGGAATCTGCGGTTTGAAGTATTCATTAGAGCAACAAGTTACTAACCTTTGGTGACAATCTCTCTGGAGGACAATCTTATCCATCTGCAGATTCCTTACCAACCCTCTCACCTCCCTGTTCTGTTAACTGGACTCTTTTCCATGTAAAAAGGTCCCAATCTACATATCTATATACTGGTCTTACCGATCTGCCAATGGTCTCTGTGTCTGAGGGCACGGACAGACAAGAAATAACTGACAGCCTGCGGGGCGGCGCTTATATGTGGGTTCGCTCGTCATTTCTGGAGTAGAATGGTGTTGGTGCAAAGTCGCACAACACCACCTATCAATGCGCAGGAGAACAACTCTAGAAGTTTCCAGATCCAGTCTAACGCTTGGGGAATGTTCATAAGGCGAGGAATCTGCTTTTAGATAGAGTATCCACTAGACAGATTGTTACAGAAGTTAAATAAGTTGTTTATCTGACAGATAAATAAACACAAATGAAGCGTGCTATGCTATCAATTTCTGGTCTTGAACATAATTCTCTCTGAGATTGCTTGAGATTTTAGCTTCGAAATCCTAAACAGAGCACATTGTGTTTTTTAACTGTGCAGCAGCAAACTATCACTACAAATCAGGAGCATTAGGTCCATTTTATACCATGTTACAGTCAAGGTGTCCAGCTTAATCCTAGACGCATTCCCAACCAAAATCAGCATCGCAAGTGAAGATCTGTTTTTAAAAAAGAGCCCTGTCCCAACAACAATTGGTGTATTGTCTAATTTTAACCATAATAATATGGTATATCGAATTGGCAGCAGACAGCAGGACCTCTCTTCTCTTTATTGGGCCAGTGATGGACTGTTTTTCTCCTTTCTTTTATTTGCTGGCTGGAATTTAGAGCCAAATGAGATTGAAACACTATGAAACCAGAGGCAAGCACAGACAAAACATTTTGATTATACTATTAGCCCCTGGAGCATGTCCTGAATGCATTTCTGTTACTTCCCCTCAGCCACAAGAAATCGGCTTAATATCTCCAGGAGCAGGAGATGCCTCAAATTAAAAGATCACCAGACCTGAATCTTGTACCAGGCTCCCAAAACCTATTTCAGTTGTATTCAGAAGATCTAGGGTGTCTGGAGGCTCTTTTCACAAAAGGTGATAATGATGAGGGCAAGGATAATCTACTTCCTCGTATGCATTCTTATCATAAGCTGTCCATTGACCAGCAGAATGCTGGTGAGTTATGCACTCAGTGAGTTAGGCTTTCTGGAGGGCTCTTGGATTTCCAATTTCTGGGTGCTTCCTCCATCGCTCAGCAGACTCACCATTTATTATCAAAGAGCAGTAGAGGCTCTTGAGGGTGGAATGAACACTGAAAAAAGGGCACAGGCAAATCTTGTTAGAAACAGTACATTCTGTTGTAGGTCAGTCGGCACAGGGGTCATACTGAAGAGAGTCCACCGGATTCCCAGATGGGATCCATACACCACTTTTGAACATGAACTTAATTGGCCAAGGAATATGGAGAAAGTGGATTAGTCACCCATCCAACAACAAGGTCCCTGCGGCTGTCAGTATCCGGGCCAATGTATTAGCCCATGCAACTGTCTCAACCTCCACCTCAGCAGTACATTTGTCTTTACTGAGTAAGAGATTCTGCAGGGAAAGACCATTGCAGTCCCCATCTCTGTTTATTTGGAAATATCGTTTCTAAATATATATTTTGTAAGTGGTTATAAAATAGTCCTTAAAATTGCATCAGCCCCTTCTGGATATAGGTCCTCTTAGTAAAGGTTGATGCCTTCAGCATCTTGGAACTAAAGGAATCTACACGTGAGATGTTAGTGGTGTGAAGTAAACTTTTTTATTCAGGTCTTTCTATTGTAAAAGTTGCAAATAAAAATCCTGGGTTCATATAACTGTAGGTCAGTGTGACTAGGATAGATGTGCTTTGCTCCGAAAATAAAGATGCCTGAAATTGACCTGCAGTGCAAACATATACAATCTTATGCTGGTACTTTCTGCCCTCTGCCGGTCAAGCAAAACTATTTAAGAACTTAGAAAAATTCATACTTCCTTAGAAAGGCAAGGATGAAGTTAATGCATCAGTCTAACTTTGTTCACTGCCCCTACTTGCCTGGTTTCTCTTATTGAGAATGATTATTGAGTTATTTAGAGGTATAGCTAGCACTGGTATAATTTCCATTTTGGCTTTTATCTTATTTTAGGAAATAGGAAAAATCTTAGTAGAACTCACAGTCAAGTAGAAGCAATAACCTTTAGTTCCATTGCACCTTCAGCAATTCAGTAGGTTATATCTTGACCCGAGAACCTGCCATAAGTGTGAATAATGTAGCACTGCCCTATTGGCTTTTTTTCTGTAACTTCTAAATATCATATAATGAGCAATGATAAAAGTGTCCCACATGAGTGTCATCACAGTCCTGTTGAAGACGTTTTTACTTCAGTATCACCAACAAAGACATCACCCTGGATCAGCCTCCTGTGCCTCCTACTCATAATAATCCATTGAATCTGTCTCCAACAATTTTATTGGAACTCATTGCCATGAATGTCTCATTATTGTATATTGTTCCTCCCTTCAGCTTTCATACATAACTGCTGCCGTATATACTCAAACAAAATGCTCTTTCTCATATCTTTACTTTTCTAATCTACATCAGGGCAATCCGTGTACCATCCAAATGTGTTTCAGGACCCAGTACAGAAACATTTGTCCTTCCTTTCTAATTTTTTTTGTGTGCCGTACTGTTTATCAGCAGCACAGATTCCAGCTTGGTCAGTCATTACATATTTAATATCACAATTAAGTCAATAGATCTGGCCTTGGCAGGCTAGTGCAATGGTTAATTTCTTTTTTTATTTTTTTTATTGCAAGATTGTGCTACAAAAAGAAAACATTTGGCCACCTAAACATGGCCATCATATGTTGATATTAATTCATTTCAATAAAAAAAAAAACATTCAATGATGTGGCCATTTTAGTAGTGATTTCTGACTTTTGACAGGAAAGCTCAGAGCGGGAAAAATGCTAATTTCGCTCCCAGAGAAGGTCCCTCGCTGGCCGTATACTTTTTTGTTCCTTCCCCAGTAGAGATTTCTACCTTCAGACTTAGTCACTTTTTTGGAGTTCGAATTCTTCCAGCGGGGCAAGACTGCAGGCTGAATTGAAATTTTCAAAAGGTGAAGAAGTTCCTGGGTTGCTATTAGAGGTACTGCCTAGAGTCCAAGAAGGACAGCTTCCTCAAGACCGCATCCAGCGGCTATCCGACGACGTGGACCACTCTTCGGCCACAGCCTGCTTCCTTGCCCCACTGTGGAGTTTTTACTTCCTTCCCATATACTAAGTCCAAAGGTAAAACTTTTCATCCTGATGAACCCAGTCCTTGCCTCTGACCCGCATTCCATCGTAGTTGGACTTCAACCGTACCATTGTCCCAGTCAAACGCAACCAGATGAACCTGGTTTGTGCTTAACATGTTTTGGTGCAATTTTGAACCTAAAACTATAAAAATTCATAAATCTGGTTCTATTCATTGGATTTTTGTCGTTTTGGTGTCATTGTAATAAAACATTATCCATTTCTCTTTGGTTTGGGATTGTTCTTGTGGTGTTATGGATTTTTCTTTTTTTGTGTTTTCACTTTATTACTGTTAACTACTGTTTTTATTATTGTTTAGGTACTGAATAACTACTTTACACACTGCCTCTAAGTTAAGCCTTAAAGCTTTTGACTGATTCCAGCTACAGCGGATCCAGTCCCTATTCCCCTCTGTGGACCCTACCACTTCTAAATACTTCTTACTCCTCACCTTAACATCATCATCTTCTGATGAGAGGGAGGATCTGCCGTTTTGTCACATATTGGGAGGCGATTATGACAGATGAGAAGGTCATCCAGCTAGCAGACTTTCTTTAGAGTGTGCTCTCTGGCTCATGCCTCGATCTTAGAAGCAGACGTCCTAGCCTTGCTGGACAAGGAAGCATAAAGGTGGTGCCTGTGGGAGAGATAAGTACAGGGCCTTACGTCCTTTATTTCATATTTCCCAAGAAGGACAGAGGCCTAAGGCCTATCTTGGGTCACTGCTTTCTGAACCTGTTCATCTGCCAAGACAATGCTGTCCTTGGTCTAGATCCTGTTAGCCTTGAACTTGGGAAATTGGTTGGCATCCCTGGACCTTCAAGATTCTACTTTCATCATCCAATTCTGTCTGCCCACAGGGCCTTTTAAGGTTTATAGTGGGAACCAGCACTATCAGTTAGTAGTCCCACCGTTCAGACTGATGACCACCCCATGCGTCTTTACGAAAGTGCTGGCAGTCGTGGCAGCTTCACTGTGACAGTAGTCCTTGGTGCTATGGACCATTTCCAGCAGAATATTGCTCTCCTCTAACACCTGGACTTTATCTCTCCATCCAAAAGTCTTACTGCTCTCTCACACAGAGAATTAACTATATTGCGGCGGTGCTCAACATATAAAGGCCTACCATCCTCCTCACAGGTTCATGGATTTCTGATGATTAATTCTAACTGCAGGTTCCCTATCTTGTGAATTCCCACGGACACCAGACTGGATGCAAAAACTCCTGCTGTGCTCCGTCCCACCAGGCGTTCGGGTGGGGAGGAGGATAGCAGGTGGGAGGGGTGCCATCAATCTCTGTCACGGCTTTAACACATGATGACACACAGCATATAAAGGTGTCAACCTTGTGCCTGAAGTAAAATCCTCTTTTTACAACCCCTTTGACATGAAACCGGAGCTCCACTGCTTCGATTTTTAACTTCTTCTGATACTTTTTCTCCAAATAAATTTCCTAACAATGTGCTGGTATGGTGCTTCGCCCAGCTGCCCCTGTCCTAAATGACAACGTTTTAATCGTGTTGCACATGTCACAAGCAGATGTCTGTATTTGATCCGAATTACATCTGTCTCAGTTGACTTGGCACCAAAAATGACATAAGATATGTGGCAACTACGCCCTGATGCACCCTAGGGCCACCAAGAAGCAGAACCTAAAATGTATGTCACAGAATTCAAGAAATGAAGTTGTCCCGCTCAGAGTTTCAAGGTCATTCCTATTCACCATTTTCGTGTAAGTCTAAGACTAGGTTGAGGAGAAAACATATAAAGTTCAAAAGGGGCACTTCGCCTTCTTGATGCTCCCACTACAGAAAGAGGTCTCATGTGGTGTGCTAAAGGCTTTGAAGGTTTTGATATCTCACTATGATCAGATTCCAGTGCCGAATCCAATGCACTGGAGCGCCCCAGGCCGCCGACCACTTTTCAGTCTTCAAGTAAGCAGTGCTGCAGCCTTTTTAGAGGTGCCAGATCTGTTTGGTGTGCCGTGAGGCACCACTAATCCATTGGGGCTTACTGTCTGGCCCACCAACTGACCCTGTACCACCTAAGCACACTCTGCTTCCAGAACTTGGCTGCACCTCGACTGGGCCTCACTAGCTGTTCCATTATCGGCGCCACCCCCTGCTCCAGAGGCACTGGTGTGGATTCCACTCCAACTCCAATTGTGGATCCTGACTTGACTTTGTCTAGGTAGTGCCCTATGACGTGCTACTCCATCAACAGGGCTCAACTTCAGTATGAGGAGGACTTTCCTCCTGTCCACTTGCTACGTTGACAGCACTTCAGGAGGATGAGGCCCTCTGTGGTCCGAACCTGATGCTCTTCAGGGTCTTGGGATTCCTCCCCAGAATGAAGATGCCGATGACGAGGTAAACCATTTGCTCTCCTGTCATTAGACTGATGATGGCCTATCTTTTGACCTTCAAAATGCCAGTGGTTTGGACACTTCACTCGAGATGGAAATAAATGTACCCTTAAAGTCCCCTGTGGAAGGAAGTTCCTCTTTTGTAGTGATAGTATACAGAGGCCCTAAACTTGCAGTTGCCTACAATGGAGATTAAGGCTGATATTTTGACAGAAATCTTACAGCCTGGTCTCTCTACTTCAGAGTCCTTGTTATCATACAGTGAAGCTATGATTGAGACCCTTTTGTTGGCCTGGTCCAAGCCTTGCTCGACACTGTCAGTGCTTCGTTCGATTGGCAGACGGCATAAATCTGCTCCAGGACAAATCTGGAACACTTCAAAGACAGCAGAGCTACGGCTCACTCCTTGTGATTGCTTTTCAATCACATGCTAATTCCACCAACAGTATTGAAGGTTCTGGGGCTATTTGCAGGCTCTTCCCTGTTGTCAGAAGTAGCCCTTACATCCTATTCAGCCATTTTAGCACTTTGATGGCTCCAAGATAGATGTGGTGGTAAGTGAAGAGGTTTGCCATTTCAACCTTTCTGTTTCCTTAATCAGCCCTCTTTATTCGAGTCACACAATGTGGTGTGTTTGTCAAACAGGCTTTGGCACATGTTTGTCATAGCTCTGTTCATTATGCAGCAGTTGGACCTGACATACTTGATGTGTGCTCCTTTGAAATCTCTTCATAGTTCTACCATGAAACGTTTGATTCTGAAAACTGTGTTACTCATTGAAATATCTCCTGCGCTTCAAGTTAGCAAGCTGCAGGTATTGTCAGTGCAGTCCAGTCATTTTCTTTGCAGCCTCCATGCACTGCCTTCTTTCCATACATGCTTTTTACTTAGAACCAGGAGCGGCCCGTGCAGGTAAGAGTGGTGGGGCAGGGGGAGTCGACAGACGTCAATGAGGTAAAATTAAATTTGAAAAAAAGAAAACCACTTACCTGGCGATGCGGCGAGTGAAGGCAAAGTTTTTTTTAAAATTATTTTTAATTTAACTTTACCTCATCGTCTGTCGATTTCCTCCCCTGTCCTACCCCGGACCTGATCTCCTGTGAATAGTAGCTCTGTTCAAAAGAAATTCCAAAAACAGACTCTGAGCCTGCTGAGGATGAAGAAACTGGACACCTGCAACCACCACTGCACCCGTTGCTCACGGCCCGAGTCCAAGTGGCCCACCAGTCCCAGCGAGGTCCCTCAGCATTCCAGAGTCCGAGTCCACCGTGGGTTGACCCCTCCAGGACTCCCCGACGTGGCCTGCAGCTTCAGCACTGAGAACCCCCAACCGTGAGTGGATGAAATCCAACCTCAAAAGGCACAACTGCATCCGGCAGCCCTGCGCCCTGGAGAAGAGGACCCTGAGGGGCACCTACGTCTCTGAGCCCTCCAAATTACCTGCCCTGCTGTTGGTTCCTCCTGGAAGACTTCCTGGACCGAGCCTGCAGCCAGAACCCAAAGCCGGCAACCTTGATAGATTACATTGTGCTCCCGACCCCTCCTAAGCACCCTGTACCTGGCCTCCCTAGTGCCGCTGGTGGTGTGGACTTGGTACTGACTTGGGTCCCCCTTTGCCCTAACCTTAACCCTAGGAGCTTGGCTCCCGAAACCGAGTGGCCTGCCCGTTAGCAGCCCCCAACATTGGCATCCTGCACTCTGCACCCGCCGCCCTAGTGCCGCTGGTGGTGCAATTTGAGTGCTTATCTAGATCTTTGGGAACCTTGGTCTTATCCCATAAAACTCCCACTTGTAAGACGTTTACTTACCTGCAAAACCGATAATAATTTATTTCCTTAGGAACCCATGTTATGAGATTGTGGGCCTAAAATGTTCTAAGTGTTGAACTGTTGTTTTGTTTGGGAAACCAGAAACGATCATTCAAACCAAGAAAAGTCTTACTTACCTTGTATTGTGAGATCCTAAGGTGTGATATCTAGGCATACCACCCCCAACATTCAAAGTAATCCAAAAGTAATCAAAAAGTATTCTGAAAGTAATTACTGTGCTTTTTAAAGTTATACCAACCTGTAACAATGGCCAATACATCCTCAATTGCATTTCTGTATAAAGATTTACAATTGAAAGTATATTTTACCAACCTGTACCAAGTCCTGCTTGGTTCTAGAAATAAAATACAAGTATACTTTTTTTATACTTACCCAATTGGTCTGGATTCAGTCTCTGAGTGTGTGCATCAGTCTTGATTGAGTGAATACAATAAATGCTTAACACACCCTCTGGATAAGCCTAACTGCTCACCCACACTACCACAAAGAGAGCTGTTAGCACTTACCTAATTTAGCCTCTGCTATACCTCTGGGGACTCCCTGGACTCGAGGCACACTATACATTACTTTGGTATAGTAGGTACAGATCCAGCTTCCTATAGTGATGTCACTCTTTCATGTAAGGCAGGCCATCGTGTTCCTAGTGTTCTTCTCTCTGCTATATCCCTCAAATCAAGAGAAGAGGATACACCAAGTTTGATCCATTGCTGGCTCTTTCTTTCTTCATTGATAACACTAAGTAATACTGGGTGGAAAATCAACTTTTCATTTTATTCACTGTTGAAAAGAAAGCGAAGTTCAAAAACTGACCTTATAAAGATTGATTGTCCTTTACATTAACCTGTTATGCTTTGGCTAAAAGCGACCCTCCTGAGGGACTTGTGGCTCGTTCAGCTAGGACAAAAGTCATCGCTAGGGCCCTTGCTTGGGGTGCCTCTGTTTTGGACATCTGCCAGGCAGACACATGGGCATCCATCAATGTTTTTATGCGGTACTACTGCATAAATTCACAAGTCCACAGAGAAGGTTATTTTGCTCACTTGGTCCCGCAGGACTTCCTGGAGTAATGTTCACTCCCCAGACCCACCCCTTTGAAAGGGCTGTGGTTTGGTATTGATGCACAAGGTGAGGAATCTGTGTGTAGGTATATCGTGAATGAGTTACTTAGTTCAGTAAGGCTCTTGTGGCTACTCTATCCAGTGGAAGATTTCTCACCATCCTTTCTACTCCTCGTTCTGTGGAGCATACTTTTACGTTTCATTAAGATTCCAAATTAGATATTCCACATTGTCAATGATTTCAGTCTATCAGCCACGTTCCATGTCAGGGGGCACGAAAAGACCAATTAGCATACTGATTTTAGTATGTAGGGGTAACACCTTTATGTGGAACCATGTCATCTTGTACGGAGGCGGGGCAGATTCATGACGAAAACCAATGATGCCACCTGCCAGAGTACCAGAGCTGTTACAAGAGCTTCTGGATCCAGTCTGGCTTATGGGGGATTGTAAAGGTGAGGAATCTGCAGATAGCTTATCCAGGGTTTGTGGATCAGCCGTCTGAGTTTTTGGACAACACCTTTTTTGTCCCTCCACAAATTTGTTTATTTCAGCCATTGGTCATTCTTTGGGTCTTGGTGTGCTCAGGAACACTTTGATACACTCAAGGCACACTTGTGATGCTTTGTGGTTTTTACTCTTGGCCTGGTAGAGCCTTGTCTTGGGCTCTCTAAAAGGTTATCTGTCAGCTTTTTTCTTAATGTGCAGTGCCAGCCTTCTTACTGTCTTTGAATCATCTGTTTCAATGCTGTTTCTGGAGGATTTAACCCTTATATTTCTACTTTCTCTGTTTATCGTACTCCAGTGGAACCTTAATTTGATTCTGCCATGTTTTATATGTTTGCTATTTCATGTAGGCCAATCAGTAATCCTACCAACATTTTTTCATTTCTCTACACCCTACAATTGTGTAGGGTGTAGAAACCCTAATTGTATTCTGAGCTTCTACAATGACAGAACTTGCTAACGATCAGCTCTTCCTGGGCAAGCCCATCCAGAAGAGGATGATTTCCCACTCTTTTGTTCTCTACATTAAGTTTTGCTATGCCCTAGCCATGAACGAGCCACCTACAGGCATTAGAGTGAATTCCACCTGGGAGAAAGCTGCTTTGTCCAAGGGAGTTCCATTTCTAAACATCTGTTGGGCTGCAACTTGGGTTTCAGTCCCCCCTTCACAAATCACTACTGCCTTCATTGTCGGGCCCGCTGGGTTGGTCTTTTTGCCAGTGCCTTGCTGAAAAACTTTTTTGTATAATCTTTTCCTCAGTCTCCTGAGGGGGTACTGAGGGAGTATTAATTCACAAGAAGAGGAATTTGTAGGTAGAATTATTTATCTTAAGAAAAAGGTTACTGATCTTTAACAATTTTTGGGAGTGATACCCTACTACCCAAATATTCCTTACCTCCCGCCCAACTCCCTTTACTTAGGAGTGATCTTATGGATGTCATTGATAAGGTCCCAATTTAGTTCTTTTGTGTGCACTGCTATAATCCAGTCAATTTGTAATCATTCTCCTGGCAACTTAGGATGTTACATCAGACACACAAAAGGTGGTAGGTGGAATGCTTACAGTTTGTCTAACCACTGGCAAACGCCCAGGGTAGCATTCCAACCCATTGCTTTTGGCCACCATACCACCTCACATTAAACTCAGCCATATGCAAATCAGCCTTAGCCCTGCTCCAAAAAGAACAGTCCAGTCTGAATTGCCAAGCCAGACTTATTGCAAGCATTCATCCCATCACCTTTTGTATGTTTGATCTCAGGCCCTAAGTGTGCAAGGGAATTCTCAGATCTGGGCCCCTAGTTCACTGTGCCACTGAAACAAAGCTAAAACTGACTGAAGAGGCCCAATCAAGATGAAACTGGTCTTGGGTTGCTTGTGTTCCGGTTCAGGGAGGACTTGACTTGGCAGTTAAGGCTGTACTGTTCCTATTGGAGCAGGACCAAGACTGATTGCATATGTTGGGTCTAATCTGAGGTGGCATGATGGGCAAAAGAACAGTGGTTTGGAATGCCACCATTAGTGATTGCTAGTGGTTAGACATATTGCAAGCATTCTGCCCAACACCTTTTGTGTACTTGATTGATAAGGCATCTACCAGAAAGATCATTACCTGAGATAAGTAACTTTTTCGTTTGACTGGAGTGGAGTCTGTCTTTGAAGCCATGTATTGTGGTTTGTGAACGTGAAACTTTCATGAAATCAATCAACTGTAAATCTGTACCATAAATGTCTGTATTTCCAGATACTTCTTGAATGGCATTAGGTTCACAAATTGCCTCCATGACAATCTGCTTCATACCCTACATCATTTTGTCTCTATAGGATTATATGTTCGCTTCTACGCATGCTGCTGATGCTTCATCTCGGGTGGCACAACAGCCATTTTTAGGTCGAGCCTAGAGCCAGCGCGTAGAGGAGTAGGAATAGAAGCCCTGCCCACTCTCCGCCCATATTTGCCATTGGCTTGTGTCATTGTCCGTCCTAAAGGCTGGCTTCTGATTCATCCATACGCTTGTTAGTCCCTCCTTAGTACCGCCTCCTCTTCATTTGTCACCTCCCATGGCGACTGGCCCCTTTACTTTGGTTGTTACACGGTACCTGTTATTTAGACTGTGAATACTATTTTCTTTAATGAGGTACTCCCGCTGCAGGCACAACATCCTTTGGTGCCTTCTTTTCCCCTCCCCGCCCTCCCTCCCGTTGTCCGTGCCTTCTCCTCTCCAATCCCCCCCCGATGTTGTCCGTGCATTCTCCCGCCCTCCCTCCCGTTGTCTGTGCCTTCTCCCCCTTTCCCCACCCACCCTCCCGTTATCCGTGAAGCCTACCATTTGCAATGCAATAGGTCTCGCATAAATGCGAGACCTATTGCATTGCAAATGCTTGTTCTCTTATTTTCCTCCCACTGAGTATGAGAAATTCATGTAGTGATGTTACCCGTTTTCTGGTGAAGTTTGTAAAACACATTGTAAGTTATGCCTTTTCTTTGTTTCTATGCAGATACTGTGTTTGGCAATGGCAAAGCGTCAGACTACCTCCTGTTAGGAAACATTGTATATACTGTAAGTTTCTACACATTGTATTTATTTTCTTTACTGCAATACTGTGTTTCGAACTGAATGCCTATTTTTAGGTACCCCATATTTGTGTTTAAGAATAGCTTTGTCATTAAGTCTGGCACACACAGTTTTAGCAGTTGCAATGAGAGTGCTAGTCATTAATTCTTTTAAAAAAATAAGTAGTGGTCTTTATACCATCCCTCTTCAGACATTTGCTTTTCTGCAATAAAGAAAACTATAGGATGCATCAAAGGTTTCTTGGAAATTCATATTTATTTCACAATCAAAGAAATAGCTGTTCCACAATCCACACTTAGTCTCTGTATGCTATTCACAAATGTGTATCTGGTTTTGAAAAACAATTGCAATTTATTTTAATGCAGGTTTGTTTATGGTATGCTTCATAACTCATTTTCATTGACTTTATTTCCAGTTTAGCTGTTTATAACCCAACAAACTTTCATTTGAGCGTGTTTTCACAATACCCTTTTCTTTATGGCAACGTACCAGATTTCATTCAGTTCAATTAAATATATTGCTTCATAAGGACAAAAAATAAAATCTTACCGATTACCAGTATCCCTCGATGGATTATGCTTTCTGAACGGCAAATAAAAACACAAGATAGATCAAATTATAGATATTCCATTGTATTGAAAAGCATGATGTAAATATAGATACTAAATTAAGTGAGTTTAAGGTTAATTTAGCATTTAATCAAATACACTTACAAGAGGAAAAAACATATAGTAATAAAGGTTGCATGCACTCATATAGTCACCATAGTTTCATGTTTTTGTACTTCTATGTTAAATCATAAAAAGTTTGAATCCCATTTCCTATTTTGCATTTAGTGAGATTATGTCAATTAATCTGCCCAGTTACTGGTTATTCTATGTCACCTTTCCTTTGAGAGAATCAGGGTAGAAATTATCAGTCCATTGGGTTTGTTTAAGCAGATTGTTTCTGTCTTGCATCCTGGTGCAGATATCCAGAGGTTCACCAGATTAAGCCTCGGCGTCTTAAAAGAACTGCTTTTGCAGATCAGGATAAGACGTGTAAAAGAAGAAAATGAAGAAAATCTGGTTTTTTGGCTGGAGCACTCAATGAACGTGATTCTATCACAGGTTGCATGACTACGTTAGTCTTTTATCTAACCTCAAAAGAACCTTTCCCTCCTGTCTCTTAACATGGACATAAAAGAGGCAAGAAGGAGAACACGAAGGGTAAAATATCAGCCATGGCCTTAAAGTGGTCCTGGACTGTTCTAGGAACAAATCTTTCGTACACCAAGCCTTCATTAGCCACAGTTAATGTCCCACTGTCCCTCTCTGTCTTTTCAACCTTTCACCATATTTTCTCTTTTGGGGTTTGCTGCTCTTGCTGGATGCAAGACACTTCAGGAATGTTATCACAAAGGACTCACTTGGGACACTAGATCTTCATAGTTTAGTATTGTTTATTTTAAAACTCTACACCTAAGTGGAGTTCCTATTTTATACATTGGTTAATTTGGCTTCACATTTGCCTTTTCATACTGTTCCACCTATAGCCCACAGCCTTTATTCAAGTGCTTGTATCAGTGCTTCAGTTGTTTTGAATGTTACAGTCATAGGTGCCAGATTTTCAGGCCACCTACTTCTCAAATATGACTTTATTTTTGTAGATCATATGTAGATTGTGGCACTCTATTGTGAGCTCTCAAAGGATGAATATTGTTGGGACCCCTGAGTAAGTAATGTCATTGGAGTTTCAAAGCATATCAACTAAAATTGATTTGAAGGAGCCTTGTTTCCCTTCTTGGGTGAAGCAGGGATAGGGGCATATTTGTCAAGTATTGTAGCTGTCTCAACTTAGAGCTCTGCTGCTTCATCAGGAATTATAATTGCATCAAGGTCAGGCTTTATTTTGAGGTTTTCGTTTTTAGGCTTACCTTAGGCTAAAAAGTTAGAAATCAAAGTGTGTGCTTGAGCATGTCTAGGAGACTTACCAGCCCCAAGGGCCACCCCCATCTCTTCATCTGTCTTTTTCAATGGTTTGTGTTTCCATGCCTCAACAAGCTCCCCTGTCAGTTCCATTCTGTTAAACCTGTCCGATTTTCTGCCAAGAGGTCTTGCTTTTGAGTGCCCAGCAGCAAGCAAAAGATTAAAATCAGGAGAATAGTCTTTCATCTTTCAAATATTTACTTTGCTCTAATTTCCAATGTACCTGTTGAGCTTTGCAAATCTGGGGTTGAATTTTTAATATGTTAGCATCTGTTACCTTGTTGTTTCTTCATGTTCTTTTGTGTCTCAACTCATCTTTACTCAAAATAATGCAACTTCCTTGCAGTACCAAAGGGCCAGAGCAATGAAGTAGTAGCTCTTCTTTTTCAGTTGCATGGGTGGCTATTCAGACTGAGCGTTAATTTCTGATTGATACTTCTAACCGGCGACTCCTACCTTAAAATATCCCCCAGTCACTAGACTGGATCCAAATAATTTTCCAGCACTGGTCCTACTTGCCAATATGTGGCTTTGTGTGGCTCCATTCTGACTCTTTACCACCCCAGAAGTGACGGATCAGAGCTGCATATAAGCACCACCAATCTGATAGAGACATCTAGCCGCAGATTCCCTAACTTAGAATTTCCCCCAGGTGCCAGTCTGGATCCGGAGAATTTTCAGCAGTACCTCTGCACGCCGGGGGACAGCTTCGCATGGCTCCGCCCTGATGTTGTCCACGGATATGACACCAGTGGAGCCATATAAATCCCCTTCGGCGCGCTGACGTCAGTTTTCTTCTTTTTCTGCACTGCAACGCAAATCCAGGTGAAGCGGTTCCTCAGCTTCTTTTTTTTTTTTTTTTGGGCCTTCTCAACGCCTCTTGCGTCAGGAACGATGCCTTCAGGCTTCAAGGCGTGCGAGACCTGTACGCGACATGTCGCGACGGATCCGCATGCCATTTGTATGTGGTGCTTGGGCGAGCACCACGACTCCAAGGAGTGTGACGCCTGTAAAAGGCTGAAGCCCAAGTCCTTGCGGGAACACCAGATGAAGTTGCTGTCAGCCCGGTTGTCCCTTTCGGAGTCCAAGCGGCGTCGATCTCCTTCACGTGCTGGGACCCCTGCTCGGGGCAGGCCGCGGAGTCATTCCCGTGGACGCCGTTCGACTTCCTATGGTTATCTGATGTAGACGAAGTCACAGAGGCCGTCGGCCTCGAGTAGCCGTGACGCTGGTGCCTGTTCCTCCTGTCTTTACCGGAGGCGGTTCCACGGAAGTCGACCCCCAAATATCCACCATTTCCTGGTGAAGGGGCGACTTGGTCCCAAATGGAAACGTACTACAAGGCTTTACATGCCATCTTTTGGTCAACCCCTCTCCCTGGCGCTCCTTCGGGCTCCACAGAGGTGGAAGGGACTCTGATCCAGAGCTCGCTGGCGGGTTCGCCCTCGGCGCCGATCGAGTACCCTGGCTCCGTCTCTGGAGTGACTGCGATGTCGGGAAACAGTCCAGTGGGGCTTCCCATTAGGACGTCAGGACGCAGCCCAGTTATGATGTCAGGAAACAGACCGGTGGGGCTTCCTGTTATGACATCAGTGGCATCCGCAGCAGAGGACTTGTCTCCCCCTCGACGCCGTTCCACGCCGCAGTCACCCTTAGCGGTAGACGTCGACACGATGCCGGCCGGTGGAGACACCCCTGGTGGTGGACGTCTCGACGTCGGTTGGCGCCAGAAACGCCATTTCCTGTCACTGAGACTCCTGCACCGTCTCCTCTACAAGTAGTGGATGAGGCCACTACTGTTTCCAATTCCCCAGTGTTGCAAGAGGAGTCTGCAAATACTGGTGGGGTTGAGCATTTGGATACTCTTGGCCAGCCTCACACAGGAGCTTTTTTGGGCCTTGAGGGGCATGTTACATGTTTACTGTCACCCCCCAAAATAGCGACAGAGGCTAGTGCGTCTTTTGCTGGGGTCATTAGTAGGGCTGCTGACATTTTGAAGTTCCAGCCCCCGGTTGTGTCTCTGCCTTCGGATCCCTTGTTGGATCTGCTCCATCAAGGTGGCACTAACGTTGAGCCTTTACTCCCCTTCGGAGAGTGGCTATGCAACATCCTTCTGGGGACTTGAGCAAGACTTTCATCAGGAGTCTCTGTTGAGCGTGCCATTGCACACCATCACCGACCTGCTCCTGAAGATCCTGTCTGTCTGTCTCAACACCCTAAGGCTCAAGGGCTGGTTGTACAAGCGACTTCAGCTTTGCTGCATTTGAAGGCTCCTCCATTGCTTCCGCCGACTAGGGAATTCCGGTGGTTGGAGACATGTGGTCGAAATTTGTTTGCATCTACTAATTCGGCCCTCAGATCTTTAAACACGTCCTGCGTGTTAGGAAGAGCTTCGTTTGCCCTATGGGATTCTGTTGACAGTCTCCTTCCTTCTCTTCTTGAAGGACCTAGAGCTGACCTCGCTCAGCTGATTCAGGATGGTCGTGAACTGGCCAAATTTTCTATAAGGTCAGCCATGGACACAACAAATTCTGTGGGCAGAGCTATGGCTAGATCAGTAGCTCTGAGACGACATGCTTAGTTGCGTGATGGCAGTTTTCCTGACAATGTTCGGGAGAGTCTTAAGGACTTGCCCTTTGACAGGATCACCCTTTTTGATAACCACGCTGATTCTGCAGTCCAGTGCCTCATAACTGGAAATTCATAATTGGAATTTTCTCAGGTTAATTCGTTTTGCAGTGGTCCTTTTGTTACGGACTTTATTGGATTCATAGTGTTGCAGTATTCACACTACTATTCTCTTATGTAACGTAATTAGTCTCTGGGTTTGAGACTTTTAATTCCCAGATGACTTGGACAGCTGGTTTGCTTTTGTTTTCCATTTTCTCTGCCTAAGAGCTAGTCTCAAGAGATGATCCTCCCTCCTTCTTATGGGGATGTGAAATACTCTATGAGGGGTATTAGTTTGATATTGTATAGCTACTCTGGAGGGTCACATCAGGAGTTCTTCCTGGGTGGTATATCGCCTTGTTGAGTTTCCAGCTGTGTCCTCCTTGGGCTATTGTCTTCCTGCAATACCCTTTAGAAGGTCCTGTTGCATTTTTTCACGCATCTATAAGTTTTGCCACTGCAGTGGTTTTCATGCGATATGTTTTACTGTTTGTGGGACTTGGCAACTGGAGAAGTCCACAAGGCGTACGTTGCTCTATTTTGAAGTTTACATTTTTGCATTCGTTGAATGCGTTTTGCTTAAAAGGTACAATAGCTCAGTAGTAATGGTTCCTGCCTCTGATGACACAAACTCCTTCAGGGCATTGTTCGAATTCCGCCACTGCTGGCTTCCTGGAGGCGAGTGAATACCATTCAAGCTTTTTAGCTGTGATTTCTCCCGTGGTGTAAAGTCAGTGCTTCTTATGAGCAGGTTTATTTTCTTCCACTCCACAAACAATATCCGTCCATGCTTTCAGTCCTGGTACGGTATATTGACAGACAAAGGGTTACTACTGGTCCAACTTGCACCCTCGACGTTTGGCTGTGCTTGGTTTTTGTAGTCTTGTCTTTTCTACAATATCTTCAGTAAGGAGGTGCTATGTCTTTTGCCTTTCCTTTCTTAGTGCAGATTCATGCCTGCTTTCCCATTTTGGCAATGAGACCTAGGCCAGAAGCGGTTGGTCGTAGACAATGTCTTGTGCTCTGGGTTTCACAGGCACTTCCCATGCAGGGGTTCAGATACCACTGCTGATGGCGTCTGGCCAGAGGTTGTCTTTAGCAGTCTCTCTTCAGAGACAATAATTGTTATGTTAAACGTATACTTATATATTTTTTATATATATGTGCTGCTGTGTTCATTATATTGTCTTGTCTCACAGGTGCCGTTGGTTCATGTTGTAAGCAGAGCTGTACTTGTATTGGGCCTACTCCTTCGCGCGTCCCTTGTTCTTCTTTCTCTCTCTCTCTCTCTCTCTCTCTCTCTCTGTTTTAAAAAAAAATAAAAATAGGAAACATTCTGTCTTACTTGTTCCAGCATCTTGGGTTTTTTGAGCCCCAAGTTCTGTTCCCTTTCTCGGTCTTTCATACTGAAAATGAGCACATTTTTATATGTCCGGTTTTCTGCCGGTTTCCTTTGGCCAGGATGATTCTGTTATGTTATGTTAGGAAATTTGTAAATCGCTTGATTGCCCAACGGGCATCTTGGTGCTAGCTGAAGTGACCGCAGTGAAAATGCAACCCTATAAAACAAGATCAACAGGACCTAAAGAGCCAAGTTTTCAGAGCCTTCCTAAAGGTCAGCAGATTTGGCATCGATTTAATGGCAAGGAGAAGATTGTTCCAAGCTTTAGAGGCTCCCACCACAAAGCCCCTACCGCCCCAAGAAACATGCCTAAATCTGGGAACTAATGCCAGCTTGGCCGAGGTGGATCTCAGTGACCAGGAAGGCAGGTACAACCGGAAGCTGTTAATGAGGAACTCAGGGCCTAGATTGTGCAGAGCCTTGCACACAGTGCAGAGAGCCGTAAAGTGGCCTTTAAAAGGGCAGATTCAGTGCTGTGCCCAGGCCTGAAACCAAACTGGGTGGAATCCAGCAGATTATTGTCCTGTACATATTTGACCAATTGCTCATTCATGATCTTTTCGATCAGCTTGGCAGGAAGTGGCAGGCATTAGATGGGATAGTAGTTGTTCGGATCTGAAGGATCAAGAGTGTGTTTTTTGATGAGCAGCAGGACTAAAGCCTTTTTCCATTCTAGTGGAAATTGGCCGTCGCGACACATAAGGTGAAAAATCGCAGTAAGCTTGGGTGCAATGGTTTCTGCCACCAGTGCTGCGATTTTTGGAGGACAGGGGTCGCAAGGAGACCCAGATTTAGCTGTCCTAAGCAAGTCCGCAACTCTCTCCATAGAGGGTGGCACAAAAGCGCGGAAAGAGTTGTTTGGCAGATGACAAGAAAAAGCAATAGCATCAGATGGCAAGGACAATGAATACGAAGCAAAGATGCTAAAGGCCCCCTCCACTTTATCCCTGAACGCAGTAGCCAAAGTTACGCAAAATGCATGACTTTGGTCAATACAATCCTTAACGCTAGCCGAGGAAAGTTTTTTGACTGTCGCAAATAGCTCCTTTGTCGAATTAGACGCTTCTTCCACTCTGGTGGTATAGAAAAATAACTTTTCGTGTGTAATTAGTTTTTTATATTCCGCTATACATTTTCTGTAAATAATCCTCTCCACCTCGGATTAGTGAAGTCTCCATTTTTTCTCCTGCCTGCGACAGGCCTGCTTCGCTGCTCTGAGTTTATCATTGAACCAGGGTGCAGACTGTTTTTGTCTTTTTAGTAATTAATCGTTTGGTCAGTATGAGTATTTGGTGATACACTTCTGTATACATAGTCCAAGCATGTGTGCTGTCGATGCCACGCTTGGCGTACTCCTGAGTGTGGTGTGTGGCCGGGAGCTTTTGCAAGTTGTTTTTCTTTTAACCTGTATGCATAGGTGTATATATGATTTGTGTATATGTATATATATTATATATATATGTGTGTGTGTGTGTGTGTGTGTGCGTGTGTGTGTGTGTGTGTATACATCCCCTGTTGTGGATGCTGCACTTAGTCCACACTATATCTATTGTGACAGATGGGTTGTTCTCTTTTCCTTCGGGAAATGGCCTTTGCAGACCCCTAGGATCCAGTAACACAGCTCTTCTTATTAGTATTATTGCCAGAACCCTTATAGATTTGTTTCCATCGTGCAATTGCCTCTTTTGAGTATCTGTTTTTTCTTCACTCCCTTTCTTAGGGGTGAAGAATTCCATCCAGTCTTCTGACGGTTCTTGACATTGCTTTTATTTATTTTTGCTACTCTATTACAGAGATCATTGTTTCTCGTAAAAGCCAAGCTCGCACTTACTGCTCCCACCTGTTTTTAGTCAATCATTGTTGATGGACTAGTTCTCTTGTAGAACTTGGTGGGATTCAGTCGCACACCCTCCTCCAAATGGGTATAGCTGTGGTATTTAATTCTAAGTTAAGGAATCTGCGGGTAGATGTCTCTATCAGATGGAAAAGTTGCTTACCTTCGGTAACTATGTATCTGGTAGAGACATAGGGGCCAGATGTACGACCTTTTTTTGCGGTCGCAAATGGGAGATCGGCCCATTTGCGACCGCAAAAAGGGGTCCTGGCATGTACAAACGCTATTTTGCGAGTCACTGACTCGCAAAATAGCATTTGCAACTCTCGCTATTAGGAAGGGGCGTCCCTTCCTAATAGCGAGTCTCAATGCAATGTACTATTGTTTTGCGACCGCAAAACACTCGCAGTTTCCCACCTACTTCAAGTAGGTGGTAAACCACTCGCAAACGGGAAGGGGTCCCCAAGTGACCCCTTCCCCTTTGTGAGTGGTTGCGATAATATTTTTTAAGAGCAGGCAGTGGTCCCAGGGCCTGCCCTTTAAAAATGAAACTGAAAAGTTTCATTTTTCTTTTTAAATGCATCCCGTTTTCCAAAACGGGCTGCATTTAAAAAAAAAAAAAAAAAAAAAAAAAAACTGCTTTATTTAAAAAGCAGTCACAGACATGGTGGTCTGCTGACCCCAGCAGGCCACCATCCCTGGGAGTGCTAGCCATTCCCAATAGGGTCGCAAATTGCGCTTGCCTCATGAATATTAATGAGGCATGCAATCTGCGACCCCATTGGGAATCGCAAACAGTGTCTGAGACACTTTTGTACATTCACTTTTGCGAGTTGCGAATTGCGAGTCGCAATTCGACACAATTTGCGACTCACTAAAGTGAATGCTTGTACATCTGGCCCATAGTCTAGCCGCAGAATCTTTAACGCAGATTCTTTAATGCCCCACCCATCCTCCCCGCTCTGCAATGGTCTTTTCAGGTTGGGTTCTTACTATACTGGCCTTTATGCCAGTGATCTGTGTGTCAATCAGTGTTTGGTCTACATAGAATCCTTGACCTGGTCAATTTATTTGGTGTTAACTGTTGCTTTCGCCACCCTTCCCCGAATGTGGGTGGTGGGTACAAGTATGCATGCACACTTTTGCACCCTGATTATACTCTAGTGTGGGGGGGTTTTAATATCCTTCTTCTCCCCACGAAGTTTCATTGCTTGTATTGCTCTTTGACACTGATACTGTCAATAGATCATATTTAGTGTGCATTGTCAGACTGTCCTGTTGTTGCAGGATTTGTTGAGATTTACCATAACATTCATTTCCATTACTGGTTAACTCATAAAAGGGCATGGTTTTCCCCTTATATGGATTATTTTCTAGGGCGTGAGCTCTCCTCTAACCCTTGTTTCTATTTTATTTTTTGGGTATTTTCTTCTAAAATCCATTTCTGATGTTTCACATCATCTATTATTTATTGTTATTATTGTTTCAAAGATTTTTTGATTTTTTTTGGCACACCGTTCCCACATCCAGTTTTAGTAGTGGCTCCGCGTTCTTGCGCGGAAAAGTTTCACCGTAGAAAACTGACGTCAGTGTGCCGGAGGGGACTTATATGGCTCCACTGACGTCATATCCGTGGACGACGTCAGGGCAGAGCCATGCGACGCCGTCCCTCGGCGCGCAGAGGTACTGCTGAAAATTCTCCGGATCCAGACTGGCGCCTGGGGGAAATTCTAAGTTAAGGAATTTGCGGCTAGACTATGACTCTACCAGATATATCGTTACTGAAGGTAAGTAACTTTTTCTGCTTGCTGATTTCTCTTCTTTTCTGGGTGTTCTGAAGCGTATCCAGAGCTCCACTTACACTTGTGTGTGTCTTTTGACGATTTCAAACAACTCTTCGACATTGTGCTAGAAAACAATGTCCCCACCAAAAATGACAGATTCAAGGTATGCCTCGACTTCAAGAAGTCACAGACAAGCACAAGGTGTGCCTTTGGTGCCTGGGCTCTAGCCGCAGCTCAAAGTCATTTGACAAATGCACCCTAATGCACCCGAAGGCAATTTAAGACCGGAAAGCAAAGGTGAAGTTGTACAGTGGCAAACATAAGAAGTTGTGGTTTTAACACAGGTCCTGCTCCAGCTCCAAGATGTAGGTCTCGCCCGGTCAAGGTCACAAGGCCATTACTGTGACCACTCTACTTCCTGTTTGAAATCTTTTGGTAAATCGATGTCCAAGCATTAGAAAGCGGAACAGAACTTGTCCTATCCCTTGACTCTGACTCCAAAGAGAAGGCGCAAGGGTGACAAGATCTGAGTTACACTGTCTCAAGATCACCGGCCATGGACATGACATTCCCAGAGTTCACTGAGCCGTTGCAGACCCAGCAGCAAATCTAAGTCTTCAAGGAGAGTTTTTGCTAATTTTTAGTGCGACTTGCGGAGACGACTTTGGGCAGCATTTCCAGCACCCCCAAAACGACTTGTTGCTCTCTACTGATAAAAGGAATGAATCCAGAAGCGTGTCTAGAGTTACACAGCACAGGCTGCACCAACAACGGTAAAAAATTATAGACTACTACTGAAGTAAGTGTTATCAATTCAATTCAAAAGAGCTTTATTCGGTGTGTACAACAACCATAAAAGTAAAAACAGGATTTTAAAACACATATATAAAACATCCCAATACATAAAACCGTCCAATTAATTATCAAACATGATACCTTTCCTAGCAGCAATTGTTTTTTGAATAAAAGAAGCGACATAAAAACATATTCCAGGATCATCAAGAGTAACCAATAAGTTCATAGCAGCATGGGTTGTTCTCACATTACATTTTTAAAAAGATGGTTTCAGATAAAAACGTCTTAAAAATGAGTAAAACTTACAGAAGAGCATAAAATGTATAGTGCTTTGTTTTGATAACCCATCACGGGCATGGGGTCGATGGACACATTTTCATAGTAGGGAAGGCAACTAGGTGATGTACTATACCCAATCTCAAGCGGGTAAGTACAAAGCGATGTGAAGGCCTAGTCACTATTGACTGATAATCTTGAAACCCTGTTCTGACCTCAATCTGTTGATAAAATACAAGAGTGGGTTGCTTCCCTACCACTCTCCTACGAGTCTCCATTTGATGAGCTAAAAAAGTATCCTTTATCTCCTGTTTGGATATAATTGTCACACCACCTGGGTCTCCCTGGATCTGGAGTTAAATAAATTACTAAACAAGTCGCGAGTATATTTGAGCCAGGGATACTGAAACTGTTATCCAGAAGTAAACAGTCTTTAATGATGGTTTGAGTAAATTTAGTCTCCTCTTTGGCCCAAATGGATCTCCATAGCAATAATGGCCGCATAGCAATCTGGTCCGATAGGTAGTTAATGCCTATTTCTCGATGTATAATTTCGGTAGATGCTGATGGGGGTAGGCACAAAAGGCGTTTTAAAAAAGAATTTTCTTCATGCTGTAGTATCTGGTTGTGTTTGTGGACCCAAACTCCTGCGCCGTAAAGGGCTATGGCGACACATCTAGCCTTCTATATGTCTACCATAACGTTGATATGACGATTACCTAGCTTGGATGCAAATCTAAAAATCCAGTGGGCACTCTTAACCATCTTAGAACGAACATTAGCGAGTTTGTGTAACCAATTCCCATTTCCTGAATAAGTTACTCCCAAGTAACAGAAGGTATTAACAGATTCCACTTGGGAATTCTCTATGTAAAAAGTCTTGCATTTCTTGGGTTTCTGGCCACAGGCCATGACAAAAGTTTTGGCCTTGTTAATTAATAATTTCCTATTATTTATAAAAAGGCTAAAATTATCCATTAGTCGTCGTAAACCAACTGGGGTTCTAGAGAGCATCACCGCATCGTCTGCATAGAGTAAGACAGGTACAGGGTTGCCATCAATTTGTGGTGCATCTGCCTGTACTGACCTAAAGGCTTTGTCAACTTCATTTATAAATAGAGAAAAGAGTAATGGTGCCAAGACACAGCCCTGGCGAATACCTCTTTTAACCTCAAAATGTGGTGCACACTCCCCACGCTGTCCGTATCGCACCTTGCATGAAAGTTTCTCATACAACCTTGCTAAAAAGAAAATTATTTGTTTAGGAGCCCCTAGATTAAGCAGGGTTGGCCACAAAATAGAATGGTAAACAAGGTCAACCGCACTGCGAAGATCTGCAAAGCACAGGTATAATCTTCCCTGTTTGGCGTGCGTATATTTGCCTATCAAGAGTTCTAAGTTAATGCATTGCTCGAGGGTTCCCAACCCTTTTCTGAAGCCATATTGAACTGGTGAGAGTATCTCGTTTTCGGTTGCCCGATTTTCAAGTCTCACCAATAGTATTCTGCTCATCACTTTGACAGATGAATCCAGAAGCGAAATCGGGCGATAATTTTTCGCTTCAGATTTAATACCTTTTTTAAAGATAGGGATTATCACGGATTGGCCCAATGACGGCAATATGTACTCCGTCACTGCGAAGTTAAAAACTCTAGTTAAAATCGGACTCCATAGATCTATTTCAGTTTTGTAAACATCAATGGGGACCCCATCTGGGCCTGGTGCTTTACCACCCCTACTGCCAATCAATCCGTCATAAACTTCGTCGATGGTAATATCTAGGGGCATCACCGGCCACTTACTTCCTACTATAGTTTGTGACCTAAATACATCGGGAACAGATAGGTTAAAAATACTAGAAAAGTGGCTCACCCATGCGTCACAAGAGACATGAGAGAGTAATTCTGGAAATGAATCATTCTTTAAAAACGGCGAGTTAACGGTTTCCCAAAATAACTTGCTATTTTCTGTATCCGCTGCCATGGATAACTTGTCCCACGCTAACTCTTGGAGCTTTTTTCTCCTTGCCTTTATGGCCAATTTATAATTAAAGCGTAAGTTTTTAATAATCTCAATATTTCTAGGTTTACTACCCAGTGCTTGTTTGAGTTGGCTTAGGGCCTGGGTACAAGTATGGTCAAACCATCCTCTATTTTGTATGCTATTTTCCCTAAAGGGTGCAGTCAGTATCCCCTCAATTACAACATTGATTTTTCCAAAGTTAGTTAGCAGCAGGGAGGGATTAACATCCTCGTTTAGGCAATAAGAAATCTCTATATCACATTTAGTAACAATTTCATGCAAAACTTTTGCCGGTTCCACACCAACCCATTTGATACGTGTCCCATTAGGCCTAATGGCAGCAATACTAGTAATAGAATCTTGATTTGCTACCGTTTTTAGTCCCCAAACTAAAGTTGACATAGAAATACGATTGTGGTCATTCAAAACCTGCTCAGTGATCCATGGAGTAGAACACAGATGGCTGCTGCTGGCTGAGATAAGCATATGGTCAATAATAGCAGCATTTCTGCCAGTAAATGTTGGTATAAGACCACCATTGGTATCCTGTGCACACTGTAGAAATTCAAGGTCATATTTAGCCATCAATAAATTAAGAGCTCCTCCATAATCATTGTGTGTGAAATGCATACTTTCATCGTCCTCACCATGCATAATCCCACAGACCTTGGTCATCGACAATGGACAGGATTCAATATTGAAATCCCCCACCCAAATTATAACAATATTAGTCTTGATAGTACTTAGCAGTTTATTGAGCCCAGTGTCTAACTCTAATACAGAATTACTGCGGGTTGAGTCGAACACGTTATTGTAATAATTGATCATAACCACATCCCTATTGTCTTTGCAATGTAACTATAAAATCTGGGAGTGTGTTCCTATGGTGATAGTTCTTTTGACAGTGATAGCAGATGACTTATTTGAAATAAGAGTCAGAAGTCCCCCTTTGGCTCTGCCAGCTGGCGAGGGTACTGCATGAAGCCAATATGAAGAGAACCCTTCTACATATACCGGTTCAGTGCATCAGGTCTCTTGTAAGCAAATTATATCAAGGTCACTGGTAATAAAATCCTGCCATGCTGGTGAATCCTGTTTGCACCTTAGGCCTGCAACATTCCAGGTTGTAATAGTGTATCCATTCTCGAGTGGTTTCCCTGAATTAACATGGGTGTGCTTACTATTACTTCCTTTGTCTAAGCTTACAGATGGAACCTCTATAAAAATACACTCGGTGTCTGTGGTGTTAGTAGATTTAATCTGGGGTGGGTCAATTATAGGTATGCCCCCTGCATCTTTGACTTCTACCCATTCTCCAGTATGATAAGGCTCTAGGCTAAGATGGTTATTACCCTTATATCAATCAATTTCTTGGAGAGTACTCAAAGCCTGGTATCTATTTGAAACTGATAAATCCTGGTGGGGTTGGATTGACAAAGCTGGATTCATGCTCGGTGTGTTTTGATCATCTTTCCTGTATTGCGTAAACCTTAAATGCCTGTAGAAGAAACCAAGTGGTTGTAATGTCATAATTGAATCAAATTGGGACAATGAGGGTGCTCTAACTAGGCTGTTTCTAGCCCAACTTGGGGTTCTAAAATTGATGATAATGCAGTCTCCTTTGAGACACTTCCTTAAGGGGCCAATCCAACCCACTCTTCGTGTCAGGAGAATCTGATTAGCTCCTGTCACCGGGAAGCCACAATTCTTGTCAAGCCAGTGTACTACTCTGTTCTTCAGGGTGTCATGGCTCTCCATTTGTCCTGGTTGCAGGGGAGGCACATTCACCAGAACGGCGACATATGGGCAACACTCAGGAGGCAAGTTAATAAAGGCGTCCGCTCTCCTCTCTTGAGTTATATTGTGACCTGACTTATTATATGTAGCACTTAGGTGTTCCACATCCGTCCTGTCCAACCTAGCCCCTTGGACTGGTGGGAGTTTATTAATCCGAACCTGCTATCTTGATGGAATATCATTTACTGGTTCGTTGTTTCTGCTAGTGGACACTGTGCTTGTCATGTCATTTCGGCCCCTAACAGGTTCTTTACCTGTTCCTTTGTTTATTCCATTAACAATAGGGGTAGTTATCTTAGACACAAGCTCATCTTTCCCTCCCCTAGTTACATCCCTCATTGCCCCAGCACTGGAGCGAGTGTCCCTCAATAGGCCGAAGATCTTGGTCACCTCGCTAGACAGATTATCAATTTTCTCATAGACCGGCCTAAGTAGCTCCTCAACCTTAGATAAAATTGTAGCTATGATTAATGTCGTTTGTGAGTTAGCAGTGGTACCTTGGCCGTCTAGGTTAACACATATAGAATCTTTAGGGGTCTGCATGGGGCCTTTCTTTCCTTTAGAATTGCCCACCACCGTTTGTCTCTTCTTGCACCCTCTCTTCCTCTTCGGGGATGGCGATCTTTCAGATGTATGTAGGGGGGGGAGAATCAGGTTGAATAAGTAAGTCGGGTTCAGATTCTAATGCATTTTCAGGGGGCCTAGGTGATCCATGGGGCACAATAGGGGCAGCTTCTGCAGATTGCATAGGCTCTCCTTGTAAGAATCCGCTGCTGTTGCCTATCTGTTCCCCTACCATCGTGCCAGGGCCCAAGGATAGACAGCGTTCTGTCCTATCAATTTTCATCGGTGATTGCACTAACTGCTCGCACTAGGAATGAATCAATTGTGGTGCGTGGATTGTCAATTATAGCTTTTTGAATCTTACGTTTGACCATGGTGGCTTCCCAAGCGGTATTTAAGTATACAATATAAACTAATATGATCTGTAATACAATACACAGTCACTATCAATATAAAGTGCCAAGTACAAAAGTGCAATGTGCTAGGATCAAAGTGCAAAGTGCTAAGACGTTATAAGAAGTACAGTACACAATACTATGCAAGGTGCTAGAAGCTATGATCAAAGGGCAAAATGCAAGATAATAAGGTATTATAAGGACACACAAATATAAAACACAATCGAGCCCTTTAGAATCGTCTCTTTTGTTAGAGGTATTTCATTAAAAGAAAAAGTAAAAGACTAATGTAAAAGTCAGGACTAAGCAAGGATTGTCACTAAAGCCTCCTTAACACGAAATCCTGAATGTACAGAATGCGCGGAGTGTAATAGGAGTATTTCTCTCTTCTGGGCACCGTTAACTTGTTCCTCAATACTATGATGGGTGGAAGTGCTTTGTTATAAATGGCTTAAGCCTCTCACCATTGTCAAGAATAGTACCTGTGATTTCATTATGTCCACGGTAACCCTCGTAGGAGCTCAGGTGGGGAGGTGAGCTATTAGCAACCCCTGCGGGAGAAGGACCAAGGGGGGGTGGCCCTGCCCGGCCTCAGACGTCCGCGGACGGGTGCAGACGGGCCAGCCCTTGGCCCGGGCATGCCCGCGCGCGTCCCGCGCTACGGGAGCTGCTGACAGATTTTCAAGGCGCCTCCTGGCGCTGTGGGCGGCGTTGGCGGCTGCACGCTGGGCCGCAAGAGGGTGCCGCAAGGGACGCTGGGGAGTGTAGTCCAAACTCCTGGCTCCCTTGCTCCCGGTCCCAGTCTCCACTCCTTTCCTCGGCCCCCAACGGAGGGCAAACAACAAAGCTGGTGGGTGTTATAATGCACTGCATTTACCATGATGCATTGGGGCACATTGAGTGCTGGGATGTGAGGCAGTGTGCTTCCATTCTCCTTCTGGTTTCAATACCTCGCTCTGACCGGCCTAACCTACAGATTGTCCATAGTTAGTGGCATGGGGCTCTCCAAACCCTCTAGGAAGCTTCAGAATCTCATTGTGTTCTGGAATATCAGAGTGGGCATGGATTTCTATGTGCCAGAGTAGGGTCAAGACGTCTGGATGTTGTGTCTCACTTATAAACTTACATACTAACTGTGAAGTACAGATCAAGATCCCTTCTTATTCTATTCTTATCAGTTTTGGCCTCTGGTTCTAGGACATAAACTGTTCTGGGGCCTAACCAATATATGATCTCCACAGCATCGAGAGTAGGGGAGCCCATTTCAAATACATGGCTATCTTTTGCCAGTAGTAAGGTTTCTTATCCATATAAGTGTGGCAATAGTATTGTGCTACACAAACTAAATTGCTGCCAAGTTGTAGCTCAACAAATAAAGCTTGGCTCATTTTGCGGACTGATCTCTGAAATTTGGGAGTGAGCTCTGTATTGCATCTTGATGTCCACATCACATCAAACAAGTTTGTGAAGATTTTGACCTAAGTGACTAAATAAAATAATCTGATTTGTAGAAATTACACAGAGTACACCATGCATCTTGGATTACAGAGTATACATTAAAATACTATATAAAGTCACCTCCTTTGGAGAAGACATATTCACCACCTCTCCATTCAATTATTAAACTTAAAAGATCTATGACACGTGCATCCTCAGTGGGTTTTCATTACCCACTTGCCACAATGAAGGATTTTGATTTTGACCCTGGTCAATTTCACACCAGCTGAAGTGTACCTAGTACATTGTTTTGTTCACAGAGGTATACTAAAAGTAGCCTTGACCTCCTGCCCCAACTTTTTGCGAGAGACCTTGATCCCTTAATGGTACAATTAATTGTTGATGAGCAGCCAGCTAATTCTGTGCCATCTTCATACCAGTCACAGTGAGTCTTGGATTACAAGTTTGTGTCGAAGCAACACTTAAAGTGATGCTTTATGTTGTACTACACTTTTCGTACCAAGCATCATGTAGAAGTGTTTACTTCCCACAGGAAGTACTGTGCTTGGAAATTATAGTTTTTCCTTACAATTTGCCATGGCAAAATTAGATCCAGCAGAATTTTTAGATAGTCATTGAGCATACAAAATAAACTTCACCTATTGGTAGAGGACCTTGGAATGCCTAAATTAGCAAATAGGATGAGCGTGGCAGCCTTGGCTCATGATAAGGCACTAATGGATGGGGAAGACCTATGTTTGGCAGAGCCACCTTTGCTTCATACAAAGAATCATGAATGTCGATTCACTAAAATGCCAGTGATAGCGGAAGTGACATCATATATTTTGGCATGCCCATTATGACATCACGGGACGTGCTCTCATGACCCTCAATATTGGTTAACTTTCCAGGAAGTTATATCATTTAACTTGAAAGGCCTACAATAAAAGCAAGTTACCATAATAGAAAAGATACTAAAGTCAATAACACTATTTAAATCTTCATCCATATGTAAGGCACAATGTTACATTGTATGCCTGACTTACAACAGGGATCAGCAAAAGGGCATGCCATCATTGGCGCAAACATGTAATGCTCAAGTACAATCATCGTATTTCCAGACATAGCTTCTAGTGCCCAGGCATAAAATCTAATGTCAAATCACATCATTATATGCCCAAGCAAAACTTTCATATGCTCAGCCAGAGCCTCCTCTTTCCCCATACACATTGACCAGGTATAGTCTGGCCTGCCCTGCTACAGCCTCATAAAAGCATATGTGCAGGCTCTTCTCTGTCTCAAAACCAGTCTGCACACAGGCTGTATAAAAAACACAAGTTAATATTGTTTTTTCATAAAAGGCTTTTAACTGCACTTCTGCAATTTCTAAGCACTACAAATTAAAGATATTAGTATTATCCTTTCACTCTAGTAACATTTTATTTAGTTAATCATTATGATGCAGAATATAGCTGACCCAAAATACCCACTGTGCATATCTTCTAATTCTTTGTTTTTTTCAGGGTTAGCTCATTGTTTCCGCACTCAGTCAATCGCAGATTTGTCAATCTAAGGGTCACCCCCCAACAGTCGCAGTATTTTGGTTTTAAAAATAAAGCACACAGCGGGTAGTCTGGCCTGCTTGAGATCCAATGTGTCTTTTGCAGCAGCAGCAGTGCTAGTCTGGCACTGCCATGCAGCTCTTAAAGCCATTTGCGCTTTGATCTTCTCTGCTCACATTTCAGCATACACACCTCCATGGGCCAAGAGCACTGGACAAATGAAAGCACATTTTTTCCAGGGATACACACATACATACACAGAGAGCGCCGTCTCTGTGGTTCCAAGTAGGCCTGGGTGAAATTTTTATTACGCAGGAGTAATCAAAGTAATTTCGGTAATTCCGCGTTACTTATGCGACTCAAAATTACTGAAAATTATGAAATTGCGCCTGCTCGAGTAATTTAAAGTAATTTGGGGGAAGAATGCCTAACACAAGAGCACAAGAACAGAGCACGAGCAGCTGCTGGCTGCTGCTTTTCTTGTTCTGTTGCATTCAGCGCTGTTTTCATAGAATAAAATGCAACCTCTGATCCATTTTGCGCTAAGAAAATTGCTCTAAATGCAGGGCTACTCTCATTGCATAATTCCACGTCCTCGTGTAATTTTGCTGTAATTTCACACAGTTATGTTACAGCAAATTTTACCTCTACCCATAGAGCCCAAGTGCTGATAGCAGTTTCCTGACTGAACTTGTGACCTATCAGTTCATTGCTTTTTGCAATACTGCATTTAAGCACTTAACGCTGGCTGAAAAACAAAACTGGTAAGCGTGTGTCAGTAGCTGTGCCTTTGTTCGGTTATTAAAGACAAGCAGGCAGCAATTCAGCAAAATTCATGTTTATTTGTTTTTCAGAAACTAAACATCAGACGGCAGCCCTGTTTACTCTTTATTGGTGATATAAGTATTCAGTCAGGGGTCACAGAGACCCTGCCAGTGGTAGCAACAGGCAGGCATGGGGTCACAGTTGTGATCCCTAATTGAGGTCCATGGAAAAAATGTTGTTGTGTTTTTTAGTAAAGGAACAACAAACTTATGATTGGATATAGAATTACGCAACTTAATTCAGATCCTATTTCATTTTACTTTCCACGAACTCTCTAGCTCTCTCTTCCTGCGTTGCACGCCTCAACGTCTGATACAGTCGCCTCTCCTTTTTACCCGCAATTCATCTGCTTTTTTTCTTTTTTTAGGTCGAGCCTGGACAGCGCATGCGCTGCTCTGTGAGGCATGCTGTATTTGAGTAAGGACTTGAAGCTCCGCCCACTCTTCGCCCATATTTTTCTTTGGCTCGTGTCATTATCCTTTTTTAAATGCTGGCTTCTGATTCGTTAATAGGCTTGTTAGTCCCTCCTTAGTACCGCCTTGTCTTCATTTGTAATCTCCCATGAGGACTGGCCCTTTTACTTCTGTTGTTACATGGTATGTCAATAAGCATTTTTTTATTTAATGAGTTTCACCTACTGCAGGCTCGACATGCTTTCCTGCAACATTCAGCACGCCATGCGCGCTTTCACTTTCCAAGCAGCCCAGGACAATGGCGGCCGCTACTTTGAAGTCAAATAGGTCTCGCATTTACAAGAGTTTGAGCTATTGGCATTGTAAATGACAATGCCTTTTATTTATGTGTTAATTATCAAAACAGATAAATAAAATACATTGTCATTTACAATGCCAATGGCTTAAACTCTTGCAAATGCGAGACCTATTGCATTGCAAATGCTTGTAATTATTTGTGCGATTATCTGGAAGCTACACACTGCCTCTTGACTGCTGGCTTCCATACTTTTCAGCGGCATTCCACGCATAATTTGTTTCTTAATGTACTGTTTGAAAATTGCCGTCGGTCATCTGGGAAGAGTAAATTAATAATAAATTACCAAATCAAATTAAAAAAGCATGGACGTCGATTCTGCAAAATGCCAGGGGTAGCAGATGTGACATCACACTCTGACTCCGCCCCTCTTGATTTCGCAGGAAGTGCCCTCACTTTTGACCCAGATGACATCACAGTACGTTATGTCACATGGCCTTTGACTCTTGCTATTACACGAAGTGGCATCACTAAACCTGAAAAACAAACAAAATAAAAGCAATATATATGAAATGTAGACAAAAGATACTGAATCAGATAAAACTCTATTTAAATTACCACCCCTAGAGTCCTGCCATTGCATGGCAAAGGTGAAAATATGATAGAAGAAGTGCAAGGTGATAACTGTTACATTCCCAAGTACATCCTCCAGTGGTCTAGCACAACCCTCATTTGCTCAAGTGCTATTATCATGCTAAAATGTAGCCAAATTAGAGCGTGTATGCGTGCTCTTTTCCCTCTCAGGACTAGGCTGCACCCTGGTTAAATGGACCCTCAGGTCACAAGGCATATGAAATCGTGTGAGTTCTGCTATTTAACAACGGAGTCTGTGTTCAGGACATTTGGGTGTCTTTTCTAGTGACATCATGATTAGCTTGATCACTGATTGTTGTAACAAACACATACAATATAATAGTTTGATTTTACATACACTAAATATGTTTGCTATGTATTTAGAGCACACCAATTACAATAGTGTGATTTTACATGTGCTAAATATGTTTGACATGTATATAGTAGGGGTGTGTGAAGTTCACATACTTTGTTTTTGTCTAATTATGTAACATTTTGGGAAAATTACACATAATTGTGTCAAATAAAAAGCTGGCTTTAGTATGTAATGTGTCTTTGCGTCTACTGTGGATGTGAGATGTATTTCAGGCTGAAAAAATAGTGCAAAAAAATAAAAGCACCTCAAATAACAGCTGCTCACACCCTTTCACTCGCTTTCTTCCCATTCATGCAAGGGAAATTTTTGATGCGAATGGCATATATGTACGTGATGTGGTGCAACAGTGTAAATGAGGGATTTCACGTAATGAGAGAAATGTGGAAATATCGAAATTAGGCTAATTATGCTAGCAGAATAGCAATGTCGCTCTGGCCTAGTACATAGCACACATAACAGGCTGAATTGCCTTGTGTGGATGTATTAATTAAAGTAGTATGCTGAGTGAGACGCAGACGGTTGGTAACTGTGACTGCATACCGTTTACACAGGTTACTTCAGCCAGCGTTCATTCAGTCTGCTGAACTATTGCACCACCAAACAGATTCTAGAAATGTTGCCAGAATACAACCTAGAGTGGGTCAGGCTTAAAACAGAACTCCGAGTAAGTCACTGAAGGTCTGCACAGCAGTGCTCCTCTTGCCACCGGACCCTTTAGACTCGTGAAGCACACACAGGGCAAAGTGCAGTTGCATTGCACTGCACTGAGTGAATGTCTTTATATCACCTAGTAATGGCACATTAGCAACAAAAACTTTTGTGCATCTCATAATGTCGGTGATTGTGGCTGTTTATAATTAGCAAGTATCTGCAGCAGACAGGTGTGGAGTAGAGAGCATTCCTGTAAAGATGTTTAGTTAAAACCTCATGAGGGTGGTTATTTAATGTTTTCTAAACTTCGTGAATAAGCATGCCAGGGGTTGCAGCTACGATCCCTGGTGACACCTAAATAACGTCCATGCTAAAAAGGCCACTGGTGCATTAGAACGCATGTGTACACTTTGGACTGGCTTTTGTTACAAGGGAAAACAAAAATTATTCCAAGATGGCCGCCCATGCATGTGACTGGTGACCAAATATACAGTTTAATATAAAAACAGTCCTCATTCCTCATGTAAACGTGGAGTGCTTTTTTTTTCAAAAGTGTAATCCACATACAGGACCCCCTCTACTATATCAATAGTTCTCCAGTGGTGCATGAAAGAGACGTTTCCACAGAAGTCGTCACAAGGGCTGCTGTCTATTCTGCTTGGCAGTACAAAATGCACCCTGAGCATAAACTGCATTGTGACGTGTACTCCCCCCGTCCTCAGCTGGAGTCGGTCCTTGCCAAGCATCCTCCTGGCACTCTTTAAGCACTCCCAAATGTCCACTCGGTCCTTCCTCGGGCCACCCACGTCGATACACTACCGAGCTATTGTGATCCTAGTGTGAGGAGTGAAGGTGATAGAGACTGACCTCAGCACCGATGTCGGAGGCGCTCAAGGCATATTCAGAAACATGTTCTAATTTCTACACCAATTACATGATATCTTTAGTAAAGATCTCGTTTAAAGGTGGAACGTGTGTTACTGGAAGTTACTGTTGGTGTTACCTTATGTGAACCGTGCCTTATAGCAGGTACACAAGTGCTCATCACGTGTGTGACTGACGCCAGTTCCTCCTACGTACAGTCAACTGCCCGAGTCTCCGTGCAGCACTACAAGGAGCTCCGCGCGCACCCTAACAATGGGGGCTCTGTCAGCAGCCACGTGGGCGACGGAAACATCCGCGTTTGACAACAATGCAGATGAACGGAAATATCTTCATAGATTACTAAAATCCCCGAGGGAGGTGAACAGCTGGGCTTTAATAGCAATTGCCTTAAGTCCACAAAGTTTAAAACATGGACAACAGAAATGCGCCGTGTATCGATAGGCTATTATGTTTACAAAATATTTACTTGAAGGGTTTCTTTTTTAAATATAGAAAATTCTTATATATCTTAATGTATGATATTCATTTTGAATGTATACATTAAAATGGTGAGCAAAAATATTCTCTGTACTTTGTGCATCCGTAGATTTTAAACCATTGGTTTCACGACCACTTTTGGGACCACAATTGTGCTCGTCCAAATCGGTACTTTTTGTCGGATACCAGCTTGCCTAAATAACTGTTTTAAAAGTATGGATCGATTAAATAGACCGTTTCGTAATCAATTTTTAAATGGTTTTCCAGGCAAGCACTCTTTTATCGCACAAAACAGAAGCGAACAGCACCCGTGGCACATTATCACTGCCTGAGACATAGGAAAAGCTTTGCAGCATGGTAGCAACAGTCCACTCGGTGACAGGGTGTTTTTGCCACCTGTCTACGACTGAAAGAAGACAAATCCACAGCACCCCATGCCCTGAGACCGAGAGAGGCAGCTTTTTAGCGATGCACCTTCCAGAACAATTCCTGCTCCGGGACTGCGGCAGGGCCTCGACCCTGCAGCTGAAGCCTCACCGAGAGGGCCCGAGTGACCCTCGAAAAGGATAATTGCTCATGGATCTGCAGCAATGCCAGAGCAGGATTCCTTCTGAGAGGGGCATTGTTTAAAAGTCGTGGCAGATAAAGAGGGTTGTGCCCCGATCAACCTTCTCAGGGGCCCTGAAGCACCCCCTGGGCACCAAGAATTATTTATTTGCCAAGAGAAAAAAACAGTAGCGAAGTGGAGATCCGGGCTTCCTAGCACAAAACAGGCCTCTCCCAGAGCTCCTTTCACCATCTACATTTGAGCGCCTTTGGGGAGCAGATGTGATATCACCCCCGTAAGACGCCCTTCGGGGAACCTAAAATACCCCCTGGGTCACCAGGCCTCATTTTTGCTCAAACAAAAACACGAACCGCAGTGGAGAACCGAACTTCCTCCTGGCACAAGCATGCCTCTCCCTGGCATTCATTCACCATGTGCATTGGAGTTACACTGGGGAGGCAGATGGTGGATGTTACACCACCCCTTCTGCTCCCCTCAGGAGACCTGAAATGCCCTTCAGCACCAGGGATCATTTTTGGTCAAGCAAAAAAAAAAAAACAGAACCAGAGTAGGTACAATTTGCGGAGGAGTCACACTCAATGCCTCGGGGGCTCTCCTCCCATGTTTACATTCCCTTACTGTTTACCCCGACCCTGGAGTAGGGAAAGTCTGGTTTTGGTTGGCCCTCGAGGAGAGTTGTCCCCTATGCCAGGGGTTCACTCCCCCTTTTGTATGGTGGTCCAGGGGTTGGGTTTCTAGTCCGAGACCATGGCCTGCTGCTGTCCCGAGTAGGGATCCACTCGTGAGAGGCACATTTGGAGAAGGAAGAGTTTCTTCTTTGCAGTGGCGCCTCTTCCATGTTCTCATGTGCCCGAAATGCAGAGCTATTCTTCCCGGGGTGGCACCATGCTCCAGCGAAGACCTGAAAGTCCAGCAGCAAGCGTGCTTGGCGACGCAGAAGGTGTTGGCTCTCTGGCATCATCCATGGCAGAGAGCACCCGGCTGCTGTAGAGGTCCTCCGCTGCAGCCCACTCCGAGGTCCCTGATGCAAGTACCTGTTGTTTCACTGCTCCTGGGCGCCAGGATGTGATCTACTGCACTACAGATGTAGTTCAGAGGTCATGAAGGACGCGTCCTTCACACTAGATTGATTAAACAAGATTTGTTTGGCCCATCCAACGAAACACTAGTGTTGACATGTATGGAGGGCAGTTGGGAGGTGACTGCAGTACATTTCATACTTCAGAAATTTACAATAGGATAATATAATAGCCACATAGACCCTCGTTCTGACTGGGCCACGATTGCGTCAGTGGTATTTCGGCACCTGGAAATCTCTATACTGCGGTTATTAATTCTGGCGTGCAGGTACACTGCAGTATTCGTGCAACGAGCAGGCCCTTAGAAATGATATTACTGCGTCCTGTCCCTGCAGTCAGTCCTCATTTTTACCCAGTTTCTTGCCTTTTGAATTTCACCAGTGTTCAGCTGGTGAAATGTTCGTATTGGAAACACCGGGAGTGCAGTTTTCCGACAATTTTTGTAATCCTGATACTGCTAGTAAAACATGTTACCGACCGAATCAGGGTTTACTCAGCCCTTAAATTGAGAGCTATAGTGCTGTAGTTTAGGAGGTTCGTGAAATTGTGTATTTTTTTCTCACATTGCACGCGTGATGAGAACTACAGGTTTTTACACATGGTACCCGAGGAGGGGTAACCATACAAAAATCAGGACCAATGTGGTGCTTTTCATCACGAGTTTTCCATTTTCTCCATCTGTTCGAGTACAAATGTGACCGTAAGTACTGTTCCATCACAACGGTTGACTTTCCAGTTTCTGTAAAATGCACAGTGAAAGTGGCTAGCACAGTCCATGTGCACACATCCAGTTTCAGGATTTTTCTCAAACCAACTCTAATGCAGTAGAAAGCTTTGCAATTGGCTTAAGTTTTGGGACGGAGAAAGGTCCCATGTATGGTTATGGAGAGAGTGCACCCCTGGTTTGAGTTCATCATAACAAGCTGTAGTTTTTACCCACCATTTCAGAATGCACAACAATCGTGCGTGTGCGCTGAAAGCATTTCTGTCACATGGATTGAGACCCAGAGCAGGTCTGGGGGAGTTTGCCATGTGCAGCCTTCATTCGTAGCATCACTGTTGACAACTTGCCAGACTGTAGAGGACTGATGGTGGTGGCAATGATACTGTATGTAGTGGCAAGACAGGCTTTTCCTGTCCCTGCCTAGTAAAGTGGCCTCCTGGTCTCACCCTTTTTAGGTCGACCCTAGAGCCAGCGCGCATGCGCTGCTCTGCGAGACTTATTGTAGAGGAGTAGGGAATTGAAGTCCCGCCCACTCTCCGTCAGAGGCGGCGCCTCCGTTAGGGAGGAGGGGTGTCGCCCTACTGCTTTCTCGCAGTGCGAGAAGCAGAAACATGAAATGGTAAAACTACCGTTTTATGGTTCTGCTTCTCGCACTGCGAGAAAGCAGAAGTGCCTGGTTGGGGGTGGGGGTGGGCGGTCCTGCTCGAGGGCGGGGGGGAGTGGCTTGCCCACTGGTGTGGGCCCTGACTGTTTGGTCGGCCCTCTGGGGCCGACTCAAACCAGTCATGCGCACTCTGAATTTTCTCTATGTAGGCTGCATGCAGCCTACATAGAAAAATGGCCTCCCCGTAGGCGCCCGGCTGGGCGCCGTCCGCACCAATCACAACGCTGCCATTGCAGCGTTGTGATTGGCATAGGTGCGGAGAGGGAGGGAAGCTGCCGGTAGGAGCAGCAGGAGCTGAGGCGGCAGCGCGTGACTCTGGGAAGGTAAGTTTTAAGTTTTGAAGTTGGCGAGGGAGATGACACCCAGAACTCTTGCTTTCTACAGCCTCAGAGTAGTATCTTCAGGCAGCCAGTGTGAGGTGCGCAGACACGGAGTGTCTCCTCGGGGTGTCTCCTGGAAGCTATTCAGACTGAGAGAGAGATATGCACATATAAGCACTTCTGCGAGGCGTTGTGCGAAGTGTTTATTTTGTGGTGATAATTTTTGTGCATGTTCTACTCTTTATTCTAGTTTTTGGGCTTCTTTTGATGGTGACGGTTATCTGTAGTTTTGGGTATTTGATCATGCGTGTGCACCACATATTTCAAGACGAAGATGTGCGTATTATTTTTATTATTTAGTGATTACATTTGTTTGTAGCTTTTATTCGGTACAGACGCGTGCCTTTTATATTTATTCTTCTGTGAGAAGTTCGTGTTTCGTGGTGATGGTAATAATGATTCCTTCCTGTTGGTGACGAGTGTAGTTTATCTCTGGTGATTTCTGCTCAGTGTAGATTGTGCCATTGTGATACATGTTTGTCGTATATTGTGTGCGCATGTGTGTACATAGTTTGCATTCTTGGATGGCGGTCCATGCGTTCATGTATATTACGACTGAACAGTGCAATGTGTATCCTTCTGGGCATGTGTGTAGTTTAACAGTTGAGAATGAGGTGTGTGTAGTTCGTATTATTTCCGGGTGATTTGGGGCTAAGCATATATCTTGTGACTCTTAAGCACACAGGGCTGTGTTTCAGAAACAGATCAAAGCAAATGAAGGGGTTAACCTTCCTAATATTTTACCATTAACGACCTCCCCTCCTCCCCCCAAGCCTCAGCAGACTGCTGCCGTGAGATGCTTTTCAATGGAAAGTGCCAGATTATATTAAATATTTTGGACTGCTTTTGGGAGCAGAATGCAGCATTTACATCTCCTTACATAGAAAGAGTCACTAGTCTGGACAACATCTTCTGAGCTGCTTATAGTGGCCGTCACCACCCATCTCACCCCGCCCCCTCCCCCCCACACACACACACACCCAGGCTGTGCGGTGTGCCTGCCTTTTTGCAATATTTTTAGTAGTGTTTAGAGGACAGGTCCTTCTAGGAGTGAAGAGTGGGCTTGCTGGGGGAAGGGAGTACACAATGAATCTATAGAAAAATTGTTCGTAGTTTTGTAAGCACTTTCACCAGACGCTGCCCCAGTGCACTGTAGTTTGACCCTCTGACTCAGCCCCACAGCCCAGATCAAATATCTCTTGTTTACATTCGCGTAATCATTTGTACAACGTGCTTTATGTTGGAGATGCATTGAAAAGGCCATCTAGGGTGAATTGAGCTCTGATTAGAAGACCTAAAAATGAAAATTGTATTTATGCATACACTAATGCCTGCCTGCTCCTCGTCTCTCATTCTCTCAACTCTCTAGAACTACACCTTGTTATCCACAGCGTCACCTACATATGCCAACTACACCACAACGCAGCATACAGACAATCAGTTTCCCTGTAAAACAATATACAGAAAACCTAAAATAAAATCATCCCTCAATGTTTTTGCATTCACAGACTACGCCTTATTCACATGTATCAGTATTCTGTGATCTTCATGATATCTATGACAATGTTTCACGAGCTTGTATATGTGATTTTTTTAAATGGTGTTTCTTGCATGAAAACAGAAAATTAATTTAAGGAAATAGTGTCATCATATTGATGTACAGCACGGCACAGTCAATTAATGTATTTATTGTATAGTTAAAACCATTACAAGTGCATCAGTGTGTTCAAAAGTTAATATGGGCAAATGATAACATCAGCATACGCAAAGATTGTCCTCTATAGCTCATAAAAATTGGCAATTTCTTAAATGATAAATAATTCAATCATATTGCTTTATTAACCTTCCTGCTTCCTCAAATTGCTTGAAAATGCACCATTTGACCATTCTTTTTTTCAAAATGTTCTCGGGGGGAGAACCCCCCCGAACCCTCTGTAGATGGTTCGGGCTCACTCGCTACGCTCGCCGCAGTGCAGTACCACAATAATTTTACGCCGCACCACTTTCAAATGTCACCAGCCGCCACTGGGTGCAAATGGTGGTCCCTCCAGTATGTGGTAGTTTTCGGACAGCTAAGCAGCTCCTCAGATCTAGAATTGGCATATTCTAATCAGTAGCTAGATCCTTAGGTTCTTCTTTACCCCAATCCTCCATGGTATCCTTCTGGTGGTCTTCTGGAGGGCATCCAGGCTGACTTACTAGACTTTGCTTGATGGTTTCTTTTTCTTTGATATGATGGCTGAGATTTACAGGTAGAGGCATTTTCCTTTTTCGCCCTTGCCTGAGGGTCCCACCTGAGGGTTCTCTGTGGAGGAGGCAGATGTTATCAGATATTTGTTTAGGGTGTAGGCCATACCGATGATGTTCTTCTCTTCTGCAGTTACTTATCTGTCGTTCTTTCCCTCATTTTGATGAAGAGAGTAATGTTTTGAAAAATCTTTAGGGAAGCTTAATTGTCCTCTATTTTCTTGGCCTCAACTTTCATTTCACCACTCTTCGTGAACTGGAAGACTATGTGTTTTATTTAGGATAGGTATAGCTTCTGATGCCTTAATAGGCACCCGAGTAGAATTATTCTTCACGTTTTGAAGTAACTGGGACCGGGAGGAGTTACGTCTACTGGGTAACTCGGCCTCTGACAGATACTAGGCTGTTGTTTCCCTCTTGTGAAGGGTCTGAGACATTCTTGGGCTATCCTTGCTTGACCTTGTTATCCCTTCTCCTGGCCTAGGTGGACATAGGCTGTGGCTACAGTCTTCTACCTAATTCATTATCCACTGTCTGCATATAAGTTTATTCTGGCAGCTGCCTACACATCCTCTGCTGACATTCACTTGCAACAGGTCATGTTGTTCTGTGTGGGCTTTCTGCTGCTTCCATTCTGCATGTCATTGTTTTGGGTTTATGTGCCAGTGTTTTGAGGCTTAACAAGTGTGCGTGCCTCCTCCTTTAGTTTCTTATGCTGTATTGGGTTGCTACTTCTGTTATTTCAGTGATAATCTGGCTTCCACTTTACTTCTAAGAGGGAACCATCACAAGGAGGGAGGTTGTTCATTTTATGCCCACTTGCTTCTTCAGGTCCTGCCATGTGTGTTAGTTGTGTTGGGATGGGTGTCATTTGTTTAAATCTGTTGCTATTACTTTGGTTGGTGCCCTCCTTAGTCCCACCTCTGTTGGCCATTGCTTTGGTATTGATTGAAGAGGTGAGGAAACTGCAGGTAGAAGTTTCCAACTTATTGCCTTTCTTCACGATCTTTTTGTGAGATACTCAATCTGCCTTCAGATTTCTCACCAATCCTCCCGCTCAATTCTGAGGAGTGATTACACACACTTGTTAATATGATGTCCTTTCAGTTCCGGACTTCTCATTTGTTTTGAATTAGTCAGACTTGTCACCCCCTCTAAGGGCATTTTGGAAAGGAAAGAAAAAATTATGGCTCTGCAAGGTCATGTCCTGGGAGGCGCAGCAGTAGAGTCTGAGCGCTGGTGACACCTGCCAGTGTGTGCAAGTTATTGCACATTTTCTAGACCCAGTCTGGCACCTGGAGGGAGATTGAAGAGAGGTGGAGAATCTGTAGATAGAGTATCAACCAGAAAGATTGTTAATGAAGGGAAGTAATTTTTCTTTATGAAAATATTTGATGTTTATCAGCACATTAGCTCAAATCCTTGCCTGGCAGTTTTAGATTGGTTCATAAATCGTCTCTTGGGAGCAGTGGCAGCCAATTCCCATACCAGGGCTGTGATGCATTTCATTGTGCCTCTGGAACTAAACACGTTAGAACACACAAATATGGGCCTTTCTTGAAAATTTAGGGTACATTTGATTGTGATATCTGACTTTTGATTTATGGCTTATTTATCGTTTTGTTTGCTCATGAGATATAACATCATATCATTTTCTTTTACAGTTTGTGGTGATTACAGTATGCTTGAAAGCAGGACTTGAGACATCCTATTGGACTTTGGTATGAACTTATTATTTCTTGTTTTATTCATTAAGGCAAACTTAAAATGTTGTTGTCAAAAAATATATTTGGCTTTACTTAAATGATTGGGGATTCTGGTTGTTGCATGAGATTGGGTAAGGGGAGTGCCTTCACACTTTCCTTGAGCTAAGTGAACAACATTTGTTTCCTCTTTCCCCATAGCCTTAACATAATTGCCCAACTGGTTTCCACTGTTGGCGAATTAAGGGTTCATAGGTCAGGACGCTTGATGTCCTAATATTTTACTGTAAACTGATACCATCAAGGGACTGAGTTCAATCTCAAATTAAGAAATTCAATAAAATATGCAATTTATTATTTTGCTATCTCTAAAGATCTGGAATACCCAAATTGTGGCCCACACATACAAATGTAAAAGAAATATAAAAAATAATTATTCTCCACATAATTAGCAACCTCTGTTAAACAGGCAATTATTTACATGATTACTTTCATAATGTTACCTTGCAAAAAAACAAGATCTGAATTTGAAATCAATACTCATTCCCATAAATTCCTCATCTTGATCTCTTCCCAGTCCTTAGGCTCGATCAGTAGCACCAGGTAACGTTGTAAAGGCGTCAGCTGTGGGACCATGAGACACCAACTTTAAGTAATGAACAGGCCTACCAGGGCACCACACAGTGACATGACTTAATACTTTACTCATAGATGCTACACCTATTCATAAATTTTTTGAAATTTCATAGCATGGCTCCTCTAAAACTTTATGGGGGTATAAGCCCCGCTCAAACTGCAATCAAGAGATATTCAGTACCGACTTCCATTTTCATAGCTCTGGTGACTGAGTACCAAGCATGATGCAACATCTTTATCTCATGTTTGCTTACTTACACAAAGGCAATAAGACAATGGGAGCTAAAATTCAGAATGACCACACATATGGATTTGTCAAAGTCGAAACCTTAATCCAAATCTTCGATGAGGAGTCAGTTTACTAGAGCTCCTCACCACAAGCGACATCAGCACAAGAAGTATAAATAAGCATTAATCCTCGCACCACAGAAAACAAAGGAAGCGAGATTTGGACAAGCCATTGGATTCTTCCTCTTCATAGCTTGGCCTCTGGTCTGTCCCATTCCCAGCTTCATCCTTTTGAGGTTGCTTTGGCAACATTCCTGAACTTTTGGAGGGAGTGATTAACACCAGTGGCATTGGCTCCAGTGAAACTGATACGAAGCAGAGGCGGTGGATCGTTGTTGTTCCTGTTGCATGAGGCACATGATCTTACAGGCTGCTTGAAAGAGAACAATTAATTTCCTTATAAAGGGGAACAAGGAAAGTCTGTTGTCAGATTTGCAGATCTTTTGAGTCAGACTGTTCTACTCTCCGGTTTCCAAATGTCTATGTACCTGGGCAAGATGATAATAGTGGTGTAGGAAATCATTACAGTGTCAGCTAAGCAGTTTGAACAAGTTTTATAGGAGCCTGTTGCACATGGTTAGCTCCTGAATGCCTTGCTTCGTCAGATTTAATGATGGATCTGCCTGAGCGTTTACCTGACTATAGAACTTTCCAAGTAATCTGTGTCAAAGAATCTAGGCAGCAATTTAGACATTTAGACATATAGAGGTAATAATATGAGGCAGTTTTATGGAGAAAGTTGAAAATATACTGTTGCAGCTCTCAGCATTGTCAAATTCTCAATTGTGCCGTCTGCTGGAGATTTGTTGAGTATTATATATATATATATATATATATGTCCAACAAAACGCCCAAAGCTTCAAGGACGCACTCACACCAAATGTTAACCAGCCGGTTTATTAACAAAAGGAAAACAGCACCGCAATCAAGTAATTTTTTCGCCCAACGCGTTTCGAGGCTCCAGTCTCTTAGTCATGGGCAACTTTCCATATGAATGTTCGACAGAGAGCTCTTAATTAATTAACTGCATGCAGTCCCTCCGTGGGTCACGTTCAGTGCGTGATTTACCTTTTCTGCATGCTGGGACTTGTGGTCCATAGAGCAAATCATACCCTCCAGTGGGTTCCGTTTACTTTTTCAAATTATTTCAATCACTTTCAGCAAATTATTTTACCTTAGTAGGTCCCGGAAAACAGCGCTGTTTTATAGTTTCCACATTTGATGTGCTGCACATTCGGTATGGCTCAGTTCCAACCAGCAGCCTCTTCAAATTTTTAGATGGTGCAGCCCTTCACGGCAGGACAGCCGTGTAATTTTATGTCCAACAAAACGCCCAAAGCTTCAAGGACGCACTCACACCAAATGTTAACCAGCCGGTTTATTAACAATTTAAAATGAATGCGAGGCTCAGATGTCTTTTGTGGCAGCCCAGGAAGAAGAGGTTTTCAACCTTGAAACGCGTTGGCAAGCACAATTACGCAAAGGAACATTAAAGCAGGCTGCATCTTTAAGCTGTATGGCGAAGCTCTGTGAGTGACCTCCCAATGCTCAAGGGCACTTTGGTTGAAATACTTTGACACGGCAGCCCAGCCGTGGGGAGGGGCACTATTACCGGCTGGAAAAGAAATACAGATTCCAGCAAGGTGAGGCTGTTGTTTTGCACTTTCAAGACGTTTTCCAGCACAGCGCTTCAAATGCTAATTAGGTCTGCCTAATGCTCTGCAACCTACTATAGGATAAAAATAAGCCTTAATTCAGCAAAAGAACATTTGAACTTACCACAAGTGAACAATGACACTCGCATCATGAACTTTCTGTTCCAGCATGCACCAGGTATGTGCACTGAGCACACGCCCACTGAGTAACAGTGATGTCAATAAAGCTGCAATTTAAAATGAATGCGAGGCTCAGATGTCTTTTGTGGCAGCCCAGGAAGAAGAGGTTTTCAACCTTGAAACGCGTTGGCAAGCACAATTACGCAAAGGAACATTAAAGCAGGCTGCATCTTTAAGCTGTATGGCGAAGCTCTGTGAGTGACCTCCCAATGCTCAAGGGCACTTTGGTTGAAATACTTTGACACGGCAGCCCAGCCGTGGGGAGAGGCACCATTACCGGCTGGAAAAGAAATACAGATTCCAGCAAGGTGAGGCTGTTGTTTTGCACTTTCAAGACGTTTTCCAGCACAGCGCTTCAAATGCTAATTAAGTCTGCCTAATGCTCTGCAACCTACTATAGGATAAAAATAAGCCTTAATTCAGCAAAAGAACATTTGAACTTACCACAAGTGAACAATGACACTCGCATCATGAACTTTCTGTTCCAGCATGCACCAGGTATGTGCACTGAGCACACGCCCACTGAGTAACAGTGATGTCAATAAAGCTGCAATTTAAAATGAATGCGAGGCTCAGATGTCTTTTGTGGCAGCCCAGGAAGAAGAGGTTTTCAACCTTGAAACGCGTTGGCAAGCACAATTACGCAAAGGAACATTAAAGCAGGCTGCATCTTTAAGCTGTATGGCGAAGCTCTGTGAGTGACCTCCCAATGCTCAAGGGCACTTTGGTTGAAATACTTTGACACGGCAGCCCAGCCGTGGGGAGGGCACCATTACCGGCTGGAAAAGAAATACAGATTCCAGCAAGGTGAGGCTGTTGTTTTGCACTTTCAAGACGTTTTCCAGCACAGCGCTTCAAATGCTAATTAAGTCTGCCTAATGCTCTGCAACCTACTATAGGATAAAAATAAGCCTTAATTCAGCAAAAGAACATTTGAACTTACCACAAGTGAACAATGACACTCGCATCATGAACTTTCTGTTCCAGCATGCACCAGGTATGTGCACTGGGCACACGCCCACTGAGTAACAGTGATGTCAATAAAGCTGCAATTTAAAATGAATGCGAGGCTCAGATGTCTTTTGTGGCAGCCCAGGAAGAAGAGGTTTTCAACCTTGAAACGCGTTGGCAAGCACAATTACGCAAAGGAACATTAAAGCAGGCTGCATCTTTAAGCTGTATGGCGAAGCTCTGTGAGTGACCTCCCAATGCTCAAGGGCACTTTGGTTGAAATACTTTGACACGGCAGCCCAGCCGTGGGGAGGGGCACCATTACCGGCTGGAAAGAAATACAGATTCCAGCAAGGTGAGGCTGTTGTTTTGCACTTTCAAGACGTTTTCCAGCACAGCGGTTCAAATGCTAATTAAGTCTGCCTAATGCTCTGCAACCTACTATAGGATAAAAATAAGCCTTAATTCAGCAAAAGAACATTTGAACTTACCACAAGTGAACAATGACACTCGCATCATGAACTTTCTGTTCCAGCATGCACCAGGTATGTGCACTGAGCACACGCCCACTGAGTAACAGTGATGTCAATAAAGCTGCAATTTAAAATGAATGCGAGGCTCAGATGTCTTTTGTGGCAGCCCAGGAAGAAGAGGTTTTCAACAGCTTGAAACGCGTTGGCAAGCACAATTACGCAAAGGAACATTAAAGCAGGCTGCATCTTTAAGCTGTATGGCGAAGCTCTGTGAGTGACCTCCCAATGCTCAAGGGCACTTTGGTTGAAATACTTTGACACGGCAGCCCAGCCGTGGGGAGGGCACCATTACCGGCTGGAAAAGAAATACAGATTCCAGCAAGGTGAGGCTGTTGTTTTGCACTTTCAAGACGTTTTCCAGCACAGCGCTTCAAATGCTAATTAAGTCTGCCTAATGCTCTGCAACCTACTATAGGATAAAAATAAGCCTTAATTCAGCAAAAGAACATTTGAACTTACCACAAGTGAACAATGACACTCGCATCATGAACTTTCTGTTCCAGCATGCACCAGGTATGTGCACTGAGCACACGCCCACTGAGTAACAGTGATGTCAATAAAGCTGCAATTTAAAATGAATGCGAGGCTCAGATGTCTTTTGTGGCAGCCCAGGAAGAAGAGGTTTTCAACCTTGAAACGCGTTGGCAAGCACAATTACGCAAAGGAACATTAAAGCAGGCTGCATCTTTAAGCTGTATGGCGAAGCTCTGTGAGTGACCTCCCAATGCTCAAGGGCACTTTGGTTGAAATACTTTGACACGGCAGCCCAGCCGTGGGGAGAGGCACCATTACCGGCTGGAAAAGAAATACAGATTCCAGCAAGGTGAGGCTGTTGTTTTGCACTTTCAAGACGTTTTCCAGCACAGCGCTTCAAATGCTAATTAAGTCTGCCTAATGCTCTGCAACCTACTATAGGATAAAAATAAGCCTTAATTCAGCAAAAGAACATTTGAACTTACCACAAGTGAACAATGACACTCGCATCATGAACTTTCTGTTCCAGCATGCACCAGGTATGTGCACTGAGCACACGCCCACTGAGTAACAGTGATGTCAATAAAGCTGCAATTTAAAATGAATGCGAGGCTCAGATGTCTTTGTGGCAGCCCAGGAAGAAGAGGTTTTCAACCTTGAAACGCGTTGGCAAGCACAATTACGCAAAGGAACATTAAAGCAGGCTGCATCTTTAAGCTGTATGGCGAAGCTCTGTGAGTGACCTCCCAATGCTCAAGGGCACTTTGGTTGAAATACTTTGACACGGCAGCCCAGCCGTGGGGAGGAGCACCATTACCGGCTGGAAAAGAAATACAGATTCCAGCAAGGTGAGGCTGTTGTTTTGCACTTTCAAGACGTTTTCCAGCACAGCGCTTCAAATGTTAATTAAGTCTGCCTAATGCTCTGCAACCTACTATAGGATAAAAATAAGCCTTAATTCAGCAAAAGAACATTTGAACTTACCACAAGTGAACAATGACACTCGCATCATGAACTTTCTGTTCCAGCATGCACCAGGTATGTGCACTGAGCACACGCCCACTGAGTAACAGTGATGTCAATAAAGCTGCAATTTAAAATGAATGCGAGGCTCAGATGTCTTTTGTGGCAGCCCAGGAAGAAGAGGTTTTCAACCTTGAAACGCGTTGGCAAGCACAATTACGCAAAGGAACATTAAAGCAGGCTGCATCTTTAAGCTGTATGGCGAAGCTCTGTGAGTGACCTCCCAATGCTCAAGGGCACTTTGGTTGAAATACTTTGACACGGCAGCCCAGCCGTGGGGAGGGCACCATTACCGGCTGGAAAAGAAATACAGATTCCAGCAAGGTGAGGCTGTTGTTTTGCACTTTCAAGACGTTTTCCAGCACAGCGCTTCAAATGCTAATTAAGTCTGCCTAATGCTCTGCAACCTACTATAGGATAAAAATAAGCCTTAATTCAGCAAAGAACATTTGAACTTACCACAAGTGAACAATGACACTCGCATCATGAACTTTCTGTTCCAGCATGCACCAGGTATGTGCACTGAGCACACGCCCACTGAGTAACAGTGATGTCAATAAAGCTGCAATTTAAAATGAATGCGAGGCTCAGATGTCTTTGTGGCAGCCCAGGAAGAAGAGGTTTTCAACCTTGAAACGCGTTGGCAAGCACAATTACGCAAAGGAACATTAAAGCAGGCTGCATCTTTAAGCTGTATGGCGAAGCTCTGTGAGTGACCTCCCAATGCTCAAGGGCACTTTGGTTGATATATATATATATATATATATTTATATATTTATTTTTACGGGAAAAAACAAAGGTTAGAGTAATGTTATAGTTAGGTGAAATGTTCAGTTTCAACAACTTTCTAACCTCTAAAACCCACTGAAATTCACCAGTTATAGTTATCTCAAGTAACTATAACTTGTGCCCTAAGGTAACTATGAATATGCCTCTTTTTCCCGCATACCATTACCCCGCATGTTGTTACAACGTGGTCGTTACCACGACCGCGTTGTAACAACGCATACCATTACCCCGCAAGTCGTAACAACGACTTGCGGAGGGGGGGCGCTGGATGTTGGAATAGTAAAATTGACTATTCCAACTCCAGTCTGTGCGGACTGTAGGGAAGGTGTTGGATTTTAAATCCAACACCTTCGCCCCCCTCCGCAAGTCGTTGTAACGACTTACGGGGTAATGGTGTGCGTTGTCACAACGCGGTCGTTGTTACGACCGCCTTGTAACAGCATGCAGGGTTACGGATGCGGGGTGACGGTTGTTTACCGGTAACTATAGCTCGCGCCCCTGCCATGAACAGTTTTCTCATCAATAATTTCACTGCTAATGTTGCAGTGATATTATCAATGATGTCAAAGAAGATGTCATGAGTGCTGTAATATTTGGGGTATTTAGCAGTACATGGCGAGGCCGCGAGTTATAGTTACCTTAGGGCACAATGTTGTAGTTACTTGAAATAAGTATAACTGTAACTGGTGAATTTTAGTGCTTTTAGAGTTTAGAACGTTACATTGTTACTGAAAATTTCACCTAACTATAACGCTACTTTAACCGTTGTTTTTCAGTGAGTTTCTAGTTTTTTTTTTTTTTTTTTTAAATGTACAGTAATATTTAATTACCATATGTAAACCCAACCCCCAGCCGCACACAGCCTTTGGCCGTGCGTGGCAGTGGCTTGTCGCAGGGCTTGGCCTGTGGCCAGGCCCTGAAACCAACCCCACGCATGAAGCCAACCCCACACACAAGGGCCTTCAGTTGTGTATGGTGGGGGGTTGGCCGCAGGGCCTGGCCGCAGCCAACCCCACACTGTGCACAGCCTTCAGCCATGCCCCGTGGGGGGTGGACCACAAGGCCTGTAGCCAAGCCCTCCAAAGACAGCCAACCTCACACGGTGCAGGCAGGGCCATTGCCGTGCACGGCGTGGGATCAGCCACAGGACCTGGCCCTGGGTGCCCCATCCTCTAGGGCCTTTTTTTGTTTTAAAGAGGAGGGGGGCACATGGCCCCCTCCCCGAACCTATTATAGGCCCTGGGAACCCCTTCCCCCGGGGCCACTACTTAAAATAAAGGGGATGAGGCTGCATGGCCCCTATCCTGAGCCCTATTAGGTCCTGAGGACCCCATCCCCCAGGGCCGTTTTTTTCATTATAGGATAGGGGAGGGAGCCGCTTGGCCTTCCTCCTTGAGCCTTGTTAGGCCCTGGGGACCTCATTCCCACGGCCGTTTTTTAAAACTAAAAGGGAGGTGAGCCTTGTGGCCTTCCTCCCTGAGCCTTGTTAGGCTTTGGGATCCCATCCCTCAGGGCCATTTATTTTAATAAAAGGGGAGGAGGGGGCACGTGGCTCCCTCCGTGAGCCTTGTTAGGCTCTGGGAACCCCATCCACCAGGGGCCTCTACTAACAGTTAAGGGAAGGGGAGTCACGTGGCTCCCTTCCCCGAACCGTTATCGTCCCCGGAGGCCCTATCCCCAGACTTCCTAAAGTTGGGTGCCCTGGTGCCCACCCAGGGCACCCACCATATACTCCTTGGGGACTGCGGGGGAGCCCCCATTGCCCCAGCCGGCTCCCCGCAGGCAGCAGGAGCCAGCATTGCCCCCGCCCAGATGGAGTGCCTTCTAATGCTGCTCCCTTCTTGCGAGCTCAATATTTTGATCTGTTTGAAACAGATCGAAAGTCTGCTCCCAACTGGCGGAAGCATTTTCAAAGCCCCCCGCCCCCCCTCCCCCTAGCTGTGAGCAGACTTTGTTTGCTCATGTGTGTCGGGAGTTCTGAAAACGGTCCCTCCGAGCAAGAGCAAACACAGGTTTCCCTGTCCACGCTGGTGCTGGCAGTGAAACCGCTATGTTCATAGCTTGTGACCCGGTCCCGGGGGATGGTATTCCAGGGGTATTAATTGCTTAGGGAGGACAGCCTTGCGGTAGCCCTCCCTTTTACTTAGTTTCCTAGACCCGGGGGATGGGGTCCCCGGGGTCTTTAGATGCTCGAGGAGGTGGTCTCCCTCCCCTTAAAAAATAAACTCCCCCCCCCCCCCCCCAGGACCTGGCCACCCAGGGTTTATAAAAAACAAGCGCAGGAGTGCAATTTTGTCATTTTATATCATTAGTGATGTCATAAATTATGTCATGGAACATGTCATAAGTGATGCCATATGTGAGGTCATAAGCAGTGCATGGCGGGAGTGAAAGTTATTGTTGGTGCTGCTAACTATAACTGGTGAACTTCTGTGTTTTTTTATTTCAAATCATTATTGTTGTCACTGGCAAATTCACCTAACTATAACCTTACTTTAAACTCTGTTTTTTTCAGTGAATTTCTAAGTTTTTTTTTTGGCTTTTTCAGTGAATTTCTAGGTTTTTTAACTCAAAGTAATACTTAGATACCATTCGTAAATGTAATCATACCACCCCCAGGCTGAGGCAGTCAACACCACTCTGTGCAGGGCCTTTGGCTTTGCACAGTGGGGGGTTGGCTATAGGGCCTAGCCCTAGGGACCCCATCCAGAGGGCTGTTTCTTCTTTTTTATTAAAGGGAAGGGTAGCTGCACCATGCCACGCCTGTTGGGACCCAGCCATATGCAAATCAGTCTTGACCCTGCTCCCCATGGGAACAGTCCAACCCGGACTGGACCGGCAACAAGCATCATAGGACCGGTTTCGGGGTATCACTCCTGATCAGCCAGGTTAGCCTGGTGGAGAGTGGAGGTTCCAACAGGCCACTGCTTACACCTACCTAAAGGCAAGCCAACCAACCAAGTCCGCTTTAACATACCAAAGCAGATAAAACCGAGCGTAGTGTACCTTCAGATGGCTTCACAGTAGGGTGGTAAATGCATAAAACAGCCTCCCTGAAATAGTGACGGAAAAAAATGAAAGAAATTATTTCGCAGCGAGAGAAATAAAGAGACAGTGCTATATGGGAGGGGCAGCTGGAGATTCTGTAAATGAAGAACTAGATACATTTTGTTTGAATACACTTGTTCACATTTGATCAAATTCGACCTAATTGCTTACCTTTCTATGTGTAGTCATAACTTAAAAAAAGAATAACTTTCATTTGCACATTTTTTTCAACAGTTCAGCCATATAGCTATATGGGGCAGCATTTTATTGTGGATAGTGTTTTTCGGCTTCTACTCTACTCTGTGGCCTGCTATTCCCTTGGCACCTGATATGTCTGGAGAGGTAGGTCGTTTGAATATTACAGCGATTACTGCTGTTGGTACTGCAGTCTTGCAGTTTTATGTTGTTTTGTTAGTCATTTGTATAGCCCACAGTTAATCATTAGTATGGCCTCACAGCGCTTGCCTTGCCAACATATATAACCTTTTTTACTGCCATAACCTGAAGTGCACCTGTTGATTAATTACTTATGTTCTAATGTGGGATATTGTCAAAATAATTAAAAGTGCCTTTTACATGCATCAATGGAAAAAAACGTGTTTTCCGATTTGTGTCCTGCAATTGGGTTTGATGCAAATTCTGATTGTTTTGCTTTAGTTTGCTGTTTGAGCTCATGCTCTCTAATTGCTTGATTCAGTTGGTTAGCTCCACCATTCATTAGACTGGCCACATTAGGTATTTCCAGCTTGTGCCTTCAACACACTCATCATATAAGTAGTACTGATCATCTAATCAAAATTCCTATCTTGATGCATTACCCAGTCGCGGAAAACATGTACTGTGCATTACATCGTTCCTTGTTAACTATAGGAATCCTCAAAAGCAAATTTACACAAACCCTGATATGGTAGTCAGTATTTTGAATTTGTACTTGGGTAACCATTTACCAATCTTGCCTCTAAATTCTCACTAAGCAAAAACATAAAATACATTCCTCCAAGAGATTACCAGAGGAATTTCCACTTTAAAACATGCAAACAGAAACTTGGATCGGGCTTAGAGATTTTGTCTGAGCTAGCTCCTACTTTTTTCTCGTCAGTTGAGTGTTTTTTCTCCAGAATATTTTTACAGTGTGCAAGGGAATATGTCCCTTCCTAAAACTACAGGTATTCCCTCAAAAGAGGATGAGACACTATCAGTTGGACCCCAAAAGAGCACTTAGCTTTTACATCGATCTCAGCAAAGCCCATCTGGTGGACAATCAACTCTTTGTGGCGTTCTCTGGGGCACAAAAAGGCAAAGCATTTCAGAAATGGAATTTGTCCAGATGGATAGTTTTCTGTTATAACATCTGCTAAATTATGGCAATAAAGCAGCCTCTAGAAGTGGTGAGGGCCAATTTTTCCAGGGCCAAGGCTGGTATCACTGTGTTAGCACATGGAGTGCGAAGTCCTGGATAGCTTTCAGGCTGCAATGTGAGCATCAGTGCACACATTCACGAAGCACTACTGCCTTGACTGCCAGGACAGACGGTAAGGGCATTTTGGTCATCCGGCCGGGAAGGATTTTTTGGTCTAAATCATTACACAGACCCACCACTGGGTGAAGTACAGCTTTGATGGCTATTGTAAAGGTGAGACATCTTCAGTTAGAAGAATTCATTAAAAGAACAAGTTACTTACCTTTGGTAATGCTTTTTCTTGTAAATACTCTGAAGATTATTTACCACCCTCCCTTCTCCCCGTTATGTGGAATGGACTCTTTTCCATCTAAATAGGTCTCAGATTCAAGATCTGCACACTGGTACCTCAGATTGTTTGTGTTCCACATCCAGTTTGGCGCCTGGGGAATATTCTGAATGTGAAGAATCTGCACTTAGAGTATCCACAAGAAAGAGCTTTACCAAAGGTAAGTAACTTGTTTTTTTTTCAGCCATTATGCACCAGGCCATGCTGTGGCTCCAGTCTTCGGGGGTTGGGGCGACTACCCTATTTTTTCACAAGGTCTCTCTTCGCTGCAATCAGACCATGATTGTTAAAGGCCTTTTTATATCTAGTAACATAATTGGTATCCCAATGCTCAGCAAGTTAGTAGTGGCTTCCAGTGCTAGGGGGAACCCCACAGTTGCTCCCATTTCGACACACACAAACTTCCAATATGCCTTTATAATTGGGCAACTCCATAGTGTGTTTGAAGGTGCTCTTCATCCTACAGCCCCTCAAGCATTGATCACTGGTGGACTTGCCAAACTGTTTTATCTGGGCCCTTGTGTAGTATAGATTGTATTAATCGGACACCAACACTTCGAGTGGATACATGAACGCGTCTTCCCATAAGCTGTCATTAATATTGCCTGCGTCCTTTCACATCTTTTGTTCAAGTTCTCAACATTTATTAGTGTGTTGATCATCAAAGTGACATGTGTAATATCGCCTTCCTTTTCATTCTGACTTTTAACAGTTTGTTCTCCAAAGGTGACTACTCTGTTACCTCCTGCTTTTCTGTACAAGAGTTAAATGCATTCATAAGCTGCAGGTATTTGAATGTGAGTGGTGTAACGCATAGTCAGTCTGTAACTGCAAAAAATGGCAATATACCCCTGGGACTTACTACAGCTCCTAACGTCGGTATCCCAATGATATTCCACCTATTAAACCACATTAAAGCATTCTGCGCTTGTAGTCTTGTGCCCAACCAAAGTGGGGCTTTTGGTGCCAGCTTCTCTTTCCAGATCATTTTCTCAGTAAGTTTGATTGAGGCATCGACCATTAGTTTTGTAGTGGTGGCGTTTTACTTACTGGTTGCCCTTATGGAGCACCTGTATACCCTTTTCACACCAAATGCAGATCTCTTGATTCTGAAAGCTGGTTCATCTTGATAGTCGAAGACCTCATTCTCACCAACTCATCTGATTTCTTAAAGAATTAATCTGGAACCGCTATAAGATGTGTTTTGTAATATATAGAGAAACCTTGCAAGTGTAATCATTTTTAAAGGTCTTCCCCTAATAGCGTTAGTGGCAGCTTACTTCAGTGTTGCATGTCAACTCTGAAGCTCTGGAGCAGTGGGTCTAGGTTATCTAAGTAAAATGTCTGGGATTCTGTTGAAATCCAGAGCCCCAAATAATTGAAATGCGTACATCTCATCGTAAGTAACATGATTAGATCCAGCCCCATCTCTCATTTGGCTGTCAGCCGGAACAGCAACGATTTCGCCCAACTAATTATAAATCTCTGTTGGACCTGGCCCTATCAAGTGCGTATGAACTCTGTCTAAATTGTATTGGTGATTGTTTTTTTCCATGATTGACATATTTGATTTACTAGTAAGTCTCTAGTAAAGTGCACCATAGGTGCCCAGGGCCTGTAAATTAAATGCTACTAGTGGGCCTGCAGCACTGATTGTGCCACCCACACGAGTAGCCCTGCAAACATGTCTCAGACCTGCCACTGCAGTGTCTGTGTGGGCAGTTTTAAACTGCCATTTCAACCTGACAAGTGCACCCATGTGCCAGGCCCACCCCTTCACTTTTACTTCATGTAAGTCACCCCTAAGGTAGGCCCAAAACAGCCCCATGGATAGGGCGCAGTGTATTTAAAAGGTAGGACATGTACTTGTGTGTTTTACATGTCCTAGTAGTGAAATACTGCTAATTTCGTTTTTCACTATTGAAAGGACTATCTCTCTCATAGGGTAACATGGTGATTGCCTTGAAATATCTTTTAATTGTAATTTCCCATTGGTGGCAGATAGAGATTTGAAGTTTGTGGTCTCTGAACTCACAATTTAAAAGTACATCTTTTGGTGAAGTTGGTTTTTAAATTGCGTGTTTGAAAATGCCGCTTTTAAAACGAGCCGTGCTGTGTGGAGCGATATTACACCCCAAACCCAGTCGCACAGCCAAGGTAGATTTACAATAATGCTCCGATTCAATCATTCTTAATACTCTATTTCCTCCACTCTAAATTCCAATTTTTCTTGCTCTTCCTTGTTTCAACCACATGTAGGGTATCATGCTTTTTCAAAGCTTCAAGTGCTCAAGATGTGCCCATCCAGACCTCTCTCAAGAACACGATGAGAACGCATGATTCGTCCAAAACAGTGTACTTTATTTCAACCCAATGCATTTCGTGCTTCACAAGCACTTCTTCAGGGGTCACTGCAAATATCAATTAGATAACCACCATTACTGCATAGACCTTTGTTTAGAAAATATAACAATCCATACTATTCATATTACAATAATTGGACACTGGTTACACGTTAAAACAAAAACGTTTTCTCTGTCTATATTAATTTCTATTATTGAATTTATTACTCTACACCAAAAATAAACCCCAAGTGCCTACCTACTTTGATTACATCCCTTCCCTACTCCATGATTCTTTTCCCATCCCATCACCCTGCCCCCTTACACTCTCAACTAAACACTTGTACATAGAACCCCTCATTCCTGCAAAATGTCCAGGTCCCCCCCGCACCATTCAGCTACACTTAATCGTTCACTCTACACTCACCCCCCACTCATTTTCAACTCTCCAACTGTTTACAAACCTCTCACGTTCACACTCTCCCCAACTGCTTCCACACTTCACACTATCCATAGTAAATCTCACCAGTCAAACTCCTCATTCCTACAACCTGTCCTATACCCCCGCACTCATCCACCTTTCTACTAGAGTGGAGGAAATAGAGTAATAAGAATGATTGAATCGGAGCATTATTGTAAATCTACTTTGGCTGTGCGACTGGGTTTGGGGTGTAATATCGCTCCACACAGCACGGTTGATTATCAGTGTGCCATTGGGGCAAGGCACATGCCCAGTGAGCACGCATCCTTTGATGAAAAGATGAAATGGATTAATTGTGAGAAAGAATGGTGTGCATACCATCACCTTTTGATGAACATTTAATTGAACTTTGCCCTATTGATGGTTTTGCACCCAAGGAAAAACAGAAGATATTTGTGTTAAACTGCCAGCATTACCACATGTACGGCGAAAACAGCACGTCCACAGAGCAAGTTTGGGTTATCATCATATTGAAAATCGCCATACGTTTATTTTTGGAATCGTGGAAACATTGTCTGTTGATATATGTATAACTATCTGTAACGGAGCAAGTTTACTAAATTGCATTTTTGGGGATTGGCGTTGGTTACTTGAGCACGGGACCGTGGGGTTATGGGAGTTGTAGTTTGACACCGGGTTGTTTTTAGGCAACTGAGGGAGCAGCAGGTGATCAATTAGGAAGCACCAATTAGGGAGGGGGTGGAGCGTTGGCTCGTAGATTTAAATGGGTGGATATGCGGGGTCAGTAAACACTTTCACGGAAATGGATGGGATGAAAGCGTGATGCAGTTTTTGCAGGTAGGTGAAGTCCTGTGGTCGAGGTGGTTGGGGTTTGTTGTGAGCGTGTTACATTACAAAAGATGTGAGCGGAGCGAGTGAGAGAGCGGCACGAGTGAATGCGATAAGTTTGAAAGAAAACAGAGTTGGGGAGCTGAAGATGAGAGGGGGGTGAATGTAGCGTGGGGTTTAAGTTCAGTAGACTGGTGGATGAGTGCGGGGGTATGGGACAGTTTGCAGGAATGAGGAGTTTGACTGGTGAGATTTACTATGGATAGTGTGAAGCGTGGAAGCAGTTGGGGAGAGTGTGAACGTGAGAGGTTTGTAAACAGCTGGAGTTGGAGAGTTGAAAATAAGTGTGGGGTGAGTGTAGCGTGAACGATTAAGTTTAGCTGAATGGTGCGGGGGGGACCTGGACATTTTGCTGGAATGAGGGGTTCTATGTACGAGTGTTTAGTTGAGAGTGTGAAGAGTGTAAGGGGGCAGGGTGATGGGATGGGAAAAGAATCATGGAGTAGGGAAGGGATGTAATCAAAGTAGGTAGGCACTTGGGGTTTATTTTTGGTGTAGAGTAATAAATTCAATAATAGAAATTAATATAGACAGAGAAAACGTTTTTGTTTTAACGTGTAACCAGTGTCCAATTATCGTAATATGAATAGTATGGATTGTTATATTTTTCTAAACAAAGGTCTATGCAGTAATGGTGGTTATCTAATTGATATTTGCAGTGACCCCTGAAGAAGTGCTTGTGAAGCACGAAATGCATTGGGTTGAAATAAAGTACACTGTTTTGGACGAATCATGCGTTCTCATCGTGTTCTTGAGAAAGGTCTGGATGGGCACATCTTGAGCACTTGAAGCTTTGAAAAAGCATGATACCCTACATGTGGTTGAAGCAAGGAAGAGCAAGAAAAATTGGAATTAAGAGTGGAGGAAATAGAGAAATAAGAATGATTGAATCGGAGCATTATTGTAAATCTACTTTGGCTGTGCGACTGGGTTTGGGGTGTAATATCGCTCCACACAGCACGGTTGATTATCAGTGTGCCATTGGGGCAAGGCACATGCCCAGTGAGCACGCATCCTTTGATGAAAAGATTAAATGGATTAATTGTGAGAAAGAATGGTGTGCATACCATCACCTTTTGATGAGCTTTTACAAAGAGGGCATTTTCTGGCTTAACCGTTCTGTGCCTCTGCCTGTCTGTAGAATACACGTCTGGGTTGGCTGACAGTTGGGATCTTGTGCAGTTACTCCAAACAGTTACACAAAGGGAGCTGAGGTGTGCCTTGCATATCCTGATGAGCCATCACCAGGCCAATGGGTCTTCTTGAGCTAAGTGGTAGGAGGAGTTGTCACTGACACCTGAATTGGGATGTGCTTGTCCTCACACAAAGCTGTCCCCATCCCCCTGTAGTGTGTCTGGCGCCAGGCCAGGAAAAGGCTGGGTTTTGTGCACTACAAATTATCCTTTGAAGTTTGCCTACTTCAAAGACTGAAAGGGGTATAAATATTGGACCTCAGACACCCCAAAATCAGAGCACTTCTTGACTGAGGACATTCTGTCAGGAAGAAGAGCTGGATGCTGTAGGAGGGACTGCCACTGTGCCTGTTGCTTTGTTGTGCTAGCCTGCTGCTTGCTGCTTCTGTCCTTGGAGTGAAAGGCCTGGACTTTGCTTTCTACATCCTGCTTCGAAGGTTCTCCAAGGGCTTGTGTGTGCTTGCCTCCTGTTAAGAAGTCTCAGGGCCTTCAAAGACTTCACCTACTAGTACCTGTGCTCTTCTGCTGAGAGTTCTGACTTGCCAGGTGGTTCCAAATCCAGTTCCTGGGCCCGCGGAAGTGTAACCTGGTGATCTTAAGGAGAAACTTCACGCATCGACTCCCAGCGCCTATTTTCTCGATGCATCGATACAAAAGATCGACACTTCGCCTCTGCCTGCACCGAAGCGTGGTTCCCGCTGGAAGCATCAACCATGGCTTTTACCGCAGGACCCAGCTTGCCATTGCAGCACATCAGAAAAATCGCCGCAGTGTGAGTCCTGAGCACTGTGTCACCGATGTCCGTGGCAGCTGCTCTGACTCTGACGCAGCACCCGCTCGAAGCTGAAGAATTGGCTTCTGCATCAACAGCGTGTCTGGATTTTCCACGCATCATCCCTAGATGCCGACTCTTCATTGACACTGCGGTAAGGAACCGATGCTGTGTGTCTGGAAACCGACGCATCACCTCCCTTGCTAATAAGGAACCAACGCATCACCTCCACTGCCAGTAAGGAACCGATGCATCACCTCACCTGCCTAGCATTAAGGAACTAACGCATCACCTTCCCTTGCCAGTAATGAACCGACGCATCACCTCCCCTGTGTAGTAAGAAGCCGACGCATCGCTTTGCTTTTCCGGTGTCTCACCTTCCCTGCACCTTGCACTGTCTTTGATTTTTGACGCATCTAAGGTACTTTGTGCTAAAACGAACGCATCCATTGATTTCTATGGACTAAACTTGCTTAATCTTTGAAAAGTGATATTTTGACTTGTATACGTTGGATTTTTGTCGATTTGGTCTTGTTTTATTCAGATAAATATTGGCTAATTTTCTAAACTTGTGTGAACTCCTTTTGTAGTGTTTTCACTGTGTTACTGAGCAGGTGTTATCTTAGCTGTGTGACTCCCTTACCCTGACTAGAGTGAGGGTCCCTACTTGGACAGGGTGCAAACCACTGCCAACTAGAGACTCCGTTTCTAACAATCCCATATATCTGCAATATGTGCAAAGAACAGTCTTCAGCCTGTCTAATGCGTTACACGAATCGGATACATACAGCAGTATATTATCAGTTTATAAGGATATGGGTTCGTCCCATTCCTAAATCCACTTCCAACCCAAAGACAGGGCATCTCTATGCACCCATTGCGCCAGTTGTTCAATTACTAATGCAGATAGCATGGGGGATAGTGAACAACCCTCCAAAGTTCCCCATACTATTTGGATGGTCATTAACCCTTACTTTTGCAATCGGGTCAGCTTACAGTAATCTAATTCACAATAGTAAGTATGGCCCAAATCACATCTTTTATATTGAAAAGCAATTCTTGAACTGTTCCAGCAAGGAACAGGTTGTTGTTATGAAGTGTATGAATGTTAAGTCCAGTCAAAAGTGCCAGCATAAATCCAGAGTGGTCTGGATGAACCAGAATATGCATAATTGGCGATGACCTATTTACAAGAATTTCGGCCAATATTTTAGTATCACTCTTCAATAGGGAAAACAGTCGGTAAGATGAGTATTCTTCCCTTGGTTTACCGTTCATGTGAATTAGTGCAATACTGGCAGTTCTCACATCCATCAGCAGTATGCCTTTCTCCCTACTTTCCATATATATGTGTAGCATAGGTTACACAGTTGGGTCAGCCACTTTGTGTGAAAGTCCCAGTCAGGCTTGGATTGGGATCAAAAATTGGTCTGGACACCCTAAAAAAAAAGTGGCCCACATTTGCAGATAGCGTTTTTTCTCAAAGAACTGCTTCAGTGTTTTAAGTGTTATAAAAAGGAGGGGGTTTCTATAAAAGAGGCATGTTTTCTTAACTTCACTGAGATAAAAACAAATGCAAATGTTACCAGGACTCTGTGCACGGATTAGTTCACAATAGTGAACCACACTTGAATATAAGTGAGGCCACTTCTGCTCGGGCCCCCTGCTCAGTCTGCATACTTTAATGGCCCGGCCCAGTGAGAGACTGGGAATGACAGCTCTTCCCCCTTGATGAAAGGGAGGTAACTGAGGCCCATCTGCCTCCAGCTACAGGCCTCTAGACAGGATACTCAGTCCTCCGCTGGGCCGTAGGCGGCATCTGAACAACACAGACACAGCCCAAATCGTCTACCACGCTGGCCAAAAAAGCGTCCCACAGCTCAGATATTGGCTCACCCACTGCCCGAGTGCCCGCCTTACCAGTCTGACCCTGGTCTCAGTATCCTATTCGGCTCTGGCGTTTTACCCGATTGCCACTACAACAGCCCAGTTTTAACTCAGTTCCCTACGTACTTCCCTCCTCTACCTGCTGCATACGTTCTGAACACAGCTTCAAAACCTAACAATCATCCTATACAAATTAACAATCCCAGAGGTAAGACTCGCCTTATAGATTTTGTGAAAATACATAGGGAAGACATTGTCTATTTCTTTTTCGCACATTCCCTAACCCATATATCTGTTATTTTCTCTGCTATGTGTCTCACAGCTTTCTCCCTCTTGATCAGCCGCACTATCATGCTCCCTGCCATGTGACACTTCATATAGGTTTTTCTGTGTGCGCATATTACATGAGACAGCCTTGTTGGGCCAACTTTTCCTAAGTTCTTCCCTTCAGAGGTGCAGTAATATAGTGAAGTTATTTGTAGATCTCTGTATGTCTATGCCTGCCAGCATAAGTATTTCTGTGTTTAGGGCCTCCAATCTGTTTTTCCACTCTCTGTCTTTTACCATCTTGATGGATATCAGACAACCTTGTCTAGCCATCTTATATGCTTTCCGTAGTGGTACTGCCCAAGGCATGGACCCGGGGTTATTTTTAAAGTATTTCACTGCAGCCATCGACAACGCTTCTACCATTTTTTAAAATGTGAGTTGTCTTGTATCAATCCTTCAGTTCCCTATCATCTTCCTCTATCTAATGTTCACCGCCATCACCAGTGACAAGTGAGCTGATGTTCTCAGCACTAAGTAGAAGGTGTCATGGAATTTGATTGTGCCAGTGTGGTCAAAAACAGTCTAGTCTTGAGTATGTGCCCCATAATGGAATGAGTAAACCCTCTTGGTACTTTGAAGGCCCTGCCATATGTCATGGAGAATGATGGCATGGGCAGATCCCCTCAATCTTGTACTGGCAATGTTGCCTGATTTTCTCACTACAGACCTGTCCATTTATTCTTCCATAATTAAATTAGAGTCCCAACCCAGTATCGATGGTGCCTGGGGGACCTCTAAAAGAAGGGCATCCAGAGCCTGCAAAACAATGGATCAAAAACCTGGCTGAGCTGATCCCCTTCGTTGAATGAATATTCTTAGACCCATGGAACCCTTGATTTTAATGCACATGAGGAATAAACCTTTTATTACCTTAGTGCCTTTCTACCTTACAGTATTTTAGCTAACCATGTTCATTGTGAAGTATTTTTTCGGTGTGCCCAAGTTTCTAGACTCACTACGCTGCTTTATTGTGGGCGGAATGGCACTCTCATATAGCACTTTGAATAGATACCAGAGTATCACTCCCACATCTTCAGTTCCATGTTCCACACCAACAGACCTGAGAATGAAGGTTGTGCTATAACAGCATCAAATAATAAACATTTTATACATTGAACTAGGGGCTAATAACTTGCTCCTCTGTGCAGATGCAATAATCTTTTGAGTGATCAATATTGTTATTTAGCAAAATTGCTAAAACACCAAAACCAACTTTTAATGACCTCTCGAGTGAGAGATGAGAACTTTTTCTATAACAGAAGAGTAGGGGCAATGTTCACCCCCAAACATTCAAACACTGCTACTAAAGAATCACAGGTTAAATTCTCATATAAAGGGGAAAAGTTCATCCTCATTTCTCTCCCGACTTCCCGATACTGGTCCCAGTGAAAAGGAAATGATGGGGGGATGATGATAATGTGGGCAAACTGGCGAGTACCTACCAGCAGCCCCCCTTGGAGATACTAACGTGAGGTACTTTCTGACCTTTCTCACATTTTTTTCTCATGAGGTCACAATTCTTTGTGGGTATAAACTTTCCTCTTAAAGCTTGTATAGAATGTGGTACATTGACGTTTTATGTTGAAATTGAAGAGTGGGACTAACAGGCTGGCGGCAGTGAATCTGACCTGTGAGGGAAGTTTTATGATTGAAAACACCCCCTTTGTCTCATAAATACAGTTAACTGTTCTGAATGAGTCGGGTCTTTTTGTGTTTATATACTGCTGAGTGGGGGGCGACCTGACTACTTACCCCCTGGTGCTCCATTTTGTGATTGTGTTTTTTAGCCCCCGACTTGTCAGGCCAAGATGTTTGATCCTCAAATTCAGAAGACTGAGGAGTGAATCTGGATGTTCCCTGAAAGGAAAATCTGAGACAAAGGCACTAAAGAGGGAGAGGCCTTCCCACTCAACTACTTCTAAAAATTGTATGTTATTAGCACCCTGGGAGAAAAATGTCCCCTTTCTTCCTTTCACAGGAGTCTGGTATTCTTCTATTGGACCTCAGCAATTTTTGACAAACTATATCGATATCTGACAAGCTCTCTCCATCCTCATCCTTTTGTACCATCTACCCACAGAATATTAAAAATAGATTCTTGTCCCCTTTAGTAAATCAAAACAGACACTCTCCACCCTAGTTCACACACTCAATCTGCGCAGGCCACGTGCACTCCATAATTGTCCTCTGCAGCCTACCCAAAGTCCTTTGACGGAGTGCTCCACGGGGAGTTAGCTTTATATTACAAAGTGGGCACCACAGGTTGCAGCTCGTAATCTATTTTGTGCACCCATGCTTCCTGTCTGTTTATGAACTGTCACTATCTCTCCCTCTCCATTTACCCCTCCCCCCTCCACCCCCCCCAGTCTCAGGCCTTTAAAGATGGATTTTTCCCAGCTTTATTTGGGAAACGTTGCCAGCATCTCTCTGTAATTACTTGACGTGAGAGATCAGATGCACGCCTTCATAAAAACGTGTTGAAGTAGACGTCTACCTTCTTTGTCGTAAAACCCTTCAGTACGGAATCTGTTGACAGGCACTTTTGGTGTGAAATACTCTTTTGGTGAAATAAAGCTATGATCAATGGTTATTTGTTTAGTAAAAATGATTTTCGACTCAGATAAATAAGATGAGGTAGCCACCCCATCTTAATCTCCTGCATTACTTACAGTACCATTACTTTTGATAATGCTCTAGAAGGCTACTTCTGTGGCTAGACTAGTAAATTAACCATGTCAGCTCGATGGCCAGTTCCCAACGGTGAACTTAGGGTAGTAAAAGTAAAGGAGGGGTGTAGGAGGCTGGCTTAGTATATGGTGCACACTTATTTAAGTGAACCACCTTGCACTAATCCAGCCGAGCCATATGGTAGTTTTAGTGGTCTTAGACAAACATAGAAAGCTCTCTAAGTAGTAGCTGAATAGAGCAGCCTTCAGGCTTATCTTGAAGGAGTGTTAAGCAGTATGTTTTACCAGATCTAATCATGTAGTGTAGGTTAAACGAAAAAGAACTACACAGTGTATATAAAAAATGTATATTTATTTCACAACTCGTGCTAACACATTGGTATATCTTCTACCCAGAGATATAAACACAAATACACAATAATACTTCAATTGCAAATACATAAGTAAGCACAATACACAGTGGTCTCCAACCATATACTAAAAAATTGAATGCGAACTGCGACCTAAGTTAGAACCTGGACCAGGATACTCAGAGGAGCTGGGGACACAAGGAAACCCCACGGAGGCTGTGTGCAGAGTGGAAACACAGCAGCGTACTCAATAGAAGTCAACTGGAAAGTCGCGGTTGCAGTTTTGAAGAAGAAAGACCCTTCCCAGACACCCCATGGAAGACAGATGGTTGGAGAATCACCCCACCTCTAGATACCCCAGGAACCAGGATACCTCCACAAGGGAAGCTGGGTGCATAGGTGCGAAGTGACATCGGAAACCGCTGTAGACCACAATGGAGGACTTCAGAAAAGATGCCGCTGGCAAAGACTGTGCAAAGTCCGATGGAATCCCAGGGTGGATTCTTGAAGTGAAGAACTTGCAAGCAGAGAGGACAGAGTCTATGCCACTCCGAGGTGACCAGGAGGCACGGAAGAACAATGCCCACCGATGTCAGAAGATGCAGGAGTGATGACGGTGACATTGTCGCTGAAGCTGTGAGGACCAGACGATGCTGAGGAAGACCAGTAGCCATGCACGAGCTGTCCCATGTTGGAAGCTGAGAACCAGGGGGTCGGTGTCCGGCGAGAGCACCAACAAGCCTTGACAGCTACAACAGGTGTGGAAAGCAAAGAAGGAGCAACGTTGGGACCAGCAAAGTCCAAGGGACTCGCCACAAGCAGGAGAGTCAGAGCAGGCCCCAAGCAAGCAGGGGAGCCCACTGGAGCAGAAGATGACCCTCAGGAGGGCGCACAGGCTGAAGGCACAGGAGTCGCAAGAGGACCTCGAGCAGCTCACCAAGAAGAAAGGCCCACTGTGCAGAGGATGCAGTGAAGACACTGTACTTGACAGGAAGAGATGCTGGAGGCTGGAGCTCTTGTAGATCTCTGGAGTGCAGAGCCAACAAGCCTTGGGAATGGCAAGTCGATGCGGTGCACATGGGTTCGGTCCCAGCGGTTCCGACAAGGGATACCGGCCTCAAACTTGCTGAGAGAACAAATCAGGCCTGATGGAGTTGCAGAACCCCCACCAGCGTTGCTGAGCCTTTCGAAGTCCGTGGGACGTCAGGAGCAGCAGACCAGTCAGCTTCATTGCGGTGCCTGCAGATGCAGGGAGTGACTCCTTCACTCCAAGGGAGATTACTTCAGGTGTCCTTGATGCTTACAGGTCTGTTGAAGATCCTGAAAGAAGCACAGACAGCGAAGAAGACTTGCAGAACAGCGAGACCAGGGGCAGCAGGAGTCTTACTTGATGCAGTCTTGGTTCCAGGCGAAGTTCAGCGAAGTCCAAGTGTCCAGATGGTTGAAGAGTGACGTGGTTGCAGGCTTGAGTCTTGTCCACGACGAATCCGAAGACCCACCCACAGGTAAGCCCTTAAATACCCTAGGAAAAGGGTTAGGACGACTCAGGGGTCCCTCCCAGAAGTACTTACCATGTCAAATTTAGGGAGGAAGCACAGTGACTGGGGTCCTGATTAGCAGGATCCCAGTCAGACTAGTCAAAAACACACTGACACCAGGCAAAAAGTAGGGGTAACCATGCTAGAAGAATCCTACCTTCCTAGAAGGGGGAAACGCGAAATGTATTTTTAAAAAAACTCCTAGTTGTGAGAAAGTGGGAGAAGTGTCCAAACCGAACGGTTCCATTCACACATTTGGCTTTTGCCTTAAGAAGCTCTCAGTTGCAATGTAAAGGTGGGCCTGATTCTGGGACACGTTGTACAAAGAATAATCATTTTAAAATGTAACATTTTTGTTCTGTGGGTACTTTTTGAAAACGAAACCGGTGTGTAGACGAACATTTATTGGCCAAGCACCAGCCCTAAAAACATCTGTTTGCCCATTAACAGCTAGTGATAAATACGCCCAGGAGAGCCCAAATCTGACTTCAGACACTGATGCTGCATCTTGTTAGACCTTTGCATTGGATCTGGTGTAAGATGGGTAGCAGTCTGCAGGACTGATGCCCAGAGGACCAGTTAAAAAGACGTGGCGACAAGGGCTCGTTTGGCGTTTCACAGTCCATGTCATGACATGCAGACACTAAACAACTGCAGTGCCATGGCGGGTGCGCTGAATAATTGGGTGACCTTGACTCCATGACACCTTAGCCCCATTAGTAATCATTCCACTGTTAGGCGGCTCAATTACTCCAGGTGAGGGAAATGTGCTGTGACAGATAACGTGGCTCGATATGGAAACCATTTCTTGCGTTTCCTTGACCTCAGTGAGTGTAATGTGATTTTTAGGTCTGTCCTCTGCAGCGCTACAGTAATTTACTATGGTAAATGGCGATTTTTGAATCGAGTCCACTCTGTCACGTTCAAACTCGCTTTGGCTTTTTTTTTTTTTATTTGACAGGCTGGTTGAAAGGTTATATATTTTAAAGTATGTATACCTACCCACCAACAGCCTTTGTACATTGTCGTCTCTAGACATGGGTCGCATTGTCTCCTGCAGTCATGTATCGTGAAATAGGAGTACATTTATAAATATACCTATAAATAAATCCTTCACTCTTTGTCATGTGATATTCTTGAACATTCAATTGACGTGACACAGACTGTGATACATTAATTTATGTAAAGTCGCCCTGCATGCTCCCGACTTTAGAGAAACTATTTTAATATTGAATTATTATGTAGATAGATAGGGCCTTGTTTACAGCCGAGTATATGTCGGATATTCGAATAAAGAAAAAATACTAATTTACCCACATTGCTATTGACCCCAAAAGGGCTACGATTAAGCGCCTAAGGTCTACAGTCCACTTGTCTGAATATTGAGATGAGAGTTGGAAGCAAGCCACTTGCTCAAAATCTTGAGCCTGGCAACTTTAGAAAACATTTCGTTCCTTCTTCCAGTTAAAAATAAGAAGCTTTCACCTTATCACATTTCAAGGAAAAAATCTATTAGAACATAGAAAAACGCGAACTTCCTTATTTTACAGAGCCGTAGTAACTGCTTATAATGAAAGGGAGGGGCTGCATAATGCTCATTTGTGGGATGTTCTGTTACAAAACTGTAAAAAAAAAATTCAAAACACATTTTTATTAGGTCGAGCATTCGAGACCTCTTGTATATACTTTAGTATATACTTATATACTATAGTATATACTTATATGTGTATGTACTTTGTGGGCTCTGGAGATCAGCCCTAGGACTTGTCTGCTTCCACTTATATGTGTATGTACTTTGTGGGCTCTGGAGATCAGCCCTAGGACTTGTCTGCTTCCGCTTAGGGACTTTTTTTCTGTTCAACTGCCTCTATTTAACTTGATAGAAAATGACCAGCAGAGGTCAGTAAAATACCAGAATTGCTTTCTGCTGAGGGACTTTATTTTTTTATTTTTCTGGCAACTGCCTCTATTTAATCTTCTTGATAGAAAATGACCAGCAGAGGTCAGTAAAATACCAGAATCACTTTAGCATTCTCTAGATTCCAGTCCATAGAAATTGTCTTTCACGAGCACCCGTAGACAATAATATTTTTTTCAAATTTTGTATTTTCAGTGATATGACCACCGAAGGCCCTGATTTTATATTAAAAACAGAGCTTTGGACTATACCATTTCCCGCTGAAAGGCAATATTTCTCTCCATGTGTTCCCATACCTGGCATGTCACGCAGTTTGGTGCTTACTTTCCCTCCATGTTAAAGAACAGTAGATGTTTCAGCACCCAGGCTAATGTGCTGCATAGCTAAATACATATAAGGTCCTAAAGGCGAGAACGATTGCATTGCAAATGCTTGTTGAGTCAGCAGACAGTCACCACATTTCTTACAGGATAGTTGCAATAAAAACTGGTCAGTATTGTAGCATCGGATCTGATGACTTCTATTACAGTAGAGCAACAAATACAATGAAACAATACAAACATATCGAGCTTGTAAACGCCAGCTCGCAACATTGCAACCTTTTGTGCTATGTACGTTATAATGATCCATATACCATTCCCATCAAGCCAGTTCGTATATAACTTAGTATATTGTACCATTGTCCTCCCCCGGGTTCTGTTATCACAATCCTCCACATCTGTAGTTCGTGGTGGGGGGGCGGGGGGGACTTCCAAAACAAGACCTCTATAGTCTGCCCATCGTTTCAAAAATTTTAGGGTGCTTCTGTGGGCAACCCCGTGCCTTGAATATAGGTTGCTCCTGGCCCGATCACCAATCAAGGCCTACCTTCCAGGCTCCCAGCCTGGGTGGAGCCTGGGTCGTCCATGCTTTAGCTATGTCCCTTTTTGCCAAGGTGAGGCCCACAAAACTGTAAATTTAATGCACTTTTTCTGCGTCTCCTGTGCTATGGTACCACATTACATGTGCTATCTGGTTTCATTATCTGCAGTATTTAGCACTAAAACGGATATTCGGAAATGCTAAGTTTGTTGTAACAAGCTGTGCAACTGTATGCTATCATGAGTTATATGTATGGATCACAAATTAATATAATTGGTGATGTATCACGATTATGTATTTGCGACACTTTAAAGAGCGTGCCCCCACAGCTATGTAAGTGCAGTAGTGGAGGTGGTGGCATAGTGCTTATTTTATCCGTCCCAGAAGGATGAAAAGCTGAGATGACCGTGCCCAGATTCAAACATATGAACATCAGATCATATAGTGATCTCAGCAGGAAAAGTTCAATTTGCTTGAAAAATGTGTCACTCTCATTAGTGCAGCACTTGATTGACACTAGAGGTTTGACGAGCCCATGTAACTCTGTGGCATAGAGCCACAGGTAGATGTGCTTATTTTCTTCCTTGCATTAGGGTCTATAGTACGCGTGCGTACATAACAGTTAATCAGTGTACCTCCTGCAGCTCGACATTCAAGGTTTTCATTAACAGAGCGGATCTCCAGACTTTCATTTCATCTGTTTTTGGTGCAACAGAAGGAGTCCAAGTCATGCTTACTCTCTAGGAGCCCGCCGAAGTTACCAAAGGAAGGCTAAATTGTCCATCAATCATTTAAAAGAAAGGAAAACACCAAAAATTTATTTGGCTGCAATTTATATTTTTTTGCTGAAAACCGATGATGCTTCACTTTTTGAGATCCCACATAATATCTGAAATTTTGAAGGGTTTGGTGGAAATAATCCTTCATTACTCAGTGGGATCCCAAGTTGGTTTTGGCTCAGCTAATTGTGCATATGTAGTTATGATCTTGAGGGCCTTATTGTTAAGATGCCATTAAATATAATGAGAAGCAGGTGGACAGCAGACAAGAAAGGTGCTGCTGCTGGTCACATTCTAAATCGGAAACAAATGAAGCCACGATTGGGCTAAGAGGACTACAATTGAAGGAGGGTAACTGATTAAGACAAATAAACACCATCCCCACATCGAGTGAACCCCGGCTGGTGTCTGAGATGTCATGGTACATAACTAACGGATACCTCTCTGGACATGTCATATGTGTCTTTCTTTGAATACATTTAAGGCTGCTCTTTGGTCTGTTTTAGTCCTGAGGAAGACCCGCCATGATGTATAGTCAATAACACTTGAAAACAGGGTGGAAACTTAGATGGCATTAGGTATGTCCTATGTCAGCTATCCTTGGAATATGCGAACGAAGATATAAGGATACACTGAACAAAAAACCTTTTGAGGGACATTTTGATTATATGTGGTTCCAAGGTCTCATGTTTGTGTATGTGATCACTGGCAGGTTTTTGATTTTCACTATGTATATGTTAATGTGATGTATTGTTCTTATGTTTTCCCAAGGTGTTAATCATTCACTCCAACCTTGTTGAATGTTATCTGTGTAATAGGACACAGCACTTCTGAGGTCTGGTCTGTATTGCCTCTCCTCATCTTGGGATGAGGAGTGAAGAAGGATTAAAGGGTAACAGACTGGGCTGTGTGAAAGGCAGATACTGTCTTGGGTAGGAAGTGTGGGCAGGTATGAAGGACATACATTTCTGTGTAGAACACCATAAAAGGTAAACAAACTTAGAGGGACTCATTTTCTTCTACCATGTGATTGCCTTCAACAAAATTGTTTTCAGAGAGAGAAGCTGCACTGGAAAACTGTGCATCAGGTTAGAATGCCATTAAGAAAAGTCAACACATGACTCAAATCCCTCTGAAAAACAGTGAACAGAGTGGGGGGAAACAAGAATGCAAACCTTTTTGAAAATGCTCTATAGTGGCAAACTAAATATAGATGGCTGGTCCAGTTAAGACATGAAGGCGGACAAGGCAGAAAAATAGCCCATAAATGTAGCTATCCTCAGACCCTGCAATGCAAGATACAAAGCAACTGCAGCTTGCTGGAATGGCAGGATTTAAAAGGATCGAGGCCTTCCAACTCGCACTGTCAAACACATCTGTTCACGTGACTCTCATAAATGGTTTTTGCGGTGGGTTTCCAGGCACCTAAGATGACGCCTGCAACTTCCACATGAAGGCAGAAGGCACCGCTCAATCTCTATGCGTGCATTTGCAGCGTTTGGAAATTGGGGTAAAGACCATCGTGCTATGAGATCAGGTCCACCCTGTGTGGGAGAGGAAGAGATGGTCAGATGCTGTGTGACAACAAATAAGCAATTCATGTCCTCCTTGCCTACTCTGGGGCAATCAGTTTTGTTCAGTCCTCCAGCAGGACCTTTGACAGAAACAAAATAGTTGAACACACTTACAGAAGGCCCTGAGATAAGCTGAACCAGAAGGTATCCCCCAAGGAACCATTCAGAGGAAAATACATTGCACAAAATTGTGGACATTTCCTGTTTTGTGCAGTGATGAAGAGATTCACATAGGGATACCTTATCTGCAGAATATCTCTTATAACGGGTGTAGTTCCCACTTATGGCCCTCGAATAAGAAGCACCTGAGAGCATCCGTTCCGCTCTCATGTTGAACCTTAGAGGTGAGCTGCTGCCGAGAAAATTCCTTGTCATGGTGCAAACTGCCTCAGGTGACTAACCTCCTAAATCTGGGTCCACAAACACACTCTGCTTATTTCTGTTAATATAATGGACAAGTATAATCTGAATGACATTCCTTTTGGCAGCACGGGTTCTGATGGCTACTGTGTTCCCTCTGCAGATTGTTTACTGCCTAGCAATATTACCTCTTAGTCCCCAGAATTTCTGACGACTAAATTGCAGGAAGGTTCTAGGTAGGCACTGAAGGGGTAGGGCTAACCCATATATGCACATGGTGTTGCCTTGCTACCCAAAATCCAGCTGTGCCAGTTTGACATCCTATGACACAGATGGCCTCATCCTATGAAAAGTTATCAGCCAGTGACATTTTTAATGATATAAAAAAAATATGAAGAGAGACTACAGTATCAAACAGAGCCAGCGTTAACGAAGATATGTAAGGTCTGTTAATTGATTGTAAATCTGAGCCATAGTTAAGCTTGGTGCGCTATTGGATTTCAGTTATTTTCAAAGCATATTTAAATAAGGTTGCTACACCTCTTCCAGTTCAATTCTTCCTATTTGTGTAGTTAACTGAGCGGACCAGTGTTATATCTAGTGTATTTATCTATGCATTTTCCCTGTTACGTTGGCTGTTGCTGTTCAGCCTGTGTGAATGTGCCACATGGAATGTTGTTGTGGTGATGATGAATGGAATCTTTGGGTGCCCGGGAGGTGAGGTGTGGCAGTTGGAGTATGGGCTGAGCAGCAGGCAGGCTGCTCCTGGTGGGGTTGTTCTAGGGACAACCCTGGACCAAGCTATAGATGTACCAACCTGCAACTAAGACTGAAAAAATCATCTAAAAACTACACCGTGGCTACCTTACTTTGATTACAATAACCAGTTATAGAATAACAGAAAAGCAATCATCTTTAAAATAGGTTTCAACTACGAGCAAGCTGCCAAATGTATTTGAGGTCATGTAACAGGTGGCTTAAAACTTTTCTGCATGTTAGTGAAATAGCCAACTGTTATTATCGGCAGTGCAGTTTCTGATGGCTCTTTTTTAAATGAGACTTTACTGCACACATAGATGTTTGCTTTCGCTACATTTACCTAGCCCTTAGTACCCCTCTTCTGTCTAGCTCTACCCTTTAGTTTTTTTCAGTGACTTTCTCTCCCGCTGTTATCTGTGTTCCTGTTTTTTCTTGGCTTCACTTTTTCCGTTTGACTCTTAATCTCTTTTGTCACAATGTTTCTTTTCTCTTCTTGCCATTCTGCCTCTTTGCATCCCCATCTTCTTATCCTCTCCATCCCTTTTTCCTCTCTCTCATCATCGTATTTTCTCCCTTCTTCCACTATGTTTCTTTTTCTACTCCCTTTGATACCTTCTGTGTTATAGGAAAGTGCCCCACTAAGCTTAGACTTCTCAGAAAATGTTTCAACTACATATTTATTTTATATATTCAGAAGCTTTTATTAAGTGGTGCTGTAGCCTTGCTACTTAATGAACGGAATTTGAATAAGAAAAAGGGCATGTGAGGGAGAGAGGGTAGCTTGAATCCTAACAGTGAGGGGAGATCCCAGTCTGACACTGTTTGTCGCTACTCCCGCAAATCGTAGTCACTTACAGCAAGCCAGAAAGAATCTGTTTTTGGGGGAAATGCTTTTAATTTTATTCTGATCTCATACTTGGGTGGTTGGCATTTCTGATTCTTGGGGCCCTGGATTTCAAGGGTCGTTCCTCCATGCATCAGTCATTTGAAGATTCTTTAGTAGATCAGGTTTATCTCCCATTGACTTGCAGGATGAAAGAGAGTTTAGAGGCGAAGAGCATTTCAGAGCATGAAAAGAGCATTTTTTTTAGTTGTGGAAGGGGTTTACTTAGGTTGAGTTGTGGAAGGGGGTTTATTTAGGTTGAGGTGCCAGCTAAAGAGTAGTTGGTACGAAGATGATCCTCCTACAGACAAGACCATCATCTTAACTTTATTCATTCACAGGATGCTCTTTCATCCAGAGGAACATGTGATTTAGGGAAGTTGAGAGGTTGTCCTTGTTTACTAACCCATTTTCCACTTGAATGTGAATTTGGATACTGTCCTCATGCATCGGGAGGTTTGACTTGTACTACTCTAGGAGTAAAGCCTGAGGGTGCATAAAAATGTTGAAAAGAGGCAAGATGGAGGAGTCCTGATGAACTCTACAAGATACTGTGTGGTAGAATGATTTCTAGGCTCCATGTGTGATGAGACTTTGTTTGGATAGAACTGATTGAAACCATTGCAAGGTAGTTCCATCTGTTTCAACCCATTGTTCAAGACTACACAAAAATGCTTTGTAGTCCATGAAATCGTCAGCTATGAAAAGGTAAATGGGGATGAAAATGAACTCTTATTTTCATCCAAGAAACAAAGGTGGCTTTCTTCATGCTGATCTACTACTCCTCAAGGGCCTAAAGCCAGATTATTGACCATGAAGGATGTAATACATATTCTTGGCATTCTCGTTATCTTCTTTTACCTAATCTTGTTGAGAAGGGGAACGATTTAGATAGGTTAATGGTTAGCCAGTTCTCATTAGTCAGCTTTTGGGTGCTTTTGGACAGATGTGATGAAAGTATGTCTCACGGATTTTGAAACAGTTCTAGACGGAAGAGAGGCATTGATCAATGCTGTTCCATCCACATTTAGAAAGGGAATAAACTTTTGTCGGAGAGGCAGCTAGACTTGGCTCAGCATGCACATTGGAGTCTTTAGTTTTGAGTACAAGAGATACTATAACCTATTTTATCATTGAGATGAACAATGGAGCAGCAGAGTGAAGCGGTGGCATACCATTGGCGGGATTAAAGTGAAAGCTCTGAGTTGTGATGAATAATGATTTTGAGCTCAAAAAATGTAAGACGGTCTTGTTGGGACTCATCAGTGGTGTTTTAAAAGGTGTCTGAATTGACCACCTCTTGGTTGATGTGCAAGATCTCTCTTTTTTGATTTGTGGCCTCATTGTTATATCCTCTATGATGTCCTTTGTCAGTCTGTGTTATGGTTTTGTGCCACTGGCTCTCAAGGTTGTTCTAGTTCATTTAATCTCAAGCACGTCCTTGTTGAACCAGCCCTTAATACATTTTAAGCATGTTCTTCTTTCCTGGTTTTGAACAGGGAAAGCCTGTCCAAAGTCGTTGATCGATTTTGATAGATTTCCGTAGCAAGGGTACAGGGTGGTATGTGTTTCGCAAGTTAGTGTTGATGGAGGTGAAAGTTGCTTCAAGCTCTTCCACTGTTTTGGTCTTGTAAATAGTCTTTTGAAGGTCTAAATCTTGTGGAGCATCAGGTGGTTAAGTAGATCAGGAAGCTATAGTGAGAATAATGAGTGATCTCTCCGGGTCTGTGCTTTCACATTAAATTGAAAGTTTCTTATAAGTACAGGATTCAGCACGTGGCCGACCATGTGAATAAGACCAGGCCCAACTTGGGTGAAGCCTAAGACCTACAAATTTTCGTGGATGTTGTGGCATAGTCGGATCCTGCCCAACAATCAATGTGGGGGGGAGGTAGAAGCAATTCGAATGATCACTCGGCTTCCATACTTGTATATCTAAATCAAGAGAAAGTGATTGCACGGGTTATCTGGAGTTTTCAGGTATTCCTTCTCTACCCGAAACCATCAACCAATATTTGCCACTGGTGGTGTTAAGTGATCACCACTATGGTGTAGTATCAGCCGACGTCATCATTGGGTTTTGCTCTTAGGTACTCGCTTCCCTAGGTAAGTACCGCCTCCTTCTGAGAGAAAGGACCGGTGGGGTCCGTGTGAAAATTTTAAATTGCCTCCTGTGTCCCAAGACGTTACTTTAATATGGGTGTGGTACACAGTGGTAAGGTTAAAAGGTGTGGTGGTGATATTCTCCGGACATGTAAATTACCCCTAGCATCACTCTTATGCAGTCAACATGTTTTGGCCCCTATTACCTGTGAGGAGCCAAGCCTTCTTCAGGACCGGCTTCTGAGATCAGCAGATCCCTATTAGTAACTCTGTTGACTCGTAAGTCACTACTTACGTGTCTTCTCACCGATACATTTTATTGTGTGTTTCAATGGCTTGCATTTAGCCTTACTATGATGTGTCAGTCACCTCATAGGCCTGGGCCGTAGACATAGTTGGATCCTGGTCTGTTAACCTACAAGTTCAAATCACCCATAATTAGGCTTTTCTTGGACATTGATTTCAGGTGTAGGGTTAGGTAAAATAGTTCATCCACGAATGTAGAACTGAATACCAGAGGGTAGTAGATCACTACAACGATAAGAAAATGGTGAAATGGTGTGAGTTGATTGTGCTGTGAGCGCCAACAATACATTTAAATGATGAAAACTGGATATTAAATAATTCTGTGCACGGTAATGGATATGCAAAAAAGAAGCAGAGAACTATGGGTAGTTACCACGTTTAGGTGGAGAGCAGCTCCTGTATAGAGCAGCCTACAAGACTCTGAAATGGCTCCCCTCAAACGTCTGCTTTTCTATCAAAGTTTTTAAGCATAGGATTAGCACATTGCCATCCACGCCGAGTTAGAAAGGGAAAAAAAATCCTGGTATTTGTAAAGCGCGAACTATTCACCCCTAAGAGTCTCAAGTCGCTGGGGGCCGTCAGGGAGATTAAGTGAGCTATTGCCCAGAGTCGCATGATGTTGAGCTGACCTGCCACCAGTGCTGGGGATCGAACCGTGAGCCCCCTACTCCGGAGTCAGCTGCCCTGGTCTCTGCTCCACACCTCTCCCTGACAAGGGACAAAGTCTCTTGCCATTTCTACAGTAAAGTCTTTAAGCATAGGATTAGCACAGTACCATCCACACTGAGCTGTGAAATGACAAAAGCCTTTTACCACTCTAGGCACAGTATTACAGCTTTGGATTGATAAAATACCATCCAAGCCAACCTGGAATAAATAAAAGCAACCCCTGACATGTTTTGCTATCATTATAGCTCTTCAGAGAGGTTTAGCTTCGTCCAGACACAAGGGAGCACACAGGATAAGTTAAAACAATACCCTTTAAGGCATAGAGTGCCGCATAAATTATGAAAAAAGAAGCAGCGAACTCTGGGTAGTTCCAAATTACAAAAATGGATATGAGGCTTTACCCCATACTGTGCCGCAGAAGGGGTTTCTCAAATTTGATACAATCACTGGTATCAACACCAAGATTTTTCAGAAGCCTTGTGATTTTAGTAAATGGATGCCACAGGCCAGGACGGCACTCTAAAAATTATTACAGCTCCAGACTCCAGTGCAGATCACCATCTGCCACTTTTACGGGCAGATCAATATCATGGCCACAGTCCAATATCAAAGCGCATGGTCAGGGTCATGACGTTTACAAACAATTGCTGCTATTATGTAAAAAAAATGCCTCTCACATGTTCATTAAAGCTAGGTGGGTCGCAAAGGTTTTCACTCTACAAATTGGGTTGTGGTTCTAAAAAGTTAAGGAAGCACTGATCTAGATCAGTTGATACCAGTGTGATCTTACAACAGCATGTGTAGCTATCTTCTACGTGCTTCCCCGGCAATTGTCTAGCCCCCCTCATCTACTTGCTGTCAGTCCACTGAAGAGATTTAAACAACCCACCCATGTCACATCACTCTCTCCTTCATTTGTTCCACCCCTGCTCGAAGGCCACAGCCACAGACTCCCACTTGCTCTTGGTAGCACATAAATGCTACAGTAGAAGCCTTTTTATCACCCGCTCCACAATACCATACGTCCCCGCTATTCCTCTCCTGGGGACACCTAGGGGCCTGGAGGTCACTGCGGCGGCCGAGCTACACAACTGGGGGACAGTTGGCATTCATGACACTGGAGATCTCTTCCGAGACGGTACCCTTATCCCATACACCGTGTTTGTTTCGGAGGAGTGGCTACATCCAGGTCACCTTTTTATTGCACCGTTCCCTTATATCAACCCTTTCGGCTCGCTGGAGTGATTTATCCATAGAGCCTCCCATGCATCTCACGATTCAGTATTTGCACGTGATGGGCACCAGTGGCCACCTGACACGGTGGTTCGCTGCTTCCCTTCGGCAACACGCAGCGATTACACTAGACCCCTTAAAGCATCACTGGGAGGGGGACTTGGAACGTCCTTTCACTGATTCAGAATGTGCAGCCGCCCTGGAAAGCCCCATTTGAATTCCTTGCAATCAGCACTTTCGCCAGATCCAATTTTTTATCTTACACAGAGCGTACCTTACCCCAACAAAGATTAATGAGTATTTTCACCGCACGGACTCCACCTGTCCCCGGTGTCAATTGATTGAAGCAGGCATCTTACATATGCTCATTCTCATTGGGTACTGGACCACGATAGCTGACACCCTTGCCCGCTGTACCGAGCGCAACATCCCTTTTCAATGGTAAGCTTATATTCTGCATATCTGTAGATGAGGCAAAAGATATAAGGTTACATCTCGCTTTCTGGATCTGGGCATGGCAAGTGCTAAGCGACTGATCACTAAGAGGTGGAAGTCTCCTGCGGCCCTCCACGTTGTGGCGTGGCGTCGCTCTTTACTGACATGGGCTAAAGCGGAGACCATTGCCGTGCACAGAGAACATTTGCTGGGGCTTCGCAAACTCCTGCTGGCCGCCAGCTGGGACGCAATTTTAGTGGACCTGCAGAGGAACGATGACATGGATTCAGTAGACTCTCCCATAGAGGGGGAGCCGACTGTTGTGGTGACATGAGCGGGAGCATTGATCCAGCCCTACATAGTCAGGATGAACCTTCGTAGATTTCTCCCTTAGCCAGTCAGTGAGATCATATTTAGTACATGCAATAATTACTCGCTTTAGAAACAGAACATGGATGGTGTGCATGCGGGGGGGCTTTGGGCGTGGAACGTCTCGGCCACATATCACTAGGCGTTAACCCCCCCTTTTTTCTGCTTACTTTGTCCTCATTTTGTTGTACCCCACTCCCCCTGTTCAATAACTGTTTTATAATAATCTCGCACTACATGCGTTTACATGTGTTGTACGGTGGTACTTACACCATTGTTGGTGTCCGTATCTGATTGTCATATATGATTGTTATTCTTGCCCTCTTTATTGTACTACATGATCCCACAGATTTGGACCACTCCTCTTACCTGGGGTCATTGATGATGTTCCTCCATATATACCACTGTTCTTCTTTGCTTTCTCATGTGAAAAATCAATAAACTGATTTACTACAAAAAAAAAAAGTAAAATTTTGCACAAATTAGCTGCTATGTACTTGCACTTTATATTTTAATATGCTGCTGAATTGGCGAAATTTTGCACAGAACAACTGGTAATGCACTAGCACTTTATATGATAACATGCTACTCTTCAATTACATGAATGAATTGTCCCCGCTGCACTAATACATTTTTATACTTTAATGCTGTTTGCACAGGTTGGAGGCTGGTTGTTAAAAAATCACTGTTTCTTTCCCCCACTTTATATATATATATACAGAGAACTCTGGGTAGTTCTCAAGTTTAGGTGGAAAGCAGCTCCTATATAGAGCACCAGCGACACTCTAGATCTGCTCACCTCAAATGTCTGCTGCTTTTCTATCAAAGTATTTAAGCGTAGGATTAGCACAGTGCCATGCACGTCAAGATAGAAAGGGACAAAGTCTTTTGCAATTTCTACAGCAAAGTCTTTAAGCATAGGACTAGCACAGTGCTGTAAATGCCGAGCTGTAAAATGACAAAAGCCTTTTTACCACTCCAGGCACAGTATTACAGCTTTGAATTGGTAAAATACCAACCAAGCCAACCTGAAATGAATAAAAGCAACCTCTGACACGTGTTTCGCTCTCATTAGAGCTCTTCAGAGAGATATAGCTTTGTCCAGACACCAGGGTGCACCCAGTATAAGTCAAAACAATACCCTTTCAGGCGTAGAGTGACGCATAAATTATGCAAAAAAGAAGCAGAGCACTCTGAGTAGTTCTCAAGTTTAGGTGGAAAGCAGCTCCTGTATATAGCACCCTCAACACCAGCGACACTCTAGATCTGCTCACCTCAAATGTCTGCTTTTCTATCAAAGCATTTAAGTGTAGGATTAGCACAGTGCCATCCATGCCAAGATAGAAAGGGACAAAGCTGCTCCGTGTTTTACAGTGCAAGCAGCATGCCCCTTGCTCTCTGAAGATGTCAGAGAGATCCCCTTGCAGGCGGGTGCAGTGAGTGACTGCACCTGCCTGTAGGGGGAAGTATGGGGTCCATGGGACCCCCTTTCTCTCCTCCAGAGGGCTGCCTTTAGAAGGCAGACTGAAAGTGCGCCACCTTTTTGTGTGCTTCCTGAAGGCAGGTTTGCCTTTGAGCCCTCGTCCCTAATATGGCGTAGATGCAAACTGATTCCCTCATTTATATGGGGCCACATCCCCATAAAAATGAGGAAACAGCCTCTCATGATAGCACTCGAGCTACATGTGCGCCAGCACTATCATTATTACAGAAGGGGCCGCACAAGCCTCTGCAGCCCCTTCTGTAATACTTTTGTGCCTCGGGGGCACACAAAGCAGGCTCACCCCAGGGCACAGTGTTTAATACGGCCCATGATCTCAATCTGATGTCCATTTCCAATCCGGACCAGTTATTTGCTCCTCCCCTCATCGCCCCACAAGGCCTATGTCTCGCTGTGAGTTTCCCAAGGCGCATCCTTTAGCTTTGGATAACCCCTAGCCTCTCCCTAGATACCAGTATTATCGCAGGCTAGAACCCCTGTTCGGATCAGATTCTAGCCCTGTTCAAGTGTTTTAGACTTTTCTGAACAACGAAGACTATGATGAAGAGGCAGATAATTTACTGCCCCTTATTACACTGATGTGGCCTATGATTAGATCTACAGAATGCTAGTGGTTTAGATACCTCCTCTGAGATACAGTTGGACTCTCCAAAAGGGCCCTGCACTCAGGAGAATGTCTGTTTTATAGTAGTAGTTCTCAAAGCAGCAGACGTGTTGGACATACAGTTACCTACCATAGAAACTAAGGTAAACTTACTGACTGAAATCTAGCAGCCTAGATCTGCTACTTAAGAGGTCTTCCTGCCTTATAATAAGATCCCTGATGGCTCCTGATGGAAACCTTGATCTAAGCTGTGTTAAACTTCCACAGTAAGTCACCTAGTGGCTAGGCATCCTAGACCTGCCCCTGGAGAGCTGACCTTTTCCACTCAATATCTAACAGGAGTTTGGTGGTTCAGTCTTCCACCAGTAAAGTTTATTGAGTGCCTTCCCTTCTATGCCTCCTGACAGAAAGTTGTTGAGCTTTAAAGCATTCAGCAAAAGAGTGTTTTCCTATACCATTTTGACATTAAGATCCCTTTAAGCTGTCTGCCTTCTAGGGCACGACACACACACCGTATAAGATGGGCACCAGTGTTATGATCACAATGCAATTTAAGTGATTTTCCGGGGACGTACAAGCATCCCTGATGGGCATGCTATTTAATGGATCCAGGCATTTCGGACACAAAGCTAATTCTGCATTGGAGCGCTTAAAATACTGCCATGCTTCTTCCCACTCGGTGGCCTTGCTACCATCAACTTATCAATTTCAGCAACAGTACTGAAAATTCAGAGGATACTCTCAGGTTCTCACCCTTGACAACACTGCCTTGTTGTGAAGCAAGAGTACTTGGTGGTGGTAGACGTCAAGGACACCACCAGGGATAGCTGTTGTCTGCGTCCTCTTCCCGTCACAGCTTCAGCCAAGCTACTTTGATTTCTCCTCCCATGTTCATGTGCAACCAGCCTCGCCTTCACATCCATCCCCCCTCCTATCCCAACTATTTTTGTACAGACTTCATCAGATCATGCTTCCGTTTGTGTGCAGGAAGGGGTGTCATTCCTGGCCAAAGGGACCATAGAGAGAGCAATGGAGATAAAGGGCAGGGGGTCCTACTCCAATTACTTCATAGTGTCCCAAATAGATGTAGACTTGGGCCAATACTGGACCATTGACTTTTGAGCACCTTCTTTCTGAAAGACCAGCTCAAGATTTTGGCTTTATCCCAGGTTCTTTCTGCCTCTAATCCAGGGCACTCAATAGTGTCCTTGGACTTGCAGGATGTGTACTTTCATGTGACTGTCCTGAAGTCCCACAGACGCTTTCTACCGTGCTTGGTGGGGTCAGATCATTTTTAATGAGCCATTTTACCCTTTAGCCTCACTTCTGCCCCCTCAGGTGTTATTGAAGGTGATGGCGGGGTCATGGTCCGTCTTCGCCAGTTGGGTATACATATTTTCCCATACCTCGATTACTGGCTACTGAAGGTGGACTTGCCACAGTCGGCCTTGGACTGCCTACAGACAGCTGCCACCCTTTTGATACCCTTGAGGTTTTCTATGAACAAACCAAAATCTCACCTGCAGCCTGTGTAGAGGATTCTCTTCATAGGGGTCATCTTGGGTACGCAGTCGAGTACATGGCCATGCTCCCACTGCAGCATGTCTAGGATGTTCAAGTTATGATCCCGATGTTTCTAGCTCACTCCAGCGTTCCGGCATACAAGTATGAGGCTTCTTCGCCTCCTCCATAATTCTGGTCCCATCGTGTCCATAGGCAGTTGCAGGCCTTGCAGTGGAACCTTTATTCAGTGCCAGGATTCCCTCCCGGTGGTAATATGCTCTACAAATCTGCATAACATAACATCTGTAGTGGACTCAGCACTGCAGCAACCTTTCAGATGGCATCCGCATTTCAGAGGAGACAGTCTGGTATCTTCAATTTTGGCTGTCAGACACCATTCTGAAGTGCAGCAAACTGTTCTCCCACATCTACCCATATTTCACAGTTGTGAAAGATGCATCATCTCTGAGTTGGGGCAGTCACCTGAGAGAAGTGGAAATGAGTGATCTTTGGTTCCCAAGAGAGGCTCAGTTGAAGCATTGTGCCATTCAGTTGGCTTTAATCACTGTAATCCCATCCATCAAGGGGAAGCCAGGATAGACTTAACAGACAATACAACCACCATGTGGTACTGCAACAGAAAAAGGCAGTGTGTGGTCACAGATCCTATGCCAGGAGGCACTGCATCTCTGGGAATGGCTGGACATTCAAGGGATCACCCAGATTGTAAATCACTTGGTGGGCTCCCTGAGTGCTGGAGTGGACGAGTTCAGCGAATGGCAGATTATGAGTGCCATATTCATCTGGAGGTGGCTCAAGACATCTTCGCTCAGTGGGCAATACCTTGGTTGGATCTTTTCACCACTGCCAAGAACCAGCTGTTTCGGGATTATTGCTTACTGGTGTTTCTACAAAGATGTTCCCAGGGAAACACATTCACTCTGTGGTGGGACACAGACCTTCTGTATGCCTTCCCACCTTTGTCTCTCCTGCCTTGAGTTCTGAAGAGGATCAGGACAGACTGGGCTCAGATCATCTAACAACGCTGGTTTGGGCCAGGACTGACGGATCCTGGTCTGTTGACCCTGCATATTTGCTCTCCAAAACGACAGCCTTTTCATGAGGATCACCTGTCTCAGTACATGGCATGGTCCTGCACCTGAATCTTCACAACCTACACTTCCATGCTGGAACTTGAGTGGCACCAACTGAGCGGATTCGATCTACCTGCTGAAGGAGAGGATGCTATTTTGAGGCTTGGCACCCTTTTACCACATCTGTTTATTCTGATCATTGGGTGAAGTTTATCTTTTGGGTGCCATCTGAGAGTCTTCAGGCCTATTCCACCAGAGCCAAGACCACCCCTGCTTGGTTGGCGAGAGGTGTTCTCTGTTGGACAAGTGCCAGGCATGTGTGTCCATACACACATTCACCTGGCATTATTATCTCAACAGACAAGTCTACAAGTTTGGCCATTTTACCTGCATAGTCCTGCAGGACTTCTTGATGTATGTACACTCCTCAGGAACTTCACCGTTCAGGGAACACTGCTTTGGTATCTATTCAAAAGGTTAGAACTACTCATCAGAAGAGCAAGTTACTTACCTTGGGCAATGCTGTTTCTGATGGATACTCTATGTAATTGCAGATTCCCAACTACCCTCCCTAGTCTGTGGAGTGGACGTTTAAGCTTCACAAAAAGTCCCAAGTTGGATTTTCACACTGTCTTTCTTCCAGTTTGTCACGCATGATCCATCCCTGAGGGTGCTGAAGAGTTCAAGGCAAATTGGTGTAATTGCACTGGGATTGAGCCTATACACTGCTCCACGTGGTCACCTCTGGAAGCGGAACAAGGTGGATGCGAAGTCCAGTGCTATAGAAAGTTCTGGATCCAGTCTCTTGAGTGGGGCATTCAAAAGGTGAGGAATCCTCAGTAAGACATTACTGAAGCTAAGTAACTTGTTCTTCTAGAGCTGTAGTTCTTAATCTGTGGTCCGAGGAGCCCTGGGTGTCTGCTGCAAGGCCTACTCAGGGGGTCCGCCACTGTTTTACAACATTAAATAATAATAAAATTAATACATTTGAAATGATTAAACTATATACAGATAAAGAAGCAACACTGAAAATTTGCAAACATTTTCTATATTTGATTGTGAATTATTTCACAATTTAAATATGAAATATTTGAGCATTTGTTTGGTGTATACTTGTTTTTATATTTTTATGTTTTGTTGTGAGGTTCGAATCACAGAAATTGCTTAGCCGGGGGATCCCAGAACTGGTCCACATGTTCTCCCTACCTCTAAAACTGACAATAATGGCATCTCTATGCAACTTTGGGAAGCCATCTTTGCCAAAAGAGAAAGACGGCCACCTGCTCCTTTTTCTTGCGATGCCTTGTGGTAACACCGTGCACTTTACAGAAACATGTAATATGTTAAAATATCAAAATGGTTTTCACATTTTTGCCTATTTTCTCAAATTCCTGGGATTATATTAAGGAGATAAGAATCATATATTTTTGAACATTACAATTTATTGTGTTGAGGAGCAGAATCTTCTATTCATGGAGACCTGCTTGATTTTCCCTCATTTATAAGGCTCCTGCATAATTGAACGTTGGCAATATTTCTGACAGGAGAAGTCATCCGCCTCTCTTGGTCATTTTCAGGGGTTAAATAGAAGTGTTATAGCAGGTTCAAATAGCTTTCACATGTCAGGGTTGACGTTAGAGAACTTGATTGAAACCCTGTTGAATACCTATGTAATTTAAGGAGGTGTTATGCTATTTTCCTAAAGTTTTTTATAATCTTATTTTTAAGTTGAACTTGGTTCAACTTACCCTTCTGTTTCTAGTATGTCACTGTTAGCTCTGGGTATGTTTCTTGCTTAAGAGATTGGTGCTTTTCAGTTAACAGTGCACCTGCTGCAGTGCTCAAGGTTCCATGTGCACGCTTGCACGTACCAGTAGGGAAGATGGCCTTACTGGTTGCTGATGAAATGTCCTGCTTGTTTATTATTGTAATTATGCGTGCCTGGTTAATCGTAGTATGTGGCATTTTAATAGGTTTTTAAATATTTAATTCACTGCTACTCCTGCAATTGCTAATAGTGCTTTACTAAACTGTTTATGCTTTTATTCATAATTGTTTTACATGGACCTTTTCATTATAGCACTGTAATATGTCAACAACGTAAAAGTGTAAAAAAGTTTGTTTATATACAAACACACTTTTTCTAGCACATGTGTTGTACATGTCTCCTGGACTCATCATTTTACCTCTTGACGTGCTGTAAATGTAGAACCCCTGCTATGGAAGACTAACATTTGAAGCTCTTCATGTACAGCTCTGTTTTTGCAGTTCTGTAGACAAATGCTAATGTTTTCCATAATATCATCTGGTTCTGCTCTAGCAGGCCTATGGGATCTATGAAACCACTGACGGAAATTGAAGCTAAGCAACAAGCCTGTGTTTTACAGAATTTCTGATCACTTGATTGAGGCTCTGAGAAAAACAATAAAACTCTTTGTTTCATGGCATGTATTGAGATAGGAATGCCTCCTGTATGGTATACAGTTGTGTTCCCCTGTCCTGAGTGCCCAACTGTGTGTATCTGATATTCAGTTTTTTACTTTTTTGGCCCTGATGTCACTAATTAAAGCGTGTATGCAGAGGTCTGGACCTGTCCCTTGACCTAAGTAAAGTCCTGGGCCTGTCCTTTGATCTGGAGGGGTGCACAGGAAGACTATTCAGTAGCCACTAGCTCAGCAAAAGGACTAAAAGAATTTCTAAAGGAGCTTTGTCTCCTCTTCCCTCACTTCAGTGGGCTACGTCTCCTCCTTCCAGCTTTAGTAATGTCAATAAACATCCACTGTCTGAGAAACAACATCACCTCCATCTTGTGCAAAAGGCCAGGTCACGGGTATCTAAAATGGATCCAAGAGGCCTTCATTTCTCTGGTCCATACACACACATGCATGTACCACATGGTCCACACGCACAACATACACTTGATATTTTAGCATTAGTAGTTGGGTAAGCACATATAAGCGGAACGTTGTGAGTGCTCCAGTAGACCTCCACATGCTTGCTGTATATCAGTATATAGCTTAATTACAGTTTTTGACATATATAGATGTGTGTATGTGTGCGCAGAGTTATGCATACATATATCCCTTTAGAATCAGAATGGAGTAATGGATCTTAATAACTGACTGTGCCAGTAGAGTGCTTTGGTAACTCCCACTGTTACACATCAATTAATTTTCTAGCCCTAATTTATAAGATGCATTGTTAACATAAATGTGAATGTGGATGATATATATCCCTGCTGCATTTGTGTGATATCATCTATTATATGATCATCAGCAGTTCACCTCTGGGTTGAAGTTTCCATGATGCACTAAATGAGTAACTCTTAACTTGACATTCCTTCAGTACTTTTGAAAGATCACTTTTTTGGGGGGGGTCTCAGGACGGAGTTTAATGGGTGCCAGTTGTGTCAATTGAGGCCTTTTACTACTTCCGTTCTGGGGCCTGACTTACTATTGGGACCAAAACTGAGTATCAAAGATGCCACTTTAGCACTTGATACTAAGGATAAGGAAGCAGAGCTACCCAGAGATGCTGAGGGAGACTGTGTGGGGAAACTCAGAACTCGGTACAACACCAATAGCACATAAAAATCAATGTCCAACCAGTGCTTTATCGTTAGCCAAAGAAAACTTATTTATTCTACCAGCAACACATATATATATATATATATATAAATATATATATATATATATATTGCATCTGAATTAAAATGCCAGTTTCCTTTTATTAAAAGAATCCGTGGAATTCATCTGCTTTTCGAGTGCGTCTTCAACTGGGGATGTTTCGTTGAAAGATTTATGACCGGCAGTCCAGCCGGGAAGACTGCACCACCCCTCAAGGTTAGGGGGCCAGGAGGACATGGAACTACTCCGAGTCTTCCTTAGTGGAAAATCAGGAAAGAAAAAATAAACTGAACATTTTCATCTCGGAGGCCCACTGGAGGGCTTTTAAATTAAATGAACGTTTTGCTACAGCACATAAACCTACTAAAGGTAAAGGAATTTTGAAAGTGCACTACTGATCCCAGCATGCAACACTTAGTTGAACTCACCTGTGAGGCCCACTGAGGGCTAATTAAATGGACATGCAGAGGGGAGTGACTTTTCACCATTTCTGTGCAGTATCATGGAGCCTGTGACCAAGGAGCTGCCTGCTCTGAAATGCATAAGGCAATGAAATGCATCTGAATGAAAATGCCAGTTTCCTTTTATTAAAAGAATCAGTGGAATTCATCTACTTTTCGAAGTGCGTCTTCAACTGTGGATGTTAAAATCCCAGTCTGAGCAATACCCCTTCTGGTGATTAGGACCCCACCCATGGTCACCCGACTCCCTTAGACTCCGCTACCCTATTGCTGTACCCAACTCTGTATGTGTTTTAGTCAGGGTTTCTTAGCATGTTCTTACCCTTCATAGGTGTCCTTATGTGCTAACTGAGACAGCAGTCCCAGATGCATCCACCGCTCCGTTACTGTGCATGTGTACAAACTATGTTCTTCACTTCCAAGAGGCCTTTGCTGAGGAGTTGAGGACAAACCTGCTTCAGTGACTTAGGGGAATTCAGTTTCAGTTCTTTGGCTCGATGGGTATTGTTGGTGACCCACTGAGGTGGTCACAGTGTCCTAACAAAAATGCCCTGCCCAAGGTTCAGAGAGCCCATCTCAAAGGTAGCCTTAATGCTGGGTCGCCTGGCAGTTACAGGAGTCTGATGGCAGACTAGAGATGCCAACTAGTGTCTGTGCACCAGGGTTGCCAAATCGTAGCTCAAGTCACACAGCTATGAGCAAAGCAAATTTGTAAACCTCTTCTCAGTCGCCTAGAATTTCTGCTGGGACACAATATACAATGGGGTTCTGGCCCAACACGTCTCACTACAGCTCCAGGTGGCACAGAACCTTCCCACACCTCGCTCAATTCTTGATGTTCTTGCGCAGTCATTCTTGCACAGCTCCTCCATTCTCCAGGCAGCAAAACTGGGGGTTGCTATTCTTGGCAGTTTTTCATTGTGGAGGCACCCTCAGTACTGCTCCTCCCCTGTAATCGCCTCTTCCTTCTACCCCCTCCTCAGCACTATTCTTGCAAGTTTGTAGCAGGACTTCCTGATCTGAAATGAGAAAGCAGCTGGCTGTCCCAAAAGCAACTCAAATTTTTTTTCCCAGTACACTACTGTTTACCACCTGTTACTGAGCAGTGAAAATCCCTGGAACACCAGCTACGATATGCCCTCCCACTTGTATACCCCCAGCCTGTTTTGTAGTGGATTGACTGGTTTCAGAAGAGTGGGTTTCACCTCACACCTAGATACTCAGCCATATTTTGTGCTATCAATGTTGCTTGCATGATGGTGGAGCCTGGGTGTTCCCTTACTGGCATGCAAAGCAAACGGCACCAAAGGAGTTGGGCTTCCCTCAGCTGACTGATGCATAAAAACCCCTCTGTGCACACCTTTAGGGAGGAATGGAGCTGGAAGGGGGCAAGGACTATCCTTACATTTCAGAGGGGCCTCTGTCTCCCAACTTCCTTTCACAGGAGCTTGGTCTACTACAAAGGCCTTCAGGAATGTTCTAGGGACTACCTCCAATCTGCATCACCTTTCTGATGGATTCTTCTAACCACAGATTCCTCACCTTTCGAATATTACAAAGGCCCCAGACAATGGACCTCAAACTTTTCTTAGCAGTTCGTCCTCGTGGCGCTAAGTGGCTTTGTGCGGCTCTACGTTGACTTTGGTCTACCCCAGAAGTGACAGAGCAGAGCTGTATACAGGCACCACCCCTGCACAGCGATGTCAGTTTCTTTCTTTCTGCACATTTGTATGCGAATCTGGAGCTCCGATCCCTTTCATCAGTTCTTTTCCAAGGTGCAAGGGAACGATCTCCCCACTGAAGACTACATGGTTCAAACTGTGCCCTGACTACTGGAAACAGTTCTCCTTGAAGGACCTGGACAAGGTCTCACTTTGGTGTTTGAGCTCAGGGCACGACTACAAGATGTGCTAAGGATGTGCTGTCATGCACCAGAAGATATTCTGGGTCTGTGAGGCGAAGCTGTATGTTGCCGAAGCCCGGTAGAAGAATCAGACCTCTTGTGAGTCCTGTGTCCACTCCAAGCCGGGGCACAAACTAATTTTCGTTCTCGTGGCCTTTCCTGTGACAGGTCTTCTTTGCAGTTGAAGTCATCTGGTAAGTCGAATTCCAAGAAGAAACGCGAGTAGTTTAAGCGGGACTCAACACCATCCTTCCACTCTCTTTCCAAAGAAAACTCGGGAGGATGTCAGGGTGATAAACCTCTCCCGATCCCCAGTTTTAGACCGAGACCACAACTGATCCTGTTGCACCCCGTCTTGCCCAGGCCATCGGTGATGCTACAGCAGGTCAAGGCCTTCAAGGAGGCCCTGCTGCATATTTTCGGCACTCTTCTGGTTCCCTCTGGCACACCTATGGGCCCCAAGGATCCTTAGGCCCTCCAGTTGGATCACCACTAATTCATCCGATTTTCCACTGTTTGTGCCCCTAGATCTTACCTCGGGCTCCCCATCAACTCTGGTGCTGTCTTCCACTGGGGATCCAAGATCTACACCAGTCCTTTCTCCATTGACACCGATCCCGAAGTCACCGGTGCTGGAGACCACACCCCTGCTGATTCCAGGGTCCGACCTTGAGCCATATCACTTCATCGCCAACCGAGGTTGCGTCTTGACTCCACTTCCAGTTCACCGCGTCCCAGTACACTCCAATTCAGACAAAACTTGTCCTCTTCCACAAGGCCTTTTGCAGAGTCTTCATCACCTTTTTGGTTCAGATTCTGATCAGCCTGACAATGATGGTGGAGATGATTTATCCCCACACTATGATGCTGATGATGACCTTTATATGGACTTCAAGAGGCCAGTAGGCTGGATACCTCCATTCACATAGGGTTGGGGTCACCCATTGGACCTCCTCTGGAGTACAGTGCATCCTTTGGTGTAGTGATTAGACGTGCAGTTGAGGTCCTGAATCTAGGCTAGTGTGGTGCTCCGCTGTCATGCATGTATGCGAGCAGCTGGCTTTTCAGGGGGACATACAATCGTTTCTAATGGATATCCCTTTTGATGGGTAACAACTTTTTGGTGAAAGGCTGGTTTTGCCCTAGAGTACTTTAAAAAAAAACAGAGCCAGTACTTGTCCTTTGGGCCTGTTTATACTTCCATGACCGTTCCCTCAGCAGGTCTGACCCTTTTGAGGGTACTCTTTGGGATGGTGTATTGGCACCACCAAGCCCCACCACCGCAGCAGTTACCTCAGTCCTTTTGTGGGACGGGTAGCAGTCAGCCATTAAGCTGATCACCAGGAGCAATAGTCCACTCAGCTCCCCACCTGGGTGGAATCAATATCCAAGCTACCTTCGAGTGACGCACAGCCACCTTGTTGGAAGTACGATCAGACATTTCCTTCAATGATGGCAAGCCAATGCATCCGACAGATGGGTCCTCCAGATTGTCCAGCAGGGCTATGCCCTTGCATTCCTTGCTGACCCATCTTAACTTTCTCGTACATCAGAGCAGCTCTCAGGAGAGCACCTATCTATCTTGCTGCAAGGTGGACCATCGAGAGGGTGCCGGCCTCGGAAGTAGGGATGGGTTGCTGCTCCCAGTTATATCTCATGGACTGAGACCTTTGTCCTGTTTTAAATCTTCACCATCTGAATGTCTTTCTCTGGAAGGGCAAATTTGAATGCTCAATCTTGTCCAAGTTCTGTCTGCCCTGGATCCAGGCGACATAATGATTGCCTTGGACCTGCAGGATGCATATTTTCATGTGCCTGTCGGGCAGTCCCACGAACATTACCTTCGGTTCAGTTTGTCGTGCTGCCCTTGGACCTTACCAGCGGTCCTCTGGTGTTCACAAACTTTATGGCAATGGTCGCTGCACATCATCAGAGGTTGGGGGACACTAGTTTTTCCCCTACCTCGACGACTGGTTACCTCAGGCAAGCTTGTCTCAGGCAGTCATAGACCACCTTCAGATGACGGCGAACCTCCTAACATCATTGGAGTTCTTGTTCAATGAGCCAAAGTCGCTCCTGAATTCTTTGCAGAGACTCTCCTTTATAGGAGCTGTTTTGGACATATTGCAATTCAGGGCTTTTCCTCCTCCACAATGAGTCCAGGACATTCAGGCTGTGATCCTGATGTTTCAGCCTCAGTCCTGGATCTCTGTAAGAGCACCTCTGAGACTTCTTGGCCTCTTGGTCCCATGTATCCTGCTTGTTAACTTCACCAGGTGGCATATGCTGGCTCTGCAGGGGGATCTGAAGTCTCAGTGGGCCTAGCACAAAGGAACCCTGTCAGATGTCATCCAGGTTTTAGAGAAGACTGTACCAGATCTGCAGTGGTGGCTGCTTGACCACAATCCGACCTGCACCAGAGCTGACGACGACGACTACATCACTGCTAGATTGGGTAGGTCATCTGGGAGAGGTGGAAACCCAGGGGACTCTGGTAGAAGTCTGACTCCACATCACTTTGTTGGAACCGTGGGACATTCACCTGGTGCTGAAAGCCTTCGTCCTGTCCATTTAGGGAAGGCTGGTTCAGGTACTCATGTAAAACAGTGTCTCCATGTGTTACTGAAACAAGTAGGGCAGAGTGAATTGGTGGATCCTGTGCCAGGAGGTGCTACTCCTCTGGCACCTGGTGTATCACAAATGGTGGCTACACCCTGAGGTGGCACATGGCATCTTCCAACAGTGGGGAGAACCCTGGCTAGATCTTTTCGCCACCGTCGAGAATGTTTAGTGTCAAAACTTCTGCATTTTCAGAGTTCCCAAGAATGCTTTCTCTAGGAGATGCATTCATGCAAAAGTGGAGCATGGGACACCTGTGCACTTTTCCGCCACTGCCTTTCCTGCCCTGAATTCTGAAGATGGTCAGGAACAACCAGGCCCAAGTCATCCTAGTAGCTCCAGATTGGACTAGGAGAAAGCAGTACCTGGAACTTCTGGTCATGAGCATTTTTTCTCCAATCAGGCAACCGCTGAGGGAGAATCTTCTGTTGAAACAGGAGGGCAGGGTTCTGCACTCAAATCTGTGCAATCTATGCATCTATGCGTGGAAATTGAGTGGCAGCAATTGACTGCATTCAGTTTATCACCAAAAGTAGTCAAATCCTTGTGTCCAGGCATTCCTCTACAAAGGCATCTACACCAGCCACTTGGGCAAGTGTGTTGCCTGCTGTGGAATCTGCAACCCATACCCCTTACAAACCAAACTGTTGAATGTGTGACTGTTTGTTTTGCCTCTAGTCCTGCAAGTGTTTATCAAATCAACTGTCCTCCTTTAAATTACCTGTTTTGAATCGTTTTCTCAAAGGTTTCACACACATGTTCCCTCACAATCCATATGTGATTCCGCAGTGGAATCTTAATTTGGTCCTCACATTCATCGTGCACTCCCTTAGAGTCTATGCACAGCTGTTGGCTGTGCCTTCTGACTCTCAAAACTGCTTGTCTCATTGTAGTCACTTCAGCTCGTTACATGAGTGAGCTTTAGGCTCTCTCGGTGCAGCCACCGTGCTCCACCTTTTTACCCACACGAGCTGGTGTTGTGGACCAGGATGGCCTTTATGCCACAAGTTGTGACGCTGCTCCACTTTGGGCAATCCATCGCCCTCACAATGTTTTTTGCCCCACTTCACCCCTCAAAAGAGGGAGGAGAGACCCGAAAGAGCCTCAGGCTTCTACATTGATTGCACCAAAGACTATTGGGTAGGTGATCAGCTCTTTGTGGGGTTCTCTGGGGCTAATAAAGATGTGGTGGTGCAGAAAAGGACTCTGTCACTGTGGATAGTACTCTGTAGTAAGACCTGCTATGCACTGGTCAAGAAGCAGCCTCCAGAAGGGCTAAGGGTTCATTCCATTAGGGTCTATGCTGCAACCGCTGTGTTGGCATGCGGAGTGCCTGTCCTAGATATGTCAGGCAACGACATGGGTGTCAGTGCATACATTCACAAATCACTGCTGCCGTGACAACCAGGTTCAATATGAATGTCAGACTCTGCAGGTCCTCAGGGTTGGTTTGATGCTAGTATGGGTCCACCTCTCAATAGCTTCAAGTCTGACAGCTATTACAGCACAGACTATTGAAGTGATTAAGTGGGGGAAGGTAAGGTAGAGATCAGCAGGGAGGGAGATCTGTAACGAATAATACATAATTATTGTGATGATAAAATAAGTTCTTCTCCCAATCTCTCGGTCTTTCTCCTCCCCCACCTACTCTACTTCTCAATAGTAATACCTGTAAACAAAATAAATGACCGTAAAGAAAGTCTCGTATTTGAAGGCTGTCTTCTCAACTTTTGTGCTAGGTTGATTAGAAGTAATGAGGCGATAGGTACAGCTAGAACAAGAAGAAAAGAACATAGGTTACAGAGCTTTATCAATGGTGCTCTGTTATATTTCTATACTTCATCTACATACCCTGTTATCTGTAATGCGTTGATTCACAGGGAAGGTGTGAGCTTATTCATCCATCATTCCTACACTTTTCCACTGTTGTAAGCATAACAGATAGCAAGAAAGAAAAAAAGAATCAGCATGCTATTTCCTTCAATAGCGTCCTTTATATAGATAAGAGTTCCACTGTATGAATACCGCCTCCAAATTATGTAGGTAGGTTCACAATTCAAAAGTCGGCACCCCCTATAGGTACCCAGGGGTAATGTACAGACTTTCAGACACAACAAAAAACAAGTCTGGCTCCCATCAGATGGAGTTCGCCTCACTCCATAGAATACGTTAGTTTTCCTGAAAAAACACTCAAAGACCAGAAGGCGTGGATATCGTGCCACGTTCCCTTCCTCTCTGCATGAGTTTCACTGAAACTCGCTAACGGAGAGGACAACGTAAATGCAAGTATGATAAATCAGCATTCACACTCCCCCCTCTGCATGAGCCTCAGCCGAGACCCGCCAACAGAGGAGAAACCGTAATGCTAGTGGACAACAAAGGCACAGGAAAACGCACCTCGCTTGTCCTCAAATTCACCCGCATCACGGGCACAAGAAATGTAATTCAGAGTAGGTGCCGAAGGCACCCTTACCGGACCGGTTCGCCGAGACTCCGTCCGTCGGCTTTACAAAGAATAATCGGCAGCGTTGAATGCCCCGGATGATGTTTGTGGAGGCACTGAAGGTCAACGTGACGACGCTTGCGCGTCTCCGGACGCATAGCCTCATGGGAAATGGAGTCCGTACGGCTCCCGATGTCAGTGTTCAGGTACGTTTATGTGTGGCTCCCTGGTGGGATCTGACAATGAAGCCCATATTGTCCTGTAGGACTTTGTGGTCTGAGTCCACTCTACAGACCCTCCACCTTTCGGAGGTACTGCTTTGATATATATTCTAAAGGTGAGGAATCTGCAGTTAGAAGTATCCTTCAGAAGAACAAGTTACTTACCTTTGGTAACGCTCTTTCTGGTGGATACTCTGTCTAACCGCAGAGTTCTCACCACCATCCTGCCTCTCTTTTCTGTGGAGTGGCCTCTTTTAATATCTGGAAAGGTCCCAGTTTAGAGATTTACCCACTGGTACCTCTGATTCTGTTGTGCTCTGTGTCTGACAGCATGGAAAGAGGCAAGCAAGAAACTGACGGGTGATAGAAAGCTGCAGATTCCTCACTTTAGAATTATCCCCAGGTGTCAAACTGGATTCATAAATTCTTGAGCAGTACCCCTGTGTGCTGGTAGGTGGGATCATTCTGCTCCGCATTGGCATAGTCGGCGTCAGAAGAGACATGCACGGTGCCTATATAGGCACTACCCCAACGATCTGACATCAGTTCTTTTCTTTCCATTCCAGCCAGTTCAGATCTGGAAGAGCTTCCCTCAGTCACATTTTAACTGAGTTTTCTCGACGTTTTGTCAAAGAAGTCTTTTTTGAGAATCCTTTCTCCTGGTATGTGAAGGATGTTTTAAACCCTGTGGTGCCTGTCACAGGCAGAGTCGGTGAAAATGAAACCCTCCACTGGAAGGAAAAAGGTGTCACCTGCCTATGGATAGAGCAGAGCGCAAAGCGTCTCTAAATAGCTAAAGGCAAATCTCTCAAACGGAGAGTAAAATCAATAGTAAAGCGAGCACCTGAGAATGCGCCTATATAAAAAAATATGCATAATAGAAAATACAGAAATATTTTATTCAAAATGAAACAAATTCTAAATGTTTTGACAATTTTTTCATATACATATGTACTGGAACAAGACAATTGACATAATAACATAAATATAATCTGTCCAATTATATCCACAAAAAAACATATAATAATGTGGCTCGTAGCGTGTCCCCCAAAAAATGAATAGATCGCGGCAGAAAAACAATTAAAACATCCTCATGACAGTTACATCCTAACACAATCTTAACAGTCAAACATACCGTGTTCACATCCACACTTCTATCTCACTAACACAATCGCACATTAAAAGAATTGCATATACACAGACAGGAGCCTCAAAAGAAATGGACAGTGGTGTCATGCGCAATCTTGAAGCTGGATCAAAAGAAAGCAACTCAATAAGACAATGAATTCAAGAGGTAACTATGATATCATGATCAGACCGCTAGTACCCAGAGAATGTCGTATACATTTCATAATTGGTTCAAAGGCATTGATTTTGCTATATCCATAAAGTAGTGAAAGGAAGGCACATTCAAACACTTTGTCTTCTTTAACTGTTTTACATATACCACTGTGTGGTTCCTGTCAGGCACGGTGCCGACACGCGTTTCGTTGAAGGGCTAAGGTCTAGCCGTCACCTTCTTCAGGGCACAAACAAGATGCAATCCAGGGGGTATGCCGCAGTGGTCAGGGGGAAAGAGATAGTGTATCTAATAAAAGATGGGGTCCAGGGCTCCGTTAAGAGTTAACCCTCGGCGTAGATACTTAGTCCGTACTGACTCCAGTTGTCAGCATCTGGTATGAATTCACATCAATAAATGAACTCAAAGCAAGAATGAGGTCTCCGCATCACAGTAGGGGAAGATAACCCTACGGCTGAGCTAGTGAGTATTCAGCTCAGGGCGAAAAGAATGTTCAACCCGGCAGAAATGAATCGCGGGGGTCCAGGAGTGGAATGCAAGGCCTGTTAGAGGGAGGCACCGCGCCCTCCAGAGTCAGTCTGGGCCGGGGCCCCTCCTGCACCGCTGCTGAGCCTGAAGGTCTGATACGTCTGGTGGGATAAATCAGAGAAATTACTTCGAAATATGCAGCAAAGCGCGAAGCGTCTCAATCCTCAGCGTTTCGTCAACGAAGTCGGCAGATACGATCTGCTTTGAAGGAGTCGGTGACAGACCCACACTTGGTTTGTTTGTGGTGTTTGGAGTGAGAGCCCGACTCTAGCGCCTGTGAGACTGCTACGCCATGAACTCGAAGTCGCTGAGGGAACATTCCCTGAAACTCCTCGCTGTTCGACATTGGACGACCCCACAACGCTCTCAATCCCTGTCGCATGGAGGGTCCAGGGACCACTCGCGGAGCCACTCTTGACGATCGTCATCCCAGTCTAAATTGTCAGGTAGGTCCACAAACACAAGAAGTCAAAGCGTTCTTCACCGCGCCGCTCCAAGTCTTCGGATGAGACCCCGGAACGATGACACCGCTCAAGGCCTCACTTTCCTCAGAACCTGTGCCAGGGTCCGCTCCGCGCCTCCCAGAGTTTTCCGCAGCTGTAGCGACCCCTGCCCAACTCATGGAGTTCTATGAGGCCATGCACCTCATATTTGGGTGGCCCAACCCCTCTGGAGCTCCTCTGGGCCACACTGAGTCGGGAAGGGCCCTTATTGGATTCCTGCCGTCGGGTTCACTCTTGGCGCCATTTTGGCCCCATGGATCCGGTGTTGGAGCTGGAGCGACTCCACCCACGAGACCTCAACCTTCCGCAAGCCCCCTTCAATGCTGTGGTTTCCAGCACTGCCGAAACCGCGCAGTGGCATCAACCCCATTGTCAATCCTGACTCCGATACGGACACAGATTGGCGTCACCTGATATCGAATCCGTCCTCTACCATGCCCTCCGAGTCAGAGCCTTTTTCTTTTGATAGGCCTGGGTAGGAAGAGGATTGGGAAGTGTTTGAGGACCCTTATTCATTCCGTCACTCCCTAGATGAACCACAGGACAACTGGTATAAGGAACTGGCGGATGCTAGTTGGTTAGACATCTCACTAGACACTGGGTTGGTCTTTCCTTCTACTATGGCTACGGAGAAAGAAGCCTCCTTTGCAATGGTGGTGCAGAGGCTGGCTGAGGTCCTGGACCTTCAGTTGCCCTCTGCCTCAGCCAAGATGAACATCTTGACGGAGGTACTTCAGTTGGGAGTCACCCCCTTCCAAACCTCTCCTCCCATTCAGCGTAGCCCTCACTGATGTCCTACTTGGGGCCTGGTTCGTGCCCTGGCCAGGAGTTCCTGTTCATAGGATAATTGTCCACCAACATCGCCCTGCTCCTGGGGACCAGAGTTTCCTCACCCAGCACCCCTTCCCGGAGAGCTTGGTGGCCCAAGCCTCCACCTCCAGAATCAATCCTGGCGCGTTCCCTACCACTCCACCATATAGGGAATCTAAAAGGCTGGATACCTTTATCAAGAGGATGTTCTCTTCCACCAATCTAGCATTGCAGTCCGTGAACACAGCGTACCTTTTGGGCTGATACGTCCACACTGTGTAGGACTCGGGTGAGAAAGTGCTGCCTATGGTCTCCCAGGCTGTTGCTGATGGGATAGACGCAGCAAAGTTCACCATAAGATGTGGACTGGACACGACTTACTCACTAGGCAGAGCAATTGTGTTATCAGTGGCATTTTGACGCAATGCCGGGTTAAGAACCACTAGCTTTTCAGGGAATGCCCAAACTTTCCTCATGGACATGCCCTTTGATGGCTCTTGCCTTTTTGGCGAAAAGGCAGACTCCGTGCTGGAGTGCTTTAAAGACAGAAGAGCTAAGGCCAAGTTTTTGGGCCTCTCCATGGCCCCGCCAACCCCAGTCTACCTTTTGCCCCTTCTGTGGCTATGGAAGGGGTTACAAACTGCATCCATTCCCACCTAGCCACCACGGCCAGCAGGCTTCCCAGCCTTTTTGTGGCCTCGGATGTGGCTCGCACAGACTTCATGGGAACACCACCCAGGAGTCAGACCTGTCCATCCCGGCAACCGCAGCCTCTGTACCCCTTTAGTTTGTCCTTATTCCAGCATGGGTACCCAGTAGGGGCCAAGATGTGGCAACACCTGCTCCACTGGCAGTCTATAACATTGGACAAGTGGGTTTTACAAATTGTCCAGAGGGGCTACTCTGGACCACCACTGCCCCCATGCCACCCACTTGCAAACGGCTGACGGAGGACCATCTCTCCTTGCTCCATCATGAAGTGTTGGTCCTTTAGACCAAAGAGGCCATTGAGAGGGTGTCAGCATCAGAAGTAGGTCTTGGTTGCAATTCATGCTACCTTTTGGTGGCCAAAAAAGACTAAGGTCTCTGCCTTATTCCAGACCTGCGCATTCTCAACTTCTTCCTGAAGAAGGAGAAGTTTAAGATGCTCACTTTAGCTCACGCCCAGTCTGCCCTGGACCCCGGAAACTGGATGGTAGTGTTGGGATTGCAGAATGGATGTTTCCACATCCCTGCCCTTCCTGCCCACAGACGTTGCCTGCGGTTAACGGTGCACCAAGAGCACTTTCAATTCACTGTGCTTACCTTTGGCCCTTGCCAGCGCCCCTGGGGCATTTACCAAAGTGATGGCAGTGTTTGTAGCACATCCTCAGAGGCCAGGGGTTCCATTCTTTCCCTAAGTCGACGATTGGCTGTTGAAGGTGGGCACCTCCCAGGCAGTCATCTCCCACTTCCAGATTACGACAGACCTCCTTCATTCACTGGGGTCCACTATAAACGTGCCAAAGTCACACCTGACTGAAGTCTCCCTCTCAGATGCTCCCTTTCTTCTGAGCTTCTTCTGGGCACAGTGCAGTTTCGGGCCTATCCTCCCAAGCGGTGAGGCTAGGATTTCCCTGGTGGCTTAACACCTAGTAGGCTCTCTGAACACCAGAGTGAACAAACTCTCCTTCTCCATTAAGAGGTGGTGCAAGATCTCTCTCAAGATTGGGGAGAGCCTAGGTTAGATCTGTTCACATCCGCGGAGAACACGCATTGTCATCAGTTCTGCGCACATGAGTTTCCAAGGCGGCTCTCGCTCAGAGACGCTTTTTGTCTCAAGTGGAACTTAAGCCTCCCGTACACCTTTCTGCCAATACCGCTCCTGCTCAGAGTTCTCAAGAAGATCAGGAACAACTGGGCCCAAGTCATTCTTATGGTATCGCATGAGCAGTGGTTCTCCGATCAGGCTGCCCCCTCTGAGGATCTTCAGTCGCAGCAACAGGGCAAGGTTCTGCACCTAGGCTATCGCAATCTTCACCTTCATTCATGAAGATTGAGAGGCTACAGCTGAACACCTTCGACCTTCCTCCAGAGAGGGTCATCTTGGTAGCCAGGAATCCCTCATGAAAACTGAATACTCCTGTTGTTGGGATAAATTTGTGACTTGGTGTGACACATGCCAGATTGACTCCCTCTAGGTCAAGTCATCTGACATTCTGTTATTTGTTCTGTCTCTTGCCTGGCAAGGCTTTGCTTTGGGCATATTTAAGGGTTACCTTTCGGCCTTCTTGGGATTGCCAGATCAGACCTCTTGTTTAAATCACTGATTGTAATGTGATTTTTTAAAGAGCTGCAACACGTTTCCCTCACCTCTTTTTGCCATGCCGAAATGGGGTCTTAGTCTGCTCCTGACTTATCTAATGTGCACTCCGTTCAATCCATTTCACAGCTGTCCATTACAGCTCCTTACTATCCAGACTGTGTTCCTCATTGCCATCACCTCAGCACGGCATGTGAGTTAGCGTCAGGCTCTTTGTGTCAATCCGCCATACACTTCCATCTTCCCAGACAAACTAGTTCTGTGGACACGGGCCTCCTTCTTGCCAAACGTTGTGATGCCGTTCCATGTCTGTCAAACCATTGCCCTGCGAGCGTTCTATGCGCCGCCTCACCCCTCTTAGGAGGAGGAGAGACTTCATTCTCGGCTCCAAGAAAGTGCTGAGCTTCTACATAAATTATACCAAAGACCACCGGGTGGAGGATCTGCTCTTTGTGGTGTTCACTGCAGCCGAAAAAGGCAAGGCAGTGCAGAAGAGAACCACCTCCCGCTGGATCTTGCTCTGCATTACATTCTGCTAAGCACTGGCAAAGAAACAGCCTCTGGAAGGACTGCATTCTCATTCTACCACACATCATTTCCGAGTGGAAAAGCATCAGTGCGGAACTGCAAGGCACCACCTTCCAGTGCACAGGGGTACTGCTCAAATGTTCCCGGATACAGTCTTATGCCTGGGGAATATTAAAAAAGTGAGGAATGTGTGGCTAGATAGTCTCTACCAGAAAGAGCCTTACCGAAGGTAAGTAACTTGTTCGTCATGTAGGTATGCTGACACATGGTGCCTCTCCAGCGGTGCCTGCGCAGGCAGTGGTTCCAACACAGCTGAGAGCTGTCGGACACCATTGTAATAACCTGGGACATCGCAGAGGATCTAAACTTGTATTGGGCTGGAACACCAGTCTCCAGGGATGTCCTTGTGACCCCACCAGCCATGACTGCGACAGTGACGGATGCATCTAACCTCGGGTGGGATTCACATTTGTAGGAACTGGAGATCAGACACCTATGGTCTCCAGAGGAGCAGGTACTGCACATCTACACTGAGGGTGATCCGACTGGTGCTCAATGCCTTCCTTCCTACCCTTCACGACCAGTCTGTCCAGATCATCATGGACAATGCGACTGCAAAGTGGTGTGTCAACGGGCAGAGTGGAATCTCACCGTCTCTGTTGAGAAGCGCTGAGGTTATGGGCGTAAACTCCCCAGCATGGGATATGGCTTATTGTCAACTATCTGGCCAGCTCTCTGAACACCTGAGCTGGCAGTCTCAGTCAGCGTCATCTTGCCGACCACAAGTGGCGTGTCCATCAGGAGGTTGTACAACACATTTTTGCCCTGAGGGCCACCTCGGTGGTGGATCTCTTTGCCACTCAAGACAGTGCTAGTTGTCAGCAGTTCTGTGCCCTCCAGAATCACTTGAAGGTAGCTTTGAGGGGTGGAACTTTTCACTTCACAACTTGTTTCCTCCTCGAACATTGATTTCTTGGGTTCTGGGGAAGACTTGCTAAGGCAGGCCCATGTCATCATCATCGCCCTGGATTGGCCAAGAAAGGTATGGTATGCAGACTTGCATCTCTACCTCTGTTCCTAGCTGCTGCCTCGCTAAGGAGCATATGAGTGCTCCTTCCAGCTGTCACTAGAGGTGGGCTATACAATAATGTCAGCTCATCGCTGTAGGAAAGTGCCCCTTTTTGCATGGTTACCCCCCACTTTTGCCTGACACATGATGCACTTTGACTTGGTGTTACCTGGGTTCCTGCCATTCAGGTTCCTTGGGCCTGTGTTCTTTCCCAAAGCTGTACCCTTGTACCCACATTTGGCACATCTCTGGCCACAGGAAAACCCCTTGTAAAAGGTACCGTGGGTATCAAGGGCACTGTGACCAGGGAAGACCTCTAAGGGCTGCAGCACCTATTGTGCCACCCTTAGGGGCCCTGTACCTTAACACCCACACACTGCCATTGCAGGCTGCGTGTTTTGGTGCAGAGAAAAGTGAGAGTTGACATGGCACACACCCCTGTGTGCCATGCCTGCAGTCCACTGCCTGCGGCCTAGGTAAGCCACCCCTCTAGCAGGGTGCACTAGACCACAGGTGAGGGTACAGTTGCATGAGCACTGTACCCCTACAGTGTCTAATCCATTCTTAGACATTGTAAGTGCAGTAAAGCCATTAAGAGTATATGGTCTGGAAGTTGATCATTACAAACTACGCAGTTCCATAATGGCTTTACTGAACACTGGGATGTTTGGTAGCAAACTAATCAGCACATTAAACCCACACTGATACCAGTGTGGGATTTAATTTAAAATGCACAGAGATGCCCCCTGAAAAACGACCAGCCCTGGTGTGGTTCCTGAATGGCTGCCCACCATGTGCCACCACCAGACAAGTTTCTGGACCCCTGGGTAGAGAGTCTCCGTTCTCTGGATCCAGGACAAAGCCCATCCTGGGTAGAGGTGTCATGCCTCTTCCCCCAGGATGGGCTGGGTCCACGAATGGGAATCTTCAAAGGCCTGCCGCCTTTATAAGCTATCCCTGCCTTTTGCTGCCCCCAGCAACTGGCTCCATCGGGTCTGACCTCTGCTTTGGGTGGGATAATCAGCAGGAAAACCGAGTTAGGAGGAGAGGTGTGCCCACCTTTGGCAACCCCACCCCTCAGGTGGGGGAGGCGAGGTGAAGCACCCATCTCAGTCCCCTCGATCTTGGCAATGAGGGGACCCAGTCAATTAGGAAAAGGGTCATGTCCCCCTCCACTGGAGGGTGGCATAATAGGGGGTGTACTCACCTCAAGGAAGGGACCGATTGGTCCCGACCTGCACACCCCTGTAAACGCCCCTAAATTTAGTATTTAGGGGCGACCCTGAACCTTGCCTCCTCAGATTCGAGGATGAAAGAAGAAGGACCAAAGAGTCGTGCTGACCCAGGAAGAAGAGGACACCAACTGCTTTGGCTCCAGCCCATCCAGCCTGTCCTGACTCCGATCTGACTACACCGGAAACCCTGGGGTGTCCAGCAGCCCCCAAGAGCCCGGAGGACCTGCCCTGCACTCACCTTACAGACGTTGTCACCCGGGAGCACCGGATTTGCTCAACAAAGACTCCAAGACTAGAATCCGGATCCAGGCAGTTCCGCGGTTCTGCACCCAACACCCATTGCCCAAGTTCGAGTGACCCAGCACCACGAGGAGGTCTCCCCAGTGATCCTGACCTGGATTGTGGTGATCCCCGACCTCCCTCAAGCTTCAAGCCGACGCATGCAGCCTCAACTTGAAGGGTCCCCCCGACCGCGACAGGAGCTGGTAAGAAGACCCAATGCCAAAAGACACCTCTGCACCCAACTTTCCACAGCCTTGGGTGGCCCAACTGACGGTGTCCAGGCATCCCCCAAGAACCCAACTTACTTCTCCAGCCGGCGGTCGCCTTCAGAAAGCCCCCCTGACAGAGCCTGTAGCATCTTTTCCGAACCAGAGATCTTCATTGTTTGTTTATTTATTTAAGAGTTTTCTATAGCGCTGGCCAGACCCGAGGGTATCGGAGCGCTTTACAACATTTGTCATGTGCAATCGAGTACAAAGTATAACAGTAGTAAACACATTGATTCGTGACGAGTCCTGTTCGGGGAGGGGGGACAGAGGAGCGAGTCAAGAGGTAGGTGCTGTAAAAGTCATTCTTATCACAGTAACTGTATGCTCAATGTGCAAGATTCCGCGTTATGTATCAGCTATCTTTTCGGAAGAGTTCGGTTGAGGAAGAGGTCTTTGAGCTGGCTTTTGAATTTTTTGAAGGATGGGTTAGTCCTGGTATGGACTGGGATGGTGTTCCAAATTTTGAGCACATTTCCAGAGAAGGAGCGCAATAAGGTTTTTTGTTTGCGAGTTTTCGGAGGGATGAGAAGTAGAGTGTTAGTGCTCCTGAGGTTCCTTGTCTGCCCAGCTTTGTTGAGTTTGGAGGCCAGGTAGGCAGGTTTGCCCGTGTGCAGAGCTTTGTGTGTGATACAAGCAGTTCTGAAGCTGGCACGCATTTCGATTGGGAGCCATTTTAACTCTTTGACAGCGGGGAGATGTGTTTGTATTGCTTTACTCCAGTGACCATTCCGGCTGCTGCATTTAGAGTTGATCTGAGGGGAGCTAGGTGAGAAATCCACAGGGTCCCTGACACCTCCTTGGCACTTTGCACCGGGCCGCCCCTGTGCCGCTGGTGGTGCAGCTCCTGTGCTGATTGTTGGCCTCTGCAGTGCTGATCTTAAACCCAGGAGCTTTGCTCCCACACCGAGTGGCCTACACGTAAGCCGCCCCTGACCGAAGGCCCCCTAAGCCCCATTGGCTAACATTGGGCCCCTGCACTCTGCACCCGGCCACCCCAGTGCTGCTGGTGGTGCAATTTGAGTGCCTAACTGAACCTTGGGGAACCTTGGTTATAACCCCCAAAAATTATTCTTGCAGGTCATTTACTTACCTGCAAACCGATAATCTTCTTTTCCCCATAGGAAGCAATGTTGTGATGTTTTATTCCTAAAAATGTTCGGTCAAGCGGAACTTTTGTATGAAAGAAAAGTAAATATATTGCAAACCTGAGAAAGTCTTACTTACCTTGGAATGTAGGATCCACAGTGTGATATCTAGGCGTACCACCCCGAGTACTCGATGTAATGCAAAAGTAACACAAAAGTAATCAAAAGTAATTTCTGTGTAATTTAAACTGTTTTTAAAGCACATACAAACCTGGAACGATTGCAAGTCCATTCCCAATTGCATTACCCTGTAAAGTTTTGCAAGTACAATTTACCTACCTGTACCAAGTCCTGCTTGGTTCTAGAAATAAAACATAAGTATACCTTTTTTATACTTACCTAATTGGTTTGGATTCTGTCTCTGAGTGTGTGTAATCAGTTCTTGATTGAGTGAATACAATAAATGCTTAACACACCCTCCTGATAAGCCTAGCTGCTCGCCCACGCTACCACAAAGAGAGCTGTTAGTACTTATCTAATTTAACCTCTGCTATACATTTTGGGACTCCCTGGACTCTGTGCACACCATATCCTACTTTGGTATAGTATATACAGACTCAGCTTCCTATATCGCCCCTGTACCAAGACTATCTATTCTGAAAGGTTGAATGGATTTGTCACCTGATGCGCTGAATATAATGTGGATCCACTGAAGACCCATTTGTGTGAGGTTCTTTGCTTTGCACTCTTGCTAGCTCTGCAGGTTTGTGTGGTGGGCACCGTCAACGGAAACAGTGCTGCTTCGAGATTAAATCAATGAGATTAAATCTTTGGCTATTACATTGCAGAAGGATTGCAAGTGTGGGGACTCTAGGATGTAGCATTCTGGGTTGCAGATTTCTGTCACAATCATATGTAGTCCCTTCGATGCGTATCTGCATCCATTATGTGTTTGGAGTAACGCTGTCTGTCTGTAGATCTGATTGTCGCTTCGTAGGCTCTTTTGTAATGATGTATAATTAAGATTTTCCTAGCCTTGGTGTCAGAAAGGCTAGATTTTATTAAAGACACGGAGGAGAGTATTATGCTGTCTTTTCTTGCTATTTATTGACAGCAGCCAGGCAAGAGAAAAAAACTACATTGCCCAGGAAACCTGGTGAAATAGCTACCAACCATGACGTCATAATACCACAAGCAATGGAACGTCGAGCAACACAATGATTGTCTTGACTGAGTGCAACAAATCCTCTTTTCTTGTAGCGAGTTAATCAAGGTCAGGCATGGAAAGAAACAACACCGAACAAAAGGTCAACAGCACAGTCAGTAGATCCAGCCAGTCCAAAAGGAAATGAGGAGCCATCTTCTGAGCGGAAGGAGAAGGCCTTTGCCGTAGCCAAGAGGGTTCCAACGCAGAGGCGGATCCTACGAGATTTGGATGAATTGGCAGTACAGGAAGATGGTACTGGAACTACAAAAAAACAAACCAGGGAGGGTTAATGAAACTGTGGTGGGATAATACTCGTCTCCGTGTCTTTAATAAAATCTAGCGTTTCTTACACCAAGGATAGGAACATTTTAATTTTATTACAAGACCGGAGGCTCATATTATGCTTTGTTCAACGCATTGCAATAACAGAATCAGATACATGGGTCATTGGTTTACAATAAAAAGTTCTGAATGTATTAACGTTTGACCAGTCTGCAGATTTGAGGATGTCATTCAAACTCTCACCCGCCCAAAAAGCCCTAGAGCTGATAGCCCTTTTGGGTGAATGAGCGCCAAAGAAATTGGTATTAACACCAGCTAAAGACATAATTCATTTCACCCAGCGGGCCAAAGTGGGAGCGGAGACAGGTTTATGGGGTTTCTGGAAAGAAATGAGCAATTGGGAAGCTGAGGGCGATCCCAGATCTGCAGTTAGTGAAACATATGTTTTTAAACACTTTCCCACACATAACTTTGGTTGAGAAGGGACAAAAGGATAATGAATTGACATTAAATACATTTTGGTGCCTATAAATCTTAAAAGAAACGCGCGACCACAACCTAAAGTCATGCTCTGAGTGCCGGGCCTTGAATCCGAAGGCTTTGCGGGAGCGGTCCCGAAAGCTGTTGGAGGCCCGGTGCTCGGCTCCGCGTCGCTCCTGTTCTCGGTTGAGAAGAAGGTCACGAGGACGGTCACAGAGCCTGCACTTTTCATTCCATTCCAAGTCTTCGGGTCACTCAGGTAAGCATAAGAAGAAGAGGAAGAAGCATAGGCGTTGTTCGACTTCACCCTGTCCGTCGGCTGACGCGACACGCAGGGCATCGTCGCTCTTAACCTCTGTCACCGGAGCCTACTACTGAGATGACTCTGTGCCTCCCACCCTTCCCAGGAGCCAGAGTGTCTCCTTCCCAACTGAGACAATTCAATGAGGCCTTGGACCTCATTTTTGAGCAGTCCGACTCCGCTGGTGCGCCTTTGGGCCCTACTGAGTCGGTTGGGGGCCATAAGCCTTTGACGACGACGGCTCTGGAGGGCCCCCGTGATCAGATCCGGACTGACGGTCGTTCCACCTCGACCTTCTCCGACGTCGATCCCGGCGGCGACGCTCCCAACGTGGACACAGAGCCAGATCGTCATCAGTTCCGACACCGGATGGTACTTTTGTCCTGTGTTCATCCCCAGTGTTGATTTTGTGCCAGGAGGTGGTGAATGGGACTAGGAGGGGCAGCTGGACCCTTTAAGTGACCTGCCTGAAGTCCCCATGGACTGGCTGACGGACCTGGATGAGGCTAGTGTGTTGGACACTTCCCCTGACACTGGCTTGCTTTCTCCCCCTACCATGGCTATGGAGGAGGGGGCTTCCTACGTAGTGGTGGTGAGAAGGGCACTTCCCATGACACTGGCTTGCTTTCTCCCCCTACCATGGCTACGGAGGAGGGGGCTTCCTACGTAGTGGTGGTGAGAAGGGCAGCCAAGGTCCTTGGACTCGAGCTCCCTTCGGTGGCAGTCAGGACTAACCTCCTGACAGATGTGCTTCAGCCTGTAGCTTCTACCTCTGAACCTCTTTTGCCCTTTAATGAAGCCCTCACTGATGTCGTTCTGGGCACTACATTCAAGCCCAGCACAGGGGCTCCTGTGGACAGGACAATTGCCCGCCGCCATCGCCCCACTCCGGGCGACCCAGCATTCCTTACGTAACATCCCTCCCCTGAGAGCTTGGTTGTCCAAACCTCATCTTCCAAAGGCACATTCCCTTCTGCACCCCTCAATAGGGAATCTGGACAATCTTGGGAAGAGGATGTTTTCTTCCTCCAGCTTGGCATTGCAGTCGGTGAATACCACTTGCCTCATGGGACGATACTCCCATACCAAATGGGATATGGTTGCACAGGTGCTGCCTCAGTGCCCCGAGGTGACACAGGCCGTTCTCTCCCAAGCAGTTGCGGACGGGAGAGACACACGGATGAGAGAGACGCAGCCAAATTCACCATTTGTCGTGGGCTGCACACCACCGACTCAGTGGGCAGAACAGTAGCCTCGTCTGTAGCATTACGACACTACACCTGGTTGAGGACTTCTGACTTTTCAGGGGATGTCCAATCTACTTTGATGGACATGCCCTTTGATGCAATTCGCCTTTTCGGTGACAAGGCTAACTCTGCACTTGAGTGCTTCAAGGAATCTCGAGCTACGGCCAGATCCTTGGGCCTCACGGCTACCACCCATCCCCCACAGTCTGCCTTTATCCCTTTCGTGGCTACTGAAGGGGCACTTAGCCACCTCTTGTTCTGCTCTGCCAAAAGTTGTCCAACCTCTGCATAGCCGCGGACGTGGGACCCAGCGTGCTCGTGGGTCAGGGAGCCAGTGGGCAGGCCAGTCCACCCTTTCTCCCCCTGCCACTGCCTCCAAACCTTCCTAGTCCGATGTTTCAGGCTCATCATCGACCAGTTGGAGGCAGGATTCACCATCACTTCCTCCGCTGGCAGTCCATCACGACGCACAGGTGGGTACTGCAGATAGTTCGAAGGAGCTATTCCCTCCCTGTCAAGACTACCCCTCCCTCCCTCCATGCCACCCTCCTATGACCGGATGTTGGAGGACCATTTGGCGCATCTCCGCTATGAATTTACGGCTCTCTTGGCCAAGGGGGCCATATAGAGGGTCCCTGTGCCAGAAGTAGGACGTGGTTGTTATTCCTGCTACTTTCTAGTGCCCAAAAAGGACAAATGCCTGCATCCTATCCTATCCTAGACCTCCGGACCCTCAACTTCTTCCTTCGGAATGAGAAGTTCAAAATGCTCACTTTGGCCCAGGTCCTTTATGCGCTGGACCCAGGAGACTGGATGGTAGCATTGGACTGGCAGGACATTTATTTCCATATCCCCGTCCTGCCTGCCCACAGACATTACTCACAGTTCATGGTGGGCCACGAACACTTTCAGTTCACCGTGCTCCCCTTTGGCCTTACCAGTGCCCCTCGGGTGTTCACAAAAGTGATGGCGGTGGTCGCAGCTCATCTGCACAGATCAGGGGTCCAGGTCTTCCCCTATCTCGACGACTAGCTGTTGAAGGCGGGCTCGCCCCGAGCTGTCATCTCCCACCTCCAGACTGCGGCAGACCTCCTGCACTCGCTGGGGTTCACTATCAACGTGCCAAAGTCACACCTGACTCCCTCTCAGATGCTCCCTTTCATCAGAGCGATTTTGGACACAGTGCAGTTTCGGGCCTATCCTCCCGAGCAGCGAGTCCTATGATACCGATCTTTCAGGCTCTATCCCGGATTTCGGTGAGAATGACTCTGAGGCTGCTGGGCCTCATGGCCTCCTGCATCCTGCTGGTGGATCATGCCAGATGGCATATGCAGGCTCTGCAGTGGGACCTGAAGTTCCAGTGGGCACAGCATCAGGGGAATCTTTCCGACTACTTCCAGATCTCGGAGTGATCTGCGCACCAACTGCAGTGGTGGCTAACGAACAAAGATTGGGTCAGAGGCAGAGCCCTCTCGATTACCCAACCAGATCTGACGGTGGTGACGGATGCACCACTCCTGGGATGAGGCGGCCACATGGGAGAAGCGGAGATTAGAGGCGTCTGGTCTCTGGCGGAGTCCGGTCTCCATATCAACTTTTTAGAGCTCTGGGCGATTAGACTGGCACTGAAGGCATCCCTTACCTGTCAAAGGGAAAATGGTGCAGGTGTTACTGGACAACACCACCGCCATGTGAAACTGCAACAAACAGGGCGCAGTGGGGTCGGGGACACTTTGTCAGGAGGCTCTCCGCCTCTGGGCATGGCTGGAACATCAGGGCATATCCCTGGTGGTTCCCCACCTGGCGGGTTCTCTGAACACCAGAACGGACAAACTCACAAATCGGTGCCTGGTCGATCTGGTATGGTGTCTCTATCCAGAGGGGGCACAAGGTCTCTTTTAGCGGTGGGGAGAGCCTTGGTTAGATCTGTTCGCCTCCGAAGAGAACGCAGAGTTTCCAAGGCAGTGCTCGCTCAGCAACGCTTTTCGTCGCCAGTGGAGCTTCGGCCTCCTTTACGCCTCTTCGCCTATTCCACTTCTGCCCAGAGTGCTAAGGAAGATCAAGCACGACCAGGCTCAAGTCATTCTTGTGGCTCCAGATTGGGTACAAAGAGTCTGGTATTCCGACCTTCTGAGAATGGCAATCGATCTTCCGATCAGACTGCCCCTTTGGGAGGATCTTCTGCCGCAGCAGCAGGGGATGGTTCTTCACTTGAACCCGTCCAGCCTCCATCTCCTTCCGTGGGGATTGAGCGGCGGCAGATGACAGCTTTCAACCTTCCACCCAAAGTCTGTGATGTCATCTTGGCAGCCAGGCGTCCCTCCACTAAAACGGTATACGCCTGTAGATGGAACAAATTTGTGGCATGGTGCACAGCAAAGACTGTTGATCACCTTTCTGCCCATCTTTCAGAGGTCCTGTTGTACATACTTTCTTTGGCTCAGCAGGGCTCTGCTTTGGGCACCCTTAAAGGTTATCTTTGTGCTATCACTGCCTTTCTGAGACTTCCAGATCAGCCCTCTTTATTCAAATCACCCAGTGTCAATAGGTTTCTTAAGGGCCGTACTCAATTGTTTCCTCCATCTCCTTTCATAATGGCCAATGGGGTTTAAATTTGGTTCTGACTTTTCTTCTGTGCTCCCTTCCAGCCTCTTCATAATTGCTCTGTTAGGCTTCTAACCCTTAAGACTGCCTTTCTCATTGCCATCACCTCTGATCGCAGAGTTAGCGAGCTCCAGGCTCCCCCTATCTGTCTGTCCATCCGGATAAAGTGGTGCTTCGAACAAAAGCTTTGTTCCTCGTTAAAGTGGCCACACCCTTTCATGTGGGACAGTCCATAACTCTGCCCGCCTTTTACCCACCCCCCGCATCCCTCCTAGGAAGAGGAGAGATTCCACCGCCTGGACCCAAAACATGCTTTGTCTTTTTATCTTGATTGTACCAAAGACTTCGGGTGGACGATCAACTCTTCATTGGCTATGTGTGTACCAAGAGAGGTCTGGCAGTACAGAAAAGGACCATCTCTCGATGGGTTGTCCTCTGCATTAAATTGTGCTACGCATTGGGAAAGAAGGAACCTCCAGTGGGGGTACGTGCTCACTCTACTAGAGCAACAGCGGCAACCACTGCATTAGCACGCGGAGTCCCAGTCCTGGCTGTCTGTCAGGCAGCAACATGGGCATCCCTGCACACATTTACAAACACTACTGCCTGGACAGCCAAGTCCGGGGGGGAGGACTTTGCCTGTTCGATCCTCCAGAACTTCCTCATGTGATCTTGGTTTGCAGACCCTCCTTCGGGGTTGGTATTGCTGGGGTATCTATTCGAAAGGTAAGGAATATACAACTAGCGTCTCTAGCAGATGAATAAGTTACTTACCTTCGGTAACGATGCATCTGGTAGAGACATATTCTAGTTGTAGATTCCTTACCGCACCACCCTCCATGCTCTGCTAACTGATTTCTAGGGATAGGGACTCCCCTAAAGGGCCCTAGTTTTGATGCACCAGTGGTCAGTGTCTTTCATTGCTCTGCGCTTCTGGCGTAGAAAGTTGTGTTAAGAACTTACCTCGGCATGCCTGGTGGGCGTCTATATAAGTCCCACGACGTTATTCCCGGCGCGCACAACGCCAACGGCGGACGCGGGGCCGACCGATGCCGCCTACCAATGCTCAGGGGTACTGCTGATGAAAAATCTCCGAATCCAGACTGGCGCCTGAAGGAAATTCAAAAGGTAAGGAATCTACAACTAGAATATGCCTCTACCATATACATCATTACCAAAGGTAAGTAACTTATTCTTCAAAGAAATTAAACACATAAGCATTGTTAACTTTGCTGATCAATGCTTGAAAGAAAGATCCAAATTATCGTAAACATTTTCAACACCAAATTAACATCCCAAATGGTAATATACTCGGGAACAGGAGGATTAACACATCTTGCGCCCTTTAACAGACAGACCAAAGGGTGTTCTCCAGTGGGTCTTCCATCCACTCTGAGGTGTTCAGTCGAGATAGCTGATCCGTAGGTATTAAATGTACAATAGGCCTTCCCTCTAAAAGCCAGAGAGGCTAAGAAGTGAACCACTAAAGCTACATTAGCTGAAATGGGATCTGAATTCCTGTCCATACACCAGGTACACTAGGGCCAACCAGGATGACTTGTAGAGCTTTGTTGTGCACGAGGACCATGATTTCTGAATGAGGTGGACAGCTTCTTCTGAAAATCCCTGGGGTTGATTTTATAGTTCACCAGGAAGGCTCAAAATCCTCCAAGCGATGAGGAAAAGAGCCCTCCAGAATGAGATTGTGACGAGCTCCCAGAGGGTTGAGGAGCAAATCGGGAAAGTGAGGAATCCAAACCGAGTAATCTGAGGCTAGTTCCAACAGAGTTGGGTACCAAGGTTGAGCCTGCCAGAAGGAGATGATTAAAGCCAGAGACAAATGTGGTCTGCGTGCTTGTGCTAGGACCACCGCAATCGAAAGAAAGGTGAGGGAAAGCATAGAGGAGAGACTGCAGTTAAGATTGGAGAAACGCATCCGTGGCCAGTGCTACAGGGGCTCGTCTCCAACTGAAAAAGGAAGGGAGTTGGGCGTTGAGTCAGGAGGCAAATAGTTCGATTCACATGTCACCAAAGATGGAAGACAACTGATCACTGAAGGGAAAAGATGCCAGTTGCTTGAGTCCTGCAGATGCCTGGAATACCAATCTACTACAACATTCAAATTTCCCAGAAGGTATTCTGCCCTGAGTGAGAGATTATGTTGAAGACAGAACTCCCAAAGACTTTTGGTGAGATCTGCAAGAGGTTTGGATTTTGTACCCCCGATATGATTTCTATATCTGACCGCTGACAGATTGTCCATCCGTAAGAGAATAGTGCATTTTGCCCTATCTTTTGCAAAGGTCTGGATGGCAAAGGACCGTGCAAGGATCTCTAAACAATTGATGTGCAAGAATGACTCTGAAGAGACCATCGACCTCCAGTTGAGAATTGACCACATCTTGCGCCCCAGACTGTCTGACTTGCTTCGGACTCTAAGACCAGATCTGGGGCAGCAGAGAAAAGCGTTCTCCAGTTCCAGACGTCTAAGTGAATTACCACCAGAGGAGTTCTTCCCTGGATTCTGGAACTAGGGAACCAGATCTGAATAAGCCAAGCCTTTGCAGAGATGTCTTATTTTTAGTCTTTGAAGGGCTCAATAATGAAGCTGCCCGGGAAATATTGCTTGAATTGAAGAAGCCAGAAGACTAACGTAGCGAGCTAGAGATCTGAGAGAAAAATGAGAAAGGGTTAGAGAATGACAAATCTCCTTTATTAGAAAAAACTTGTGTTGAGGAAGTTGGAGGACAGACGGAGAGGTATCTATGAGGAAACCTAGAAACTCTAGACATTGAGAAGGAATGAGTGAAGATTTTTGGATATGGATAAGGAATCCTAGGCGTAGAAGCAGGTCCTGGCAAAGATGCAAGTTAGAGAGAAGAAGATTTTTGTCTTGGGCCATGATCAGAAAGTCGTTGAGGTACACGATCAGTCTGATCCCCTGGGTTCTGAGGAAGGCTACCAATGGTTTGAGAATCTTGGTAAAACACCAAGGGGTCAAGGAGAGGCCGAAAGGAAGAGATTTGAAGAGGAAGAAGGAGTGACCCCATTGAAACTGAAGGTATTTTCTGTGTGAGGTGTGAACTGGATCCGTCAGGTAAGTGTCCTGAAGATCCAATCTTACTAACCAGTCGTCCTGAAGCAGGATGTCTCTGAGGTGAATAGTCTCCATCTTTTTTTTTTTTTTTACTTTATTTACCATTTTTGTACAGCATAACAAAGCAATCACAGTTGTTCACTGTCTTTAACATTACAATTGAAGAAGATGAGATGACGCCAGATGTATCAATACAGTAGTTGTCCCGGCATATATCAATAATAAGAGAAGAAGCAGCCAAGTTTTAAAATACAATCCCAAAAGCCCGGTCCCATCTCTGAGCATAACCACCCACCGTTCAGCAGCAGGTCAACGAGCCTATCCAAACCCGACAGTTACAAGTGTGGTCATATAGTCAGGAAGATGCAGTACCCGCAGGGAGCAGCAGAGCAATGGATGGCGAACAATTGAAAACAACAAAACAGGTTACCCCACCCCGGCCGGGACTATGCCCCGTTCCAGTTGCGAGTCAGCGGCTTGTCGAATGGTTTCCACATAGGACCTGTATGGTCCCCAAATATCTTTGGGACGGGAGGAGCTAGGAAGTGTGCTGGAATATACTTTGCTACTGGTGTTACAGTAAGCCAGGCTATTTAGCCAACTCTGCAAAGTGGGAACTGTCCTACGGCCCCAATGTATAGCGATTTCTCTCTTGGCCAGCAGCAAACAAAGGGATACAAATTTCCTAACGCGTATGGGGAAGTTAACCACATAACCCATGAGTGCCACTTCAGGCGTGGGGATGAGGGATAGCTCGGTCATGGCACCTGTTGTTTTGTCTACCTTCTCCCAATATGGCTGTAGTTTAGGGCAGGTCCAGGTAAGGTGTGCAAAATCAGCATGTGGGGCGTCGCATCTACGACAGGTGTGGGGTCTAGACGGATCCAATCTATGGGCTCTGGCAGGGGTGATGTATATTCTACGCAAGAATTTAAAATGTAGGAGTTTGTGCCTGCTGTTTAGCGAAATTTCCTTCGTCACTGCACAACATTTGGCCCATTGATCGTCCGTGATGGGGCGACCCAAGTCGACCTCCCAGTCCCTGCGAATTCTGCTATCGTCGACCGGTATCATCCCCGAGCATGCCCTATAGAGTTTAGATATAAGGTGAACCCCGCTTTTGTTCTCAATGATGAGCGAGAGTGGAGTGAACGAGTCAGGTTCGATGGGAAACCCAGGCAGTGCGGCGCGTAAAGCCGAACAAAGCCGCCCCAAGACGAAACTATCCATAAATGAGTCGTCGTGAAAACGGACAACCTCCGTCACAGAAAAGATATGCCCATCTGGATACAGATCTCCCAATCTTGGAATATCAAATTTGGCCAAAGTGCTCTGTACCAGTTTTTCACCGGTAATTGGCAACCAGCGGGCGTTGGGGATGGGGAGAGCTGAGGAGTACAATGTTGAGGTGCCGGTGATTCGTTTTAGCTTATCCCAGGCCCAGCTGGTGGTGGAAACTGTCTGTATATCATTAGGGTCTCTGGGAACGCCCTTCGGCAATACAGAGGATAGCTGCTCAGGAAGAACGAAATCCGCCTCAGGGCGGGGAAATGGGATCCTGGCGTCGGGGTGGAACCATGCAAAGGCATAGCTGCATTGAGCCACGAGGTAGTATAATTGTAGATCCGGCACTCCATACCCTCCCCTTTCGTATGGTAGTGTGAGAACTTGCCAACGTACGCGCGCCTGTTTGCCCCCCCAGACCAGTCGTATAAGATGAGAACGCAACGTCAAAAAGAATCTGTTCGGGAGGGGTATGGGGATATTATTGAAGAGATATAAAAAATTGGGGAGCACCACCATGTTGATAATTGCAACTCTGCCGGCGATGGACAATGGCTGCCGTAGCCATCTCTCCACTTGGGCTTCGAGGGCGCTGCCTGCCTGCCCGTAATTGAGGCGGAGGATCTGGGCGGTATCAAGGTGGATGTGAATGCCCAAATACTTAACGGAGTCAGAGCACCACTCGAGGGGGAATTCAAATTCTCATGGAGACGTACTGGGGGTTAAGGGGAAAATAACTGACTTGCGCCAATTTATGCCCAGGCCGGAATGTTGCCTGAATCAAGAATCTCTCTAATGATTGGCTCAAGGTTAACATGGGGCTCTCTAACGTAGAGGATGGTGTCGTCCGCGTAAAGTGAGACAAGAAGGGGGCCGGTGTTGAATTGCAGGCCTCTATGCAAATTCCTTTCCTGAAAATGGCGGATTAAAGGGTCCATGGCAAGGATAAATAATAAAGGCGACAGAGGGACAGCCCTGTTGTGTGCCGCGGGATAAAAGGAAGGGTCAGGAGAGGGTGCTGTTCAGGCGAAGTCTCGCCGTGGGGTTTCGGTATAGGAGTGCAGTGGTGGCTACGAATCCCATTTGCATACCCATGCGGCGCATAACCGACACGAAAAAAGGCCACTCCAGGGAATCAAAGGCCTTCTCGGTGTCTAAGAGGATTGCGGCGGCAGGGACCTCGGGGTTAATTCTGTGGAGGACTGAGAAGAGCGTCCTGAGATTCAATGAGGTCGAACGGTGGGGCACAAAGCCGGATTGGGCTGGTGAAATAATAAACTCCATCAATCGGGACAAGCGCATAGCGATGATCTTAGCAAGAATTTTATAATCCAAATTGAGTAGGAACAAAGGTCTGTAGGATCCACATAATGACGGGTCTTTGCCAGGTTTGGGGAGGAGTATAACGACCGCTTCGCGAAGTGTGGGGGGTAGAATTTGTGTCTCGAGGGCCTCCGCGTACACCTCGATTAGTTGCGGCGCCAGCAAGTCTTTGTATACCTTGTAGAACTCCCCTGTGAAGCCATCCAGCCCGGGGGCGGACGAGCCTCGAAGGGCGTCAATGGCTCCGAGTACATCAGCCTCGGAGATCGGCTCCGCCAAAAAGTCCTGCATATGTTTTTCTAGATAGACCAGTGCGATCTCGGATAAATAAGCTTCCTGCGCCGTGGGATCATGCTCTACTTTGGAAGTGTGGAGCGATGTGAAATAAGCAAGGAATTTGTCGCGAATCTCCGCGGTGTCAGTGAGCACCTGATTAGCGGAGGAGCGCAGCTCGGTGATGTATGCTTTGCTGTATGGGAGCCGAAGCATCTGCGCTAGCACCCGGCCCGGACGCTCTCCGCCATATCGCCGAGCGGTTTGATATTTACCCCAAAAAAGTATCTCACGATCCACGGAGTCCCTGTATTCAGTAAGGAGGGCCAAGCGTTTCCCCGCCATATCCAGGGTAGGAGTGTGCAGTGATGTGCTGTCTAATTCTGTGAGATCGCGTTCTAAGCGGGAAAGTGTCTTGCGGAGATCTTTAAGTACCCCCGCATGTTTGGCAATGCAGACGCCTCTGATGTACGCCTTGAAGCCCTCCCACAAAACCACCCAAATGTCAACCGATCCGGTGTTGATGGCGAAATAGTCTTCAATGGCCTCGCGCACTTCAGCGTGAAAAAGGTCATCGTTGAGGGCGTGGCTTGGGAAGCGCCATTGCTGCTGAAACCCATCGGGTCGGGGAACCCGAAGGAGAAGCTGAATAGGGGAGTGATCAGAATATGTTCTCGGGAGTGTCATGAGAGAATGGAACCAGCTGGAAACGTCCGGGGAAATGAGCCAGTAATCGATTCTAGTCCAGGTGTTATATTGACCGGCATAATGCGTGTATTCGGTGTGGGAGGGATTGCGCTGGCACCAAATATCAAGAAGTGATAATTGTTCGCAAAGGTCCAGAAGAGCACGGCGCGCGCGAGGTTTAGTGCCAGGAGAGTTGGCGGTACCATCTAATTCGGGGTTGAGGAGCAAGTGAAGGTCCCCTCCAACCAACAATAAGATAGGATCTAACTTCGAGAGTTGGGCATGTAGGGAATGGAAAAATTCCGGGGAGTCCGTGTTCGGGGCGTATACACATACCAAAGCTACGCTGTGGCCCATTAGTGACCCAATGACAACGGTGTATCTACCCTCGCTGTCTACTACAACAGAGCGGAGACTAAAGGGAACCCTCTTGTGAATGAGAATGGCCGTGCCCCTAGCATAATTGCTGTAGTTGGAGAAATACCTGTGCGCTCCCCAGCTTGAAGCAAAACGAGCAGAGTCGGATTTGGGTAAATGTGTTTCCTGTAGGAAAGCAATGTCGACATTATGCCGAATTAGATAATGGACAACATGCCTTCTCTTACGATTATCGTTGAGACCCCGGATGTTCCAGGACATCAAGGACAAGCTGGAGGGGCCATCTATGTTACCCAACTGAGCCATCAGGAAGTCTTGGCATGAATGAACGATACAAGCTCAAGCAGGTAAAGGCAAACTGTGACAGTGAACAAACTAAAGAATAATCAACAATAACCATACCATGGCGATTGCCCACCCTCCACCCACTCTTACTACAAAGAGAGCAAGGCATATCCACAACAGATAACAATACGTGAAGTACCAATTGGCTTTACAGTGGAATGAGAAAACCCTGGAACGGTACATCTGCGGAACCCAAAATGAACCCAAGGTGTACACCAAGAGGGGTGGCAACGCCACGTCAGTCGACCAGCTTTTTAGAACATTACAAAATGATGAGTAGTATTATCCCCATACAATCCTGCTATAATGGAAAGAGTCACCTCGGCAGAGGCAGCCAGTTCCGGCACCAGAGAAGAGATCCATGCTTGCATCGGAGCCACTATGCGGAGGGGAGGGCCCACCTCCGCCAGCAGCCGCCTGATTGTTGTTTTGTTTGTAAGCGTGACAAAAGGCCTGTACCTCAGTAGGATTCTCAAAGATACGAGCCCGGCCATTAACATCCACTCTCAATCTGGCAGGGTAGAACATGCCGTATTTCAAGCCTAAGTTCCTGAGGGTGGCCTTGACCCCATTGTACTTGCGACGGGCCTCCTGCACCATGATGGTAAAGTCCGGATAGAGAGCCAGTTTGGAGCCCTGCCATGTGGTGTCCCCGCGTTCTCTAGCGAGGCGTACCGCTGTGTCGCGATCCCGAAAATTCATAATGCGCGCGATGATTGGTTGTTGAGGGCAGCCCGGGTTGGGCCGCGGGCCTAAGGTACGATGAGCGCGCTCCACCACGAATCCGGGGGTAAAGGACTCTTTCCCAAACATGTCGGCCAGTAAAGTCTCAATAAAGAGGTCAAGGCGGCCCGTGGCGGTGGTCTCAGGCACCCCCAAGATGCGGATATTGTTGCGCCTGCTTCTCGCTTCAAGGTCCTCAATTCTTGATTGCCACCTCCCTGAGGATACGTTCCACCCGTTCTAGCCTTTTGAGGGATTGCGCGGTACCATCCTCAATGTCAGAGATTCGTGCCTCCGTCACGTCTAGGTGTCGATCGTGAACTTGGATTTTGGCCCCTAGGCTCGCAAGATTCTTATCAAGAGTGTCAAATCGCCCATCTAATGCTCTAAACCCCGCTCTCATCTCCTGAAGCAGTGAGGTGGACGGGGCAGAGGAGTCATCAATACGGTCTGCTCCCTGTCCACCCTCCGCCTTGCTGGTGCTGTCCTCTGGAACCTTCTCCACAAGTTTTTCGAAGGGGAGGGTCTTCTGCTTGGGATCTTTGCGGCCCATGCCGCGACACAGCGGAGCAAGCGGGCCTGCGGCAGAGCGGTCCCTATAACGGTTGCAGGAAGAGAAGGTGGAAGCCAGGGATCGGTGCTGGAGATAGATGGGGAGATCTGCGCTTGGGGCTTCGGGCAGTGACGGAACAGGCGTTGTTTTCCCCTGGGCAATTTGGTAGGAGAAATTGTGGTCGCCCTAGGAGGTGGGCAACCAATCGAGACTTTCCAATGTAGTGTAGAGTCCAGGCCGAGGTCCTGGCGCTGAGGGATGATGGGACTCCACTGGAATCGTGCGGCGGGCCGGTGGCAGTTAGCTCTAAGGGTGCAGACAATCTGTCCCATTAAACGGGCGCGTCGCTCCGCTGCAATAGAACAGCAAGGCTCAGGTCATGGTGCTTGGGGAGGCCGAGGCACCCTATGGGGCTGCGCAGAGGGCCAAATACGGGCGATGTGAGGGGCACTGGCGGAGTAATGTAGGCCCCGACTCCTGTATGGATGTTGGCTCGTGCTTCGGAGCGAAATGGAGCGGCAGCTGCTGGAAAGGGCCTCCTGTAATATGTGGTGGCTGGGTGGTAGGCCCAACGGCTGCAGGCCGCGTTCAGGAAAGGCCGTTTGTAGGCGGAGATGGGTCGGGAGGCAACCGGGCGCAGGGAGCAACAGGCCGCCCCCAGCTGCACCCCCCCCTCCTCACCTCACAGCGACCGGGTGTCGCTTCTCGGGCTCACCCGCGGGTCCTGTCCCCGCGGGGCCTCGGGGAATCAGCTGGAGCGTGCGATGCGGTCTGGGGGCAGCCAAACGCGGCCGCGCCCCTACTGAGCCTTAAACAGCGTGTGAGGGGGGGAGAGCGCGGAGGCAGACCCATGCCCGGTACACTCACCGCCACAATGCGTCCCCGTAAAGTCAGGCCCCAGCCGCCGCTCGCCGTCACTCCTCCGCCACACAGCGAGGCAATGGATCGGGCCGCAGCCGCTACCAGCTCTGCCCCTCAGCTCTTCGAACGCCGGAACTCCGGTACGGAGGCACCGCTCCGTGAGCAGGTCAGATCGGCATATTCAGCGTGGTTTCCGCGACATAGCGGTGCCGAGCTCAGGGTGACTGCCGCCGGTAATGTGGGGGATACGACAGTGTAGCTGGGACGGCTTGTGGAGCTTCAACGCGGCGCGGCCATCATGGTCGGCGGCTTGGCCACGCCCCCGAGAATAGTCTCCATCTTGAAGTGATAATACACTAAAAAGTTGTTGAAACTTTTTAAGTTGATAACAGGGCGAAATTTTCGGTTCCAGAAAGATGGTACTGAAGAAGTCTGTGAGGTCGAACTCGGTTCGTTTGATAGCTTGTTTTGTAAGAAGTGACTGAATTTCATCCTGGACCAGAGAAAACTGATACTGAAAAAATATATAGAACAGGGCAATTGTAATTGCATAGGGCGCTGGTAGAGCTCTATGTAATACCCTTGAACTGTTTGAATTACCCAGGGATCTGTGGTGAGAGAAACCCAAGCATTGAGACAGAGAGCTAATCTGCCTTCAACTGTAGGAAGGCCAGAATTGGAAATTCTGACCTGAATACTGATCTCCTTTATTCTATATCCCCTGAACTGGAAACCTCTGGAGCGCGGGGATAGAATTGGGGTTTGTAGTCCGAGTATGCGTCCAGGTGGGATTCTTGGTTGAAGGAACCTCTGTTATAGGATTGTCCCCTGGTGGGATAAAGGCCAGCAAAGCGACTCCTGCCATTGCCGGCCCTGCCAAAAACCTGAGAAGAGAATTTCTTCTTTAGAGAGAGATGGGCCTTATCCATGGTGGCAAATGTGAATACATATTTGCCTCGTTCCTTGATGAAGAAATCTCCAAACAGGAGGCCATTAGCTTGTTCACCCTCTTCTTTGGTGGAAAGACTTCTAAGTTTGGGATCTATCTTCAATAACAAGCTTTTTCGCCTGTCTTGAGAAATGTGAGAGTTAGCATTGCCCAAAATGCATAAAGCCCATTGGGCCCAGTTAAAGAGGGTATCCGGATCAATTAGAACGCCGTCAATTTTTGCCTCTTCAGCCAGATTCAGCATTCTGGTGAAAGGACCGACCATGTCTAAAATCCTGTCTTGGCAGTTGGACTAGGCCCCTGTCCACCGCTTTCTTCGGATCCTTTCCTTTGTGAAAAACATCAGCATGTTTGGATCGATGACAGAGGTAGCAGCAATGTTGTTGAGGAGGGAAGGTCGAGAACATTTAGATTTAAATTTATTTCTAGAGGATTTATCTAGGGAATGATGAAGATAAAGGGAAACATACTCTAAAACATGCCCAGAAGGAAACCACTCGGTAGAGTTAGGGTTGTGAAATAAAGAGGGGTCAATCATGGGTTCCCCTAAATGGTCAACTTGATCACTAGACACTGGGTGAGCATCACCACAACTTTAGGAGAAAATGTACTACTTTTCTCCCGAGGCCCATGAGTAAAAGAATTTGAGATTCGCCAAAATTGCCCATGTCACCTGGGACGTCATCACCGTCATCATCAGTGTCATGTAAACAGGTAACGTGAAGGGAAGAAGTAGGAAGCACCAAAAAAGAAAACTCTTAAGTGGGAGGACCAGTTTTTAATGAAACGCCTTTGATAAACCCACCTAGGGGTGCTGCACCTTTCTTTCCCTTTTTTGAGCGAACATCAGGAAGGGAAAAGAACATTTTAGAAATAGAAGCCTCTACATTTTTTGACATGTCCAGCATAAAGACAGAAACTGAATGTTGTACTGAGTCCTTGATAAAGGACTTCAAGTTGTCTTTAAATGTGTGGGCTTCTTCCTCCTCAGCCATTATAAATTATGAAATGGGTGAAATATACCAATTTAAAATGACCAAGCAACAAAAAAACACAAGGAACCTAGCTAAAACAGTCTGGAAAGGGATACTACCTGGTAAAAGTGTGTAGAAAGGGTTAACTTCATAAGCATTAAAGGTGGCAAGAGCATTTATGGGGAAGAGGCTTATGAGGAAGAGGGCGTTAGCAGGGGAGGGGTTACTCGCCTGCCGAAGAGCCAGCTGCAGGAAATCGAGTGAGGATGGGGAGAGAAAAGGGAGCTCTACCTCTAAATGCGGTAAAAAGGCACTGCAGGAGATGAAAAGCGCACTAAAGGAAGCACTGACAAAAGCAGACTAGCGGGAGACGGAGCACGGCCGTAATGCGCAGGAGAAAAAAAAACACGAGGCAGAATCGAGCATCGCTCAGAACGTGCGCCAAGGATTCAGGCTGCACGTGTGTAACCCGAGTAGATATGGAAAGTAAACAACAGTTTTTAAAATGTAGACAAAAATGCAAATACCGAGAATAACATGGAAAAAAGCGAGCAAAGTACTTATCTTGATGGCGAGCAGCAAGAAAAGAGGAGTTGTTGCTCCCAGCAAGATAATTATTGTGTTGCTCGACATCCCATTGGTTGTGGTATTATGGCGTCATGGTTGGTAGTTCTTTCACTAGGTTTCCTGGGTAATGTATGTTTTTCTTTATGCTTGGCTGCTGTCAATAAATAGCAAGAAAAGACAGCATAATATGAGCCTCCGGTCCTCTAATAAAATGCTGTCTTTCTCATCCAGTGATTTCCTCCATCTTCGTTGTAGAATGCAGCATTCTGTTCTCATTTTCGTGATCTTGTCATTGTTCTCTGCCCCTCTTTTCACGAGGTTAGTATTGTTCAGTGTCTTAATGGTATTTGTTTGTACAGACTACAAAAAAGCCAGTTATAGAAGGTAGCTACATCCAGCAGTCACTTGTTGGTTAGAGTTTTAGTAATGTAGCCACTCATTGCAGGGAGCTCCAATTTCTTCCACTGTCTATACTTTACTTTTGCTGTTGTGCTCCTTTGTTCTATCGGCCAAAATGTTGCCCTGAAGGGAGTGACACGATGATCGCTCCATATTAATGGGGAATTACCAGGGCATTTCCAGGAGGGAAACAGATGACATTTAGGGGTCGATTCCCATGTCGTTCGGAAGGGCTCCGAATCGGATTCGGGTTTGCCGAATCCGATCCGGAACCCTTGTTTCCAACCGAATCGTACACTCTTCCCAACGACCGATTCCGATGCCTGGAAACCGTTAGGGCTGTCCGAATCGGTTCCGAAAGGCATTGGGACAGTCACATCTTTCGGAGCCGAATCATACAGCTCCATGGACTCGGTCTCCGAGCGGGCGAGTACGATGACCCATTCGGACAGCCGTTTCAAATCGGTTTCTCCGGAACGATTCAGCTGCTGAAATTGGGCTTTGGGGCCAATAGGAGGCCCCCTTCACCCGGGGCCCGCTAAATCAGGCCTGTGGGGGTACCCATGGGTCCCCTCTCCCCCACCATGCACAGTGTGGCAGGCACCATGGTGTGCCCGCCACAGGGTGCACGATTTTCCCCAGCCACCCCTTTCTTCAATGGGAGCCTGTGTTCGCGTTCGGAACACAGGCTCCCATAGAAGTCAATGGGAGTCCGACCGACTCATATCCGGAAGCATCCAGATGCATCCAAATCGCTCGGTCGGACTCCCCTGATCCAAGTCGTTCGGAAAGCATTCCGGAACCGATTTGGTCGGAATGCTTTCCGAACGACATCGGAATCGGCCCTTTAGTGTGGGTCCGGTGGAGTGAGTAGGCCCAATATAATCTGCCGTAGGTTGCGGGCCTGAAGGTTAAATGTTATGAAAGCAGTTTGAAATTGGTTGTCAAACCAGATGTTGAGGTCCTCTAGGGTGTACAGGTTTGGGTGATTTAGCAGGAATTGGTGATTGCATCCTTTTCACAAACATTTCCAGCTCTTGCTGCTTATCTGACTATAAGAATAAAAACACCTTGGATTTTTTTTTTTTTCACTTTTCCCAGTTTCTTAGTCGTGGTTATTACTGGTTTAGAGAGCTCTCTAAGCTCGCTCTGCGACATGCTGTCCATAGTGGTAAGGAAGCTACTAGGTATTTATTGCTTATTGGAAAACATTAAGCGCTGCAAAAAAAAATTCTTGATTTATGGAGGTGATTTTTGCCTGCTTGAAATAGGATCAGGGTTAATCAATGTATTATTCCTTGATTTAAGCATTAAACTGCTATTTTTATTTGTTTCTGTAATGAGGGACCAAATAACTGACTATCTTAAGCGGTTCGTGGCTGAAGTTCTGTCGATGCAGGGCTTTCAGTTAAGTGCATTTGTCACAAGGCCTTCAGGCAAATGCAGCTGATATCAATGCCATGGCCTTGGTAACTTTTATATTTTGACCTCGAAAGCATCTTATTTGATCTTCTTTGCACAGGAACTTTTTTCAAGAGTCTGGATAAAACATTTCACCCACTAGACTTATGAAAATACAATATTTGTTTATTTTAACCACTATGATTTCAGCCTCTGTATTTGTATTCATTGAAACCGTTCTCTTCAAAGGTATTATTGACGGTAATGCATTTTGTATTTCGTACTAGTAATCTTCTAGCATGAAACTGGTATTTTCTTTACACTGTTGTTTATTGAAGAGAGTAATCATCAAAATAAAACGTTTTTTTCTGAAGGTGAATTTGTGTGTCACATTTACCAGATAGACCTTCTACTATCTTTTATCATTCTCTACTTCCATCCAGGGCAGAGATAAATATTGTTTTCAGTATCTTACCAAAGGCTTCTGGCACAGCACATAATCTGAGGAAGCTGAAAGTTTTTCACTTATTAATGGCGTGCGAGGTCAAAACTACGGCCCAAAAAATGACTTGATGGAGAGGCGTGTCTAGGAGTTGTATTTGCTTTACAGATGGTTGTAGACCCGTTTGCAAGGATATGATATTCCATAGATGCAAACAAATGTCCTCATCTTTATGTTTTCGTGTACTTTTTAAATGTCTTCCAGGAGACATTTAAAAGGGAAGAACAATTTAGAAAGTTGTATGTTGACCTAAAGAAGTCTAGCAAGAAAAAGATGAGCAAAAAACGTATCTATACTTTCAGGGAAAAAAAGTGAACGATTATCAATTTTAGGAGGATACCAATCTCCGTGAAAGTCGAAGATTACATTTACAAGCAAAGAATTATATAAAATTAGACTGTAAAAACTGCCACTCCTTCAGGCCTGAACAATTTATCTGAATGTTTTTTCCAACATCTTAGTTCAATGAATTTGTTAGCCAAGTATTGAAAAACAGATGAAACATAGCATTTTGGCTGGAGCTATCGTGTTTAAAAGATACTAGTACCGTACTCTGCCAATTAGAAAAAAAGGAATATGATAAAGCCCATCTCATTTACAAGTATTAGGGAGTAAAAAGAAACACATGACATATTTTTTAAATACCGCATAAGATGTCGTGCTGTCTGGGCTAAAAGTTACTTTCCATGGAAGGGTGAGGGGGGTTTTATGTTTTCCAATGTATTAGGCTTTCTATTCAAGATTCATTCTCCCTGTGAGCCACTTACTTTTGAGGCAGGATTCCATTGGTTTCACAGGGCCTGGAAGAACAAAACTTGGCATAAATCGTAAATCCCACACATTAAGAACAATTTGTAAACCGCTAACAGAGGCCATGTGGAACAGTCTGCTCCTGTTGCTGCCATTGTCTAAGAAGGGCTGGTTTACTATTTCCCTAATGATTTCTCTGCGAGCACAGAGATGTGAAAAGTTAGAAAGAAAGAATGGTTCTTGAGAGAGGGGAGGCGCTTTCTTGGGTAGAAAGGAAGGAGGAATGTATTTCCCTCTCTTCCTCCAAAATATACAAAGAGGCACTCTGTCTTTAATACGAATGTCAGCTTTAAATATTTTAAGTTTGGATTAACTGCATTAGCAAAAAACTGTAGGACGTTCAAATATGGCGCAAAAAAGGACTTCTCCCAATTCCTGTTGTTCATTCGTAAAGCCACAGGCCGGGTCCACTGAATGGTGAGCTCCAGTCGTCCCGGTTGCCGTAGTTAGCATGACAATGGTTAGAATTAAATCCTAAGAGCTACATTATCACTTTTTGCTCTTTCACCGGCGGAAACCGCGAAGACAGTAGTAGAAGATACTGTCCCCATTTCCTGGGCATTAGACCTTCAGAGACGCTTAGGAAGCAAAATACAGCGAATGAGATAGGCAAGCAAGCATGTTGTCGCGTGGTAATAAATGTTTGTCACATCGTGTCTGTCACCATTTCATGATGGTCTTACACCTACAGCTCGGTCTGCCATTCAGAAATCACTGCCGTGCAGGGAAAGGGATCCTTTTTTTGCTTTTTTTTTTGTTTATTCTTTTTTAAACATACTGAGAATAAGTACAGTACTTGAAACACAGAGCTAAATGTTCACCTTGAAACACGGAGCTAAATGTTCACCCCGTTGTTTTACGCAGTTGTAGGACTCTCTTTTTTTTTTTTTTTTTTTTTTAAGTTTGATTTATTAAGGAATAACAAAGAAAGCAACAGTCATAAAAATAACAAAGTCCATCTTATAAAACAGTAAATAATTAAATAGGCACAGAGGACAATGTAAAATTAACCTTATATCTATAAATGTAAAAGAAAGGGATAAGAAAGAGAAAGGGAGAGGAGGAAAGGAAATATCCTAATCTATCAAAATAAAATAATCAGAACGTCATATAAATGTGCAATTAAATACAACAGTGTAAGCATATAATTATAAACAACTAAAAAAGAGAAACTAATGGATTTTTACTCTAAATAAAGAAATCGGCTAAGCCGGAATACATCAAAAGGCAAACGAGTAAGTTACGGCGGTTTTCGAACTTCATCAGATACACTTGTAATGGTAGCTAAGGAGGAAGCAAAATGAGTTAAATGGGATGTTAAGGGAAGCCATAAAAGATCTCTTTTAATTGCTGGAGATATGGGGGAAACATAGTTAGTATCTAGTCTATGGTGAAAACAAACAGCGTTCCACCATGCTCGAAAAGTAACTTTGTCAGCTTGTTTCCAATTGGAGGTTATTAAATGGAAGGCAATCGCTATTAATAAATCCAAAAGTTTAAAATTGGTTGAGGTTTGAGGCCATTGAGGGGATAGGGTGCCCAAAAATATATTAGTAAAGGAAAATGGGACCCGAACCTTGAAGATCACCAGAATTTGGGACCAGACTAATTGCCAAAACTGATGGATTGAGGGACATTCAAATAACATATGCTTTAGATCTGCATTTGACTCATTGCATGACCAACAAGCAGGGGGTGAGTCAGCGGAAAAAGAAGCTAAAGACATAGGGGTAAATATATGTAGGACTCTCTTGATAATCACATAAACTCAGTCGGTGTATGTAGCCTGTCTCCCTGGCGTGCCCCGTGTAATGCGACGTCCGCTCGCAGTGCCGCGTGCGTAAAACACGCATGAGCGTCAAAGCCGAGGCTGGCTCGGCGCGAGGCCCCTCGCACACCACGGTAGTATCGCACTTTCATTTCATACAACAGAAGCGGAATGCTGCAACGTGTACCTACCTCCTCTTTTAGCCACAATGGCAAACATTTTCTACCGGCATTCCAGAAATTTTGCTGCAATCTAAGAACAATGACAGCATTTGACATGCCTCACTTTTTCTGTTTGACATACTTATGGAGCCATGTTTGAGAGGCAATTAGACTCTAAGGATTGAAACAAACTAATTGTTATCGTGTCAGGACACAGGTATGCTGCTTTTAATCTTGGACATCTAATTTCTTTGCCAAGGCATGTGTATTACTATAATTGCTGCCAACTGACAGACAGTCATTTGTTAATCAGAGAATCCTTTTTCCTGCAGCTGTAGTACCTCTGTTGTAGAGGTTAGCACGTTGTACAAAAAAATCAGATCAAGGCTCATTTTCTCTCTTCCCTTAGTATGATTTTACTTCACAAGGTATCTTTTGTTTTTGTTTCCTATTTGGCAAGTGGTGTGCAACTGAAGCAATTTAAAGCGTTTGAAAGTAATATTTTCCGGCTGCTGCAGAATCCAATAATATATTAATATTTAATTGACGTACTACTTAATTTGAAGCAAAAGACATGCATTTCTTTTCTGCTTTTAGAATGTATTTTTTCGGCGTGAACCTACACTCTTGGCGTCTTAACTGTACAAGGCTTAGTGTAACATTTCATCAACAATTTTCTGAAACATATTTCCCTGTCTTAAAGGTTGGAAAAAACACTTTTTTCGGTAAATGGGATGCTGCGTGCTTTTTGTTCTTTCAAAGACATGTAGAAATGCGGCACAAAGTGCACACATCCTAATTTGTTCATATTTTTATCAAATTGGCTGAATTAAATAGCTTTTTCGGTTCTGTGTTAAATGCGTTGTTTAAAAATGTATTAGAGTTTGGTTTCCTTTGTGGCTAACATTTGGAAACAGGACAGTGTAAAAGGGTCGGCTTTCATCCACAGATGAGAAATACTCATAAATTCTCCTGATTTTTGTTTTTCAGGCTAACATGATGTTCAGCTCTGGCGTTTTCTGGATGGGTCTTCTTTTCATTCCGGTGACATCTTTACTTTTGGATGTAGTATACAAAGTGTGAGTGTAAATAACAATGTTTTTATTAGCATTTTGTACCTGAAACTAATTACTTTTTACCTTATCCACATAGAAGAACCTCACTTCTTTTTTATGCACCTGTGGAATAAAATGCAAAGATGGTCTTACTATCAATCCTTAGGTCCGTAGTAAACAGTACATTATAATATGATGACGTGATAAATTAGAAAACATTTTTAGTAGGTATGATATTAAAAAAAAATCTCAATGATAAGTCGATGTTTGTTGAATTTAGTGTTTTGTTTATATAGTTTAAATTTGTCTTAGAAATGGAACTTAGTCTAAAAAGTTTAGATGTAGGTTGTCCATGTTGAGTCTCTCTTTCCATAACCCGCGTTTTCAATTGCAGAGTTAAGAGAACCAGTTTTAAGACGTTGGTCGATGAAGTGCAGGAGCTAGAAGCCAAGTCGCAAGATCCAGGGGTAGTTGTACACGGTAAAAGGTAAGAGCGACTGATTTCATTCTAAAGCCTGATTCACTTCTAGATGCCACATATTTACACTTTATCCTGTAATATATTTAGGCACAAACTTGCACTAGAAGTACAATGGGGTGTCCGGTTTGTTGAAAAGATTTTAAGGCTGCATAGCTGTGGAGAATTTGAGAAATGTAATTGTCAAATGACTTCTAGTACTTCAAGGGCCAGATGTACGTCCATGTTTTTTTGCGACTCGCAAATTGCGCTCAATTGCGAGTCGCAATTTGCGACTCGCAAAATGACATGTACAACAGTGTCAGAGACACTGTTTGCGATTCTCAATGAGGTCACAAATTGCATGCCTCATCAATATTCATGAGGCACTCGCAATTTGCGACCCCATTGAGAATGGCTGGCCCTCCCAGGTATGGTGGCCTGCTGGGCTCAGCAGACCTCCATGTCTGGGACTGCTTTTAAATAAAGCAGTTTTTTTTTAAATGCAGCCCGTTTCCCTTAAAGGAAAACGGGATGCATTTAAAAAAAAAAAAAAATGAAACGTTTTAGTTTCATTTTGTAAGGGCAGGTAGTGGTCCCTGGGACCACTGCCTGCCCCTAAAAAATATTTTCCCCTGCATCTGCAAAGGGGAAGGGGTCCCCTTCCCTTTTGCAATTGCATTACCACCCTCTTGAAGAGGGCATTAAATTGCGCGTGTTTTTAGCGACCGCAATTGCGGTCGCAAAACATTCGTACATTACTTGTGGGGTTGCTATTAGGAAGGGAACGCCCCTTCCTAATAGCGAGTCGCTAAACCCTATTTTGCGAGTCGCAATTTATTTGCGACTCGCAAAATAGTGTTAGTACATGGCCTACAGGACTTTTGCATGCGCAAACGGGTCACAAACCCGTTTGTGCATGCAAAATCCCGTCATACATCTGGCCCTAAATTCGCTTTGGAATATTTTTCTAGCACATTTACAGTTGCCATTTCCGTTTCAGGGTTTGTTTCTACATTTAGAGGGCACTTTGGAGCTGGGAGTTTTTGATCTTTGACTTCTAGCTAGCAAGACAGTGAATCATAGATTCAACACAATGTTTTCCTGGGTTTCATTGGTAGTTTTGTGTGTCATTACCTTTAACTGACTGTTGTGTTTTTTCATGGGAGTGCAAAAGCATAAAAAGTACAGAACCATGTCTAATGTTCATAATAGTGGCAATGGTACTTATAGTTCAACTGTCTCATTGCAAATTCAGAATCCTCATTCCTGTTACCTCAAAAGGCTACTAAAATTTCTTGATGGGTTACTAGATATTTTTTGTGTGCCTGTTGACTTATCACAGTTCCTATTTAAGTTTAGTCATAGCAAACAGCATTTTTTATTCACTCTGTCCTCTAACCCAATGACCAAGTGAATGAATGAATGAAGATCCATTTATAGAGCATGAATAGCTCCTCCCGAAGGGAGCGTCTCAGCGTTTAGCCAATTAAGGAACTGACATTCAACTACATTTCTCTGAAAAGGAAGGTTTGAAAGCCAGTTTTAAAAGCTCATTCCATTTTAGTCTCCATAATTCCTTTGGCAAGGTATTCCATAGCCTGGCTGCCCACAAGCCAAAAGAACGTCCACCATTCTGGCCTTTGAGACCGTAGGAATGCAAAGAAGGTTCTGATTAGCTGATCGGAGTGCTCTATTCGGAACTTATAGTTTAACTCCTACCTGAAGGTAAGTAGGACCTTTTTTGTGTTGTGCTTTGTGAGTGATCATTAAAGCTTTAAGTTTGACTTGTTGCCTGATAGGAAGCAAATGCAGTGCCTTAAGGCCATTACCGATGGGCTGATTTTTAGGGATGTTCAGAGTTAGACGAGCTCCAGCTTTCTGCACCAGTTGGAGTTTATTCAGCAGTTCCACCAGTGCACCCAAATACAGCACATTGGCATAGTAGTCTATTGGATAAGAAGGATTTAAACCACCATCAAGCTTAATTTACAATTCCTGCTTCTTCCAATCTCTTAAACAGAATCTTGAGGGACACCGTGTAAAACGCCGCTGAGAGTTCAAGCAGAGTGATCACTGCTTTTTTCCCGCAGTCGAAATCAGTTCTAATGAGTACAGTGACCTATGACAACGCTATTTCAGTACCGGACCCGGAGCGAAAAGCCAGATTGAGAGGGGTAGAGAAATTCCTTTTCCTCAATAAACCTGTTGATATTGCCATTAACTCGTTTTTCCACCATTTTGCCAAGTGCTGAAAGAAAGGAGATCGGTCTATAGTTACTCAAGCTGCGTGGGTCTGCATTTGCTTTCTTCCAGTAAAGGCATCACTAACTTCTTTTTCTAGGCAGCGGGCATTATTCCTTCTTCGAAAGACTTGCTAAACAGTGTGTTAACCAGACCATTAATGTAAGGAGCAGCGCAAACTAGAACCTTAGGAGGACAAGTATACAAAGGGAAGCCTGAACTTGCTTTTTAAATGCTTGCTTCAGAATCTTCCAAGGAAATCTTCTCAAAAGCTGCAAGCTTACTGTTAGTGTGCGCAGCCATTCCTCCCACGTCTACCTTAGAGAAACACTGTCAGGGAACAACTTTTCCAACCCTTCTCGGAGTGGCGCAAAGAAAACACAGACACCAATGCTCAGGAACAGATTAAATGTATTTGCAGGCACAGATGCTTATTGGCTAACCAAGGCAGAAGACAGACACACATCACAGTGGAACGCCTTAGAAACTGGCTTCTTCTGCCCTGAATCACTCTGGTGTGGCCTTTATATACTTTACAGAGAAGCAGCCATCAGCAGAAACCAAAAAGATAACAGTCCAAACATGGGCAAACCGAATTGCCACATATGCACAAACTAAAAGAACATGGTGCCAAATAGGGCACAGTCTAAAAATGGGCAGACAGAATTGCCACATAAGCACAAGCTAAAAGAACACAGTGCCAAATATACATAAAGGCAGTGTGGGCAAAAAGAGAACAGAAAACAGGTGTACAGTTGTTGGCGAAGGAAGCTATGACCTTGCTTGTGGATTGTCCTAACGAGCTAACCTTAACGTGTGAGACAGGAGCTAAACTTAAGGGAGAGACATTAATGGCATGTAGGCCTTGGAGCGGTTTGTATGTACAGCTGTAAGAGTTGTCAGAGAGGTCAGTGGGGAACCCTTGGTTCAGGACTGGAATAGATCTATGAAGGAGGGGGAAACCACTCTGTAAAGGAGAGGACCCTCATCAGCATCACTTGAGTGGAGAGAAAAGAAATGTGTTCTAGACAATTGTTCTGTGATCTGCGGTAATAGTAATTCTAAGGCAATAGTAGGATTTCATTTTCAGTGGTCTCTGTGTCCCTGAACGGACCATACACAGGCCCTTGACCGATGCTCAGTAGTGGAATTAGCCTCCTTTCTAGTTGCCAACCCCTCTCTGTCAGTCGTATCTCAGAGCCCTCTTGCATGTTATTTCCTTGTGCTCTAGTCCCCAGGATTCACACAGGTGCCACTCCATTTCAGAGTACATCAGCGGCTAGACCCCTGGCCTCATTGGTTGGCATGGGCAACATATTCAACAGATCCTCATCCCTCTGGATCTAAATCTATTTCTTTTTTTCCTGCGGTTCAGTAAGCTGGGGAGTAGTTATGGAGGAGGCAGAGCACTTGGCAGGCAAGCCCTACCTTTGTCCCTAAGCTAACTAATTTGGTACTCTAGTTTCTCCTCGGTATGTCTCATTCCTCAGACTTGGGATTCTTGCTTATGCTTGTGTGGCTCCTCATGCCATTGTAGGAAGAGGGGCCATTGCTCAGCGCCTATTTTGATTTTTGGGTCTTTTGTTTCTTCTGCAAATTTGCTAGTCTTTCTATGTCAAAAGTACTGTGCTTAAGAAAGGAATTCTCACCATCCTCATTAGTGATTCCCGCCCACTTTCATCACTACCTGCACATGCCTTTACCGTATTGTTGGTACATAGTATGGGCAAGGGGGCCTTTAGGTGGAGGCTCACTGCATTTAGATTTTTCATCCCCCATATCTGCTTCTTCTGATGGATATGTCTACCTGCAGATTCCTCACCTTTAGAACAAATCCAGGTGCCACATTGAATCCGGAAACTTAAAAGCTCTCACATGCAGGCTTTGGATCGCCGCCGGAAGTGGTGTCATGTGAGGTCACTGAAGCCATATAGCACCCGCCCCGTGCAACAATGTCGGTTCCCTTTTTTCCGCCCTTTCGATGCAGATCCGGAGCTCATACTTCCTGATGAGTTTTCCCCACAAAACCTAATATCACTGTGCAGTACCATGTGTCCTTCCAAGAAGTCAGGGTTTTAACCCTGTAGGCATTACGAGGAACACATGTCCATCACAGACCCCCATGCCATGAGTCTCTGTTACCTAGGGTCAGACCTGGACTCCAGGACCAGTGCTTCATGTCGAAGCATGCACCCAAAGGCCATAAAGGAACTGCAATAATAATAATAATACCAGCCTTTGTAAAGCGCGCAGCTACCTCAGGTGAGGTGTCCCGGCGCTGGGGGCCGTCGGGAAGATTAAGCGAGCTATTGCCCAGAGTCAAGGTGCTGGGCTAACCTGCTGCTGGCGCCGGGGATCGAACTGTGAGCCCCCGTGTTCCGGAGTCAGCTGCCCTGGCCGCTGCACCACACCTCAAGGTAAGCTCTTCATGGCTCGGGCCATGAAGGACCATCTGAGTCGGAAGAGTTCCAGGCACTGTTCAAAGTTTCCATCCTCTTCCTCCTGGGGTAAGAAGAGGAAACACAAAAAGAGCAAGAAGCACTTAACAGGTAAGTCCACTCCCTAAGGTCCTTTGTCCTTGAAGCCAGAGATAGTCGACATTGAGCTGGTGATCACCCTCCGAGCGGCCTCGATCCAGTGGTTCCACTGGACCCAAACTGGCCCCTGTCTCCATTGGACTCATCGGCATCAGGAACGGCCTACCCTGCACCAACTCCAGCATATCCCAAGATACCAACTGCTGGTTCGGGCCTTTGCGGAGCTTCTCAATGCCATGCACTCTATTTTCTTTAAGGTGTCAGTGCCAACCGGCATCCGTATGGGTTCTTTGACACCATAATGATAACCATTGTTCATGCCTATGGCCCTGATGCAGCACCGCTGGTCCTGGTGCCAGCCCAGCATTTCTTTCACGCTGCGCTACACAATGCCATGGATAGTGCTATTACCACCAGTGCTGCCTCCACCTCTGACTTCGGAAACAATACCACCAGCGCCGATGCCTAATGCCACTTCCAAAATGCGATCTCATAGGGAGGCATTGCAGAGGAACAATTCAGGGAAAGGCTGCTTGAAATCTTTAGCACTGATTCAGACACCCTGAATATTGTCTTCGATCAAGACCCACAAGGAGAATTTCAAGGCCTATCATCTGCAAGCTGCCTGGACACCTCTCCTGAAGTGGCTATGGACTTCTCACTGGACCGCCAATACCTGAGGTGATTCCTCTTCATAAAATCATAGTGAAGGCTGCAGATGCACAACATCTGCAACTCTCGACTGCAGAGACGAAGACTAATGTCCTCACGGAGATGGTCCTGCCATCAAAGGAGCCCCTATTCCCCTTTAACGAGGCCCTCTTAGAGCCAGTCATGGCAGCGTGTGAGAAACCTTCCTCTTCCATGAAGGTTAACAGGCTGGTTGCTTGTTGGTATCGCCTTGTTCCAGGTGATTGTTCCTCTCTACTTGTCCTTCGCCTGAAAGCCTCTTGATACAGGAGGGACCTTACAATCCACCCCCGCTGACAGGGAGTTGAAGCACCTAGAGGCATGAAGAAAGAATACCTTCTCTGTGGGCAGCTTGGAGCCAAAATCCATGAATGGCAAGTGTCTACTAGCAAGATTCACCCATGCCCTGTGGAATATGGGCCAAATGGTAGTTCCCCCATGTGCCGGAAGACATGTTCCAGCACATTCAAGGAGTGGTTCAGGACTTAATTGCCTGGGCGATGGGTACCTCAGTCTCGATCAGGAGGTGGGCCTGGCTGAGAACCTTGAACCTCGCGGATGTACAGATAGCTTTATGGATATACCCTTCGATGGAGTGATCTTGTTCAGCAACAAAGCCAATTCTCCGTTAAAGCACTTCAAGACCAGTAAGGCCACCACTCCTTCCATGTGCTTACAACCACCTTACACCTCAAGGGATTACCATCAATTTTGCCATTTTCGTGGCTTTGCCAGGGGCTTTTCCTTTCGCAACAGGCAAAAATATTAGCCTCAAGGACAGCTGCAGCAGAATCAACTGCTTAGGCAGTACAGACATAGATCCAGAGGAAGGGGCCAAGGTTACATTTAGCAACCCTTCTCCTTCCCTACACCTTCAGGAAAGCAAACCTAGTTTACTTCCCAACCTCCATCTGGAGCCTGTAGCTGGGAGCGTGTCCTGTTTTCTCTCAGCCTAGAAGGCCATCACATTTGACCAGTGTGTCCTTCAAATTGTGTAAAGCGGTTAAACTCTCCCTTTTCTTCAGGCTTCACCCATTAAGCCCCCCTGCCTTCTTTCCTTCACGCCCCCCAGACCACCTGGCCATACTTTAACAGGAGGTGGCAGCATGTCTGAAGAAAGGAGCTGTGGAGTTAGTGTCGGAATAGGAAAAGGGCCAGGGATGTTATGCATGGTGCCCAAGATAAACGGTGGTCTGCGTCCGATCTTGGACTACAGAGACCTGAACCTCTTCCTCAAAAAGGAGGTCACGATGCTAGCCCTAGCTCAAGTTCTGCTGGCGTTGGAGCTTGGAGACTGGATGGTGTTTCTTGACCTGCAAGATGTTTACTTCCCTATCCTGCAGTGGCATCAGCAGTACTGTCGGTTTATGGTGGGTACTACGCACTACCAATTTGCAGTACTACCCTCTGGCTTGACATTGACACATCAAGTCTTCACAAAGGTGATGGCAGTGGTGGCGGCACAACTCAGAAGGTTGACCATCCCTATCTTCCCATACCTGGACTACTGGCTAATCAAAGCGAGTTCTCCATGGATGGTGTGCCGCCATTTGTGGTTGCCAGTATCTCTGCTGTTCGACCTGGGCTTTTCAATCAGTGAGCCTAAATCTCACCTGCAGCGATCCTAATGACTCCAGTTCGCAGCATCTGTACTGGACAATACCCTTCTCCGTGCCGTTGCCCTACCGTAAATGATCAGTGACATCCAAGAAATGGCTCCATCTTTCCAGCAAGGAGCAAGAATGCCAGTTCTACGGGTCCTCAGAGTCCTAGGCCTGCTAGCTTCCTACATTCTCCCAGTCACACACGCACATTGGCACTTTAGGGCCCTGCAGTGGTGCCTCCACAGACAGCGGTTGCAATACAGGGTAGATATTTCAGGTTCCGTCATGATCTCCCTCAATGCTGCTGTGGAAGTGGCTTGGTGGGGAAACAAGGCAAACCTGACAGGTGGGATGGCATTCACTCCCCCTCCAGATGTAGCTACGGTAGTGACGGATGCATCCACCCTAGAGTGGAGAGCTCATCTGAAGGATCTGGAGATTAGAGGCATCTGATCTCCGGAGGAACAGGTTCTTCAGGTCAACCTGTTAGAATGCAGGTGATTTGGCTGGCGCTCAAGACCTTCTTCCTCTCCATCTAAGGTCAGTCCGTCCAGATCTTGACGAACAATACAACTGCGATGTGGTATGTCAACAAACAAGGGGGAGTAGGCTCTCGCCTCCTTTGCCTGGAAACGTTGAGACTGTGGTCTTGGGTACACCATTAAGTGATCATGCATACCGCCAATTACCTAGGGGGTCTCTGAACGTCAGCAGCAACAGCCTGATTTTACTGATCACGAGTAGCGTCTTCTACCAAAGATAGTCCTGGACATCTTATGCCCAGTCGGACACTTCTCAGGTGGTTTTGTTCAACTTTTCAGAAAATGCTCATTGTCAGCAATTCTGGGCCCTCTAGTATCCGTCAAGGGGAGACTTAGGGGATTTAGTTGAGGTGGACATTTCAGCTGTATTACGGGTTTCCCCCCATACCCTTGATTCCTCTGGCTCTGAGGAAGTTTCACAAAAACCGAGACCAAGTCATAATGATTGCCCAAAATTGGCTGAGAAAGGTGTGGTATGAAGACTTCCTGCACTTCTCCACATGTCCCCCGTTAAAACTTCCACTCATGCAGGACCTTCTCTCCCAGTCGAGGGAATTGGTTCTTTACCCCAATCTTCAAGGCCTTCACTTACATGCTTGGAGATTGAACAGTGACATCTGCGTTCTTTTCAATTGCCACCGGAGGTGGTGGACGGCATCTTGTCAGCACATCATCCCTCTACCAAATCTGCTAACTCAGGCAATTGGAGCAACTTCGTTGCTTGGTGTGTGGACCCCTTGCAGGCCAAGCTGTCACAGGTCCTGCAGTACGCACTATCCCTTGCTCAGAAGAACTGTGCAGTAGGCACTGTCAAGGGGCCAGAGTTGGTCCCATAGCAGAGATTTGCAAGGTGGTGACGTGGGCTTCCCTGCACACTTTTTTTAAGCACTACTGCCTGGACTCTGAAGTGTGTAGGGACAGACACTTTGCCCGGTCGGTTCTGCAGGGTTTCGTTGTCTAACCACCCATCAACCCTCCTATTTCTCTGTAATCTGCTCTACAGGTGAGTAATGTGCAGGGAGAAGTATCCATCAGATGAAAAAGTTATTTTGATGTGATAATTCTTTACCAACTCGCAGAATTTTCCCTTTTTTAAGTAAGTTTTGTAAACTATACCAGATTGACAGATTTTTCTTCTTTTTTCTAGCCGGTTTTGGAAACTGTACCGAATTGTCAGTCCTTTTCTCTGTTTTGCAACCCCCTTTTTTCTGGTCCTTCTTCAATTTTTACCCATGAGACAACTATTTTGTTCTAAAGAATGGTGCGTGAGCTTCTCATCTCCTTACTCATTGGGACGCTGAATTTTGCAGCTGTTCCCTTATGCTACGGTCTAGCTGAATCTTCAACAGTCACGCAGCAGGCTAATTCTTGATGCCTCACCTTGTGGTTGGAAGTACCTTGAGGTATGTTGAACATATTTGGTAAACAGGCGGTCTTTCATTTGTTTCGTAATTTAGTTTTCCATGATTTTTCATGATTCAATTAAGCTCTATTTTTGGTTCTTAAAGTGAATGACTCTTAATGCTGTTTTTGTTAAGTCTTTAATGGCAGAACTTTTCCTCGAAGATGTAGGAGAGTAGGATCTGCTTCACATGGGTACCCCCACTTTTTGCTGATGCTTCACTGTTTTTCGACTTTAGTCTGGCTGGGGCCCTGCTAATCAGAACCCCAGCCTAGCTGCTTCCTCTCTAAAATGGTTTCCATGTGCCCTAGGCACATCTCTGATTGGAATCTGGAGTGCCCTTGTAAGTCCCTAGTATATGGTATACTATGTACCCAGGGCATAGGTACCTCAGAGGCCTGCCAGGGGCTGAAGCATGTATTATGCCACCCCTGGAAGGCCAGCCAAAATGACACCACAGGCCTGCTACTGCAGCCTGAGTAAGGTGGTGCATGCACCCCTTACAGTGGTATAGGCTACCTATATCACTACCATTGCACACACCTATAAACCTATAATTCACTCCTATGGCAGGCCTTGACAATCCTGAAGGCAGAGTGCTTGGTTTTTATGTGAGAGGGTGCCCCTGCACGAGCAGAGCCCCTCTGCAGCATTCGGAGTACCTCCTCTGATGCTGTTTGCAGTGCAGCCTGACCATATACTCTTAAGTGCATTATATCCTCGCGGTAGAATGCTAACTTTGGACTGGCTGCACCAAAACATGTCGAGTTTGGTGTCAAACATCTTGGAATACTACCCCCCCCGCCAGTTCTGGCGGCGGGGGTAGCATTCCACCCTTCTAGAGGGAGAGACATGTACCCGCCGGCCTACCCGGTAACTTCTTTCCAGAGCCCTGGCATCACAAAATGGATGCCGCTGCCACAGACACGAGTCTGGCCTCCTGCTGCTGACCGAAACTCCGGCTGGGGAGGCCTGGACAATAGGTTTCCTGTCCCAGGGAGGTGTAACCACCTCCCCAGACAGGATAGTGTGTATTGGGGCTGGGCGGGAGCACTCTCTGGTGCTTTGAAGTCCTGCACTGGGGGCACATTTGGTGTCCCTGTGCATACCCCAGTTCAAACCGGCTCAGGGGCTTCCTGCTCTGGCGCGAAACTGGACAAAGGGAAAGGGGTGTAACCACCCCTCTGCCCTGACCCTCCCATAGGTGGGTCCCCAGAGTATGTCCAACCCCCTAACTTGGTATAAGTATGGGACCCCAGTCCTTAGGACTTTAGATTTACCTGGACGAAACTCTGACACAGAATCCTGGACCTTCGACGCTCTACTTTAAGATTAGAGGACTGAAGAATCTCCCTTGGGGTCAAGGAGTGACTCCCCTGCTTGGCAGGCACCATAGAAGCAATTGTCCGGTCTGCATCGCTGAAGCTCCCGCCGGACGCCGAAGTCTTTGCATCACCAGAGGTGGATTTCCAGACGTCCCCGAGGCTGCCCTGAGTCCCCAGCAAAGCTGAGGCCCGTAGCTGTCGTGGGTAACGTGGACCCGTGACCCCTGGACACCGAGCACATTTGCAAGTGCATCCTCTTCCTGGTCTCCCACGAAGTTGTGCTTTGGGCTCCGAGTAGCCCCCGCCTCCAGCACCGACTGCACCGAAGATCACTGGCCTCCACTCCACGAGTGTCCCGTGAGCCAGCTCTAAGTGCGTCCACTCGAGGCTCCTTCGCGGTCGCTAGTCCGTTGGCTAGTAGGCCCTCCCGAAGGCCAATCTTCTTCTGCTTGGGCTTCCCTGGTTGCTCCAGGCGTGCCCTGACTTACCTCGCTGGGTGAGTCCCTCAGACCTTGCTGGTCTGCACCACCGTCCTTCTATTTCCACGAGACTTGCCGTTGCCAAGGCTTGTTGGGTCCAATCCGGTCGCCGACACCTCAGCAATCGACAGACGTCGTGGGACAGCTCGAATCCAGCTCCTGGTCGTCGTCGACGCCTCCTGGACCTCGTGGCTGAAGAGTCAAGACGACCGTCAACCTACCTGAAGCACCCGACATCGGTGGGCATCCGCTTATCGCCTTCCTGGTCACTGGCTAGTTACCCAGACTCTGTCCCCTCTGCTTTCAGGTTCTTCAGATCTTCGATCCACCTTTGGATCCACCCGAACACTTTCGACTTGGCCGCCAGCAGCACTTTGCAGCAGATCGCCATTGAAAACGACAACGAAACCCGACCCCGAAAGACACCTATGCACCCGGCTTCCCTGGGTGAGGTAACTCGAGTACTCCGGTGCTCCCATGGGTATAGACTCTAGAACGACCCAGTTCTAAAAGTGTTTGCTCCAAGTCCTCCTCTAAGTGTCCCTTTTCTTTAAAATTCCAACCGCGACTTTCCCCATAGAAGTCAACGGCGATTCGCGGCTGTGTTCTCACACTGCACGCGTCCCCGTGGGTCCCCTGTGTCACTACCTTGGGTGGTTCCTTGTGGTCCAAGCACTTCTACAGGCTCTAGGCCTTGTGTCTAGCTCAGTCGTGGTTCTTATACCACTTTATTGGTATATGGTTTGGTACGCCCCTAGGGCTCAAACGTGTATTTGTACTATTACTGTTGATAACTAACTTATAACTTGTGTACTTTCGAACTCTAGCCTCATAAAGAGACTAGAGGGGTGTGTTTAGCAATAAATACATATATTTTTAATATATACCTGGTGTGGTCCTCTTTCATTTGGTCACTCAAGAGATTATAGACTGGTAAAACAAGCTGCTTTACATTCCTTCAAGACTTAGCCTGAAGGCTGCTCTCCATAGCTACCACTAGGATAGCTTTCAATAAAGGTTGTCTTTAACCTATCTCCAATAAGGGGTTGTTTGGACTGGTGCAAGGTGCCCACTATAAATAGTGGACAGCATATACCAGGCCAACTTCTCACATTGGTGTGCAGCGTGTGGGATTCCAGCTTGCTATTGTTTTACCAGATAATCTCAATTGAATTGATCAACTGAAAACCACTAAGGGTACCTTAGGTACATATAATTCAAGCTTAGGATACAGTAAGTTCTACTGAACTTAGAGTTGTGTGTTAAGGGATAGCACACCCTTTCTACAACTCAAGAGAGTTTAGTAGGCCACACTAGAGTAGGTAGTGCATACACCACACCTCACTAGTAATGTCTTCAAAGCCAGGACCCAGTGAGTCCTTGCCAGAAGCCAGTGGGCTTCTTCCCTCCAAGTATGATAAACTCCCATTCTTGGAATTGAGAGCATTATGCAATACTAGGAAGCTGAAGGCAGGCAAAAGTGCCAGCACCCAACACCTCAGAGAGGTGTTACTGGCTGATGATCTCAGCAGACCCATAGGGTCTGAAGGGGTAGGCAGAGAGGGTGGGGCAGAAAATGAGGAAGGGGTCAGGGGTGAAGAAACCCAGGCCCCCCCCCTCTGAAACTGGCCAGGAAGGTAACAATGACCTTGCCCTGGAAAACCCAGCTATTCCTGTGGATGAAGGGGAGGATCTGAATGACCTCACCTTTGTCCCCCCAGGAAGAGTTGAGAGTGTGCCAAGAAGGGCTAGATCTCCTTCTCAGGAGTCTAACCACTCTGACACCTCAATAGGGACCTCTGTCTCTTCTCATAGGAGGGAATCCTCTCATGACAGGAGAAAGAGACTGATTCAGTATGAGCAAGCCCAGCTTGAGCTCAGAAAACAGCAGTTGGCTATAGACAGGGAGTCCCTAGATCTCTACAGAGAGAGAAAAAAGATGGGACTAGAGTCCCATGGTGGCAGCAATTTCCCCAGAGATAGGGAAAGGTCTTATGACCATAGAAACCTGAGCAAGATTGTCCCTCCCTACCAGAGTGGGGATGACATCCACAAATGGATAACTGCACTGGAGAGGGCCTGTAAAGTACAGAGGGTCCCCCAGGATCAGTGGGCAGCAATCTTGTGGCTCTCCTTTGCAGACAAAGGTAGAGATAAGCTCCTCACTGTTAGAGAGGAGGATGCTGATAATTACACAGTCTTGAAGAGTGCTCTGATTGATGGGTTTGGCCTAACCACTGAACAATACAGGTTAAAGTTCAGAGATACCCAAAAGCACAGACTCAAGACTGGGTGGACTTTGTTGATTGTTCTGCCAAGGCTCTGGAAGGTTGGTTATTGGACAGTAAGGTATGTGACTTCACAGGATTGTACAATCTTATCATGAGGGAGCAGATTCTTAATAATTGTCAAAATCAGCTGTTGCATCAGCAACTGGTGGACTCTGATCTGACCTCTCCCCAAGAATTGGGAAAGAAGGCAGACAAATGGGTCAGAACCTGGGTGAGGCAGAAGGTACAGAACCAAGGTGGTGACCCAAAGAAGCAAGATTCTAAGAACTCTGATAAGGGTGGGGAGAAGGGTAAAGACCAGAAGTCTTCACAAGGCCACCAAAAATCTTCTTCAGGTGGGGATTCACAGTCTAACAAAGGGAAAGGCCAAAAGAAACCATGGTGCAAGGTCTGTAAGCAAAAGACCCACTGGACCAGTGATTGCACCAAGTTTCAAGACTCTACTCCAGCCCCCACCAATGCCCCTAAGGCACCTGCTCCCCCTAGTGCAGTTACAGTTGGTGGTGGGACTACACAAGCCAAGGGTTTAGTAGGGTTGACCCTGGGTAAGGAGATGAGCTCTGACCTAGTCAGAGAACTCACTCAGGCTGTCCTAGTCTGTGATGGAGGCATGGATGTGACCTCCTCTGTGAGTCCCAGTAATCTGGGCAAGTACAGGCAACAGCCCTTAATCAATGGAAAAGAGGCTTTGGCATTTAGGGACACAGGGGCAAGTGTCACCATGGTGACACAAGACCTTGTGAATCCTGGGCAGATTATACTTGGTGAAATGTACCAAGTGACCAATGCTAGCAATGTCAGAACAGACCATACTCTGGCAGTTGTTAACTTCTCCTGGGGAGGGGTAACTGGCCTTAAGAAGGTTGTGGTAAGTGCAGACCTACCAGTTGAATGCTTGCTTGGCAATGATTTAGAAACTTCAGCTTGGGCAGAAGTGGAGCTCAGGACCCATGCAGAAATGCTGGGCATCCCTGCAGATGTGTTTGCTGTGACCAGGTCACAAGCCAAAATGTCTAACACTGAACAGGCCTTGGATTCTGGAATAATGGACCAAGTGCCCTCCAAGAAGAGGAGTAGTAGGGTAAAGGCAGTGCCTTCCCCCTTGGCTCAGAAGGAAGATCAGTCTCTTGAGGGGATGATCTCAGTCCTGAGGAAGGAACTGTCCCAGAGGAGCTTGAACCTGACCAGGTTGAGTTCTTGGGGACAGGGGGCCCTTCCAGGGCAGATCTGAGCCAGGAGCAGCAGAGCTGCCCCTCTCTTGAACCCCTCAGACAGCAAGCTGCTGCTGAGGCTGCTGGGAAAGCTAGTGGTCCCCATACAGTGTATTGGGATGATGGACTCTTGTACTCAGAGTGTAGAGACCCCAAGCCTGGTGACACCAGGAGGTTGGTTATACCTCTGAAGTTCAGGGGCTTCCTATTGACCCTAGCCCATGACATTCCCTTAGCAGGTCACCTGGGCCAGAACAAGACTTTGGACAGAATTGTCCCTCACTTTCACTGGCCCCACATGTCTGAAGACACCAAGGAGTTTTGTCGCTCCTGTGTAACCTGCAAGGCCAGTGGAAAGGCAGGTGGCACTACAAAGGCCCCCCTGATACCACTACCTGTGGTGGGGGTTCCCTTTGAAAGGGTGGGGATTGACATTGTTGGTCCCATGGATCCCCAAACAGCATCTGGGCACAGGTTTATCCTGGTGGTAGTGGATCATGCCACCAGGTACCCAGAGGCTATTCCCCTTAGGACCACTACAGCACCTGTGGTGGCAAGGGCCCTCCTGGGAATTTTCTCAAGAGTGGGCTTCCCTAAGGAGGTTGTATCAGACAGGGGTGCTAACTTTATGTCTGGATACTTGAAAGCAATGTGGAAGGAGTGTGGAGTGACTTACAAGTTCACCACACCCTATCGCCCACAATGCAATGGTTTAGTTGAGAGATTCAACAAAACCTTGAAGGGCATGATTAAAGGGCTCCCAGAAAAGCTTAGGCGAAGATGGGACATACTCTTGCCCTGCCTTTCATTTGCATACAGGGAGGTGCCTCAAAAGGGGGTTGGCTACAGCCCTTTTGAACTTTTGTTTGGTCACCCTGTCAGGGGCCCATTGTGCTTGGTGAAGGAAGGATGGGAGTTACCTCTCAAGCCCCCAAAGCAAGACATAGTGGACTATGTACTTGGTCTCCGCTCCAGGATGGCTGAGTACATGAAAAAGGCAACTAAAAACCTTAAGGCTAGCCAGGAACTTCAAAAAGCCTGGCATGACCAAAGGCTGTACTGACTGTTTACCAGCCAGGACAGAAGGTGTGGGTGTTGGAGCCAGTGGCCCCAGCAGCTCTCCAAGACAAATGGAGTGGACCCAATACCATTGTTGAACAGAAGGGTGAGGTTACCTACTTAGTAGACCTGGGAACACCCAGGAGTCCCCACAGGGTTTTCCATGTCAACAGATTAAAACCATATGTGGACAGGGCAGACATGGGCTTGCTCATGGCTACTGATGAGGGACAGGAGGAAGAGAGTGACCCACTCCCTGACCTGCTCTCACAGAACCCTGATGATGGGTCAGTGGATGGTGTAGCCTTGGCAGGCAGCCTCACTGCCCAGCAGCAAACTGATTGCCGACAGGTGCTCAGTCAGTCAGACCTGGTGTGGTCCTCTTTCATTTGGTCACTCAAGAGATTATAGACTGGTAAAACAAGCTGCTTTATATTCCTTCAAGACTTAGCCTGAAGGCTGCTCTCCATAGCTACCACTAGGATAGCTTTCAATAAAGGTTGTCTTTAACCTATCTCCAATAGCCGGTTTTGGAAACTGTACCGAATTATCTGAAAGAGACACGTTAGTGACAGATTCCTTACCTTAGAATATCCCCAGGCGTCAGGCTGGATCCGGAAAGTTTTGCGTAGCAGTACCCTTGCGCGTCGGTAGGCGGCGTCGTGCGGCTCCGCGTCCGTCGTCGGCGTCGTGATCGCCGGGATGACGTCGCGGGCAGTACTTAGGCGCCGCCCCTGCGCGCTGACGTCAGTTCTTCTTTTTCCGCGCCAGCAAGCGCAGATCCGGGAAGAGCAGTGCCCTGGTCAATTTTTGACCATACTTTTTGGTGATTTTTTCACTGTTTTTTCCAACTTAAAGGTGTCGTAGGGATGCCCGGCTTCAAGCGATGCGGCGCCTGTGCGCGGATGATGTCCGTCACCGACCCGCATTGGGAGTGTCTCTTCTGCCTCGGCCGAGGCCACGACACCGAGTCTTGTCCCGAATGCCAGGCCCTCAACCCGAAAGCTTTGCGAGAGCGGTCTCGAAAGCTCCTCGAGGCCCGGCATTCGGCTCCACGGAGGCCCCGGTCGCGTGAGAGGTCCAGGGGTCGCTCGCGGAGTGCACACCGGTCGTCGCGTCGAAGTCTTCTTCGTCCGGTAAGTCTAAGCACAAGAAGTCCAAGAAGCATCGTCGCTCTCGGACTTCGCCTCGCCGGTCTCGCGACTCGGCTGAGGCCCCTCCCGGCACCGTCCCCGCCCCCGCGGCCCCGGACTTGCCTGTGGAGTCGCCCCGCCATACCCGCCCTTCCCGGGTTCGGGGGCGGATCCGGCCAAGGTACAGGAGTTCCTGTCGGCCATGGCCCGCCTCTTCGGGCCTTCAGGCCCCTCCGGTGCGCCTTCGGGCCCCGCGGGCCCTGATGGGGTTGCTCCGGCGTCGCCGGCGGCTCCGGCCCCGGCATCGCCCGTGCCTCCAGCCTCGATCCCGGCTTCGGCCCCGGCCTCGATCCCGGCTCCACAACCCCCATCGACGCCGGTCAACCTCACGACACCTCCGCCGGCGCCGATGTCTCCGGTGCCGTTCTCGACGCCGCCCTGGGCTCCGGGCGGCGTCGTCCCCCAGTTCCTTCCGGCTCCGGACATGGACCCGGAGCGACGCCGCCGACGCCGGCTCCGGCGCCGATGGGACCTTGGGTCCCAACTGTCCCTCCTCCTCCTTATTTTGAACCTGAGGAGGACCAGTTGGACTGGGAGGGGTCTGATGACCCTCTGACGCGCAACTGTCAGTATGATGAGGACTGGACAGAGAGTCTAGGGGAGGCCAGTGGTCTGGATACTTCCCCTGACACTGGCATGCTGTCTCCTCCCGTGGCTACGGAGGAGTTGGCCAATTTTGGTACGGTGTTGCGTAGGGCTGCTGGGGCCTTACGTCTCCAGCTCCCTACTTTGATGGTCAAGCCTAACATCTTGACAGAGGTGCTTCAGCCGGCAGCCTCCTCTGCGGAGACTGTGCTGCCGTTTAACGACGCCCTCACTGACGTTCTTTGGGCGCCTGGTCCAAGCCCAACACAGGGGCTCCTGTGGATCGGAACGTGTCACGACGCCATCGCCCTGCTCCGGGCGACCCCTGTTTCTTTCTGTCCACCCCACTCCTGAGAGCTTGGTTGTCCAAGCCTCCGCTTCCCAAACCGCCTTCCCTACCGCTCCTCCGGATAGGGAATCCAAACGCCTGGATCAGTTTGGGAAGAAAGGTTTTTCTTCCTCCAGTGCTGGCTTGCGGTCCGTTAACACCGCTTGTCTTTTGGGCCGATATACCCACTCCCTGTGGGATTCGGTGGCGGATGTTTTGCCCCAGTGCCCTGAGGAGGTCCAGGCACTGCTTTCCCGCGCCATTGCGGAAGGAAGGGATGCGGCCAAATACACTATCCGTTGTGGCCTTGACACCGCCGACTCGCTGGGCAGGTCTATTGCAACGACGGTGGCGCTCCGACGCCACGCCTGGCTGAGAACCACTGGTTTTTCAGGGGATGTCCAGAATACTCTCATGGACATGCCCTTTGATGGAGTCGGTCTTTTTGGGTCCAAAGCAGACCATGCGTTGGAGCGCTTTAAGGACTCACGGGCTACTGCCAAGTCCCTGGGCCTTTCTGCTACACGCCCTCCGCTGCCTTCTGCTTTTCGCCCCTATCGTGGCCACGGTAGGGGCGCCCTTCACGTCAGCAGCCCAGCCACCGGCCCGCGCAGCAGGCGTCTTCGCGTGGCCGAGGACGTGGATTCCGCCGTGGCGGATCGGGCAACCAGCGTGCGGGTCAGGCCACCACCTCCAACCCGTCCGCGGCCTCCAAGCCCTCCTAGTCCCTCCTTTCAGGTGCACGGCACGCCAGTAGGGGCAGGGTCCGCCATCACCTTCCCCACTGGCGCACCATCACCTCGGACAGGTGGGTCTTGGACATTGTCCGAAGGGGCTACTCCCTCCCCTTCGAGACCACCCCCCAGCCATGCCACCTCAATTCCACCGCATGTCAGGGGATCACTTGGTGCTTCTACAGAAGGAAGTCACGGCCCTCTTGACCAAGAGGGCCATCGAGCATGTTCCGACCCCAGAAGTAGGGCGTGGTTGCTACTCCCACTACTTTCTGGTGCCCAAAAATGACAAGGAGGACATGGGTCCTATCTTGGACCTCCGGAACGTCAATCGCTTCCTCCGGAAGGAGAAGTTCAAGATGCTCACCCTAGCTCAGGTCTTGACTGCCCTCGACCCTGGAGACTGGTTGGTAGCGTTGGACTTGCAGGACGCGTATTTCCACATCCCCGTCCTGCCGGCCCACCGGCGTTACCTTCGGTTCACGGTAGGCCCCGAGCATTTTCAGTTCACCGTGCTCCCCTTTGGCCTTACCAGTGCCCCTCGGGTGTTCACGAAAGTGATGGCGGTGGTCGCAGCTCATCTGCGCCGGGCAGGGGTTTCAGTCTTCCCCTACCTCGACGACTGGCTGCTGAAGGCGGGCTCGTCCCAGGCAGTCGTCTCCCACCTCCAGACTACGGCCGAACTCCTGCACTCGCTGGGGTTCTCCATCAATGTGCCGAAGTCGCATCTGATTCCTTCTCCACAGCTCCTTTTCATCGGAGCAGTTCTGGACACGACGCAGTTTCGGGCCTATCCTCCCGAACGGCGAGTCCGGGATATTCAGACTATGATTCCGATCTTTCGGCCTTTATCCTGGGTTTCGGTACGGATGACCCTGAGGCTGCTGGGCCTCATGGCCTCCTGCATCCTGCTGGTCAATCATGCCAGATGGCATATGCGGGCTCTGCAGTGGGACCTGAAGTTCCAGTGGGCGCAGCACCAGGGCAACCTGTCCGATCACGTCCAGATCTCGGAGGGGACTGCAAAACAGTTGCAGTGGTGGCTCTCGAACCGGCAATGGGTCATGGGCAGATCCCTCTCCCTTCCCCAGCCAGAGCATACAGTTGTGACGGACGCGTCCCTTCTGGGATGGGGCGGTCACATGGGAGAGGCGGAGATCAGAGGCCTCTGGTCTCCGGCGGAGTCCCGGCTCCATATCAACCTTCTGGAGCTCCGGGCGATCCGGCTTGCACTCAAGGCATTCCTTCCCTCTGTCAAAGGGAAGGTAGTGCAGGTGTTCACAGACAACACCACCGCCATGTGGTACTGCAACAAACAGGGCGGGGTGGGGTCTTGGACCCTTTGTCAGGAGGCTCTGCGCCTCTGGACATGGCTGGAACATCAGGGCATGTTCCTGATGGTTCAACACCTGGCAGGTTCTCTGAACGCCAGGGCGGACGAACCTCAGCCGCAGGTGCATGATGGATCACGAATGGCGTCTTCACTCGGAAGTGGCGCAAGGACTCTTTCTACAGTGGGAGAGCCTTGGTTAGATCTATTCGCCACCGAAGAGAACGCGCAATGTCATCAGTTCTGCGCGTTGGAATTTCCAAGGCGGCACTCGCTCGGCGACGCTTTTCGTCGCGAGTGGAGTTGCGGTCTGTTGTACGCCTTTCCGCCTATACCACTTCTACCCAGAGTGTTGAAGAAGATTCGGCACGACCGGGCCCAAGTCATTCTTGTGGCTCCGGACTGGGCTCGAAGGGTTTGGTATCCCGAGCTACTCAATATGAGCATAGATCCCCCGATCCGTCTGCCTCCTCGGGAGGATCTTCTGTCGCAGCAGCAGGGGACGGTCCTCCACCCGAACCTGTCCAGTCTACACCTGCTTGCGTGGAGATTGAGCGGCGGCAGTTGATTCCTTTCGACTTGCCTCCCGAAGTTTGTGATGTGATTCTGGCAGCCAGGCGTCCCTCCACTAAGGTGGTATACGCCTGCAGGTGGAACAAATTTGTGGCATGGTGCACAGCAAAGGCTGTGGATCCCCTTTCTGCCCCTCTTTCTGAGGTCCTTCTGTTCCTTCTCTCTCTGGCCCAACAGGGTTCTGCCCTGGGTACCATCAAGGGTTATCTTTGTGCTATCTCGGCCTTCCTCAGGCTCCCTGATCAGCCCTCCTTTTCAAGTCCCCTGTTGTTAACAGGTTCTTAAAAGGCATTACTCACCTCTTCCCTCCTGTTCCGTTTGTAATGCCTCAGTGGGACTTGAACTTGGTTCTTACCTTTTAATGTGCGCTCCCTTTGAGCCTCTGCATAACTGTCCTCTTCGTCTTCTGACTCTGAAGACAGCCTTTCTGGTGGCCATCACCTCCGCTCGGCGGGTGAGTGAGCTCCAGGCTCTATCTTGCAAACCTCCCTTTCTGTCTGTTCATCCAGACAAGGTTGTTCTTCGGACGCGTCCGTCCTTCTTGCCAAAGGTGGTTACTGCTTTCCACATTGGGCAGACCATCACTTTGCCCACCTTCTTTCCGCCTCCGCATCCTTCCAGAGAGGAAGAGAGGCTCCACCGTCTGGACCCAAAACGTGCGCTCTCCTTCTATATCGACCGCACAAAACACTTCCGGGTGGATGACCAGCTCTTTGTTGGCTACGTGGTCGCCAAAAAGGTCGGGCGGTGCACAAGAGGACCATCTCCCGCTGGGTTACCTTGTGCATCAAGACCTGCTATTCTTTGGCCAAGAAGGAGCCTCCTGTTGGGCTGCGTGCCCATTCCACCAGGGCAACGGCTGCTACCACGGCCTTGGGCCGCGGTGTTCCGCTGCCGGTTATCTGTCAGGCAGCTACGTGGGCCTCGCTGCACACGTTTACAAAGCATTACTGCCTTGACAGTCAGGTCCGGAGGGACGGCTTCTTTGGCCGTTCTGTCCTCCAGGACTTCCTTGTCTGATCTTTGTTCGCAGACCCACCACCGGGGTTGGTATTGCTGGGGTATCTATTCTAAGGTAAGGAATCTGTCACTAACGTGTCTCTTTCAGATGCACAAGTTACTAACTTGTGTAACGATATATCTGTAAGAGACAGTAGTTAGTGACAGATTCTCACCGCCCCACCCATCCTCCCCGTTCTGCGAACTGATTTCTAGGGTTAAGGACATCCCTTTCAGGGCCCTAGTGTTTTTCAGACACCTGTGTCAGCTTCTTGCATGGCTCTGCGTTCCTGGCGCGGAAAGTCGTGTACAGAACTGACGTCAGCGCGCAGGGGCGGCGCCTAAGTACTGCCCGCGACGTCATCCCGGCGATCACGACGCCGACGACGGACGCGGGCCGCACGACGCCGCCTACCGACGGGCAAGGGTACTGCTACGCAAAACTTTCCGGATCCAGCCTGACGCCTGGGGATATTCTAAGGTAAGGAATCTGTCACTAACTACTGTCTCTTACAGATATATCGTTACACAAGTTAGTAACTTGTGCGTCAGTCCTTTTCTCTGTTTTGCAACCCCTTTTTTCTGGTCCTTCTTCAATTTTTACTCGTATGACATGAGACTCTAGTCCTTCAATTTTTACCCATGAGACAACTATTTTGTTCTAAAGAATGGTGCGTGAGCTTCTCATCAGGCGGTCTTTCATTTGTTTCGTAATTTAGTTTTCCATGATTTTTCATGATTCAATTAAGCTCTATTTTTGGTTCTTAAAGTGAATGACTCTTAATCCTGTTTTTGTTAAGTCTTTAATGGCAGAACTTTTCCTCGAAGATATTTTTCTTATTGGTACCACACTTCCTTATGGGGTCACAGTTTTTGTATTCAATTCTCACAGTTTCTTCCAGTTAATTTGTAGATTCAGATTGCTGTACCAGATGGGTTAGCCTTTCTTTCAATAAATAAAGAAGGTCCCGGAGCCGTTCACAGAGTCGTACCTGGCAGTCGTCGTCTTGTTCCAAGTTGTCTGTTAAGTTCCACCACAAAAAGAAATCGAAGAAGTCGAAGAGGTCTTCGACTTTGCCGCGCCCGTCGAAGTTTTCTGACGAGGCGCAAGAGCCTTGGCACTCCAGGCCTCATGCTTTAGTGGAGCCTGAGTCAGGTTCTGCTCCACTCTTCCCTGATTTTCCAAGAGCCGGAGCGATCCCCAGCCAGCTGAAAGAAGTTTGCCTTTCATCTCATATTTGGGCGCCCTGGCTCCTCCGGAGTGCTTTCGGGCCCCACAAGCTTGGGAAGGGCCCCCACTGCATCCTCACCCTCAGCTCCAGTTGGGCCCCATGGATCCAGTGTTGGATCTGGAGCAGAGCCACTTGCAAGACTGAGACCTTCCTCATTGACCACTCCAGTGCAGAAGCCACTGACGCCCCACGTAGGCGCCATCCCAATCGTCATTCCTGACTCTGGCACGGAGCCGGACAGGTGTCATCCGATGCTGGTTCCAGCGCCGACCGGGGGACCATGCCTTACAGGCCGGAGCCAGTGCTTTTTTCCTTAAACAGGCCTAGAGAGGGAAACAAATAGGAGGGGTCTGAGGACCCATATGGTTACCAGCATTCCCTAGATGATACAGAAGACAACTGGTATGAAGAACTAGCGGAGGACAGTGGGTTAGACACTTCACTGGGCACTGGCTTGGTCTCTCTTCCTACCATGGCTATGGAGGAGGGAGCCTTATTCGCTATTGTGGTGCACAGGGCGGCTGAGGTCTTGGACCTTCAGTTACCCTCAGTGGCAGTCAAGACGAACATCTTAAAAGAGGTGCTTCCGCCGGGAGTTACCCCTTCTAAACCCTTACTCCCTTTTAATGAAGCCCTTACTGACGTCCTACTCCGAGCCTGGTCCAAGTCCTGCACAGGTACTCCTGTGCATAGGACAGTTACCCGCTGCCTGCTGCTCCTGGGGACATAACATAACGTGTATTTGTAAAGCGCATGTTCACCCCAGCAACGGGGCATCTTGGCGCTGAATAACAGATGTTTATTGTTACCCAACTCAATGGTACTCATTTTATCGACCTCAAATGGATGAAAGGCTGAGTGGACCCGCCGGGATTCGAACCTGTGACCATGAGGTCGAACACAGGCCCCTGCAGTGGATGCATTAGTCCACTGAGCCAATAGACCCGGCATTTTCCTTACCCCATTATCCTTACCCAGCACCCCACCCCGGAGAAGTTAGTGGTCCAAGCTTCCACCTCTAGGGTCAACACTGGCGCCTTCCCTACCACTCCACCGGATAGGAAATCCAAGAGGCTGGATACCTTTGGCAAGTCTCTCATACTCTTCTTTCTTGTACTGTGGTCGGTGTACACTGTGTGCCTTTTGAGATGATATTCACATTGGATCTGGGATTGGGTTGCGCAAGTGCTGCCTATGGCCTTGGAGGAGGCTAAGCCATACTCTCCCAAGCTATTGCTGACGGGAGAGACGCAGCAAAGTTCACCATAAAGTGTGGACTGGTTACGACCGACTCGCTGTGTAGAGTGATTTCATCATCATTGGCCATTCAGCGCCACGCCTGGCTGAGACCCACTGGCTTTTCAGGGGTTGTCCAAGCCACGCTTATGGACATGCCCTTTGATCTCTCTCGTCCTTTTAGAGAGAACGCGGACTCAGCGCTGGAGCGCTTTAAGGACAGCAGAGCTACGGCCGGGTACTTGGGCTCTCCATGGCCTCTCATCAGCCTCAGTCTGCCCCTTTCGTGGTCACGGAAAGGGTTTCCAACCAAGTCCATTCCCTCCCAGTCACCACTGCCAACAGGCTTCCCAGCTTTCTTGGCCAAGGACACGGGTCCCACAGACAACATGGGTAAGTAGCCAGAGATCAGGCCAGTCCACCACCCCCCAGCAGCCGCAGACTCCAAACCCCTTTAGTTTGCCCTCCGACCAACGTGGGCATCCATTGGGGGGCAGAATACGCCATCACCTGCACCACTGGGTCAATAACATCAGATCAGTGGATTTTACAGATCATACAAAGGGGCTACTCCATCCTCTTTGTGAGCCCCCTCCCCACCCACATACGACCTGAGGACCACCTCTTCTTGCTCCGTCAGGAAGTGCTGGCTCTCTTGGCCAAGGTAGCCATCGAGAAGCTGCCGGCATCAGAAGTAGGTTTTCCTTACTATTCCTGCTACTTTCTGGTGCCCTAAAAGGACAGAGGCCTTCGTCCTATCCTAGACATGCACCTTCTCAATCTCTTTCTGAAAAAGGAGAAATTCAAAATGCTCACACTCGCTCAAGTTCTGTCTGCCTTGAACCCGGGAGACTGGTTAGTAGAGTTGGACTTACAGGACGAATATTTCCACATCCCAGCCCTACCTCCCCACAGACATTACCTGCAGTTCATGGTGAGCCATGAGCACTTACAGTTTGCCGTACTCCCCTTCAGCCTTACCAGCACCCCTCGGGTGTTCACCGAGGTGTTGACGGTTGTTGCAACTTATCTGCAGAGGTCCGGGGTTTCAGTATTTCCTTACCACGATGATTGACTGTTGAAGGTGGGCTCGCCTCAGGCAATCGTCTCCCACCTCCGGACTACTGCGAGCGAGTCTTATGCACTCTCTGGGGTTCGCTATCAACGTGCTTAAGTCATTCCTGACTCTCTCAGATGTTCCCATTCATCAGAGCTGTATGGACAGAGTGCAGTTTCGGGCTAATACTCTGTCATGGATTTCGGTGAGACTGACTCAGAGGCTGTTGGGCCTCATGGTCTCCTGCATCCTGCTTGTAACACATGCCCATTGCCATATGCGGGCTCCGCAGTGGGACCTGACGTCCCAGTGGGCACAGCATCAGGGGAATCTCTCCGACATGGTCCAGATCTCGGAGGGAACTGAGAAAGATCTACAGTGGTGGCTGACGATCCGCGATTGGGTCAGTGGTAGACCCCTCTCTCTTCCCCAACCAGAGCTGACTGTAGTGACAGATGCATCATTTCTGGGATGGTACGGCCATCTGGAAGAGGTGGAGATCAGAGGACTCTGGGCTTCGTTGAAGTCCAGGCTCCACATCAACCTGTCAGAGCTTCGGGCGATCCTCTTGGCATTAAAAGCCTTTCTTCCTTCAATCAAAGGAAAGCTGGTGCAGGTGTTCACGGATAACACCACCGCCATATGGTACTGCAACAAACAGGACGGGTGGGGCCGTGGACCCATTATCAAGAAGCTCTGTGTCTCTTGACATGGCTGGAATGTCAGGCCATTTCTATAGTGGTTCAACACTTATCGGGCTCTCCGAACCCCAGCTGGAGATGCCTAGCGGATCACGAATGGTGTCTCCATCCAGAGGTGGTGCAATGTGTCTTTCAAGAGTGGGGAGAGCCATGATTTCTGCTTGCCACCGCGAGAACACACAATGTCAGCAGATTTGCACGCTGGAGTTTCCAAGGCGGCTACCGTTTGTAGACACTTTCCATCTCGATTGCAGCTCCGGCCTCCTATTCGCCTTTCAGCCAGTACCACTCCTGCCCAGAGTTCTCAAGAAGATCAGAAACGACTGGGCTCAAGTTATTCTTGTGGCTCTAGATTGGGCACGGAGAGTCCCCTTTCTGCACCTCTTTCTCAGGTTCTTCTCTTTGTTCTATCTTTGGCCCAGCAGGGTTCTACTCTGGGCATTATTTAGAGGTTATTTTTTTCGGCAATTTTTTGCAGTTGCCGAACCTACCTTATTTGTTCATGCCAACTATTGTGGCTAGGTTCCTCAAAAGCTGCAACATATAGGTACTGCGCATACCATTTCCGGCCCATATCGCTGACGCTGAGCTGAAAGGCGCAACCTACCAGCTCACAGGGGTACTGCTTGAAAACTTCTGTATCCAGTTTAACGCCTGCGGAATATTCTAAAGTGAGGAATCTATGGCTAAATAGAGTCTACCAGATAAAGCATTACCGAAGGTAAGTAACTTGTTTATCAGTGCACACGTTCACAAAGCATTATTTCCTAACAGACAGGTCTGACGGGAAGGGCATTTTGGCCATTTAGTCCTTCAGGACATTTTGGTCTGAGTGTTGGTGTCTATTCTAAAGGTAAGGAATCTGCAGTTAGATGTATCCATCAGAAGAACATGTTCCTTACCTTTTGTAACAATTTTTCTGGTGAATACTCTATCTAGCCACAGATTTCTCACAATCTGTCTGCCTTCCTGTATTGTGGAAAGGACTCTTATGCTTCTAAAAAGGTCCCAAATTAGAGATCTGCACATTGGGTCAAATAATTGGTTTTTGGGCTACATGTTGGATGGCACTGACAGTGTCCAGAAAGAAACAGATGTCAGTGCTTGGGTGGTGCCTATATGTGGTTTCCGTTGTCACTTCTGGGGTTGATCGGGCCAAAGTGGAACCAAATGATGCCACCTACTGGCGCGCATGAGCTATGCTGAAGAATCGTCTGGATTTGGATTAGTGCCTGGGTATATTCTATATTCTAAAGGTGAGGAATCTGGGGTTAAATGGAGTACCTACCAGAAACATTGTTACCTAAGATAAGAAACTTGTTTGTTTGCTACCACCTGAAACACTCATTCCCAACAGTTCTGTGTCCTCCAGTATCCACTGTAAGGATTCTTGAGGACGCTTTTCGGTTGAAGTGGAGTGTTCTTCTTTATTATGCATTTCATCCTATGCAGTTGATTCCTCGAGTTCTGAGGAACATTTGCCAATACCGGGCCCAAATTATTCTAGTAGCACGTGAATGGCTGAGAAGAATGTGGTGTGCATCTCTTTTGCACCTCTGCCCACTGATCTGTCAACCTTTCAGAGCAGAACTTCTCTGTTAGTCAGAGGGACAATTCCTGGGGCCAGCCTCCAGAGCTTCTACCTTCATGCCTAGAACCTGAGCGAGGGCATCTGACTTCTTTCCAGCTACCTGCACGGGATAAATGTCATTCTGTCTGCCCCCCATGATTCCACGTAGATGGTTTGCGCCAGAGGTGAAACATGTTTGTCACCTGGTAAGCTGAGAACAACCTGAATTCCTTGAAGGGCCATTTGTCTGACATCCTCAGATTCACCCTTTCTCTAGCCCAGCAAGGCTGTGTTGTGAAGGGATACCTAGCAGCCTTGTCAATTTTACTTTGCTTTCTAGACCAGCCATCCCTCTTTAAGGCTACCAATGTCTTGTGTTTTAAAGAAGGGTCTCACAACCATGTTTCCTCCTATTCCATTTATCATGCCTTAATGGGATCTTAATTTGATCTTAATCTTTTTGACAGGGTCACTGTTTGAGCCTCTTAACAGTTGCCAATTGCAAATATTAACCATTACAAACTGTTTTGCTTGTTGCCATAACATCAGCAAGATGGGTCAGCGAGTTGCAAGCACGAAGTGTCCTACCTCCTTTCACTTGCTTTTTTTATGACACGTTGTCATTTAGACTAGAGCTGCTTTCCTGCCCAAACTAGCAACTCCATTCCATCTGGGCCAGTCCATTGCTCATCCTTCCTTTATGTTCATTTTTTTTTATTGTCGCCAAGCAAAGGTAGTACAAATCAGTGACATAGATAAATTCCGTGATCTCCTGAGAAAGGAGCAAGATGAAACGCCCCCAAATCTCAAGATAAGAGTCCCCTTTTGCTAATAGCATCATGGTAATCTTCTCCATCCCCAGCAGATGCCACAAGCAGTGAAGCCAACCCTGGCGAGTCTGCACTCTCTCAGTACCCCAATTAGCCAAGATCGGCTGATGCGCTGTCCCCAATGCAAGGCCTATTTGTCTGCCCCTGCGGGATTTGAGTGGAAATGTTAGTGGGTTGGGAAGGCCCAGAATAGAATATGCAGGAAACCTAGGCATTTGGGTCTGTAAGAACGTGTCCACACCTTTCAATATATCCTCCCAAAATTGGGTTAGCCGGGGACATTCCCACAGAATATGCAACTGAGTCCCAAGTGTACTACACCCCCTCCAACAATCTGCACTACGCTCAGAGTTGAAGGACAAAAAGGAAAGCAGCTGGGTCTTAGAAGACTGCACCACCTGGACTAGTCACTACGTCAAAAAATGATATTGCCCACCTCAAATGATCTGCCGCTTGTAGACCATAGAAATGAATATATGAGCTAGTTGGATGAGAGGCAATATATACACACACACAGTTTGTACAGAAAAAAGCACATCAATAATCAAACGTCAGCAGAGAGTCGTTTCTGGTCTTTTATTTCCAGATATACTTGATATGCAATTGATGGAACCAGCCAACGCGTTTCTCCCAAACATGGGCTTCTTCAGGGCAATAAGATAATGATAGGAGTTAGATCCTCAGTAGCTGGATCAAGAACGGGGAATAAAACCGTTCTAAGATGTTATGGAGAATTCTCGTGGTAGAGAACAATTCTGTGTTTAGGCGAGGTACCGTATTTCAGTATTCGCCGTGAAATTGATCAGAGCCGTGTCCGGAACGCGTCCTGTAGCCAGCGTGTCTGGTACTTTGGGCGAACAAAGCAAACACAAGGAGATGATGGTCTGAACTAGGGTGGCAAAGTGAGCTAAAGAACGATGATGTATTCAACCCAGATCTGTGACTTGGGGTGAGTGTCTGAAAAATGTCAGCGCTCCATGCATCATCTCCTTGTGTTTGCTTTGTTCGCCCTAAGTTGGCAGGGTATGCCCAGACGTGGGTCCCTTGCTCACTTTGCCACTGGGTTCAAGCTAGCCTGGCTGATGAGGGGTGTTACCCTGAAACCGGTCCCAGGATGCTTGTTTCCAGTCCAGGGAAGAGCTGGCTTGGCAGTTCGGGCTGGACTGTTCCCATGAGGCACATGGTCAAGACGGATTTGCATATAGCTGGGTCTGAACTGGGGTGGCGAAGTGAGCTAAAGAACGATGATGGATTCAACCCAGATTTGTGACTGGGGGCGAGTGTCTGAATAATGTCAGCGCTCCGTCCATCATCTCTTTGTGTTTGAGATAGGGAAGAGGGTCAGGCAACCACGGTATTGAGTGATTTCGGACAATAGAAGCCATAGAGTCGGGCGGGACCGAAATACTCGTGATTTAGTCAGATTGATGTGAAAACCCGAAGCTTCCCCCAATTGGCGCAATTCTTCTAAAAAAAAAAAAAGCGGAAGGGCTTCCCTGGGGTTATCGATGGCCACCAAAACGTCATCTGCGTATACGGTAAAGACGTGCTCGTCGCCCCCAAAGCGCACCCTGGTAATACCAGGGAGGTCTCTAACCCTCTGGGCAAAGGGCTCCATGTAGAGGGCAAACAATTCAAGGTGTCTACCTCTCAGCTACGGAGTACCTCAGGGATCGTACCTGAGCCCTACTCTGTTTAATGTGTACATGAGGCCGCTGGGTGATATTATTCTGCCATATGGGATCAAAATTGTCACATATGCGGATGATACTCAGTTGGTAGTATCCCTAAACCATCCGCACAACTCTCCCTCTGATCTGGAATCCTGTCTGGAGAGGGTGGCAACCTGGATGCAACATTCGTGTCTCAGGCTCAATGGAGAAAAAAACGAAATAATGTGTCTGGGCAATCTGTCCAACGCTGATCTCAAACTGGCATGGCCAACCTGTCTTGGACCCACTCCGACCCCAAAGTCTAAGATCAAAAGTCCGGGCGTCTGGCTTGACAAATCATTCAAATTTGACCAGCAAGCAGTGGAAGTGAAAGGAGCCTGCTATGGTATCCTTAGACTGCTGCGGAAAGTTCTCCCCCTCCTCCCTATGGGGGCCAGGAGAATTATGGTCCAGGCCCTGGTCCTCTCGCGCCTGGATTATGGTAACTCCTTGTATCTGGGAGCACCTAAATCCACTACAAGGAAACTTCAAGTTGTACAGAACTGTGCCGTTCGGCTGCTGCTTGGCATTTCCAGAACTCAATCGGCTAAGCCAGGTTTGAAGACCCTTCACTGGCTGCCCATCCTGGAGAGGATTAAATTGAAATCCCTCTGCATAGCCCACATGACCCTTATGGGGAAAGGCCCTTTTATTAACAGGTCTCTTATCACCTTCTATCGTCCCAGGAAACTCCTCCACTCTGCGAGCTTGAGTCTAGCCGCCATCCCTAAAATCCGAAGGATGCGGAGTGGGGGGAGTTCCTTCTCTTACAGTATAGCTAAGCTTTGGAATGCCCTTCCCCTGCACCTGCACTTAGAGACTCACCATCTCACCTTCCGAAAGCGTCTCAAAACCTGGCTGTTCCAGAATATTAACTTGTGAGCCACCTTTCCCTCCCCCTATTCTGCCGCTAGCGCTGGGACGCCTCTGGGTAGCTATGCACTTAAGAAGTGTTAATTAATAATAATAATAGCAGGGGTAAGGGCACCCCTGCCGCGTGCTTCTCCAAATGGGAAAAGGGGCCGAACTTCTCCCGTTAACCCTCACCGAGGCGCATGGTTCCCAGTAGTTACTTAGCACCCAGAACTTAAATCTGTCTCCGAAGCCAAAGTATTTTAACACCTCTCAGGTAAGGCCAGTGAACACGGTCAAATTCCTTCTCGGCATCGACGGAGAAGAGCATAACCTCCCGCTGGGATCGATGGGCCTTTTCTATGAGATGTAAAATTATTTTCGTATTGTCTGGACATTGTCGGTGGGGAACAAACCCCTCCTGGTCTGGGTCCACCAGTCCAGGCATCACTGGAGAAAGACGCGCCGCCAAAATACTTGTGAACAGCTTAGCGCTCACATTAAGCAGGGAGATCGGACTATATGACCCACAGAGCAGCACGTCTTTACCAGGCTTGGCGATGACTGCAATCTAAGTGTCCAACATCGAGGGTGGGATGGTGGCAGGACCCGTAAATGAGTTAAAAACCCTAGTGAGAAGGGGAGCGAACAGGGTGCAAAAGGTCTTATAGAACAAGGATGGGAAGACATCAGGGCGCCAGGATTTCAGGAGCTTCTGTTTCGAGATAGCAGATACCACCTCTTCGATTCTACTTGGTTGTTCGAGTCCTGAGGCCTTTAGGTGAGTAGTATTCGCATGACGCAAATAAAGATCCAGGTTCTCCCTCGGGAGATCCTGCGTCGTATATAGGTCGGCGTAAAAATCCCTAAACGTAGGGCAAATGACCCATCATCCTCAAGAAGATCCCCCTCCTTGGTAAACAGAGAGGTAACCCCAGCAGCTTGGCGCTGCGCTCTAAGGTTATTAGCACTTGTCCCCCCTATAAAGAAGGAATGTTTAAGACAAAGCAGAGAGTATTCTGCCTTATCTAGATCCAGGCCCGCTAGTTGCGTCCGTACGGCTTCTAGTTGGCGCCATATTCTGGGGGCCCCTGTACGGTGGTCACTACGTTGTAGTTCTTTCACCCTTTCTTGGAGTTGCATTAGTTTCTCCTTCCGTAGCTTATTGTCCGCCGCGGATATCGCGATAAACTTGCCTCTGATTACTGCTTTTAATGTATCCCAAATCATTGCAACCTGAACCTCAGGGCTGTCATTAACACTGAGGAAATCCGACATTGCCTTCTGAATCTGCTCCACTACAGCCAGTCTATGGAGGAGGGTCTCTCGCAACTGCCATGGGTGCACTGTACTCTCTGTACCAGGTACCCTCAAGTCGAGGAAAACCCCGTAATGGTCCAAAAGCGACCTTGGCTCTATTCCCACCGATGTAACAACCGATTCGATCTCGTGAGAGCCCAAAAAAATTACCCAACCGTGCATAAGACTAACGTGCATGAGATTAGAATGTATAGTCTAATCCCTCGTGGTCGGGTGGCAATCTTGCCATAGATCCACCAGGCCCATCTCCCGCAACCAGAGTCCCCTGCCGAGACCGCTCCCGTCCCTCCCTCCCTGCTAGCAGACCGGTCCATGCCGTTATCAAAGACCAAGTTAAAGTCGCCACCAAGCAGAACCCATCGTTCCTGCTCCGGCATTGTTTCAGCTGTTGCTCTGCGAATAAACTGTTCCTGCCTCTCGTTGGGGGCATATAAAAAGCCTAAGACAAGTGTGTGTGTGTCCCCATATGTATCCTGTAGACTAGAAGAAGGCCCCTAATTTTGTCACCCTTGGAGCCCAACCTGCCCTTAAAGCAGTGTGAAACCAATATTGCTACCCCAGCTGAATTGCTTGGCATGAAAAAAAAAATACTGGTGTGGAAAGGCCCTGTGTTTAATCCGGTGCCAGCCCGTTGCCAATAAATGTGTCTTCTGAAGCAGGCAGATATCAGCCTTTAACTCTGCTAGATAGGTGAGAATGGCACGCCTTTTAATGGGGCTGTTAAGCCCTTTAAAGTATAGAGTGACTACTCTTAAAGTACCTTGAGGCATATCGACGGTATATGTTTGCCACACACAATTCCATCAACCACCCCCAACCAGGCCTCTCAAAATGCCCCGAAGACTGGCCCCTCCAGCTAAAGACGTTGTTGTTGGAGCTTAACAGTGTTACCTTCTTAAGTGCCCTTGAAACAGAAAAAACTCTGAAAAACAGAACAAGAAAAAGGGCTGAGTCCCTGGAAAAACTCTGCCACTGAGTGTCCTCAGCTGCGTTCCAGAGAGTTGTCGACAGGGGTCCATTGTAGTCGTTCCAAACAGCAGCCTCCTCCCCCCTGGACCCGGCTCACCCCCGGATTGCAAAGATAAAACATTTCTAATAGACAGCATCACAAAGAATCCTGAGCCAGCCACTCCTCCGCTGCCTCTCCAATATTGCCTGTCTCTCTCGTGCAATTGTGGCAGAGTCCCGTGTGGGTCGCGGCTCTCCGCCACCGCGGGTGCTTGTTGAATCTTTTCCCAGCCATGGTCCCCTCCGCAGAGGCGGAGCTGTCCCTCTCGATTTTTAGCAATTCACAAGCTTCCCTGAGAGAGCGGATCTGGTGCAGCTTGCCCTCCCACCGGAAAATGATATGGAAGGGGTGTCCCCAGGAGTAGGGAGCGCTTTTATCTCCAAGGAAGGATGTCACCGGCCTGAACTCGTGTCGCTTCTGAAGCGTTATTGCAGACAGGTTCTGAAATAAATGCAGTGCCGGGCCCTGAAAAGACACCTGCTGAGAGTCTCTCGCTTTATGTAATGTAATTTCCTTGAGGGGAAAATCGTGCACACAAGCCAGTATATCAACAGAGCGGGAGCCTCCTGGACCAAAACGGCCCACACGATGGACTCTATCCAATCGCAGGTTGCTGGTCTGCGTATCCCCTAGAATCTGGGTAAAGAGGGCCATATCATAGCTTCTAATGTCGTCCCCCTCCGCTCCCGAAGGGGCCCCCCTGATTCTGATATTGTTCCTCCGAGGTCTATTTTCTGAATCCTCTGTGTGTGCTTGAAGGTAGAGCTGGCGGTCGGTAAGGCAAATGATTTCTTGCTGTAATTGTTCGATTTACTCCTCTCTGGTAGTCTTGTGTTTTTCCAGTGCGCTGACTTTATCCCCAATATCAGTGACCTCCTTCTGGACCGTTTGAAGCTCTCGAGTCAGGTCCCTCTTGATCTCCTGAAGATCGTCACGTAAGGAGGAAAACAGAGACTCCAAGTAGGAGGTCGTGACAGGGCCCTCAGCATCCCACATCTCCGGTGACGCCTCCCCATTGGGGTCAACCGGCTTGTCTCTGAGCGGTGGAGCGGGCTGTTTCGCAAACATATCCTTGAGAGAGCTTGATTTTTTTAATTGCGTATGGAAGTCATCTTTGGTAGCCTTCTTCACTTGCAAGGGAAGAGGAGGAGAGGACACCTCATGGGGCAGAGTACGGCTGCAGATGGTAACTGAGAAGGCCACAACAGGAGGAATGAAAAACTGCCACGATTCCCCTCACCGGCAGCCCCGCAGCAAGGTCACCAGATCGCCAGTTCTGCCCAGTAGTCAAATCCAGGTGGACCCGCTCGCCAGGTAGCAGAGTAGGGCAGGTCGTACCCAGAAGTCAGCGGCCAACCCGGTGCATATGCAGGCAGGAAGAAGCAACCCCCAGGTCCATTCCCTTCCTGGCGATGCTCATTGAATTGAGCCCCAGGGATCGCGAACAGCCCCAGATGGGCGTGCACTGTTCCAAACTCCCCCAGGAGAGCCTTTCACCACCACAGCTCCTAAGGTGCAGCCCGACCCTCTGATTGTCAAAGTCTCAGGACACAGGAGGTCGCACCCGAGGGCCCTCTCCTACCTCCAGCCCTCCGCCGAACCGGGCAACCACGGCTCCGAAATCCAGTGACGGCACAGGGCGCGACCGCAGTCGGCAAGGAATACCAGCCAGGGAGGCCCCTCCCTCCTCCTCCTCGCAGCGGGCACGGCAACACCCCCCAGTGCACTCCTGGCTCCCCAGACTCTCCACCTGCTAGGGGACCTTCGCAAACTCCAGGCCACCGCTGCAGCAGGTCAGTGCTGAATCCTGACGAGGGCCTGCCCTACCTCGATAAAAAATAAATGTAAATCCGTATTTGTAAAGCGCGAACTACTCACCCTTACGGGTCTCAAGGCGCTGGGGGCCGTCGTGGAAATTAAGTGAGCTATTGCCCAGAGTCACATGGTGCTGAGCTGAGCTGCCGCTGGGGATTGAACCGTGAGCCCTGTGCTCTGAAGTCAGCTGCCCTGGCCGCTGCACTACACCTCTCCACGTCCGTCCCGGGGTGCAGGCCTCGATGTCAGGTCACCGCTTCTCAGCATTTCATAGCCCTGAGCAGACCTATTCCGCTGTCGCCGATCGGTGCCCCGAGGTCACAAGGCTCTGTCCAACCTCTGCCAGGGCTATAGCAATCAAGGAAACTGGGGCTTTACCGGGCTAGGCCAAGGTCGGGCCGTAGGAAGAGCGAGGCATTTCCTATTCGCCATTTTGGCTCCGCCCCCATCCTTCCTTTAATCCCTCCTTTGCACCCTACCAAGGAGAACGAGAAAGCGGTAAGTTTTCGACCACCCTAAGGAATCCAGACTGGATGACCAGCTTTTTATAGGCTGTACAGGCAATAGAAAGGGTAACACCACCCAAGACTATATATCTCAATGGATTTTCCTGTGCATTAAGTTGTGCTATGCTCAGGCCCATGAAGATCCACCAGAGGATGTCTGGACTCATTTCCACCAGGGTCGAATCTTCCACCTGTGCATTGGCCATGGGAGTTCCTGTGGCGAAAATCTGCAGAGCTGCAACATGGGCTTCCCTTCATAATTTTAAGAAACACTGCTGCTATGATTTTGAGCAATCTGGGTAAAGTCGAGGATTAGAATGGGGTGTGCACTGAAAGTTAGGCAGGGCCGTGTTAGAAATGGGGATCTCTTGTTGGCAGAGGTAGATACCTTTGTCCATGTATGGACCCTTCTTCCTAGTCAGGGTAAGGGGGATACACTTATAAAATAACCCCTGCTCACCCCCTTGGTTGCTTGGCACGAGCAGACAGGCTTATCTCAGAGGCAGTGTGTAAAGCATTTGTGAACACATACAGTAATATAGTGAAAACACTATAAATGGACACCACACCAGTTTAGAAAAATAATACATTTTTATCTAAACCAAACAAGACCAAAACGACAAAAATCCACAATACAGTACTTAAAGTATGATTCTTAAAAAGTACAAACAGTTCTGTTCCAAGAAAATGTTAGATGTGACACTTTTACACAAAGTACCTTGGATGCGTCGAAAAATGCAAGCAAAAAGGGTTGCAGGGAGGGTGATTCGTCTGTTCCTTACACTCAGGGAAGGTGATGTGTCGGTTACTTGCAACGGGGGAGGTGATGCATCGGTTCCTTACTGCTGCGCAGGGGAGGTGATGCGTCGGTTCCTTACTGCGTCCCCCAACGATGCGACAGATTTGATGCTTGATGCGATGCGTGACAATCCGGTACGATGCGATGCGTGAAGACCCGGGATGCGCTGCGATGATTTCAGCCGCGTCCCCTCGATGCGTTGGTTCTTTTACAACAGGGCCTGCGTCAGAATCGGTGCAGAGATCTCGGACGTTGGAGATCGGTGCACAGGATTCGTCGCACGGCAGACACTTCAGCCGCGAGCAGGCGCTGCGTCGATTCTTCGGCGGTGGCGATGCATCGGAAAATTCTTATCGCACCACTGCGATGCGTCGGAAAAAGCGATGCGTCGATTTATTTACATTTCTTGCAGTTTCCAGTCCCAAAACAACCTCCAGAGGTCCAGAACACTGGCAGACCCCTCTCAGCAGGTCAGAACTTCCAGCAAAGGAGTTCGGTGGGACTGGGGGTGAAGTTTTTGTGTCCCTGAGACTTCAGAACAGGAGGCAAGCTCTATTTCAAGTCCTTGGAGATCTTCCTCAAGCAGGGTACACAGCAAAGTCCTTCTCCTTTCCGGGGGGGACCCTTAGTGATTTTTGAAAGTCTAACCGGGGATAGGTAAGCCCTGTGTGTAGTAAAATAGTGGTTTCTCCTAAACCAGGCTGGCTTTATGACTGCGAATAAGGTGTTAAAAGAAGTTTGCCACAGATCTACCCAATCTATGTCTGGTATGGATGCTCCCCACAATTAGTATGGGGGAGAGAACATGGCGGCCGTGAGTTGAGCGGTCGCTTGCCGCCGGTGGTGTTCCCGTCCCTGTGGAACATGTAGCAAGCAGGAAAACAGCAGAAAAAAAACCCGGAAAACAGCAATGGCATAACAGCATAACGCCATAGCGTTAGTCGAGAAAATAATAGAAATATTTTACGTTTGTGTAGTTTAAAACTACGATTGTTGAAGCTTGGTTTCACCTGGGGGATGTGCGTTGGAGCACTCGCAGATCTCCCGCGTTGGTTCGTAGCGGCCCTGGAGCTAAGGAGGGGCCGGAGGGTGGCTGCCCGCAGACTCCGTCGAGTCCGGGAGAGGCAGAGGCAGCACAGGCTCTGCCGTGGCTGCTGCACCAGCCGCTTTGGAGAAGACTGCCGGAGTGGAGGAGACTGGCTGGAGGCTGCCTACAGAGAGCTGTAGGTTGGTCCCGACGACCTCGAGCTCAACGCTGGACCTGTGTGAGGTACTGGGAAGCCAGGAGGAGGGGGGCACAAGCGCAGCAGCCGAGGGTGGTGAGTTTTCACTACCTCCCTCCCCCAGATCTCAGAGTTGTTCAGGACAGACCGTGGAGGGCCAGGAGGGGGGGCCCCTTGAGATTAGCACAGTACTACCTAGTGGAGGCTCAGGGAGCACTAAACTGAAGCTAGGAAAAGCCCCGACGATACAAGGTGCGAAGAGAGACAGAAAACGAGGAGCAGCAGTGCCTGGGTCTATAAAAGGGAAAGCTGTGGAAAAAAACATCAAGCTACCCTTAGTGGGTAGATCTGCCTTACCTGTGCACAAGAAGGGTGTAACCACTGGGGAAATAGATCCCGAAGACAGTTCCGATAGCTTGTCTCCTCAGCCCTGTGAGATCAAGGGTAGGGGGTACCAAAATCAGTAGAAAGAAGGGTCGCCCCCTAGATCCGAAAATAAAGATCACCCCTTCACTGAGGTCATATTTCAAAATCCTTCCACAGGTATTAGACGTGGCAAAGCAGGGAGAGATTCTAAGGAAAGATCTTGGGACAGTAAGACAACCTTCACCAGGATATATGGAAGAGCTTGACTCAGGAAATACCTCCAATCCTACCTCTATCTATACCGGCCATACTTCTTGCACCTGCCAAACAATCTGAACCATTAAGCAATCCGGATACCTCGGGAGTAGGCATAATCATGACCTCAGCTGAAGGTAGCAGGTATGCCAGTGGCGGAAACCTGGACGCGGAAAATGCAGAGGGCAGTGGCAACGGCAACGGCCATGGTAACGGCAATGAGAGCAGTTGTGGCAATGGTAATAGAGGTAGAAATGAGGGGAAGGTTGCTGAGAAAGAGAGTCCATCAGTGGCATCTCTAGAGGCTCTTTTTTCTACCCTGTCTTCGGATATTAGAAAGGAGTTTGCTATCTCAGAGACGAATCAGGGAGAGATTAGGCTTTTCTGCGAATCTCTTGAGAAGAAATTTGACCTCCTAAACTCCAGGACAGTGGCCCTAGAAAGTTCAGTGGAGGAGCTTAAAGATGATCTGGGAGCAGCCAGAGCTGATATTTCAACACTCAAAAAGGAAGAGGCTGCGCTCCGAGATAGATTAGAATCATTGGAAAACAACTCCCGGCGCAACAATTTGCGCCTTCTGAACATCCCTGAGGGAAAAGAGGGGGAAGACCTTAAAGTTTTTATTGTAACCCTCATAAAAGAAGCGGTTGTGATTGAAGAGTCTGAGGAGGATTTGATGAAAGATATACAAAGGATCCACAGGGGGGACCCCTTTAGGAGGCATTCCAATAGAACAAAACCAAGAAAGATCTTAATAAATTTCCTGACCTTTTCCTTGAAAGAGAAGATACTAAATGCTGCCCTAAAGCAGAAATCATTGAAGCCCAGAGACTTCGCTTTTGAAATTCGTTCGGATTTAGCTCGAGTCACATTAGATCGTCAATGGGAGTTTTGAAAAAAAAATGGATGACTTTAGAAAATTGGGGGCCATCGCCCAATTAAAGTTTCCGGCACACTTTAAAAATTATGCACAACAACAAAATGTAGAACTTGAAAACAGTGCAGGAGGCTGAGGAGCTTTTGGGAAATTTAAGTAAAAATCCCTAAATAAGCACTTAAACTGGAAAGTCATATCACAGACCTATTAGAGAATGTGACATGCATGAGATATTTAGGGTCAGACACTGGGTCAAACAAGAATACACGGGGGTCGCGGGGGTCACAACACTACACAACACAACACATTTTAGCTGTTTGCTCACTTTAGTAATTTGTAAAAGTTAGGGACAGGGCAGGGTACCCCGGCAGGCAGAGTCTGGACCTATAGTCCAGGTAAATGGGGGTAGGGTTCTCCAGGGAGGGTTCTATGGGTGGGGTAGGGGAAGCACGGGTGGGGGAGCATCGGGGTAAAAAATATTTTTTAAATCCTCATTCGCCTCTTGGCCTAATTAGCTTTTACTGGTTATTGTTCTTGGTTTGGTGTCGACACTTGGGGAGATCGGGCATACTTAGGACTCCGCTTTTTGACCCACCATGAAAACGTTAGTGTTTATCCTGGAATGTTAATGGTCTCCGGGTCAAAAGTAGGAGGGAAACAATTCTCCAATATCTTAAAGACTCCCCCGCACAGATAATTATCTTACAGGAAACACATCTCCTGAGAGAAGAAATAAGTGGGATCTGTGAGAAGCTCAGATGGGTGGAGCATTGTGTTAGTTCCTGTCAAACTGCTAACATTAGGGGGGTAGCCATTCTAGTAAAAAAACAAGCAAAAGCTTATCTTCTAAGCACTATGACAGACCCAAGTGGCAGGTGGGTGATTGTCAAGCTACTTGTTAAGGATTCTTTCTTAGCAGTAGTAGGGTATTATGGTCCCAACCAGGATGACCCCTCCACCCTGAAAACTATTTTTGCGAACTTGCTGGGATTTCCAGATTCGACCATTTTAGCAGGAGATTTTAACATAGTCTTGAACCCTCAATTGGATAAATCCCCAAGTAGCAGGGCTAATGTTCTGTCCAAATCAGGGACATACCTTCAGTTGATGATGAGGCAGAATGCCCTATTTGATATCTGGAGGGAAAGATCAGGTGCTCAATTAGGTGTTTCATTTTATAATCGAAAATACGGACATAAATCCAGGATTGATTACATCTTGATCAGTAATGATTTGAGGGGTAAAGTTGAAGACATAGGCTATCTGACTCCCCACCTATCAGATCACGCGGCGGTATGGATGGATCTAAACTTGGTAGGAAAAGAATTACCGAGGGTGTGGACATTTGATCGTACACTTCTTCTAGATGAATCGGAAGCTTGTTACCTGTCTCAGGAAACAGAGTTTTTCCTAAATACAAACGTAGGTTCGGCAGAGATTCCGGTGGTGTGGGAGGCCCTGAAGTCCTATCTGAGAGGGTTAGTAACAAGTAGGAACTCTTACAAGAACAGGCAATACAGGGAGGAAGTTGCATACATTGAGTGTGAAATGAAGGAGGTTGAAAGGAAGATTAATAATGAAGTGGACCAAGTAACATGGCAGGCACATGTTGCGAAATTGAGAACTTTGAGAGATCATCTTGAAAATATTATTCAGACCAGGATTTCTAACCGATGGGAAGCCAGCAAGCTCGCCCATTTTGAATACGGTGAGGGGGCTAGTAAACTTTTGGCTTGGAAGGCCAAAACTGACAGAGTACGAAATTTTATAAAAACAAATCGATAATGAATATACTAATTCATCGGTAGTTAGCGACGAAGAGATCAGAGAAGCCTTTTTTCAAGACCTGTACAATGAAGAGAATGAGGTAGAAAGCAACTGTGCACGGGAATGGCTGAATCAGATTAACCTTACCTCCTTAGACTCCTCCCAACGAGAAAATCTAGAGCTAGAGATATCTCAACAGGAGGTTAGGAAGGCCATTTCAGCCTGTAAGTCGGGTAAGGCTGCGGGGCCGGATGGCCTTCCTGTAGAATTATACTGAGTCCTGGGAGAGGAGATAATTCCGATAATGACAACCCTCTTCAATAAAATATTACTTGAAGGAGTTAAGCCTCCTACCTCGTGGGGAGAAGCCATCATAACATTGATTTTCAAACCTGGGAAGCCTTCAGTGAATTGTGGGTCATATAGACCTATTTCACTCTTAAACACCGACTATAAGGTTTTTACTAGAATTTTGGCTGATAGGCTGGGTGCGGTGGCGGGGGGTTTGTTGCATGCAGATCAAAAGGGTTTTTGGAGAGGTAGAAATCTTTTTGATCTCACCCATGATTTCATAGGTGCTATTGATTTTGCCTCCACTTTCTCACTTCCTCTGGCAGCAATGACACTGGACGTCACCAAGGCATTTGACAGGGTCAACTGGAACTACCTAGCCGCTGTGCTGGAGAAGTTTAATTTTGGGCTAAAATTTAGTCGAGTGGTTGATCTTATATATAGTGACCCTTCGGCGAGACTTTTGGTCAACGGAAATTTGACCAAACCCTTCAGGATTAAAAGAGGAACCAGACAGGGTTGCCCCCTCTCCCCTCTCCTATTTGATATGTACATAGAGCCTTTTGCTCAACGTCTCAGAGAGGAGACGGGTATTACACCATTTAAATGTGGAGTATGGGAGAGGAAGGTAGCCCTGTATGCTGATGATGTACTAATTCTTTCATCAGATCTGGAGATGTCTTTCCCCCACGTCATTCGTTTAGCACAGGATTTTGGTTTAGTCTCGGGATACGAGGTCAATGCAGAAAAACTGAGATTGTCATGGAATCTGCCGGGGTGTCGACATCAAATCAAGAGCGAGATGAGATATTTGGGAGTGAAGATAGTCCAGAATATAGACAAAATCTCGGAGACCAATCTCTTGAATGTTTCAAGAGAGTGTCAGAAACTCTTGAAATCCTGGGCCCATCTTCCTTTGACTATTGTGGGTAGAATTAATTTAATTAAGATGGTAATCCTCCCAAAAGTCACTTTTGTTTTCAACACCATTCCTTTATATTTTGAGAAACGGGCAATTGATAAACTTCAGCAATCCATTAATTCATTTGTGTGGGCCTTTAAAGCCACGAGGATATCCTGGAAAAAGCTAAGGCGTAGGAGGGAAAAAGGGGGCCTCACATTACCAGATTTACAGTACTACGCCTGGGCTTTCCAACTGTCCCATTCAAGAATGTTGTTGAAAACCCCAGACTCATCAGAGAGGGGGGTAATGTTTCTGGCTATGTTGGATCAAGTGGGGCTATCTAAGGAGAGCTTTCTTTTTAAATATGGTGACCAGAAATTTTCAAGAAAATAAGGCTGAAAGTCTTATTGAGTACGGCTGGTACATGGGCAAGAATTAACAATGCACGGGCTTAGGCTACTTTTCAAGTATGCCTCCACTGTGGGATTCCCCGGGGGCCCCGGCCTGTTTGAAGGATAAATTGGCAGCCCCCCTTAAAACAGCTGGGTTCTTAGTATGGGGAGACTTGGCTGTTGAGGGTTCACTCTTGCCTTGGGCATTTTTAAATGATAAATTGGAGGGGAGCATGTCTAGATTTAAATATCTACAATTAAAGAGCTGGTCCCAGAGTCTTAAAAAACCCATAGGCATAGGGAACGAGCTGGAAGAGCAACTGGTACAGAGGTTGGCAGGGAAGAAAGAAGTATCTTTCTTTTATTGGTCCATCGAGGAGGCTATTGACGGGGATTTTTTAGGCTTTTACTGTTTATTGAAACTATTTCAAATTCAAAGATATCTGTTTTGATTCATTAGATTCTATCTGTTTTTTCCTGGATAACTGTGCAATGGCTGGCCACCATTAATAGTTCAGCTAAACTCTTAGTCTATCAACCAGTGCATATGGTACACAATTGATTCTACACATTCAGTAACAGTCCCCACATAATGAGGCACCCACCGCTTCCTGTGCTGATTCCATGCTATGTTTTTTGCCCGAGTACAATTCAAACATTTCCTTGTCTACCCAAGTAGACTGCTGATGATTTTTCCTATTCTGTTTACAATTGGAGCTTTTCATCCATTTCGGTTTGACCGGCCACACCTCTGTTACCACACTCAACAACCTTTTGTTTGCCAGTCAGGGCATCATCCACAAGGACCTTTTTGCGGGCACCTGACTTTCTCTGTAAGTCTGACTTTCACTTCACTTGCAGCTACCCATAGTTATAACTGATTCGCGTCCCACATCCGCCCACTTTGGCTTGTAAACTTCAAACACCACTTATAACTCCTCCTCAGAATTTTGCTAGGTTCTCTCGAATATTAGGGAATTGTTTCTTAATATTGATCAGGCAGGCCTATCACAGGCAAATATCTGTGACAGATCCCCATCTGGTTTGTCTGTGGTGCCTGGAGCGAGATCACAACTCCAGGAACTGCCCATACTGCTGCACCATGAATCAGAAGGCGATTTAGGAGCAGGAGGCGAAGCTCCTGGCGTCCTAACATCAGAAGACTCCACACCACTCCAGGTCGCGTTGTAGGTCCCAGGCCCGCTTTCGGAGCCATCGCGATCGAAGTTATCATTGGGTAAGTCCCACAAACACAAGAAGTAGAAGCGCTCTGCTACTTCGCTGCGCTGGTCCAAGTCATTGCACGAGATGCAGGAACGACGCCGCAAGTCAAGGCCGCACTCCTGCACTCCAGCCGTGGAACCTGAGCCTGGATCCAATCCGCACCTACTTGAGTTTCCTAGAGCGACCCCCACCCAACTCAGAGATTTTTATGAGGCTATGCACCTCATATTTGGGTGCTCTGACCTCTCTGGAGTGCCTTTGCGTCCCACGGGTCTGGGATGTGCTCCGACTGGACCTCCAGTGGCAGGTTCCCCCTCGGATCCAGTGGGGCCCGCTGGATCCGTTCCCAGATCTGGGTGTACTCCGGTTACCAATCCACGATCTTCGCCGGGGTTTGGCCCCGTTGCGTCATTCCCAGTGCCATTGATGCCGAACCCATTGTCATTCCCAACTCCTATATGGAGAGGGACCGGCGTCGCTCGACCCCAATGCTGACTGGACCCCAACGACCAGGTCAGAGACAGTGCCTCCTTCCTTTAACAGGCCCTGTGAGGACTTTGGCTGGGGTGGATCTGAGGATCCTTATAGCTACCCCGACCCCCATGAAGGCCCTTTTGCCCAATTGGATTATGACAACCTGTATGAGGAGCTGGCTGACACCAGTGGCCTGGACACCTCACTAGACACTGGCCTGATCTCTCCTCCTAGTGTGGCTACGGAGGAAGAGGCATCCTTTGCTATGGGGGTGAGGAGGGCGGCTGAGGTCCTTGATCTCCAGCTACTCACTGTGAAAGTCAGACCAATGCCTTGATGGAGGTGCTTCAACCAGGGGTATCACACACAGAACCTATACTGCCCTTCAGTGAAGCCTTCTCTGATGTCCTGCTCAGGGACTGGGCCAAACCCTGCACAGGCACACCCTTGCACAGGACGATTGCACGTCACCACCACCCCGCTCCTGGGAACCCAGCTTTTCTCATCCAACACCCTACCGCTGAAAGACTGTTGGTGCAGGCCTCTACTTCCAAGTTCAGTCCCGGCGCGTTCCCTACCACTTTACCGGACAGGGAATCCAAGAGGCTCGATACCTTTGGGAAGAGTATTTTCACTTCCGCCAGCCTTGCACTGCCGTTGGTGGTCACCACATGTCTCTTGGGTCTATATAGCCACACTGTGTGGGACTTGGTTGCACATGTGTTGCCAGTGGTCTCGGAGTAGGACCAAGCCTTCCTGAACCAGGCTATTGCAGATGGCAGGAACGCAGCAAAGTGCATCATCAGATGCAGACTTCACACAACAGACTGGCTGGGCAGGGCCATTGCTTCATCAGTCGCACTTCGCCACCATGCCTGGCTGAGGTCAACTGGCTTTTTGGGGGATGTACAGGCATCTCTTATGGACATGCCCTGCGATGGCACTCACCTGTTTGGGGACAAAGCCAATTCGGCGCTTGAGTGCTTTAAAGAGAGTAGGGTCACCACCCAGTGGTTGGGGTTCGCCTTGGCCCCTTGCCAGCCATACTCTACCTTTTGCTCCATCCGTGGATATGGTAGGGGCTACCAGCTGTATCCTTTCCACCAGAGACACCACGGTCAACACAGTTCCCAACCCTTTCATTGCTGTAGACGTGGCTCTCACAAGTCCCATAGGACCCATGGCCAGAGATCTGCTGAGTCCACTGACCACTCACCCCCTCCAGCTGCAGCCTCAAATTTATTTTATTATGCCCTCACAATAACATGGGCAGCCTGTTTGAAGCAGGATTGGGTACCACCTTCCCCAATGGCAAGCCATAACTTCAGATAAGCGGGTTTTCTAAATTGACTGGCGGGATTACACCCTTCTACTCCTAGAGAGCCCGCCACCGTTGTCAGATCGGCTGATCTCCTTGTTGCGCCAGTGTAGGAAGCTCGCTCTGTATCTACTATACCAAAGTGAGGTATAGCGTGCACAGAGTCCAGTGGAACCCCAAAGGTAGTCAGAGGCAAAGTTAGATAGAACCTTACTCTCTATTTGTGGTAGTGTGATCGAGCAGTAAGGCAGTATCAGAAGACCGTGTTAAGCATTTGTTGTACACACTCAGTCAGCAAATTAATTCACACACTCAAAGACTGAACTTCAGACCAATTGTTTTTGTCTAAAAATATTCTTTTAGTTATTTTATTTCTAGAACCAAGCAAGCCTGGCACAGGTAAGCAATACTTTACAGTAGTAAATGCTGATTGTAAAACAGTTCAATTGCAATTGTAAATGTACTATGGTTTGACTTACAGTATTGTTTCAGAGAAATGCAATCACTTGTAAATACAGTACATAGACTTGAATGGGATTTTCAGTAAAATAGCAGGTAAGTTACTTTTGGATTACTTTTCTTACTCAGTGCTGTATGCCTAGATGCAGCACTGGGACATTTCCTGTAAACAGGTGAGTAAAAGCGTTTTTGTTAAATCGTACAATTTTAAAGAATTTCTTTAGGTTTCAAAACTCCACACTTCGACACTTTTTCCTGAAAAAGTTTCTATGTTATCCTATGGAGGAAAATATGGTTATCGGTTTTTAGGTAAGTATTCGGTAGTGGGAGTTGAGGTTCTTGGGGTAGACTCAGGGGTCCCCCAGGGTCAGTGATGCACTCTTGTTACACCCTCAGCGGCACTAGGGCGGCCGGGTGCAGAGTGTTGAGGCCCAATGTTATCCAATGGGGGATAGGGGGCCTCCGGTTGGTGGCTGCTGGCAAGCAGGCCACTGGGTTGTGGGAGCAAAGCTCCTGGACTTTAGCTCAGGGCAAATGGGGAAACAAATTAGCACCAAAGGTGCACCCTCAGCGGCACTAGAGCGGCCGGGTGCTGTTTCGACGTCGGATGCCCTGTTGTTTCCAATGGAGAGCCTCCGGTTTGCAAAAGCACTGTTGGCAGGGAGACGAAGGACTTCTGGGTGCGACCACCACTTCGAGAGATAAGTTGGGAAGTTAGGGGCTGGTTAGGCACCGTTGGTTTGGGCACACAAGGCCGTGGGGCGTCGGGTGCAGGGGTGCCTTTCGGGGTCAGATCTTCTTACCTGCTCCTGGTCGCGGTTCTGGATTTAGACTGCAGGCGTCGGCTGGAGGCTTGAGGCAGGTCAGGGGTCGCCGGATCTCGGTTCAGGATCGCTGGGGTGACCTCCTCGTGGTGTTTGCCCACACGAGCTCGGGCTGTGGACGGCGGGTGCAGAGTGGGGCGGATTCGCGGTCTCTGGCTGCTGCCAGAGGTTGCAGTTGAACAAATCCGGTGTTCACAGGAGAAGCAGTCTTTGGAAGTGAAGGCAGGCAGGTCCTCCGGGGTTTTTGAGGTTGCTGGCTGCAGGACACACCGGGATTTTGCAGGAGCAGGTTCGAGGGGAGAAAGGCCGGTGGGGCTGGGGCCAAGTCAGTGGGCGTCTTCCTCTTGTTAGCTGCTGCACGGCTGTTCGGTCCTTCTTCTTTTCTTCTTGTTTGTTGTCTGGATCTGAGGAAGCATGGTTCAGGGGTGCCCCTAAATACTAGAATCTGAAAGACACACGTTAGTGACAGATTCCTTACCTTAGAATGTCCCCAGGCGTCAGGCTTGATCCGGAAAGTTTTGCGTAGCAGTACCTCTGCGCGTCGGTAGGCGGCATCGTGCGGCTCCGCGTTCGGCGTCGTGATCGCTGGGATGACGTCGCGGCCAGTACTTAGATGCCGCCCATGCGCGCTGGCGTCAGTTCTTTCTTTTTCCGCGCCAGTAAGCGCAGATCCGTATTGAGCAGTGCCCCAGTCATTTTTTGACTGAATATTTTTGTGACTTTTTGTCCAAGTTTTTCGAGTTGTTTCGACTCCAAAGGTGTCAGTAGGGATGCCCGGCTTCAAGCCATGCGGAGTCTGTAATCGCATGATGTCGATTACGGATCCGCACCGTGAGTGTCTCTTCTGCCTGGGGCGCGGCCACGACCCCCCAGTCGTGCCCCGAGTGTCGGTCCCTCGCCCCGAAGGCTTTGCGAGAGCAGTCTAGAAAGCTCCTCGAGGCCCGGCACTCGGCTCCGCGCCGCTCGAGGTCCCGGTCCCGTGAGAGGTCGAGGGGCCGGTCGCAGAGCCGTCGTCATTCATCGGGGTCGAAGTCTTCGTCCTCAGGTAAGGCGAAGCACAAGAGGTCTAAGAAGCGTCGCTCTAAGACCTCCCCTCGCCGGTCTGTCGACACGGCCGAGGGTCCAGACGGTGCCGCCCCCGCGGCTCCGGGGGTGCCCGCGCAGCCGACACCGGCCTACCCGCCTGTTCCGGGTCCGACGTCGACTCCAGCCGATATTCAGGAGTTCCTGTCGGCCATGGCCCACATCTTCGGGCCTAACGGTTACCCCGGTGCGCCTTCGGGCCCCGCGGGCCCCAGTGGGAGTCCTCCCTCGGCACCACCGGCGGCTCCGGCCCTGGTGTCTCCGGCGGCCCCGGCACTGCAGGACCCCCTCGGATCCAGGCCTGGATCCCGGTCGACGCCGGTTGACCTAACGACACCTCCACCGGCGCCGACCTCACCGGTACCGTTCACGGCGCCGTCCGAGGCCCCGGACGGCGCCGTCCCCAGGTTCTCCCCGGCACCGGACACGGAGCCGGACCGACGTCGCTCGACGCCGATTCCGACGCCGATGGGACCCTTTTTCCCTCATGTCCCTCCTCCTTACTTTTCACCTGTTTTGGAGGACGAGGAGGACTGGGAGGGGTCGGAAGACCCTCTCACAGCTCAATGTGAGCCTTATCAGGACTGGGCTGAGGAACTGGGGGATGCCAGTGGTCTGGACACCTCTCCTGACCTTGGCATGCTGTCTCCTCCTTCCGTGGCTACGGAGGAGGGAGCAAGTTATGCAACGGTGTTGCGTAGGGCGGCTGCGGCCTTGCACCTCGAGCTCCCTACGGTGGCTGTCAGGACTAACCTCCTGATGGAAGTGCTTCAGCCGGCGGCTACCTCTTCGGAGCCACTGCTGCCGTTCAACGACGCACTTTCGGACGTTCTTTTGGGCACCTGGTCCAGGCCCACCACAGGGGCTCCTGTGGACAGGAACGTAGCCCGACGCCATCGCCCGGCCCCACCCCACCCCACCCCCGAGAGCTTGGTTGTCCAAGCCTCTGCCTCTCAGAGCGCCTTCCCTACGGCTCCGCCGGATAGGGAATCCAAAAAACTGGACCAATTTGGGAAGAAGGTTTTTTCTTCCTCCAGTGCTGGCTTGCGGTCCGTGAACACCGCTTGCCTTTTGGGCCGTTACTCCCACTCACTGTGGGATTCGGTGGCGCAGGTGCTGCCCAAGTGTCCTGAGGAGGTCCAGGCACTTCTCTCCCGTGCTGTTGCAGATGGGCGAGACGCAGCGAAGTTCACTATCAGATGTGGCCTAGACACCGCTGACTCGCTAGGCAGATCGCTTGCTACGACACTGGCGCTGCGCCGTCACGCCTGGCTGAGGACCACTGGTTTCTCGGGCGATGTCCAAAAACCCTTATGGACATGCCCTTTGATGGTATCCGCCTTTTTGGCAGTAAGGCAGACAGCGCGCTGGAGCGCTTTAAGGACTCGCGGGCTACGGCCAAGTCCTTGGAACTCCGCCTCGCGCCCTCCGCAGCAGTCTGCTTTTCGCCCCTTTCGTGGCCACGGAAGGGGCGCCCAGTCACGTCCACTGCCCAGCCACCGGCCCGCGCAGCAAACGCCTTCGCGCGGCCAAGGACGTGGCTCCCGCCGAGGCGGGTCGGGTAACCAGCGAGCGGGCCAGGCCACCACCTCTGCCCCGTCCGCGACCTCCAAGCACTCCTAGTCCGTCCTTTCCTGTCCACAGCACGCCAGTGGGGGGCAGGGTTCGCCATCACCTTCCCCACTGGCGCACCATCACATCGGACAGGTGGGTTTTGGACATTGTCCGAAGGGGCTACTCCCTCCCCTTCGAGACTTCCCCTCCGGCCATGCCACCTCAGCAACACCGCATGTCGGGGGACCATTTGGCACTTCTTCGACAGGAAGTTGCGGCCCTCTTGGCCAAGGGGGCCATCGAGCGTGTTCCGACCCCAGAAGTAGGGCGTGGTTGTTATTCCCACTACTTTCTGGTGCCCAAAAAGGACAAGGAGGACATGCGTCCTATCTTGGACCTCCGGAATGTCAATCGCTTCCTCCGGAAGGAGAAGTTTAAAATGCTCACCTTAGCTCAGGTCTTGACTGCCCTCGACCCTGGAGACTGGATGGTAGCGTTGGACTTGCAGGACGCATATTTTCACATCCCCGTCCTGCTGGCCCACCGGCGTTACCTGCGGGCCTCGAGCACTTTGTTCACCGTGCTTCCATTTGGCCTTACCAGCGCCCCTCGGGTGTTCACGAAGGTGATGGCGGTGGTCGCAGCTCATCTGCGCCGGGCAGGGGTTCCAGTCTTCCCCTACCTTGACGACTGGTTGCTGAAGGCGGGCTCGTCCCAGGCAGTTGTCTCCCACCTCCAGACTACGGCCGGACTCCTGCACTCGCTGGGGTTCTCCATCAATGTGCCGAAGTCTCATCTGATTCCTTCTCCACAGCTCCTTTTCATCGGAGCAGTTCTGGACACGACGCAGTTTCGGGCCTATCCTCCCGAACGGCGAGTCCGGGATATTCAGGCTATGATTCCGATCTTTCAGCCTTTATCCTGGGTTTCGGTACGGATGACCCTGAGGCTGCTGGGCCTCATGGCCTCCTGCATCCTGCTGGTCAATCATGCCAGATGGCATATGCGGGCTCTGCAGTGGGACCTGAAGTTCCAGTGGGCGCAGCACCAGGGCAACCTGTCCGATCACGTCCAGATCTCGGAGGGGACTGCAAAACAGTTGCAGTGGTGGCTCTCGAACCGGCAATGGGTCATGGGCAGATCCCTCTCCCTTCCCCAGCCAGAGCACACAGTTGTGACGGACGCGTCCCTTCTGGGATGGGGCGGTCACATGGGAGAGGCGGAGATCAGAGGCCTCTGGTCTCCGGCGGAGTCCCGGCTCCATATCAACCTTCTGGAGCTCCGGGCGATCCGACTTGCACTCAAGGCATTCCTTCCCTCTGTCAAAGGGAAGGTAGTGCAGGTGTTCACAGACAACACCACCGCCATGTGGTACTGCAACAAACAGGGCGGGGTGGGGTCGTGGACCCTCTGTCAGGAGGCTCTGCGCCTCTGGACGTGGCTGGAACATCAGGGCATGTTCCTGATGGTTCAACACCTGGCAGGTTCCCTGAACGCCAGGGCGGACGAACTCAGCCGCAGGTGCATGATGGATCACGAATGGCGTCTTCACTCGGAAGTGGCGCAAGGACTCTTTCTACAGTGGGGAGAGCCTTGGTTAGATCTATTCGCCACCGAAGAGAACGCGCAATGTCATCAGTTCTGCGCGTTGGAATTTCCAAGGCGGCACTCGCTCGGCGACGCTTTTCGTCACGAGTGGAGTTGCGGTCTATTGTACGCCTTTCCGCCTATACCACTTCTACCCAGAGTGTTGAAGAAGATTCGGCACGACCGGGCCCAAGTCATTCTTGTGGCTCCGGACTGGGCTCGAAGAGTTTGGTATCCCGAGCTACTCAGTATGAGCGTAGATCCCCGATCCGTCTGCCTCTTCGGGAGGATCTTCTGTCGCAGCAGCAGGGGACGGTCCTCCACCCGAACCTGTCCAGTCTACACCTGCTTGCGTGGAGATTGAGTGGCGGCAGTTGATTCCTTTCGACTTGCCTCCCGAAGTTTGTGATGTGATTCTGGCAGCCAGGCGTCCCTCCACTAAGGTGGTATACGCCTGCAGGTGGAACAAATTTGTGGCATGGTGCACAGCAAAGGCTGTGAATCCCCTTTCTGCCCCTCTTTCTGAGGTCCTTCTGTTCCTTCTTTCTCTGGCCCAACAGGGTTCTGCCCTGGGTACCATCAAGGGTTATCTTTGTGCTATCTCGGCCTTCCTCAGGCTCCCTGATCAGCCCTCCCTTTTCAAGTCCCCTGTTGTTAACAGGTTCTTAAAAGGCATTACACACCTCTTCCCTCCTGTTCCGTTTGTAATGCCTCAGTGGGACTTGAACTTGGTTCTTACCTTTTAATGTGCGCTCCCTTTGAGCCTCTACATAACTGTCCTCTTCGTCTTATGACTCTGAAGACAGCCTTTCTGGTGGCCATCACCTCCGCTCGGCGGGTGAGTGAGCTCCAGGCTCTATCTTGCAAACCTCCCTTTCTGTCTGTTCATCCAGACAAGGTTGTTCTTCGGACGCGTCCGTCCTTCTTGCCAAAGGTGGTTACTGCCTTCCACATTGGGCAGACCATCACTTTGCCTACCTTCTTTCCGCCTCCGCATCCTTCCAGAGAGGAAGAGAGGCTCCACCGTCTGGACCCAAAACGTGCGCTCTCCTTCTATATCGACCGCACAAAACACTTCCGGGTGGATGACCAGCTCTTTGTTGGCTACGTGGGCGCCAAAAAAGGTCGGGCGGTGCACAAGAGAACCATCTCCCGCTGGGTTACCTTGTGCATCAAGACCTGCTATTCTTTGGCTAAGAAGGAGCCTCCTGTTGGGCTGCGTGCCCATTCCACCAGGGCAACGGCTGCTACCACGGCCTTGGGCCGCGGTGTTCCGCTGCCGGTTATCTGTCAAAGCGATACAAAAGGGGATGATGGACGGAACGTTTGAGCCAATCAAACACTCACCCCCAGTCAACTGATCTGGGTTTAATCCATCATCATTCTTTAGCTCACGCCACCACCCCAGTTCAGACATGGCCATATGCAAATCAGTCTGACCCTGTGCCTCATGGGAACAGTCCAGCCCGAACTGCCACGCCATGTCTTCCCTGGACCGGAAACAAGCATCCTAGGACCGGTTTCTGGCATTCCAGCCGTCATCAGCCAGGCTTGCTTGAATCCAGTGGCAAAGTGAGCAAGGGACCCACGTCTGGGCATACCCCTGCCAACTTAGGGCGAACAAAGCGATACAAAAGGGGATGATGGACGGAACGTTTGAGCCAATCAAACACTCACCCCCAGTCAACTGATCTGGGTTTAATCCATCATCATTCTTTAGCTCACTCCACCACCCCAGTTCAGACATGGCCATATGCAAATCAGTCTGACCCTGTGCCTCATGAGAACAGTCCAGCCCGAACTGCCAAGCCATGTCTTCCCTGGACCGGAAACAAGCATCCTAGGACCGGTTTCTGGCATTCCAGCCGTCATCAGCCAGGCTTGCTTGAATCCAGTGGCAAAGTGAGCAATGGACCCACGTCTGGGCATACCCCCGCCAACTTAGGGCGAACAAAGCGATACAAAAGGGGATGATGGACGGAACGTTTGAGCCAATCAAACACTCACCCCCAGTCAACTGATCTGGGTTTAATCCATCATCATTCTTTAGCTCACTCCACCACCCCAGTTCAGACATGGCCATATGCAAATCAGTCTGACCCTGTGCCTCATGGGAACAGTCCAGCCCGAACTGCCAAGCCATGTCTTCCCTGGACCGGAAACAAGCATCCTAGGACCGGTTTCTGGCATTCCAGCCGTCATCAGCCAGGCTTGCTTGAATCCAGTGGCAAAGTGAGCAAGGGACCCACGTCTGGGCATACCCCCGCCAACTTAGGGCGAACAAAGCGATACAAAAGGGGATGATGGACGGAACGTTTGAGCCAATCAAACACTCACCCCCAGTCAACTGATCTGGGTTTAATCCATCATCATTCTTTAGCTCACTCCACCACCCCAGTTCAGACATGGCCATATGCAAATCAGTCTGACCCTGTGCCTCATGGGAACAGTCCAGCCCGAACTGCCAAGCCATGTCTTCCCTGGACCGGAAACAAGCATCCTAGGACCGGTTTCTGGCATTCCAGCCGCGTTCAGCCAGGCTTGCTTGAATCCAGTGGCAAAGTGAGCAAGGGACCCACGTCTGGGCATACCCCCGCCAACTTAGGGCGAACAAAGCGATACAAAAGGGGATGATGGACGGAACGTTTGAGCCAATCAAACACTCACCCCCAGTCAACTGATCTGGGTTTAATCCATCATCTGGCAGCTACGTGGGCCTCGCTGCACACGTTTACAAAGCATTACTGCCTTGACAGTCAGGTCCGGAGGGACGGCTTCTTTGGCCGTTCTGTCCTCCAGGACTTCCTTGTCTGATCTTTGTTCGCAGACCCACCACCTGGGTTGGTATTGCTGGGGTATCTATTCTAAGGTAAGGAATCTGTCACTAACGTGTCTCTTTCAGATGCACAGTTACTAACTTGTGTAACGATATATCTGTAAGAGACAGTAGTTAGTGACAGATTCCTACCGCCCACCCATCCTCCCCGTTCTGCGAACTGATTTCTAGGGTTAAGGACATCCCTTTCAGGGCCCTAGTATTTTTCAGACACCTATGTCAGCTTCTTGCATGGCTCTGCGTTCCTGGCGCGGAAAGTCGTGTACAGAACTGACGTCAGCGCGCAGGGGCGGCGTCTAAGTACTGCCCGCGACGTCATCCCGGCGATCACGACGCCGACGACGGACGCGGAGCCGCACGACGCCGCCTACCGGCGCGCAAGGGTACTGCAACGCAAAAACTTTCCGGATCCAGCCTGACGCCTGGGGATATTCTAAGGTAAGGAATCTGTCACTAACTACTGTCTCTTACAGATGTATCGTTACACAAGTTAGTAACTTGTGCTTTAGGGGCGTTACAGATAGGTAAAAGGCAGGGACCAATGGGTCCCTTCCCTGGGGTGGGTACACCCCCTTTTACGCCGCCCTCCAGTGGGAGGGGGGCATGTGCCTGTCCCTGGTTGGCTGAGTCTCCCCATCTTCAAGATGGCGTGGACTGAGAGTTGTGCTTCACCTCGCCTCCCCCACCTGAGGGGTGGAGTTGGCAGAGGTGGGCACACCTCTCTTCCTCACTTGTTTTTCCCGCCGGTTCTCCCGCCCAATGTGGGGTCAGAACCAGTGGGGACCAGTTGCTGAAAGCAGCAAGTGGCCTGGGGAAGCTCACAAAGGCGACAAGCCTTTGAAGCTTCCCCTTCGTGAACCCTACCCATCCTGGGGGAGAAGGCTTGGCACCTCGTCCCAGGATGTGCATTGTTTCAGGCCCCAGAGAGCAGCAGGCTCTCGATCCAGGGGTCCAGAAACATGTCTGGTGGTGGCAGCTGAAAGCAGCCACTCAGCCAGGACACTAGAGGTGGGTTAGTTTTCAGGGGGCATCTCTAAGATGCCCTCTGTGTGTATTTTTCATTAAATCCCACACTGGCATCAGTGTGGGTTTAATGTGCTGAGAAGTTTGATACCAAACTTCTCAGTTTTCAGTGTAGCCATTATGGTGCTGTGGAGTTCGTAATGACAAACTCCCAGCACCATATACTCTTAATGGCAGCACTGCACTTACAATGTCTAAGAATGGACTTAGACACTGTATGGGTGCAGGGCTCATGCACCTGTACCCTCACCACTGGTATAGTGCACCCAGCTAGAGGGGTGACTGACCTATGCCAGGGCAGTGGGTTGTAGGCATGGCATGTCGACTCTTCACTTTGTTCTGCACCAAAACACGCAGCCTGCAAAGGCAGTGTGTGAGTGTAGTGGTACAGGACCTCTAAGGGTGGCATAATAAGTGCTGCAGCCCTTAGAGGCCTTCTCTGGTCACAGTGCCCTGGGTACCTGTGGTACCATTTACCAGGGACTGACCTGTGGCCAGAGATGCCAATTGGGTTTAGGCTTCAATGCAGTTTTAGGGAAAGAACATAGGCCCTGGGTACCTGATTAGCAGGAGCCCAGGGCACACTCAGTCAAAGTACATCAGCAATTCAGCAAAAAGTGGGGTCAACCATGCAGAAAGAGGGCACTTTCTCACAGCCAGGAAGTGCAGGCTCTTTTGGCCAAATGAGCCATTAAGAGAGGGACGGCATGAGAAGTAGGGCGTGGTTGCTTTTTCCACTACTTTCTGGTGCCAAAGAAGGACTGAGGCCTCCTCCCCATCCTAGATCAGCGCCCTCTAAATGCCTTCCTGAGGAAGGAGAAATTCAAGATGCTAACACGTGCCCAGGTTGTGTCTGCATTAGGCCCCGGAGACTGTATGGTAGTATTGGACCTGCAGGAAGCATATTTTCAGATCCCTGTCCTGCAGGCCCATCACATTCCCAGCGGTTCACAATGGGCTAGGTGCATTTCCATTCGCTGTGCTTCCCTTTGATCCCACTATTATCCCTCGTGTTTTACCGGAGATGATGGTTATGGTCGTAGCACATTGTCAGTGGTCCCAATCTTCCCCTACCTTGACGACTGGCTGATGAAGACAAGCTAACTAAGATAGTCGTCACCCACCTCCAAACTATGGCAGACCTTCTGCTTTCGCTGGGATTCACTATCAACATGCCGAAGTAACACCTGATTCCTTCTTAGATGCTCCCTTTCATCAGAGCCATTCTGGACACAGTGCAATTTAATTCCTATCCTCTAGAGTGGAAAGTCCAGGACATTCGGGCAATGATCCCGATGTTTTGACCTCAGTCCTGGATTTCGGTGTGAGTGACTGTAGGAAAGTAGGATCTGCTTTCATGAGTACCCCCACTTTTTGCTGCTGTCAGTAGTTTATTTTACCAGTGGTGCTGGGATCCTGCTAATCAGGACCCCAGCCACTGTGCTTCCTCCCTAAATTTGTCATGGTAAGTACTTTGGTACCTCCACAATTGGCTACTGGCATATCCATGTAGGTCCCTATTATATGGTACAAAGGTACCCAGGGCATAGGTACACCAGGGGTCCCCCATGGGCTGCAGCATGTATTATGCCACCCATGAGAGACTACTCAAACTGTGACTACAGGCCTGCCATTGCAGCCTGTGTAGGCTGGTGCTAGCACCACTTACCACAGATATGTTTTCTTATATCTGAGGTCACAACACTTAAAACCTATAAGTCACCCCTAAGGCAGGCCTTTCAATCCCGAAGGCAGGGTGCTGGGTTTTAAGTGTGAGGGTTCCCTGCATGAGCAGGACACCCCATACAAACCCCGAAGTTGATTCTCCAGGTTTTGTAAGTGCGGTCAGCCATTTTGATACATATAGCGGCCATGCATCATTATGCAATGGCTAACTATATATTGGCTGTGCTGAACCTGATGTTTGGTATCAAACATGTTGGAATCATACCCCAACACCATTACCGGTGTTGGAAGTATGATTGCATGCACTGGGGGGCTCCTCCGGGAAGCCCCCAGTACTCCTGGTAACAGCCTTCCAGGGTCTGCCAGCAAACTAGTGCTGCTGCTGACCCCAGACTTGATTCTGCCCTGCTGCTGCTGAGAGGAGCTCGAGCAGGGGAAGGTACAATAATAGGTTTCCTGTCACAGGGAGGTGTGACCACCTCCCAGACAGGACTTAGTGTATTGGGCTGGGTGGGGGCGCTTGCCAGCGCCACCAGACTGCTTTGAAGGGCACGTTTGGTACCCTCCTTGCATACTCTAGTTAGAACCAGTTCTGGGAGCCCTAGGCTCCCACTCTGGCCTGAAACTGGGCATAGGACATGGGAGTATCCTCCCCTCTGTCCCGCCCCTCCTCTGGGAAGGACCCCTGAGTCGTCCTAACCCCTTTCTTAGGGTATAAAAGGGCTTACCTGTGGGTGAGTCCTCAGAATCGTCATGGGACAAGACACAAGCCTGAAACCAGGTCACTCTTTGACTGTCTGGACACTTGGACTACGCTGGACTTCGCCTGGAACCGAGACTGCATCAAGGAAGACTCCTGCTGCTCATGGTCTCGCTGTTTTGCAAGTCTTCTTCGTCGTCAGTGTCTGTGCTTCATCCAGGATTTTCAACAGACCTATGGGCATCAAGGCCACCCTGCTGCTCCTGATGTCCCACGTACTTCGAAACGCTCAGCAACACAGGTGGTGGTTCTGCAAATCGAGGCCTGACCTATTCTCTCTGCAATTTTGAGGCCAGTATCCCTCGTTGGAACCGCTGGGACTGAACCCCTGTGCACCGCATCGACTAGCCGTTGCCAAGGCTTGTTAGCTCTGCACTCCAGAGACCTTCGGGCTACAAGAAGCTCCAGCATCTCTTCCTGCCAAGATCTTCGTCCTCACCACATTCTCTGCATCGTGGGCCTTCTTCTTTGATGAGCTGCTCGAGGTCCTCTTGCCACTCCTGTGCCTATGGCCTGTGGGTCCTCTCAATGGTCTTCTCTTGCTTCAGTGGGCTCCCCTGCTGCTCAGGGCCTGCTCTGACTCTCCTGTTCTTGGTGAGTCCCTTGGGCCTTGCTGGTCCTCATGTTGCTCCTTCATCATTTTCTATGTCTGTTGGTTTCTGCTGGTTAAGGCTAGTTGGTGCTCCCGCCAGACCCCAACCCCCTCGTTCTCGACTTCGGACGTGGGACAGCTCGTGAATGGCTCCTGGTCTTCCTCAGCATCTCCTGGTCCTCACTGCTGCAGCGACAAGGTCACAGTCATCACTCCTGCATCTTCCGTCATCGGTGGTCATTGCTCTTCTGTGCCTCCTGGTCACCTCTGAGTGGCATAGACTCTGTCCACTCTGCTTGCAGGTTCTTCTTTTCAAGAATCTACCCTTTGATTCCACCAGACTCTTGCGCAGTCTTTGCCAGCGGCATCTTTTCTGAAGTCCTCCATTGTGGTCTATGGCAGTTTCCGATGTCACTTTGCACCGGCTTTCCTGGTGTAGGTATCCTGGTTCCTGGGGTATCCACGGGTGGGGTGACTCCCCAACCTTCTGTCTTCCACTGGGTTTCTTCAGGGTCAACTGGGAAGGGTCCTTCTTCAAAACTGCAACCGCAACTTTCCCCTTGACTTCTATTGAGTATGCGGCTGTGTTCCCACTCTGCACACAGCCTCCGTGGGGTTCCTGGATACTTACCTTGGGTGGTTCCTTGGGTCCCCAGCTCTTCTGAGTCTCCTGGTCCAAGTCCCGACTTTGGTTGCAATTTGCATTCCTCTTTCTTAATATATGGTTTTGTCTCCCCCTAAACACCACTGTGTATTGTGCTTACTTACCTGTTTGCAATTGAAGTATTGTGTGTATTTGTGTTGATATCTCCGGGTAGGAGATATACCAACGTGTTAGTGAGTGTTCCATAATAAATAGACATCTTTTTTTATAAATACACTGTATGGTTCTTTTTCATTTAACCTACACTACATGATTAGATCTGGCAAAACAAGCTGCTTAACACTCCTCATGAACTAAGCTTGAAGGCTGCTCTCCACATCTACCACTTAGAGAGATTTCTATGGTTGTCTAAGACCACTAAAATCCCCATAAGGGTTGTCTGGATTAGTGCAAGGATATTCACTTAAATAAGTGTGCACAATATACTAAGCCAACCTCCTACACTGACTTTGAGTCTGTTTGGTCTGATGCCATCCTGAAGTAGAAGCTGAAGTCACAATGAACACAGCATGAGGAGAACATGGTCCAGATTTCGAAGGAGACTGCAAAAGACCTGCAGTGGTGGCAAACAGACCGCAATTCAATCAATCAATCAATCAGGGAATCATAAAGCACGCTACTCACCCGCGAGGGTCTCAAGGCGCTGGAGGGGGATGGGGGGGAGGGAGGCAGCTCCGGTCAGTCAATGGCCAGGTCTTGAGGGTCTTACTGAAGATGTCCAGAGAGGGGGCGCGTCTGATGTCGATCGGGAGCTCGTTCCAGGTCTTGGCCGGGATGTAGGAGAAGGCTCTTCCACCCGTTCTGGCTCTGCGGATGCGGGGGTTTCGGCGAGGGCGAGGTCGGTGGATTGGAGGTTTCTCTTGGGTACGTGGAAGGAGATTCTTTCGTTGAGGTATTGGGGTCCGGTGTTGTGGAGGCATTTGTAGGCGTGGGTGAGTATCTTGAAGGTTACTCTCTTCTCGACTGGGAGCCAGTGGAGGTCTCGCAGGTGTTGAGAGATTTGTTCTTGCCGAGGACGAGTCTGGCTGCGGTGTTCTGTATGGTCTGGAGTTTGCGGAGCAGAGACTTGTTGATTCTGGCATAGAGGGCGTTTTCGTTGTCCAGTCTGCTGGTTATGAGTGCGTGGGTGACGGTCTTTCTTGATTCGGGGGGGATCCATTTGAAGGTCTTGCGAAGGATGCGGAGGGTGTTGAAGCAGGTGGAGGCAACGGCGTTGACCTGTCGGGTCATGGAGAGGGAGAAGTCAAGTATGATGCCAAGGTTCCGGGCGTGGTCCATGGTGGTGGGCGGGCTGCCGAGGGCGGTGGGCCCTCGGCAGCCCGCCGATCGGTGGGTCAATGTAAAAAATTAGAAAGGAAATGGCGACTGGACTATTCCCCCTCCAGTAAAACTGCATATAGAGAAGCGATAAAGACCTACAAAAATGAAATCTGAAAGAGACACGTTAGTGACAGATTCCTTACCTTAGAATATCCCCAGGCGTCAGGCTGGATCCGGAAAGTTTTGCGTAGCAGTACCCTTGCGCGTCGGTAGGCGGCGTCGTGCGGCTCCGGCGTCGGGATCGCCGGGATGACGTCGCGGCCAGTACTTAGACGCCGCCCATGCGCGCTGACGTCAGTTCTTTCTTTTTCCGCGCCAGTAAGCGCAGATCCGGAGAGAGCAGTGCCCCAGTCATTTTTTGACTGAACTGTTTGTGATTTTTTGTCACTTTTTTCTCGAGTTGTTCGACTCCAACGGTGTCAGTAGGGATGCCCGGCTTCAAGCCATGCGACGCCTGTGGTCGAATGATGTCGATCACGGACCCGCATCAGGATTGTCTCTACTGCCTCGGGCGCGACCACGACTCCAAGTCGTGCCCTGACTGTCGGGCCTTGCATCCGAAGGCTTTGCGAGAGCGGTCTCGAAAGCTCCTCGAGGTCCGGCAGTCGGCTCCGCGCCAATCCAAGCCCCGGTCACGAGAGAGGTCGAGGGGCCGGTCGCGGAGTCCTCATCGTTCTTCGGAGTCAAAGTCTTCGCACTCCTCCGGTAAGTCAAAGCACAAGAAGTCGAAGAAGCGTCATCGCTCGACGACTTCCCCTCGCCGGTCGCGCGACTCGGCTCAGGGTCCCGACGGCACCGTCCCCGCGGCTCCGGGAGTGCCTGTGGAGCCGCCGCCGCATTACCCGCCCTTCCCGGGTTCGGCGGTGACTCCGGCCGAAATACAGGAGTTCCTGTTGGCCATGGCCCGCCTCTTCGGGCCTAAAGGTCCCCCCGGTGCGCCTTCGGGCCCCGCGGGCCCTAGTGGGGTTCCTCCTGCGGCTCCGCCGGCGCCGCCAGCAACACCAGCCCCGGCCTCGGCTCCGGTCCCGGCTCCGGTGCTGCCGCAACCCCGGTCGACGCCCGTTGACCTCACAACACCTCCACCGGCGTCGCTTTCCCCGGTGCCGTTCACGACGCCACCCGGGGCTCCAGGCGGCGTCGTCCCCAGGTTCTCTCCGGATCCGGACTCGGCGACGGACCGACGTCGATCGACGCCGGCTCCGGTGCCGCTGGGACCTTGGGTCCCACCTGTCCCTCCTCCTTACATTGACCCTGATTTGGAGGACGAAGAGACCTGGGAGGGGTCTGAGGACCCTCTCACTGCCCAATGTGAGTATGATCAGGACTAAGCTGAGGAACTTGGGGATGCCAGTGGTCTGGACACCTCTCCTGACATTGGCATGCTGTCTCCTCCTTCCGTGGCAACGGAGGAGGGAGCAAACTTTGCTACGGTGTTGCGTAGGGCAGCTGAGGTCCTGCACCTCCAGTTACCTACAGTGGCTGTCAGGACTAACATCCTGACGGAAGTGCTTCAGCCGGCGGCTACCTCCTCGAAGCCACTGCTGCCGTTCAACGATGCACTTTCGGACGTTCTTTTGGGCACCTGGTCCAAGCCCACCACAGGGGCTCCTGTGGATAGGAACGTAGCCCGATGCCATCGCCCTGCTCCGGGCGACCCCCTGTTCCTTTCCCAACACCCCACCCCTGAGAGCTTGGTTGTCCAAGCCTCTGCCTCTCAAAGCGCCTTCCCTACCGCTCCCCCGGATAGGGAATCCAAAAAACGGGATCAATTTGGGAAGAAAGTTTTTTTTTCCACCAGTGCTGGCTTGAGGTCTGTCACTAGGCAGATCGCTTGCGACGACAGTGGCGCTGCGCCGTCACGCCTGGCTTAGGATCACTGGTTTCTCGGGCGATGTCCAAAACACACTTATGGACATGCCCTTTGATGGTGTCGGCCTTTTCGGCAACAAAGCAGACCATGCGCTGGAGCGCTTTAAGGACTCGCGGGCTACAGCTAGGTCCCTGGGCCTTTCCGCTGTGCGCCCTCCGCAACAGACCGCTTTTCGCCCCTTTCGTGGCCACGGAAGGGGCGCCCAGTCACGTCCGCTGCCCAGCCACCGGCCCGCGCAGCAGGTGTCTACGCGTGGCCGAGGACGTGGCTCCCGCCGAGGCGGGCCGGGTAACCAGCGTGCGGGTCAAGCCACCACCTCCGACCCGTCCGCGGCCTCCAAGCCCTCCTAGTCCATCCTTTCAGGTCCACAGCACGCCAGTGGGGGGCAGGGTTCGCCATCACCTTCACCACTGGCGTGCCATCACATCGGACAAGTGGGTCTTGGACATTGTCCGAAGGGGCTACTCCCTCCCCTTCGAGACTACCCCCCAGCCATGCCACCTCAATACCACCGCATGTCGGGGGATCATTTAGTACTTCTTCAAAAGGAAGTTGCGGCCCTCTTGTCCAAGGGGGCCATCGAGCGCGTTTCGAACCCAGAAGTAGGGCGTGGTTGTTACTCCCACTACTTTCTGGTGCCCAAAAAGGACAAGGAGGACATGCGTCCTATCTTGGACCTCCGGAACGTCAATCGCTTCCTCCGGAAGGAGAAGTTTAAGATGCTCACCCTAGCTCAGGTCTTGACTGCCCTCGACCCTGGATGGTAGCATTGGACTTGCAGGACGCATATTTTCACGTCCCCGTCCTGCCGGCCCACCGGCGTTACCTGCGGTTCACGGTAGGCTTCGAGCATTTTCAGTTCACCGTGCTCCCCTTTGGCCTTACCAGCGCCCTTCGGGTGTTCACGAAAGTGATGGCGGTGGTCGCAGCTCATCTGCGCCGGGCAGGGGTTCCAGTCTTCCCCTACCTCGACGACTGGTTGTTGAAGGCGGGCTCGTCCCAGGTAGTCGTCTCCCACCTCCAGACTACGGCCGAACTCCTGCACTCGCTGGGGTTCTCCATCAACGTGCCGAAGTCGCACCTGATTCCTTCTCCACAGCTCCTTTTCATCGAAGCAGTTCTGGACACGACGCAGTTTTGGGCCTATCCTCCCGAACGGCGAGTCCGGGATATTCAGGCTATGATTCCGATCTTTCAGCCTCTATCCTGGATTTCGGTACGGATGTTTTTTAAACAAAAGAGGGGGGACAATGGGCTTTTGGGGAGGTCCACGTACATGCCCTGATATACTGTGAAAATTAGAGTACGGAGTTCCTCAGTGGGTCATAGAACACAAATGGAGGTGATGTATGGTGATGACCATCCCGGTTGCAGAGGAGCGGGGTAGGTCAACCACTGGGCTTCTTCTTGGAGCAGACACAACATTACGTGTGTCTTTTTCCTGCTGCAACTGATGAAGCACGATCTTACAAAGTTGAGGTTGGCTTCTCACCTGCGGATAATACTCCCGTAGAACCACTGTATGGTATGTAGTTGCCCACATTACCATTAATTTGTAGATAGTTCTTCACAGACGGTCCTGAGGAATCGCCACAGATCATTCGTGACTACCAGGCGAGAAACATGTCGACCACCTAGGAGTAGAGCGCACTTCCGACACATTGTAGCCAGATTGTCGCCTCTCCCATATTCTTTTTAATCAGGCTAGGGTCCTCCCTGAATAAAGTCATTTAGAGGAATCCCACCCCTGTTTTAATCTGCACACTTCACTTTGACATCTACACATACTAGCCCCTTACACCCACTGCACCTATACGGCAAGGAACAAAAGATCTCCGCCAAAGAGCCCCTTTATGGGTGCCCGTCGGGTATTGCAGCGCCGACCCGACGAGGAGCAGGCCCATATGATGAAGCATGACACCTAGCTTGCCGGGTGTGTGAGGGCCCTAGTTCCGAAAGGAGGAATTCCCTTCCAGATAGTATTTCGGTCCAACCTTTCACCATACATCACCTCCATTTGTGTTCTATGACCCACTGAGGAACTCCGTACTCTAATTTTCACAGTATTTTGGTACGGATGACGCTGAGGCTGCTGGGCCTCATGGCCTCCTGCATCCTGCTGGTCGATCATGCCAGATGGCATATGCGGGCTCTGCAGTGGGACCTGAAGTTCCAGTGGGCGCAGCATCAGGGGAACCTGTCCGATTACGTCCAGATCTCGGAGGGGACTGCAAGACAGTTGCAGTGGTGGCTCTCGAACCGGCAATGGGTCATGGGCAGATCCCTCTCCCTTCCCCAGCCAGAGCACACGGTTGTGACGGACGCGTCCCTTCTGGGATGGGGCGGTCACATGGGAGAGGCGGAGATCAGAGACCTCTGGTCTCCGGCGGAGTCCCGGCTCCATATCAACCTTCTGGAGCTCCGGGCGATCCGACTTGCACTCAAGGCATTCCTTCCCTCTGTCAAAGGGAAGGTAGTGCAGGTGTTCACAGACAACACCACCGCCATGTGGTACTGCAACAAACAAAGCGGGGTGGGGTCGTGGACCCTATGTCAGGAGGCTCTGCATCTCTGGACATGGCTGGAACATCAGGGCATATTCCTGATGGTTCAACACCTGGCAGGTTCCCTGAACTCCAGGGCGGATGAACTCAGCCGCAGGTGCATGATGGATCACGAATGGCATCTTCACTCGGAGGTGGCGCAATGACTCTTTCTACAGTGGGGAGAGCTTTGGTTAGATCTATTCGCCACCGAAGAGAACGCACAATGTCATCAGTTCTGCGCGTTGGAATTTCCAAGGCGGCACTCGCTCGGCGACGCTTTTCGTCGCGAGTGGAGATGCGGTCTGTTGTACGCTTTTCCGCCTATACCACTTCTACCCAGAGTGTTGAAGATTCGGCGCGACCGGGCCCAAGTCATTCTTGTGGCTCCGGACTGGGCTCGAAGAGTTTGGTATCCCGAGCTACTCAGTATGAGCGTCGATCCCCCGATCCGTCTGCCTCTTCGGGAGGATCTTCTGTCGCAGCAGCAGGGGACGGTCCTCCACCCGAACCTGTCCAGTCTCCACCTCCTTGCGTGGAGATTGAGCGGCGGCAGTTGATTCCTTTCGACTTGCCTCCCGAAGTTTGTGATGTGATTCTGGCAGCCAGGCGTCCCTCCACTAAAGTGGTATACGCCTGCAGGTGGAACAAGTTTGTGGCATGGTGCACAGCAAAGCCTGTGAATCCCCTTTCTGCCCCTCTTTCTGAGGTTCTTCTGTTCCTTCTTTCTCTGGCCCGACAGGGTTCTGCCCTGGGTACCATCAAGGGCTATCTTTGTGCAATCTCGGCCTTCCTCAGGCTTCCTGATCAGCCCTCCCTTTTCAAGTCCCCTGTTGTTAACAGGTTTCTTAAAGGCTTTACACACCTCTTCCCTCCTGTTCCGTTTGTAATGCCTCAGTGGGACTTGAACTTGGTTCTTACCTTTTTAATGTGCGCTCCCTTTGAGCCTCTACATAACTGTCCTCTTCGTCTTCTCACTCTGAAGACAGCCTTTCTGGTGGCCAGCACCTCCGCTCGGCGGGTGAGTGAGCTCCAGGCTCTTTCGTGCAAACCTCCCTTTCTGTCTGTCCATCCAGACAAGGTTGTTCTTAGGACGCGTCCGTCCTTCTTGCCAAAGGTGGTTACTGCCTTCCACATTGAGCAGACCATCACTTTGCCCACCTTCTTTCCGCCTCCGCATCCTTCCAGAGAGGAAGAGAGGCTCCACCGTCTGGACCCAAAACGTGCGCTTTCCTTTTACCTCAACCGCACACAACAGTTCCGGGTGGATGACCAGCTCTTTGTTGGCTACGTGGGCGCCAAAAAGGTCGGGCGGTACACAAGAGGACCATCTCCCGCTGGGTAATCTTGTGTATCAAAGCCTGCTATTCTTTGGCTAAGAAGGAGCCCCCTGTTGGGCTACGTGCCCATTCTACCAGGGCGACAAATGCAAAAACAACAATTGATGGACAGAATGCAGAACAATGTCATACATTCACCCCAGTACAAAGATCTGGGCCTAAATCCATCGTTTTTTTGCTCACCATGCCATTCCAGTTTGGACCCAGCCATATGCAAATCAGTCTTGACCTTGCGCCCAATGGGAACAGTCCAGCCCGAACTGCCAGGCCAGGTCCTCCCTGGACTGGAAACAAGCATCCTAGGACCGGTTTCGGGCTTTCAGCCCTCATCAGCCAGGATAGCTTGACTCCAGTGGCATGGAGAGCACGGGACCCACGTCTGGGCATACCCGTCCCACTCGGGGTGACAAATGCAAAAACAACAATTGATGGACAGAATGCAGAACAATGTCATACATTCACCCCAGTACAAAGATCTGGGCCTAAATCCATCGTTTTTTTGCTCACCATGCCATTCCAGTTTGGACCCAGCCATATGCAAATCAGTCTTGACCCTGCGCCCAATGGGAACAGTCCAGCCCGAACTGCCAGGCCAGGTCCTTCCTGGACTGGAAACAAGCATCCTAGGACCGGTTTCAGGGTTTCACCCCTCATCAGCCAGGATAGCTTGACTCCAGTGGCATGGAGAGCACGGGACCCACGTCTGGGCATACCCGTCCCACTCGGGGTGACAAATGCAAAAAGAACGGTTGATGGACAGAATGCAGAACAATGTCATACATTCACCCCAGTACAGAGATCTGGGCCTAAATCCATCGTTTTTTTGCTCACCGTGCCATTCCAGTTTGGACCCAGCCATATGCAAATCAGTCTTGACCCTGCGCCCAATGGGAGGACCTGACTTGGCAGTTCGGTCTGGACTGTTCCCATGGGGCACAGGGTCAAGACTGATTTGCATATGGCTGGGTCCATCATCCCTTTTGGTATCGCTTTGTTCGCCCTAAGTTGGCAGGGTATGCCCAGACGTGGGTCCCTTGCTCACTTTGCCACTGGATTCAAGATAGCCTGGCTGATGAGGGTTTTGAACCCGAAACCGGTCCCAGGATGCTTGTTTCCGGTCTAGGGAAGACATGGCTTGGCAGTTCGGGCTGGACTGTTCCCATGAGGCACAGGGTCAGACTGATTTGCATATGGCCATGTCTGAACTGGGGTGGTGGAGTGTGCTAAAGAATGATGATGGATTAAACCCAGATCAGTTGACTGGGGGTGAGTGTTTGATTAGCTCAAACGCTCCGTCCATCATCCCTTTTGGTATCGCTTCATTCTACCAGGGCAACAGCTGCTACCACGGCTTTGGGCCGTGGTGTTCCGCTACAGGATATATGTCAGGCAGCTACGTGGGCCTCGCTGCACACGTTTACCAAGCATTACTGCCTTGACAGCCAGGTCCGGAGGGACGGCTTCTTTGGCCGCTCTGTCCTCCGTGACTTCCTTGTCTGAATCTGTTCGCAGACCCACCACCGGGGTTGGTATTGCTGGGGTATCTATTCTAAGGTAAGGAATCTGTCACTAACGTGTCTCTTTCAGATGCACAAGTTACTAACTTGTGTAACGATATATCTGTAAGAGACAGTAGTTAGTGGCAGATTCCTTACCGACCCACCCATCCTCCCCGTTCTGCGAACTGATTTCTAGGGTTAAGACATCCCTTTCAGGGCCCTAGTATTTTTTCAGACACCAATGTCAGCTTCTTGCATGGCTCTGCGTTCCTGGCGCGGAAAGTCGTATACAGAACTGACGTCAGCGCGCATGGGCGGCATCTAAGTACTGGCCGCGACGTCATCCCGGCGAACCCGTCGCCGACGACGGACGCGGAGCCGCACAACGCCGCCTACCGACGCTCAAGGGTACTGCTACGCAAAACTTTCCGGATCCAGCCTGACGCCTGGGGATATTCTAAGGTAAGAATCTGTCACTAACTACTGTCTCTTACAGATATATCGTTACACAAGTTAGTAACTTGTGCATTAAAACCGCACAATCGACCTTCTTCGAAGAAAAAATTAATGCAGCTGCTTATAGGCCTAAAGAAATATATCGCATTGCGAAAACCCTTCTTAAGCTCCCAGAAAAAACCCCAAATTTCATCAATGCGCAAATCTGCTGCAATAACCTGGCCGAGTTCTTCTTCCAAAAAATACAAACCATTTATACCTCCTTTTCCCCCACTCAGACTGACCTTCCGCTCACCAAATCACTTGAATCAGGGACCCAGCCCCTGGCCACACTCGAATCCCTCCCCCCACTTAATCCCACCATGTTAGAATCCATTATGCATCAAGTGAAATCCGGCTCCCCCAACGACCCGGCTCCCCCGCGCACCCTGCTGTCAGCCACTGACAACGTCCTTCCCACCATATTTGACCTGCTTAATGCCTCCCTGTCCGCAGGTACTGTCCCGCTTCCCTGGAAGCGGGCCATGGTTAAAGCCCTCCTTAAAAAAACCCAATCTAGACCAAGATAACCCTAGTAACTATCGACCGATCTCCCTGTTGCCCTGGCTGAGCAAGATCTTGGAGAAAAATGCCAACATAGTGTTGGCAGAGTTCCTCGAGACCAACCACCTGCTCGACCCCTCCCAGACAGGATTCCATCCCATGCATGGGACCGAAACCGCTCTGGTTGCAGTGACGGATGAGGCCAGGAAGATCCTGGATCAGGGAGGATCTGCAGCAATCATCCTCCTTGACCTAAGTGCCGCCTTCGACACTGTAAGCCACAACATCTTACTACATCGACTCACCAGTTTAGGAGTCTCAGGAAAAGCAATTGCTTGGTTTGAATCCTTCCTTTCAGACCGCTCCTTCCAGGTTTTTGAGGGTGACATCACCTCCCCCAGCAAGCCTCTTGGCTGAGGTGTGCCAAAGGGCTCTTCTTTGAGCCCTACGCTATTTAATATATATATGAGCCCACTAGCTGAGATAGTCAGTCCGTTCAGGATAAAAATCATCACCTATGCTGACGACACTCAGCTAGTGGTGGCTCTCAATCAGCCACACACCGCGCATAACAGCCTGAGGGACTGCTTAGAAGAAGTGACCAAATGGATGACATCGTCATGTCTTAAACTGAATGGAGACAAAACTGAGCTGATGCTCTTAGGCAACCCCCCCACGCTCACGATCAACTCATTGTGGCCCACCTGCCTTGGCCCTGCTCCCACGCCAAAGGACACAATCAAGAGCCTGGGCATCTGGTTGGATAAGTCCCTTAATTTCAATTGTCAAGCAGCCAAACTATCAGCCACTTGCTTTGGTCTACTCAGGCTTCTGCGGAAGATTCTCCCCTTACTGCCTTTCCAAGCGAGACAGATTATGGTCCAGGGTCTCATTCTGTCTCGTCTGGATTTCGGGAACGCCCTCTACTTAGGGGTCCCCCAAACCACCTTGCGCAAGCTCCAGATCATACAAAACTGTGCTGCCCGAACACTGCTCCAGATCCCCCGTCGACTTCCAGTCAAACCCGGACTAAAGAGCCTTCACTGGCTCCCAGTCAGGGAAAGAATCGAATTTAAGACCCTGTGCATCGCCCACCGAGCGTTCTGGAAAACAGGTGCTGTCATCAATCATTCACTGATCACCCCCTACCACCCGAACAGACAGCTCAGATCAGCATCCTCTCTCCTCACGACAGTACCCAGGATCAAGAGAGCCAGATGTGGGGGCCGGTCGTTCTCCTATAACTCAGCCAAACTTTGGAACTCCCTCCCCTTCCATCTGCGATCAGAGCCCAACTTACTTCTGTTCCGTAAACACTTAAAAACCCTGCTTTTTAATAAACCTGAATAACCTTCAATTGTTTTTTCTGTACGCGTTGTCCGTAGCGCTAGGACGCCTGAGGGTAGCTATCGCGCTTAATAAATGGTCTTTTCATTTCACCAGGTGTGGTCCCATGCGGTGGGAGAGGGTCCGCGGATGAAGTCCTGTGTCTTCTCCGAGTTGAGCTTCAGGCACCTGCTGCTCATCCACAATGCAACGTACTTTATTCCTTCCTGGAAGCTGAGTCTGGTGGTGACGGGGTCCTTGGTGAGGGAGAGGATGTGCTGGGTGTCGTCGGCATAGGATACTATGCTGAGACCGTGCTGTCTGACGATGGCAGCGAGTGGGGCCAGGTAGATGTTGAAGAGCGTAGGGCTGAGTGATGATCCTTGGGGTACTCCGCAGGTGATCTCTGTGGGTTCGGAGAGGAAGGGCGAAAGTCTGATTCTTTGGGTTCTACCGGTGAGGAAGGAGCGGAGCCATTCAAGGGCGTTTCCCTGTATGCTGGCATCGTAGAGTCTGGCGGTGAGTGTGCGGTGGGAGACGGTGTCGAAGGCTGCGGAGAGGTCGAGTAGGATCAGGGCCGCGGAGTGACCTCGGTCGAGGAGGGTGCGGATGTCATCTGTGGCAGCGAGTAGGGCGGTCTCGGTGCTGTGGTTGCTGCGTAATCCGGATTGGGAGGGGTCGAGGATGGAGTTCTCTTCAATGAATTTCGTTAGTTGGGCGTTTACGGTCTTCTCGGTGACTTTGGCCGCGAAGGGGAGGAGGGAGATGGGTCGGTAGTTCTTGAGGTCCAAGGGATCTGCCAAGGGCTTCTTGAGTAGGGGCTTGATTTCTGCGCGTTTCCAGTCATCGGGAAAAATGCCGGTTTCGAAGGTGGTGATGATGGTGCGTCGTAGTTCCGGTGCGATGGCGGCAGCTCTGTGGAACATGTGCAGAGGGCAGGGGTCCTTGGGTGCTCCTGAGTGGATGCCTTTCATGGTCGATTCGGTGTCTTCGATGGTGGCTAGGATCCAGGCGGACATGGTGGGTTGGTTGGCGTTGCTGGGGGAGTGAGTGGTTTCGCCGTCCGGTGTCAGTTCTTTGAAGTTGTCGTAGAGGGACTTGATTTTCAGATGGAAGTAGGCGCTGAGCTTGTTGCACAGGTCCTGGGAGGGGGTGATGTCCGTGGCCTCGCTGGGGGGTTTTGTGAATTCTAGGATGATGTTGAAGAGTTCCTTCGAGTTGCTGGAGTTGGCGGTGATCTTGGTCTGGATGAAGGTCCTTTTGGTTGATCTGATGAGTTGATGGTATTTTGTCATGGCGTTCTTGTATGTGGTGTGGTCTAACGAAGCTTTGCTGTTTCGCCAATTCTTCTCGAGGCGTCTGCAGGTGCGTCTGGATTCTTGGAGGTCGGCGGTGAACCAGGTGGCCTTTCTGGGGTGCTGTCTGTCGGGGTTGCGAAGGGGTGCGAGTTCGTCTGCGCAGTTGGTGATCCATCTGTGTAGTTCTTTGGCGGGAGGTTGGCGTCAGTCGAGGTGGAGGGGGCATCAGGGTTGAGGGTGGCATTGAGGTACTCCTCTGTGACCTTGCTCCAGTTCCTTCGCTGTGGGCGGGGTCCAGGTTTGGGGGTGGTGGGTTTGTCGACGTGGAAGTGTACGCAGTGGTGTTCCGTCCAGAGGGGCTGCATGGTGTGGCTGAAGTGGATGTTGTTACCTCCTGCGAAGATGGGGTCAAGGGTGTGTCCTGCCTTTTGGGTGGGGGTGGTGACGAGTTGTTTCAGTCGGATTGGGGCAATGGCAGACCCCACTCCCTTACTCACCTAGAGATGACAGTCATAACTGATGCATCGCTTCTGGACTGAGGCGACCATCTGGGAAAGGTGGATGTCAGAGGCCTTTGGTCTTCAGTGGAGACTCAGCTCCACATCAGTTCTCTGGAGTTGAGGGAGATTTGCTAAGCATTGAAAGCTTTACTATCATCCATCAAAGGGAAGCTGGTCCAGGTTTTCACGGAGAACACTACCGCCATGCGGTACTGCAGCAAGCAGGGCAGAGTAGGGTTGTGGACCTTGTGCCAGGCGGCTATGTGCCTCTGGACATGCTGGAACGCCAGAACATTTTCTTGGTCATGCAGCACCTGGCAGGGTCTCTAAACGCCAGGGCGAATGAACTCAGCTGTCGATGCCTCACGAACCATAAATGGCATCTGCATCTGGCTCAAGGTCCATTTCAGGGCTGGGGAGAACCGTGGCTCGATTTATTTACCACCTCCGAGTACGCACAGTGTCAGCACTGGAGTTTCCAAAGCGTCTGTCGCTCGGAGACGCAACTCCTATACTCCTGCCTGCCAATACCTCCCCTCCCTCAAGTTTGGAAGAAGATAAGAACCGACCGGACCCAAGTTATCCTGGTGGCTCTGAATTGAGCGAGGAGAGTATGGTATCCAGAACTCCTGGGCATGTGCAATCTCTCCTCCGATTAGGCTGCCCCTTCGAGAGATCTCCTGTTGCAACAACAGGGGAGGGTTCTGCACCTGAACCTGCACATTCTCCAACTTCATGCTTGGAGGTTGAGGGGCAATAGTTAAAGGTCTTCGATCTTCTTCCCGAAGTCTGCGAGGTTGCCATCAACAAAAACTGTGTACACCTGCTGTTGGGACAAGTCTGTGGCTTGGTGTAAAGAGAAACAGATTGACCCACTTTCTACACCCTTGTCCAAAGTGCTGTTGTATGTTTTGTCTTTAGCCCGGCAGCATATTTTGTTGTATGTCAATAAGGTAGCCTCTAGTCTTGCCTTGTTTACATTTTGGAACATGACCTTGATTTAAACATCACCCACACATTGCTATTGGAATTGAGGTATGTAGGTGCATCGTGAATGGAAGTCTCCTTTCTGTGTTCATTATGAATTGCAATGAATGATAGAGTTATAGTGCGGATATCTCAATGAATCATTTTGAAGAAAAAAGTCATTCTATTAAGGCTACGGAGTATGTATCATTGATAGTTATGTGCACTTTTGGTTTGTTGAGCGGACGAGCAACAAAGTCCGTTGTTTGTGTCCGACTCTGTTTGATTGTATTTATTTGCACTTGTTTGGGAATCACGATGTATGAACAAGAGCCATGTGGGTTCGAAACGAGTCATATTTTCAGCCTAAATACTGGATTAAAGATTCACAGCAAAGCAGTTCTGGTGTGACTTGCCTCTTTCCATGGACACTGGTGTGTGTTGTATACATATTATACATATATGTATGTGTGAGTGTGTATATATATATATATATAGAGAGAGAGAGAGAGACATCCGTAAATATAAATAAACATGTTTGTGTGTATGTATATATTATATATACATTAGAGGTGTGTGAAAATTGCGTAATTTGCTTTCACGTAATTCAGTGAAATTACAGCAAAATTATGTGTAATTATGCAGAATTACACAAAATGCTAATCCGTCATTTTGTGCTTTATTTTATAACATTTTTACCTTGAACGGCACAAAATTATGCAAAATGGTATAATGGCGGAATTTCAGGAATTTTGTGCAACCAACGTGTGTGTGTGTATGTATATATATATATGTGTGTGTGTGTATATATATAATGTGTATATATATATATATACTGTGTATATATATATATATATATAATGTATATACCCATGTAATATGGTCTTGTATTGCCATTGAGGAGCTCAGAAGTTGACCTTATTGTTTGTAAATGTCACCTGAACATTTGCCCAGTGATGCCAATATAGGACTATATGACACCTGTTATCCATTGTGTATCTTGATCTATTATATGTTTGTCTTGGGGTAGTTAGCTTGAAAAAGCTGCTTCTTCAAAGTACAGCTAACAATGGGCACTGAATAGAAATGGAACGTTTAGGTTTTGTTTACCTCTTATGAATACATGTTTGATAAAACAATAAGCAGTGGTGAGGTCCAGTGGATTTATGTGAATCTATGGTTGCTACTTTTACTGCATAATTATGGAGGTTTTGCATTTGCAACATAAAATACAGTTTTCACAATAATGTTGTTTCTATCTCAACTGGATGAAAATAATTCTGCCAGAGAATATGCTGCATAATTTACGGAGTTGACGAATAATTTAGCTTACTGTGTAATTTGGCCCTGCATGTCGAATAATCCTGGGAACGGTAAAGCTCTGCAGGGGGGCTTGAGGGCTGTCATTATGATGATGAAACTCCTATTTCACAGGGAACCATGAAATATTTTCCATTTTTCAGGTTTGCCTGTGAAGTATGGGTTTTTATACCACTGCATTGTGTGCAGTAAAAACACTCATACATATAATGTATACAAGATTAACACTAATTGCAGTAACTAGTATTACCACTAGTTATTATTTACTACAAAGACTAAAAGTACACATTTCGTCCTGCCTCACATTTGCCAGAGATGTACAAAAACTGCTTCACTTTGCATTATTAGTTCTTCACCGGGCATTTATGCATTTACACTTGTCAAAAACGAAGGAGTAAATGTTTAAATTATATGTGAAAAATCAACCAAAACCCCGTAGTTTCATAGGATATATTGTGGAATGAATTTCTTCAAATTGAAATCTGTTTTTCTCACAGACAAAGAAAGGTTAACTGTCGGCAGTAAATCTGCTCTCTTAAGAGTGTAGCGCACAAAAATGTACCAGTTCTGTTAATTTTTTATGGGAGCTTTTGGAATTTTTCTTAATAAGTAGTAATTTTACAGAGGTTATGGGCGTGGGTAGTTACTGTGTTCTTTACGATTGCATTGTTATGATGACTCTTTTCCCATTATAGGTGAAGCAAAAGCGTTAAAGGTGATTTCATGTATTTTAGAACCGAAAAAGCGTATTTGCTATTAAATTAAGAAATGTAAAATGGTGTCAGTGTTGTTTTAACAAATTTAACAATTATGATTTGTTATCAGTTTGACGGAAAGAGCTCAGCTTTTGAAGAATGTTTTTAAGAAGAACACATCAAATTTGTATCGCTCAGAATCATTACAGCAAAATCTTCTTCGTAAGTGGTTTAAATATGTTTGCTTTATTCTATGTTCGTGATACCAAAACACTTGTGATTCTAAATGTGTTGTTATTTTTGCTTAAATGGTAATAGGTAGTGTTTACAACCTCTGTACCTACATAAAGTGTGTGAAAAGAAGTCTCAACTCAAAATGTGAAGTATTGTGTCTTTATTACATTACCGACGTCAATATGAGAGGTTGCGTGCTCATTTTGTGGATTTACAAAGATTTTCGTTGTTTTCTGGGCCCCCTCCACCCCAAATGAAGCTGTAGCGGAGTTCTGACCAAAAGGCATATTGAATGGAAATAAAAAGGAATTTATTTTTCACTGAAACTTTCTAATAAGCAGTTACGTTATGTATTTTTGCTCATTGCAGTATTTCCGTTCATCATAGCCCGTGTTTTTAGTCGGTTTCAAGTTTGTCCGTTTGTCGTGTGTGAGACTAGATCGCTTAAGTTTCCTTACTTGCAAATTATATATTGTCTCGATTGATCAAATAGCAAAAACAACTGAGGGGTCAACGTTATCGACTGAGTCTACAGAAAAATTGTTAAACAGAGCAATGAAACAGAGAAAGGTTTCAGGAACACAAACACATGGATCAGTCGTGTGCAGGGACACTTCACTGATTTTGTGAACGCGTCATAAAAACAAAAACGTTTTATCCACATGTTTAACCAATGTGGATTGTGCAAAAATATTTCTTCGGAGCTATGCGAGTCGCTTAAGATAAATTCGGACAGCAGTTTAGTGCGGAATTACAGACTGAAGGCCCAGACCTCCAGCAAAGCGCCTTATTTAAATGGAACGTTAAGTGCCTATTGTCTGTTGAGCAAAACGGATTGGCTGCTAAGAATAGCCTGAGTTTGAGATTAGTGTATTATGATGTTTTCTGCCATAAAATGCGAACAATACCTGTGAATTAAAATGGTTTTCCCCGGGTGGTTAGTATTAATATTATTTGTGATGCCTATCTTTGGGGTTTCTTAAACTTTGTGGCTCTCATTATACAAGCAGTAACTCTTACCTCTCATGTTTCGGTTTGGGAAAAGTGGATGCACCACAGTCTACATGGCAAGTGAGTGGGTGTATGACAATGAAGAAGTTGTGAATAGGGAATGACTCTATTCATAAGGTGAGGCCTGGGATTTCCAAGGAGACACCGCCCACTTATTATTGTTACCCCTTCTCTTCTTGGCCTCCAGGTTTTTAGAAATATCTGAGGCACGTTTATTCTGCTCGCGTTAATCTGGTCTGAATAATTCGGGAAATGGTTGCTGAATACAAATGGGGCTGACGTTTGCTCTGACTTGAGCCTGCCCTTTTTTGAATGCAAAGAGTTGACCTCTTAGCTAAAATCTTTTTGGTTTTCAACCTGTATCTTAAAACATTCATAAATAGACTGCTGCCTGAACACAGGAATAACATTATAGAATTTAATTCTATCCATTAATTAAATTATTTTTACTATTTTGCCGTCATTTTGTGTGTGCCTTCCATGTAAAGCAAATGTAGAAACGGTTACACCTAGTTTACATTTACTCAAAATACTTTGCTTTTATCAGATATGTATGGCAATTGGAAAATGAGTCTGCATCGATTTGGCACATAAAGAACAAGCAATTTATGGCCACGCCAACACCAAAATTTGCCGTATAATTGTTCTAGCTTATTGTCTTATTAAAATGTCGGCTACCCTTGCCTTTCTCTTAGTTTTTTAAGTTCACTTTTTTTGGCCCAGTGTTAAGAAACCTGCTGCTGTTTTCTCGTATTGAAACCTTACTGCGTTGTCCTGAAACTGCTTCATTCTAAATCCGTTTTAATGATGTACTTTTATTTATTTTTTATGCAGAGTATGAGGAGATATCAAAGTGCAAAATAAAAGCAAGGCTATCTCCCAATATTAAAGGGGCTGTTGCAATAAATGCGTGATTGAATGGCAGCGACCAAGCCGAACTATCTGTATTGGTTAGATAATAATTGTCTCCGAACCTTTAACAGTATCTGTTGTAAACATCTGTTATAGAGTGAGACATATATTGACTCGTGGATAAGTCTACATCTGTCCCTCTCCAAGGCACGTTTCATCACTAGAAAGAAGTCATCTAAGTTGCAAAGAACAGAAAAGAATACAAGCATAGAAAAAGAAAACAAAGAAAGCAAAATTCAGTGGGACAATTCTGAGACAGCATTCTGAGCTGAGGCAATTCATGGCCTATAGAATGCTCGGGTATTTGAAACTTTGCCTTCATACGTTGCAGACTGAGGGCCTGATTTAGATTTTGATGGTACACCCGTCGTCCCTCTGCAGTGGCGTATACAAGTACTCCCCCAAGCTGACGCTATCCTGCCCACAGTATTTAGATGTGGGATGACTGAACCGCTGTCCGAATTAACAGACTGTTTCCCGATGCGTAAACAGTGCACCTTTGTCAACGCGGCATACTCCATTGCTGGCTAACAGTACTCCACCGGCTTTCCAGGGTAAGTCTGGGAACAGCTGACTGGTTTGCAGTTTGTCAGGCAGTGACTCCTCTTTGAAGTAGCTGGCAGCTCATGGAGCATTTCTCCATGCAGAAAGGGAAAGTGATTACTCCTTCTACTGTTTTGTTCCCAAAAAGGACAGGGTCTAATTCAGAATAAGAGTTTGGGGTTTCATTGGTTCTGCAAAATGTCTGCATTTGCATTACAGTTTATAATTCACAGACTGTTCCTGTGCCTCACTGTAGAGGATGAACACTATTTAATTTGCTATCCTCTTTCGGGCACTCTAAAAGTGTTCACAAAGGTGATGGTAGTGGTAGTGGCTCAACCTAGCCGGGCTTACGGATGGCTGGCCCAAGAAATCCTTTTCTTCTGATATTCACATGCTTTGCAAATTCCACAAATATGAAACAATGCTTCATGAGCATAGTAGGTCAGATATCATTGTTGTAAAATCTTGAGTTTCAAACCCTGTTGATGTTGCTTTAAGATGTCATTATCAGATCCTTTAGACCCACCCTGGATTTTCTGGAGATTTTCGGGCTGCCCTAATGGATATAACGGGAAGAAGCTTTTCCATCAGAAAGTTTGCTTCTCTTTGCAATGCTTGAAGAACCGTTATTTTACGGCACAATTGTTGGAACTGGCCTCCATGGCTAAGCAATTCCACCAGCAGTACTGTCGCTTTCCCAGGGATCAGGCTTCTCTGCAGCATCATACCCCACCCCATACAGTTGTGGCCCTGCAGCAACCCTTTCACTCTTTTCACAGACAAAGTAAATATAAGGGACATTAGCAACAGTTTCAGTCACCCCTTCTTCCACTTATTCTGCAGCCTCGAAGCCACTTTAGTTTGCCTTTCCTCCTTCATCAGCTTCTGATCAAGGGAGTGTTTCCCATTTTCTGACTCAATTAGGGTCCATCACTTCAGATCGCTGGGTACTCCAGTTAGTCTTCAAAGGTCATGTGCTCCCGTTTCTGTCCACTCCTCTGGACTGCCACAGGGAGTGCTCTCCAGCCTATGAGTTGCTGTGTAGGCAGAAGCCCTGACCAAGTTGTGCCCATGGATGAAAGTGGCATGGGATTCTTCTACGTTTACAACTTGGTTCCCAAAAAGGATGGTAGCTTCAGGCCCATTTTAGACCCAAGGCTCTTGAATGTATTCACCAAGAACAATGCGTCATGGGGCACCTTTACCCCATTTAGTGAAAAAGACATCAACAAGATCCTTCAGAATATCAACCCATCCAACCACTTCAGTGACCCGTTACCCCCGGCCATCTTCAAAGAAATCAAGATTGCACTCATCCCAACCTGGACAAGGATTGTAAACGCTTCTCTATCACAAGGCACGATCCCCGACTGCCTAAAAGCAGCTCAGGTATCACCTATACTAAAAAAATCTAACGCTGACAAAGCTGATCTCAATAACTTCCGACCTATCTCCAACATCCCCACCCTAGCGAAACTCCTAGAAAAATGCGTACAATCCCAACTCTGTGCTCACATGGAGAATTACCAACTCCTAGACCAGCATCAATCCGGCTTTCGGAAGGGGCACAGCACCAAATCGGCTCTCACTCACGTTATGGATGACATTTTAAAAATGCTCGATCAAAACGAATCCTGCCTCCTGATCCTCCTTGACCTTTCCTCCGCATTCGACGCGGTTAATCATGACAACCTCCTATCCATTCTGCAAAACAGAATGGGTTTTTCTGATCAGGTGCTACAATGGTTCTCGTCCTTCCTCCACCACAGATCTCAGAGTCAGGCCAAATCACTCTCTCAGCCCTCTCCAGTACTCATGGGGGTCCCCCAAGGGTCTGCCTTATCTCCTATCCTCTTCAACCTTTTCTTGGAACCATTAGCTAACTCACTAAACTCCACAGGCATTCTTTTCCATATGTATGCGGACGACACGCAACTCTATTTGAAAATCTCATCCCCGGAAAACATCATCTCACTCAACACTACCCTAACGTCTACTCAAAACTGGTTAACTGAGAACCATCTCCTGCTCAACACCTCTAAAACGGAATTCCTGCTCATCTCCCCTCTGAACCACATCCCCAAGCTAGACCTTTGGATGAGTCACCTCACTGCTTTCAACTGCACTCCTCTCATCATAGACTCAGCCAAATCTCTCGGAGTCACCATGGACAAGCACCTGAATATGAATAATCATATCAGCAATATATGTAAGGGAGCAAACCACTTGATGAGGACACTCAGAAATATCAAACCTTTCCTTCCACTTAATGATTTCAAGCAGGTGGTCCAAGCGCTTGTCTTGCCGAGGCTAGACTACGGCAGCACTACCCTCTGTGGCCTTCCCAAATACACCCTGGCTCCACTAAGGGCATCACTGAATGCTGCGGCTAGACTGGTTACAGGCACCAAACGTAATGAGCACATATCCCCAGTCCTAAAATCTCAAAATTGGCTCCCCTACGAAGCACGAATTCAGTTAAAGATTGCCGTTCTGACGCACAAAGCCATTCACTTCAATACTCCCAGGTACCTTGCGCAAAAACTTGAACTATCCTGTGGTGTAAGAGCCTCAAGAAGTGCCACTACTTTCATCTTGAAACCACTCATCCTTAACAAAAAGAGAACTTATCACCGAGCCTTCTCTTGCGCTGCCCCAAAGATATGGAACTCTCTACCACCAGAACTACGCAGAATCTCCTCAACGACGGTGTTCAAACTGGAAGTCAAAAGATTCCTTATGAATAAGTTCTTACCGTAATTGGACTGGGCTCACCTGCTCAATGACATTGTCCCTACTACCATGGTACCATCATTTGATACTGCTCTTCTTTACCACATACTGTGACCCCCTTCATTGCCCGTTTACACCTGTTTATTATAACCCTCCATGTTGCAATTGTCTTGTAATCTGCGATCATTCCTGTTTTTACTCCTACTTGATGTAGATATTGCATTTATGTCCTTCCTTCCATCCTAATGTAAAGCGCTCTGATATCCTTCGGGATCTTGTTCGCGCTATATAAAACTTTATAAATAAATAAAATATTGGTCAGTCAGGACGAATTTAAAATGTTGCCCCTCAATCAGGTTCTCCGCACCCAGAACGCACAGGATAAGGTTGCCCCTGTATCTCCAGGACACGTATTTTCTCCTGCCGATACAGCTCATAGATGTTAACCTTCACCAGTTTGCCATACTGGCTTTTGTCTTATTACCACTTACCAAGTCTTCACCAGGGTGCTGACTGTGATTGCGGCTTCCTTAGAAGGTTAGAATGTCATGTATTTCTATACTTGGACGATTGTCAGGTGAAAGGGGTTGTGCTGGTTTTTGTCCATCTAGGCTGCACCCTGACCTTGCTTCAATGGTTGGGCTTCTCAGTCAACCAGCAGAAGTGCCACCTCCTCTGAACTTAGAGGTTAGCCTTCATTGGAGTGATCCTGAGCTCAATATTTAGTTTCAGAGAACCTCGTACTTCCTCTATCTCAGAGGATCTCTAACTTCTAATGGATACTTCTAACTACAGATTCCTCATCTTTAGAATATCCGCAGATGCCAGACTGGAACCGGAAGATTTTTCAGCATAGCCCCTGCATGCCAGTTGGTGGCGTCATGCAGTTCCGCATCAACTTCACTCCACTCCAGAAGTGACAGCTGGAGCCACATATAGGTTCCACCCCAGCATGCTGATATCCGTTCCTTTCTTTCTGCGCCTTTGTACGCAGATCCAGAGTTACCTCCTAGTTTTTCTTGCCAGTTGACCGGCCTTTTCTCAAATTTCATTCCACTGTGCAAGAGAACATGTCCCCTTCTAAAACAACAGGGTTTAATCTCTGAAGGAACTTTGACAAACAAATGTATGTGACAGATCCCCACAAGGTGTGTCTCTGATGTTTGGGGTCAGGCCATGACTCCAAGTCAGGTGAGCAGTGTGCCCTGATGCACCCAAAGGCAATCCGGGAACGCAAAGCCAAGTTGTATGTCACTGAGCACAGCAGGAAGTGATATAATTGCCACAGTAGGAAGTAATGTATTGGCCACTTCCACTAGAAGTCCAGAACACAGACCTATTCCCGCTCATGACAGGTTGTTGTTGCCGTCCAAGTCTTCTGGTGAGTCTGAGTCAAAAAGAAGAACAAGAAGTCCAAGCGGGCGTCGTCCTCGCCTCGCCATTCTCCGTTGAGAAGTCATAAGGACGTCCAGATGCCCCACAGTCTTGCTTCATGTCTGCTACAGAGGAGCCAGTTCCACCACTGAATTTGATGCACCCAGAGTTCCCGGGACCACCAGTGATGCCACAACAGATTTAAGCATGTAAGGAGGCCAGGCTCCACATCTTCGACACCCTACCAACTTTCCTCTTGGGTGCTTTCAGGCCATATGGATCCTCGGAGAACTCCAATCAGGTTACTGGTGTCAGGTCCCCGCTCAGCGACGTGTGTGCCTCCTGAACCCATTTCGGGTTCAGCTTTAACTTTAGACCTGACTCCACGCCTGGCACCACGCCAGAGGAATACGTGGATCCCATTGTTCTCTCATACTCAGGACCAAATCCGCCTCAACCGAGGTCGCATCCTGGAACAGTCCCGATCCATTCAGCCCCTGTTCAGTTAGACTCTGACAACACAGCACATGCCCTCCAGTGCTCCAACAACTTTTTGGATAAAATTCTGATGAAACCCAGCCAGCCTTTGGTGATGATGGAGGTGATTAGGATATATTTCCCTCACAATATGATGACGGCAATTTCTATTTTGACCCACAAGAAGCCAGTGGACCGACCACTTCCCCTGACATGAGGCTGGGTTCCTCTTCCGGACCCTCACCAAAAGAGACATCCTCATTTGCTGTGTCCATCAGGTGGGCAGCAGAAGCCCTGGACATACAATTGCTGTATGTTGTGGTAAATAGACAGGTAGCACGACACCACACATCTGCTCACGGTGACCCTGTCTTTTTGACACAACACCCTACTCCAAAATGTGTGGTGGTTCAGGCTTCCACTGGCAGGATCAGTCCCAGCTCAATCCCTTCAATACCACCAGATAGAGAGTGGAAGAGAACTGAGACATTTGAGAAGCAAGAGTTCTGTTCAGCTAGCCTCGCCCTTTGCTCAGTCAACACCAGCTGTTTGTGGATAGGTACTTCCATGCATTATGGCACAGGGTAGCAGAGATCTTGCCAGCTGTCCAGAAGAAATTCCGTACCAACTTGGCTTAAACCGTTCAGCACATGGCCAAATATGTCATATGGTCATGTAGTGTAGTTCCTATTTCCCTAATAGGCTCTGCGCATTGGAATAATATACCCTATAGGTTTGACATAGGACTGAGGTCAGTATGTCCCTATCGAGTATATTAAACTTAATTACTTTGTGCCAGCTAGCTCAGAGGCCACTAGAAACTCCTTGAAAACAAGAAGGGAGTAGTTTCTGGCAACCGCATAAACATGACAACTTTGTTTCCCTTTAGAATCGGAACACTTCTCAGAATCGTGGAAACAATAGATAACAGTTTCACTCAGCTAATCGTGCATGCTTAGTTTCCTCAGAGTTACACAGAAAGAATAGATGGGTGTTTCAATAAAAAGGTTTTATTGAACAGTCTTGTTTCTCGTGTAAGAGATATGAGCTGTTATGATCACAAGACCGTATGCAAGATATATAATGTACAGCGTAAGCAGTAGAAATAAATAATACTGCGCTAGCATTATCTTTTAGCATATATTCACGTACATAAATAACATGAGCTAAAAATGCGAGTACTCATACGATGCTTCTCTAAGCTAGTTCTCCCCCAATGTACCTAACCTAGTCTAGGTGTAGGGAAAGGTAAGAAGTAGGTGGAGTATTCTCTAGTATGGTATACTAAGAGTATGTTAAGTCTAATATGCCAAGAGTCCCTCTAGGTTCTAGTCAGCTCCATACCTTGAGAATGAGAGAGGTGGGAATCTCCTTCCGGACTCGAACTCTAACACCCCGCGAAGGGAGTCGAAACACTGGAAGCTGGATTCTTCTGCGAGCAGGAATGACAGCGTCTTCTCAGTGCGTCAGGCCGGGTTACGGGCTCCTCTGAAGTCGAGGTCTCCTCTAACTTGCTTGGGCAAGGGAAGGTATATTTATACCTGGTAGGTGCCTTGGAATGTTAGCATTGACGTGAAGTCGGACAGAGGAAGACGTCAGGAATGAACCCTTAAGGTATACGGTTCATGCATAATATATGAGTTCTTGGAGAAATCAATAATCCTGTGCTAGGGGAACTCCCAAGAGCTTAAGGGTCTGGTTTCTAAGAACTCGTTGTGACGTTAGGGTGGACGGATGTCGGTGACCATGCCTGTATTTGGAGTGCACGGCTAATGCCTAAATAAGGACTGGGATTCTATGCCTATATAAGGGCAATGCGAATTGTGCCTATATAAGGACATGTTTCAGGAAAACCTATATACGGACACCTAAAGCGGAATACAACACCCACTCCACTTTCGAATGAACGATAATACTAAATGCTAAACATTAAATGCTAAACATTAAACTGAGTACCACATATTGCTAAAACATTTCTAAAAGCATATTAAAACAAGTTTAAAATAAACTGTTGAATGCAATAGGTACTGTACATTGTAAAGCATTTTTTCATTCTAAGCATATATTGGAAATAAATGCAACATGAATGAATAAACAGAAATATATACATATGATGAAATGGTTAACAAGTTTTCAAAAATCAAAGCCATTGCATATCATGGTATTAAATGAAATTTTAGACAAATAAGGTGACAATGTGTCCCTGGAAGTATTCAAAGAAGGTCCGTTTTATAAGAATAGTTCTACTGTAAGCAGATTGTTTTGCCATTAATTTTTCAAATAAAAAAGAAAAAGTTCAATTTTGGGACGAGTTCCAAGTTTTGAAAATATGAAGGCCAAATTTCATTGCGTCCCTGGTACACTGTGAGCCGAATCAAAGTCAGTGTATGGGTCTGGTGTAAACATGAAATCATCTACTTCTATAGACAAAATACGTCTACCGATGTCGGTGACAGTTAGAATACCTTATTTAGAAGGTTAACTGCACAGAGATGTGAAGAATCGCCTTCAGCATAGGATGCCGCAGCAATGTTTGCGTCCGTTGTTACCTGTGTGCCTGTTGATCCATCTCGTACCTCAGCAGCAGCAGGAAGCGTCTGTGAGATCTCAATGAATGCCGTCATCAGGATTGGTAGCCTCTGGGGACAACACAGAGCATGGGCCGTTATCGGGTCCAGCAGAGTATCGATATCCGTTGGCATGACTGATGGGAGTGTTAGACAGGTGTCTAGCACGCATTCTTCTCCGCAAAGCAGGCAGCGTAGAACAGGTAAGATGCAATCTTGCCAGATTGGTCTGAATGACAGAAACCATGTTGTATTAAGTTCCCGTAGACGAGGTATGCCCAAAAGTTGCACTATGCGCTCACGGCACTTCCGTTCTAGGAGACCTTTCTCCACATCGCTCGGAGTGATGTCGGTGGATAGGCTTGCCATAGCGTAATAGTAGGAATAGAAATAGGATTCCTGCAACAAGTGCTAGAATTAAAGGCACACCACCAAACACCGAATGTGCGAAGTTTGGGATGATTCCGAGGACTGCCTGGAAGGGTGCTAACAGTCCCGAACAGATGGTCTTAAATACATGCACAATACCGCTAGTATCAGACATGTTAAAGATACGTCCCATCATTTCTGCGAAATGTATAGGGCAGTTTGTACGAATTAAAGCCTGTATCTCAGCCGAAGTCCTTGCAATTTGTAAATCATAGGTTTCTTTGGCCGAGGTCAAAGGCACGGTCTGTTGCAAAAGCATGGCTTTCATTCTGCTTAAAGTATCAAAACGTATAAAAGAAACATTCAATGAAGGCCATAGTGGCGACTCCCTGACTGTCTCTATTGGGGGGAACAATACTTGCATACAGCAAGTGACCCTGGAGTCGACCGTTACCAGATATGGGATGCCTGGCAACATCAACATATTTGGGGCCACTTACTGCCCCTAACCACAGGCACAGCCAAAATTGCAATTGCAATATTTTTCTTAACATTTTTCTGTTTTCCATTATTCAAAACGTTACATCATTCCATCAATAATCCGTATTTTTCTTTTTGAAATAATAGAGTCTTCATGCAAGGAAAAGCCATTTTCAAATTTCTAGTGCTCCTGCCGGGCCATCCGAACCTCATTTCAAGAACACCACTGAAGCCAAATTCATCCATAGCAGTTTATTGTAATCCAATGCATTTCGGGCCTCTAGGGCCCTTCGTCAGGGAAAACTAAAAATAACAATTACACATACTTTAATATTCCATCAGACAATATAAGCAAGCGCATGCAACAACATTTCATGATTAAAGTTGCCTTCTTTTGTTAATCTCAAACATTAATTCAACTGGTAGTCCCCCTCGTGTAGCAGTCTTGTTCAAATCCCGTTTTTAAAAAAAAAGTTAGCATTAGTGGCTGCCTGTAACTCGGTAACTAATTACCATTTTATAATCCTGCCATCTTGCGACCCCCATCCACTAGGAAGCAATCATCCTCTTCACTAGCAGGTAGGAGAAGAGTATGGAGGAAACATGAGAGATGTTGTTTTAGACACGGAAAGGATGTTAACATCAGGAGGTTGGGCGAGAGGGGAAGCATGATGTGGGGAGGGGAAAAGAGAGACTTGGGTTTGTTAGGTTCAATTTACGGGGAATGTATGAAGGAGTGGATGGGGGTCGCAAGATGGCAGGATTATAAAATGGTAATTAGTTACCAAGTTACAGGCAGCCACTAATGCAAACTTTTTTTTTTTTAAACTGGATTTGAACAAGACTGATACACGAGGGGGACTACCAGTTGAATTAATGTTTGAGATTAACAAAAGAAGGCAACTTTAATCATGAAATGTTGTTGCATGCGCTTGCTTATATTGTCTGATGGAATATTAAAGTATGTGTAATTGTTATTTTTAGTTTTCCCTGACGAAGGGCCCTAGAGGCCCGAAATGCATTGGATTACAATAAACTGCTATGGATGAATTTGGCTTCAGTCGTGTTCTTGAAATGAGGTTCGGATGGCCCGGCAGGAGCACTAGAAATTTGAAAATGGCTTTTCCTTGTATGAAGACTCTATTATTTCAAAAAGAAAAATACGGATTATTGATGGAATGATGTAACGTTTTGAATAATGGAAAACAGAAAAATGTTAAGAAAAATATTGCAATTGCAATTTTGGCTGTGCCTGTGGTTAGGGGCAGAAAGTGGCCCCAAATATGTTGTTGTTTAGTTTCATACGTGCTGTTTGGGCTGGGCACGACGCCACGGAGCACGCAACGAAAAGAAGGAGGCTTAAAAGTTGGAGAAATGTGTTGAAAGCATGGTGTGCAACTCGCCCAACTATGATGTTCATGCTTGGCAACATGCCACAGCAACTCTGATCATTCAACATAAGGTAACTCCCGTTAGAAAGTTGGCCAAACGTTGGATTAAGCACAGTAGCTGGTGTACTCTGCTGGTGGCAGGATAAATTTGCCACAGAACCATTACAAGCCCCGTGTAAAGAAATGTTCTGACATATGAGTGAACCGCTTAGTGCATTTTCACAGTGTATACCGCTAAGAAACACTTCACGATCCCCACTCCAACATATGTATTCGTAAGGGAAATCCCAGGATATCTTAATGTATTCTTTACCCAACCTTTCATATTTGCCTGCTTGCATTTGTTTGAGGCAATACTGAAACTGAAAAGTAGTAACAGGCAGAGTGATTTTGCCATGAATAAGCCATTCTGTAGCTGGTTTTTCTGCCACTGTGAATGGTACTTTTTCCAGTTTTTCAATGCTCAGCACTGTATACTTTGCTCCCCTTTGTGCCAGTTCGATCTGTTTATCAGTCAGATTGTATTCTGCAAACAGAGCCGATGTGTTGATAAAACGCCAAGGCACATAGCCCGCACGCAAAGATTGCAGCGTCCAGCTTAATAACATAAAAGAACGTAACTGAGATTGGCCTTGTTGTAACATGGCTAAATCGTGTTCCAGTATGTCAATAGCAGAGGATACAATGTTGTCCAATGAATAAATTCTGGATGACAAAGTTGTTAACCCATTGTCGACCACAGTGAGAGATTTCTCTAAGTTAATACGATCCAGTTCACGTATTCGTTCTGCGGCCTCTGCCTGTGAAACCTTCCATACTTCATTATAAGCAGCATAGATGCCGGCATATATGAAACGTTTTTGGCGCAGTTTTCTTGGTCCTAGCAAGAATTCCCTAAGGTCTGCGTCTTCTTTAAGTAAAGATAAGTGTTTCACATCCTCAAGTGTAGATTTTTGTAGCCAGTCGAGGCACAATTTTCATACACTATATGTTGTTACTACCCCCGGATGTTGTCTTTGAACGTATCGTGGGTCTGGCCTATGGATAGTAAAGCCCTGTCTCCTATTCAGGAATCTTTCTTGACAGATGTTTGTGTCTATGGGCCAGAGTAACCATTTTTTCCAATCAGGATCTGTTCTGTTGGTTTGTAGTATTGTGTCAACTGTAACCGCTGCCTGTATAGTGTTATCTGAAAGAGACACGTTAGTGACAGATTCCTTACCTTAGAATATCCCCAGGCGTCAGGCTGGATCCGGAAAGTTTTGCGTAGCAGTACCCTTGCGCGTCGGTAGGCGGCTTCGTGCGGCTCCGCGTCCGTCGTCGGCGTCGTGATCGCCGGGATGACGTCGCGGGCAGTACTTAGGCGCCGCCCCTGCGCGCTGACGTCAGTTCTTCTTTTTCCGCGCCAGCAAGCACAGATCCGGGAAGAGCAGTGCCCTGGTCAATTTTTGACCATACTTTTTGGTGATTTTTTCACTGTTTTTTCCAAATTAAAGGTGTCGTAGGGATGCCCGGCTTCAAGCGATGCGGCGCCTGTGCGCGGATGATGTCCGTCACCGACCCGCATTGGGAGTGTCTCTTCTGCCTCGGCCGAGGCCACGACACCGAGTCTTGTCCCGAATGCCAGGCCCTCAACCCGAAAGCTTTGCGAGAGCGGTCTCGAAAGCTCCTCGAGGCCCGGCATTCGGCTCCACGGAGGCCCCGGTCGCGTGAGAGGTCCAGGGGTCGCTCGCGGAGTGCACACCGGTCGTCGCGTCGAAGTCTTCTTCGTCCGGTAAGTCTAAGCACAAGAAGTCCAAGAAGCATCGTCGCTCTCGGACTTCGCCTCGCCGGTCTCGCGACTCGGCTGAGGCCCCTCCCGGCACCGTCCCCGCCCCGCGGCCCCGGACTTGCCTGTGGAGTCGCCCCCGCCATACCCGCCCTTCCCGGGTTCGGGGGCGGATCCGGCCAAGGTACAGGAGTTCCTGTCGGCCATGGCCCGCCTCTTCGGGCCTTCAGGCCCCTCCGGTGCACCTTCGGGCCCCGCGGGCCCTGATGGGGTTGCTCCGGCGCCGCCGGCGGCTCCGGCCCCGGCGTCGCCCGTGCCTCCAGCCTCGATCCCGGCTTCGGCCCCGGCCTCGATCCCGGCTCCACAACCCCCATCGACGCCGGTCAACCTCACGACACCTCCGCCGGCGCCGATGTCTCCGGTGCCGCTCTCGACGCCGCCCTGGGCTCCGGGCGGCGTCGTCCCCAGTTCCTTCCGGCTCCGGACATGGACCCGGAGCGACGTCGCTCGACGCCGGCTCCGGCGCCGATGGGACCTTGGGTCCCAACTGTCCCTCCTCCTCCTTATTTTGAACCTGAGGAGGACCAGTTGGACTGGGAGGGGTCTGATGACCCTCTGACGCGCAACTGTCAGTATGATGAGGACTGGACAGAGAGTCTAGGGAGGCCAGTGGTCTGGATACTTCCCCTGACACTGGCATGCTGTCTCCTCCCGTGGCTACGGAGGAGGGGGCCAATTTTGGTACGGTGTTGCGTAGGGCTGCTGGGGCCTTACGTCTCCAGCTCCCTACTTTGATGGTCAAGCCTAACATCTTGACAGAGGTGCTTCAGCCGGCAGCCTCCTCTGCGGAGACTGTGCTGCCGTTTAACGACGCCCTCACTGACGTTCTTTTGGGCGCCTGGTCCAAGCCCAACACAGGGGCTCCTGTGGATCGGAACGTGTCACGACGCCATCGCCCTGCTCCGGGCGACCCCCTGTTTCTTTCTGTCCACCCCACTCCTGAGAGCTTGGTTGTCCAAGCCTCCGCTTCCCAAACCGCCTTCCCTACCGCTCCTCCGGATAGGGAATCCAAACGCCTGGATCAGTTTGGGAAGAAAGGTTTTTCTTCCTCCAGTGCTGGCTTGCGGTCCGTTAACACCGCTTGTCTTTTGGGCCGATATACCCACTCCCTGTGGGATTCGGTGGCGGATGTTTTGCCCCAGTGCCCTGAGGAGGTCCAGGCACTGCTTTCCCCGCGCCATTGCGGAAGGAAGGGATGCGGCCAAATACACTATCCGTTGTGGCCTTGACACCGCCGACTCGCTGGGCAGGTCTATTGCAACGACGGTGGCGCTCCGACGCCACGCCTGGCTGAGAACCACTGGTTTTCAGGGGATGTCCAGAATACTCTCATGGACATGCCCTTTGATGGAGTCGGTCTTTTTGGGTCCAAAGCAGACCATGCGTTGGAGCGCTTTAAGGACTCACGGGCTACTGCCAAGTCCCTGGGCCTTTCTGCTACACGCCCTCCGCTGCCTTCTGCTTTTCGCCCCTATCGTGGCCACGGTAGGGGCGCCCTTCACGTCAGCAGCCCAGCCACCGGCCCGCGCAGCAGGCGTCTTCGCGTGGCCGAGGACGTGGATTCCGCCGTGGCGGATCGGGCAACCAGCGTGCGGGTCAGGCCACCACCTCCAACCCGTCCGCGGCCTCCAAGCCCTCCTAGTCCCTCCTTTCAGGTGCACGGCACGCCAGTAGGGGGCAGGGTCCGCCATCACCTTCCCCACTGGCGCACCATCACCTCGGACAGGTGGGTCTTGGACATTGTCCGAAGGGGCTACTCCCTCCCCTTCGAGACCACCCCCCAGCCATGCCACCTCAATTCCACCGCATGTCAGGGGATCACTTGGTGCTTCTACAGAAGGAAGTCACGGCCCTCTTGACCAAGAGGGCCATCGAGCATGTTCCGACCCCAGAAGTAGGGCGTGGTTGCTACTCCCACTACTTTCTGGTGCCCAAAAAGGACAAGGAGGACATGCGTCCTATCTTGGACCTCCGGAACGTCAATCGCTTCCTCCGGAAGGAGAAGTTCAAGATGCTCACACTAGCTCAGGTCTTGACTGCCCTCGACCCTGGAGACTGGTTGGTAGCGTTGGACTTGCAGGACGCGTATTTCCACATCCCCGTCCTGCCGGCCCACCGGCGTTACCTTCGGTTCACGGTAGGCCCCGAGCATTTTCAGTTCACCGTGCTCCCCTTTGGCCTTACCAGTGCCCCTCGGGTGTTCACGAAAGTGATGGCGGTGGTCGCAGCTCATCTGCGCCGGGCAGGGGTTTCAGTCTTCCCCTACCTCGACGACTGGCTGCTGAAGGCGGGCTCGTCCCAGGCAGTCGTCTCCCACCTCCAGACTACGGCCGAACTCCTGCACTCGCTGGGGTTCTCCATCAATGTGCCGAAGTCGCATCTAATTCCTTCTCCACAGCTCCTTTTCATCGGAGCAGTTCTGGACACGACGCAGTTTCGGGCCTATCCTCCCGAACGGCGAGTCCGGGATATTCAGGCTATGATTCCGATCTTTCGGCCTTTATCCTGGGTTTCGGTACGGATGACCCTGAGGCTGCTGGGCCTCATGGCCTCCTGCATCCTGCTGGTCAATCATGCCAGATGGCATATGCGGGCTCTGCAGTGGGACCTGAAGTTCCAGTGGGCGCAGCACCAGGGCAACCTGTCCGATCACGTCCAGATCTCGGAGGGGACTGCAAAACAGTTGCAGTGGTGGCTCTCGAACCGGCAATGGGTCATGGGCAGATCCCTCTCCCTTCCCCAGCCAGAGCATACAGTTGTGACGGACGCGTCCCTTCTGGGATGGGGCGGTCACATGGGAGAGGCGGAGATCAGAGGCCTCTGGTCTCCGGCGGAGTCCCGGCTCCATATCAACCTTCTGGAGCTCCGGGCGATCCGGCTTGCACTCAAGGCATTCCTTCCCTCTGTCAAAGGGAAGGTAGTGCAGGTGTTCACAGACAACACCACCGCCATGTGGTACTGCAACAAACAGGGCGGGGTGGGGTCTTGGACCCTTTGTCAGGAGGCTCTGCGCCTCTGGACATGGCTGGAACATCAGGGCATGTTCCTGATGGTTCAACACCTGGCAGGTTCTCTGAACGCCAGGGCGGACGAACTCCAGCCGCAGGTGCATGATGGATCACGAATGGCGTCTTCACTCGGAAGTGGCGCAAGGACTCTTTCTACAGTGGGGAGAGCCTTGGTTAGATCTATTCGCCACCGAAGAGAACGCGCAATGTCATCAGTTCTGCGCGTTGGAATTTCCAAGGCGGCACTCGCCGGCGACGCTTTTCGTCGCGAGTGGAGTTGCGGTCTGTTGTACGCCTTTCAGCCTATACCACTTCTACCCAGAGTGTTGAAGAAGATTCGGCACGACCGGGCCCAAGTCATTCTTGTGGCTCCGGACTGGGCTCGAAGAGTTTGGTATCCCGAGCTACTCAATATGAGCATAGATCCCCCGATCCGTCTGCCTCTTCGGGAGGATCTTCTGTCGCAGCAGCAGGGGACGGTCCTCCACCCGAACCTGTCCAGTCTACACCTGCTTGCGTGGAGATTGAGCGGCGGCAGTTGATTCCTTTCGACTTGCCTCCCGAAGTTTGTGATGTGATTCTGGCAGCCAGGCGTCCCTCCACTAAGGTGGTATACGCCTGCAGGTGGAACAAATTTGTGGCATGGTGCACAGCAAAGGCTGTGGATCCCCTTTCTGCCCCTCTTTCTGAGGTCCTTCTGTTCCTTCTCTCTCTGGCCCAACAGGGTTCTGCCCTGGGTACCGTCAAGGGTTATCTTTGTGCTATCTCGGCCTTCCTCAGGCTCCCTGATCAGCCCTCCCTTTTCAAGTCCCCTGTTGTTAACAGGTTCTTAAAAGGCATTACTCACCTCTTCCCTCCTGTTCCGTTTGTAATGCCTCAGTGGGACTTGAACTTGGTTCTTACCTTTTAATGTGCGCTCCCTTTGAGCTCTCTGCATAACTGTCCTCTTCGTCTTCTGACTCTGAAGACAGCCTTTCTGGTGGCCATCACCTCCGCTCGGCGGGTGAGTGAGCTCCAGGCTCTATCTTGCAAACCTCCCTTTCTGTCTGTTCATCCAGACAAGGTTGTTCTTCGGACGCGTCCGTCCTTCTTGCCAAAGGTGGTTACTGCTTTCCACATTGGGCAGACCATCACTTTGCCCACCTTCTTTCCGCCTCCGCATCCTTCCAGAGAGGAAGAGAGGCTCCACCGTCTGGACCCAAAACGTGCGCTCTCTTTCTATATTGACCGCACAAAACACTTCCGGGTGGATGACCAGCTCTTTGTTGGCTACGTGGGCGCTAAAAAGGTCGGGCGGTGCACAAGAGGACCATCTCCCGCTGGGTTACCTTGTGTATCAAGACCTGCTATTCTTTGGCCAAGAAGGAGCCTCCTGTTGGGCTGCGTGCCCATTCCACCAGGGCAACGGCTGCTACCACGGCCTTGGGCCGCGGTGTTCCGCTGCCGGTTATCTGTCAGGCAGCTACGTGGGCCTCGCTGCACACGTTTACAAAGCATTACTGCCTTGACAGTCCGGTCCGGAGGGACGGCTTCTTTGGCCGTTCTGTCCTCCAGGACTTCCTTGTCTGATCTTTGTTCGCAGACCCACCACCGGGGTTGGTATTGCTGGGGTATCTATTCTAAGGTAAGGAATCTGTCACTAACGTGTCTCTTTCAGATGCACAAGTTACTAACTTGTGTAACGATATATCTGTAAGAGACAGTAGTTAGTGACAGATTCCTTACCGCCCCACCCATCCTCCCCGTTCTGCGAACTGATTTCTAGGGTTAAGGACATCCCTTTCAGGGCCCTAGTATTTTTCAGACACCTGTGTCAGCTTCTGCATGGCTCTGCGTTCCTGGCGCGGAAAGTCGTGTACAGAACTGACGTCAGCGCGCAGGGGCGGCGCTAAGTACTGCCCGCGACGTCATCCCGGCGATCACGACGCCGACGACGGACGCGGAGCCGCACGACGCCGCCTACCGACGCGCAAGGGTACTGCTACGCAAAACTTTCCGGATCCAGCCTGACGCCTGGGGATATTCTAAGGTAAGGAATCTGTCACTAACTACTGTCTCTTACAGATATATCGTTACACAAGTTAGTAACTTGTGCATTACTTGCAGGTGTTGGCACAGAAGGCGTTTTCATGTCTTTGATCTTGGCTAAACCAAGGCAAAAAGTTTGTTGCACAGTGTCATTCAAAAACATTATTTGCTGAGGGATGATACATGCTCTAAACAAAGCTGCTATCCCCTGTACTTGCCAATCTTTAGAACACCAGACAGATTTTGTGTCTATTGTGTCTTTCCAAAATTCAAATCCATGTCTAGACAATTGGGTAATAAATGCTGCAGAGTAAATCTGTTTTGTATTTGTTAACATAATTTTCTGTCCTGTTTTGTTTACATTTTTATAGTAAAATGTTTCTGGATCAGATGTATTGTACCCTGAAAATTAGGGAAACTTTTTAGCAAACGTTTTTGAACTACCTTTTGGTGGTGTAGGACAATGTTCCCATTGGTTAAACAAACACATTTCTAGGTGTTGCAGATTTATGCAAGAAATGATGACCATAGTGGTTATAACAATATAGCTGTTCATAGTCTGATGAACCCTCTAAATATTCATTGTTAGAGAATGCAGCAGACCTTTCTAGGTCAGACATCATATCATTTACAGTCTCAAAGTCCCAATCATCAGAATAGGTACTGAACGAAATAAAATCACTTAGTGAAATTTTAAATAAATGTGGAATGTTCAAAAGTTCCGTAGGGCCGAAGATATCGAAATCGGTTTTGTCCCACACTATACCATCCTGTATAGGAACGGCTGTGATGTTTACTGCTGAGAAGTCTCTTGCTTCACGATGGGATGATTTGTGTGGTTTCAAAAGTAAGTTCACATTTTTACTTTCAATGTCCAAACGGATGTATCTGCCATTTATAAGCTCGCTGATAGTCATAACCAAAGCTAGCCAAAGCAGAAAGAAAAATATTCCAGAAATAATCCATAGTTCAATCCATGGTGAAACCAGGTAAGTCTTTTTCAGAAAATGAAAAAGTCTTGTACTTGCTGTTTGAAAGTTTTTGATGCTGGCGTCGTTTCAGGTTCACTCGGATCCTCAGAAAACGTATCAAAGTTAATGAAATAGCCAGAAGCAGTTCTGTCAATTGTTGGAATTGCATCAGGATTTGTTGAAATCGCTGGAACCAGTTGATCACTTGTTACGTTGGTGTAGACAGGTGTATTTTGAGGAACTGTTACTCGAGTTTCAAGAGGGATGAGTTCCATAGCATTGTTGCTTAGTCCTTCATCTGTTACTGCTGAATTCTCGATGGTTATCAGTCTTTCAGTCTGAACCTCTTGGATAGTAGCGAGAGGAGTGCGTCTGCTACTAGGTCGGAGTCCACGAGGCCTACTATTTAGTATTGGCCACATACTGTGGTTTGATGAGGTCGATTGACACAAATCTTTTCTCCTTTTTTCCAGCAAGGGGCGGCAGAAGTACTGTTCTTGTTCCGTGGACGGCTAGGACAGGTACTGGTTGTCTGTAAGAAGGTCCAAATTCCTTCTTGTCCGCAATCTTCTCTCTGACTAGCTCCCCAACTTTTGGGATCCAGACAGGCCTTGCTGGGACTGCCGGTTTTTCCCCAGTGGTGGTTGGCTTCAGGAATACGTTGCTTTGTTTCGATCTTAGTTCATTTAGATCCTGTAAAACAGCCAAACGATCTTTGATATCAAAGGGTTTATTTTCCACCACTGTGCCTTTACATTCGAGATCAGGAACCCACATTCTTGTCCCAAATAGGACCTCATATGCAGTGACCCCCTAAAGAACTTCTTGGCAAATAATTTAATGAGCGTTGGACCCCATAAAGATGTTTGACCCACCCATCACCCGAACCTAATACTCTAGCTGTTATAGACTGCTTTATGTCCCGGTTTTTCCTTTCCACAACAGAATTTCCCTCAGGATGAAACGGAGAGGAGTACCGCAATGCAACGCCCAAACTGGCCATGGCTTCTTTGTAAGCCCGAGAGCTAAACGCAGGGCCCTGGTCAGAATGTAGTGTGCCTAATGCGTATGTGCCGATAAAGACTCACAAATCTTTTATAACAGTTCGAGCGTCAGCCGAGTGCTGAGGCCATATCCATAGGAACCTTGAGCCCGAATCCACTGCGACCATTATATATTTATAGTTACCGTCCCTTTGCAAGGGACCGCAGTGGTCCAGGTAAACACAAGCTAATGCTTTGTCTGAAATCAACAGGGGTGTCTGCGCAGGACGTTTCACTGTGGAGACTTTCATCTGTTGGCATATTTCACATTCCAAAACATAGTTCTTGGTCTGTTTCCTAATGCCAGGCCACCAATATCTTTGTTTTAGTAACGATACTGTTGCAGAAACACCTGCATGGGCAGAGGCTATCCCCTCATGTGCTGCTAGGATTAGTCCTAATCTACGTTCCATGTTTGGAATTACCCTATCCCCCACTCCAGGGATTCGAGCAAAAGTAACATTGTTCGCATCAATTACATAAGAGTACTTGAGTGGCAACTTTTTTGGTAACGCTGCACCACTGCCTTTGCTTGAAGCATTGACAGCCAACAATATCTCACTGTCTATTCTCGTTTTCGAACGAGTGATCGCAGCTACAGAAGCCGTCTGAACAGCCCCCTTTGCGGCTTCATCAGCCAATGAATTCCCTGCAACGTAAACGCCATCACGTTGATGACTCAGCGTGTGTATCACGTGAGCCTTTGGTAGTTCGTTTTTTAACTGAACTACTTGTTCCCAAAGCATTTTATGCTTTATTGTGCCATCTTTTGCATCTTTGAACCGATTTTCAAGCCAATTTTGTATATATTCATTATACGACTGAACACAGTAGAAAGAATCGCACACTATTAGTGTGGGGAATTCGCGATCTGTACTTTCAAGTGCCAGTTTGAATGCTTGTAGTTCAGCTCGCTGAGCTGTACAATCTCCTAGAGATTGAGTTTTAGTGACCATTGGTCTGAAGTTACCATCTTGCATGCGCCTTTAACGATTGCGCACGCTGAACTGTAAGCTTGCTTACTACCAGTAGCGGGTTGTGCGGATCCGTCAGTGTAAATTATAAATTCGTACTGAACTTGAGGCAGAATTTCAGTGGGCAGAGGACATTCATGTTCATATTGCAGGAACGCTTGTGTTTTTAGATCAGGATCAAAAACATATTCAACATCTGTTGCAGCAAGAGAATTAACCCATTGTATCCATCTAGGATGTAAAGCTTTTGCATTTGGAATGCTCGCTTTTGTGACTGCCTCTAAGGCTGGTACTGGAGTTACGACAATAATGCGTTTCCCTTGGGCTAGAGCTCTTTCTTTTGCTACTGCAGTTTGAACTGCTGTCAGTATTTTTTCTGTTGAAGTGAAGCGCATTTCTGCTTGTGTATACAAATGTGATTTGTATGCTATTGGTACTTTTTCACCCTCATTAAATGTTAAGTAGGTGAATCCGCATTGACCCGAAATTATTCGGATCACAAAATTGCGTTGACTTACGCGTGTTTGTAAGTGATTTGTTGCTAACATGTTAGCTAGGAGTGAACGCAAGATTTCTGTGTGTTCCTTTGTCCAATGTTTGATTGAAAAATCAGGTTTGATTAATTCGTAGAGCGGTTTAACCCTTTCTGCGTAATTTAGAATGTAAGTTCTTCCAAAATTTAGGAAACCCAAGATGGATTGTAAGTTTTTCAGCGTTTTTGGAGGTTGGAGCAGCGCGCACTTTTCTAGAAAGTTAGCTGCCAGGCTCTTGCCTTCACTTGAAAGCTCATATCCTAGGAAAAGGACATTGAGATGGGCAATTCTGGATTTTTTTAAAGTTGAATTTATAGCCCTCAGAGGCGAAGCCCAATATAATGGTACTCACCCTGTTCAAGTGCCTATCTAGGTCATCGTCTGTCAGATAGATGTCATCGACATATGACAATGCCTCATTATCATAAATTTGTAGTAACTCTGTTACTCTCGCTGAGAATAACCCTGGGCTGTTCTTGAACCCTTGTGGGAGTCGACAAAATTGACGCTGGGTCCCCATTATTGAGAAAGCTGTTAAGTACCTGCTTTCAGGTGCTATGTTTTGACTAAAGAAACCATTTGAAATATCCAATGTGGTTTTATATTTTTTGCGCACAATGTTATTCATTAATGCTGTACTATGTGCATTTTGCATTGCAAACGTTTTAGAACAAGTGTTCAAGTGTCTGTAATCCAAAACTAGACGATATGTATTGTCTGGTTTGGAGACAGGAAACAAAGGTTTGTTCATTGAAGAGGTGCATGTGTCAATCACCCCTTGGTATTCAAGTTGATCTAAGATCTCCCTGACCTGTTTTTTAGCTTCTTGCTTTATTGGGTACTGCCTTTGTGCAGTAGGTTCATTTTTTAGCTGTATTTTATGGTGAGGTGAGTCCTCATCCCATCCTACATGATTTTTGTATAATGCTGGGTCCTGGGCAACTGCCCATTTCCTGGCATAAGTATATTTTAGGTGAATTGGAATATGGTTGGAGAAGGCAGGCATAATGATGTCCTCGCCATGTGGGCACTCCCTGACAAATTGTGGTGGCCAGTCTTTTTCTGCTAGAAGTATATCATAACCCTTTGAAAGTTTCTCCCAAAAGAGTGTTTTCACTTTTCTTGGTATGTCTCCCTCCATTCGGAGTGTTATTTCATATAACTTTTGTGGAGTACTAACCCTGGTGTCTACAGTCTCTACTGTGATGTACTCATTCAAGTCCACTATCTCCAGAAGTTCCTTCAGGTACTCGCGAGCTATTGTGACTTCTGCTGCACTGTGTCCAGTATTGTCTGAGCCCATTCTCCGTTCTTGAGCTGTGTTCTCAGTATCCTCGGCATGTTTGATTTTCAGACCTGCTACCTTCTTTTTTGAGAATTGAGGTTTTGATTTATTTTTCTGAACGTGTTTGTCGTCTTTGGATTTCACGCGTTCTTCTCTATGTTCTGACCGTCCTCTTCTTTCCGATGTCTGTGACGATATCTGAAAGGTATGAGAGGAACGTGCATCAGTATCTTGATACCGGTCAGGCTTTCTTAAATTATCCCTATTCCTGAGGTTATACCTCCTTTCAGAGGGCTCTTTTTGAGGAGACCCACCTCGGGATTGAGAACGTTTCTCGTTTGAATTTTGTTTATTAGTTTCCCACTTCTTTTTAGAAGATGTAGGAGTTTGTTTAATAGAGTCCTTCTCAGGACTTTCAGATAGTTTTGGCTTCAAAGGTTTTCCACCCAAACTATCTCTGCCTAATTCTGCATAAGATTGTTCTATTATTCTGGGTAGTTCAGTTTGATGTTCTGTAACATCAAATTCCCTTAATCGTTGGTGGATCGCCACTGATGCTGCCTCCCCTTTAATATTAGATAATATTATTGTTGAGACCTGGTCGAAGTTTTTCAGTAATTTCATACCTAAATTCAGAGCAGGCTCTGCCCCGTATTCGTTTTGAATTTGTTTCAGGACATCTGGTATTACTGCAATTGACGGAACACCATGTGTTTTAGTATAGATGGCAGCAAAGACTGCGCCCCAAGTGGTGCAATCTTCCAGTTGTGGTGTGATCCCCATTGGTAAACAGATTGTTAGTATTCTGTGTTTCTCATAAGGGCTAGTATTTGGAAATACTGCTTCAATTTGAGTAATTTTTTGAGCTATCCAAAATGGAATTTGCTCACGTTTTGTGGGCATTTTACCCATGACTGCGTATAAAGTCTGTGGTGTAATTTTTAGTGTATTTCCCTACCTGAAAGAGACACGTTAGTGATAGATTCCTTACCTTAGAATATACCCAGGCGTCAGACTGGATCCGGAAAGTTTTTCGTTAGCAGTACCCCTGCGCGTCAGTAGATGGCGTTGTGCGGCTCCGCGTCCGTCGCTGGCGTCGTAAGCGCCGAGATGACATCATGGAGACTACTTAGGCGCCACCCATGCGCGCTGAAGTCAGTTCTTTCTTTTTCCGCGCCAGTAAGCGCAGATCTGGTTAGATCACGTACCTTAGTCACTTTTTGACTACCCTTTTTGAGACTTTGTCTCCTGTAAGCTTTGGTTTCCTTGGTGCACGTAGGGTTGCCTGGATTTAAGTCTTGTGGGGCCTGCCGTCGCAATATGTCGGTGGCGGACCCCCACGATGTCTGCCTCTACTGCCTGGAGACTGACCACGACTCCCGGTCCTGTCTGGACTGTCGGGCCATGGCCCCGAAGGCTTGAGGGAGCGGCACCGGAAGCTGCTGGAGGTCCGGCACTCGTCCCAGCGCCGTTCCCGGTCCAGGGGCCATTCCAGGGAACGCTCGCGGGGCCACAGTCATCGCTCCTCGGGCTCCAAGTCTTCACCCTCGGATTCGGGTAAGAGACGACACAAAAAGAAGTCGAAAAGCATGTTCGCTCTCCGACGTCCCCCCGTCGGTCCCCAGATGCGGACGAGGGGGACAGGGGTTCTGCCCCTGCGGCTCCTTCGGGGGTCGAGAGTCCCGCTGCCTACCCACCTTACCCGGGTCCGTCGGCGACTCCCGCACAGGTGCAAGAATTTCTTGCTACCATGGACCACCTTTTTAGGCCTCGGGCTCCCGCCGGCGCGCCCTCGGGCCCCGCGGTCTTGTGTCAGGATCCTGTTGCGCCGTCGGCTCCGGCCACGGCGCCACAAGGTCCATCGCTACCGGCGCCAGCGCCTCCCTCGGCTCCGGCGCCGCAGTGGGTGCCATTTGTCCCGCCTTTGCCCAGGTTCCAGGACCATTTTGCTCCTATCTGGGATCCGCGTTGGGACATGGCGCCGGTCCGGCCGGCGCCGTCCTCGGCGCCTTTCCCGACGCCGTTCCCGACGCCGTTTGTTCCTTCTCCAGCTCCTGCCCTACCGCCGCGGTCTGTGCCACATGCGGCGGAGGTGGAGGACGACTGGGAGGGGTCCGAGGACCCTCTTGCTCGTCAGTGTGCTCTGAGCAGGACTGGGCGGACGATTTGGAGGATGCCGGCGACCTCGACGTCTCCTCTGACCCGGGGTTTGCCTCTCCCCCGCCTACCACGGAGGAGGGCGCCTCCTACACGATGGTGCTCTGTCGGGCAGCTGAGGTCCTCAATCTTGATCTCCCTACGGTGGCCCTCAAAACTAACCTCCTCACTGAGGTGCTCCAGACGGCATCCACTTCGTCGGAGCCCAGGCTGCCATTAAATGACGCCCTCACTGACGTCTTGCTCGGCACTTGGTCGCGGCCAGCCACAGGGACCCTGTGGATAAGAACATCGCCAGGCGTCATCGCCCGGCGCCCGGTGACCCTGCCTTCCTGACCACTCACCCTACGCCGGAGAGCCTGGTCATCCAAGCTTCGACGTCCCAGAGTGCCTTCCCCACGGCTCCGCCGTATAAGGACTCCAAGAAGCTGGAGCAGTTCGGCAAGCGGTTGTTCTCTTCGGCCAGCTTGGGGCTGCGGTCGGTGAACACCGCTTGCCTATTGGGCTGCTATTCCCACGCGGTGTGGGATACAGTTGCACAGGTGTTGCCTCAGTGTCCTGAAGAGTCCCAAGCTGTGCTGTCCCAAGCTGTTGCCGAGGGTAAAGATGCGGCTAACTTCGTCATTCGGTGTGGTTTGGACACCACGGACTCACTAGGTAGAGCGATTTCTACGACTGTGGCGCTTCGTCGCCACGCCTGGTTGAGATCTACCGGGTTCTCGCCAGATGTCCAAAGCTCGCTCATGGACATGCCCTTTGATGGCACTCGCCTGTTTGGCGATAAGGCCGACAGTGCGCTGGAGCGTTTTAAGGACTCGCGGGCCACGGCCAAGTCCTTAGGTCTTTCCACGAAAAGCCCAGCCACTCCTGGTTTTCGTTCCTTTCGTGGCCACGGAAAGGGCGCCCAGGCACGTTCCTTCAGCAAGCCTGTGCAGAACCAGCCTCAACGCGGACGCGGTTTCCGCAGGGGCGGGTCTGGGAATCAGCGTGGAGGTCAGTCCACCTCCGCCGCTTCTGCCTCCAAACCTTCCTAATCCGAGCTTTGGGGGGCACCCCACGCCAGTGGGTGGCACGATCCGTCATCATCTCCCCCACTGGCACGCTATCACATCGGACAAGTGGGTGTTGCAGATCATCCGCAGGGGTTACGCCCTTCCCTTTCAGTCCGCCCCTCCAGCCATGCCACCTCAGTTCCACCGCATGTCGGGGGACCACTTGGCACTTCTCCTGCAGGAAGTCACGGCCCTCTTGGGGGCCATCGAGTGTGTTCCTGGGCCAGAAGTAGGGAGTGGTTGTTATTCCCACTACTTTCTGGTCCCCAAGAAGGACAAGGGGGGCTTGCGCCCCATCTTGGACCTCAGGAACGTCAATCGCTTCCTCCGGAAGGAGAAGTTCAAGATGTTGACTCTGGCTCAGGTCTAGGCTGCCCTCGACCCTGGAGACTGGATGGTAGCGTTGGACTTGCAGGACGCCTATTTTCACATCCCCGTCCTGCCGGCCCACCAGCGTTACCTGCGGTTCACGGTAGGCCAGGAGCATTTTCAGTTTGCCGTGCTCCCCTTTGGCCTTACCAGCGCCCCTCGGGTGTTCACGAAGGTGATGACGGTGGTCGCAGCTCATCTGCGCAGGTCAGGGGTGTCAGTCTTCCCCTACCTCGACGACTGGTTGTTGAAGGCGGGCTCGCCCTAGGCAGTCGTCACCCACCTTCAGACTACGGCCGACCTCCTGCATTTGCTGGGGTTCTCCATCAACGTGCCGAAGTCGCACCTGAGTCCCTCTCAGAAGCTCCCCTTCATCGGAGCGGTTCTGGATTCGACGCTGTTTCGGGTTTATCCTCCCGAGCAGCGAGTCCGGGATATTCAGGCTATGATTCCGATCTTTCAACCTCTATCCCGGGTTTCAGTCAGGATGACCCTCCGGCTCCTGGGCCTGATGGCCTCCTGCATCCTGCTGGTGCAACATGCCAGATGGCATATGCGGGCTCTGCAGTGGGACCTGAAGTTCCAGTGGGCACAGCATCAGGGCAACCTGTCCGATCATGTCCAGATCTCGGAGGGCACTGCACGACAACTGCAGTGGTGGCTCACGAATCGCGATTGGGTCAATGGCAGATCCCTCTCCCTTCCCCAACCGGAGCACACAGTGGTGACGGATGCGTCCCTCCTGGGATGGGGTGGCCACTTGGGAGAGGCGGAGATCAGAGGCCTCTGGTCTCCGGCGGAGTCCCGGCTCCATATCAATCTTTTGGAGCTTCGGGCGATCCGGCTTGCACTGAAGGCATTCCTTCCCTCTGTCCGGGGAAGTGTAGTGCAGGTGTTCACGGACAACACCACCGCCATGTGGTATTGCAACAAGCAGGGCGGGGTGGGGCCCTATGTCAGGAGGCTCTGCGCCTCTGGACTTGGCTGGAACGTCAAGGCATTACCTTGGTGGTTCAACACCTGGCAGGTTCTCTGAACGCCAGGGTGGACGAACTCAGCCGCCATTGCTTGATGGATCACGAATGGCGTCTGAACTCGGACGTGGCGCAAGGTCTCTTTCTGCAGTGGGGAGAGCCTTGGTTAGATCTATTCTCCACCAAAGAGAACGCGCAAGTCATCAGTTCTGCGCGTTGGAATTTCCAAGGCGGCACTCGCTCGGCGACGCTTTTCGTCGCGAGTGGAGTTGCGGTCTGTTGTACGCCTTTCCGCCTGTACCACTTCTGCCCAGAGTGCTGAAGAAGATTCGGCGCGACCGGGCCCAAGTCATTCTTGTGGCTCCGGATTGGGCACGAAGATACTGGTATCCCGAGCTACTCAACATGGCGCTGGATCCCCCGATACGACTGCCTCTTCGGGAGGATCTTCTGTCGCAGCAGCAGGGGGCCGGTCCTCCACCCGAAACTGTCCAGCCTCCACCTCCATGCGTGGAGATTGAGCGGCGACAGTTGACAGCTTTCGATCTTCCTCCCGAAGTCTGTGATGTCATTCTGGCAGCCAGGCGGCCCTCCACTAAATCGGTATACGCCTGCAGGTGGAACAAGTTTGTGGCATGGTGGACAGCTACGGCTGTGGATCCCCTTTCTGCCCCGCTTTCCGAAGTCCTTCTGTTTCTTCTTTCTTTGGCCCAGCAGGGCTCTGCTCTGGGCACTATCAAAGGTTATCTTTCGGCCATCTCCGCCTTTCTCAGGCTTCCAGATCAGCCTTCCTTGTTTAAATCTCCGGTTGTTAACCGTTTCCTGAAAGGCATTACGCACACGTTTCGTCCCGTGCCGTTCATTATGCCTCAATGGGATTTAAATCTTGTCTTGACATATCTGATGTGTGCTCCCTTCGAGCCCCTTCATACCTGTCCTTTGCATCTTCTCACTCTCAAGACGGCTTTCCTGGTAGCTATCACCTCTGCCAGAAGAGTGAGTGAGCTCCAGGCTCTTTCTTCCAAACCTCCTTTCCTTTCTGTTCATCCGGACAAGGTGGTTTTAAGGACCCGTCCTTCTTTCTTGCCAAAGGTTGTCACGCCCTTCCACATCGGGCAGACCATCACTTTGCCCACCTTCTTTCCGCCTCCGCATCCTTCAAAAGAGGAAGAGAGGCTCCACCGTCTGGACCCAAAACGTGCGCTCTCGTTCTACCTGAAGCGCACTCGACAGTTCCGGGTGGAGGACCAGCTCTTTGTTGGCTACGCGGGTGCCAAAAAAGGTCGGGCTGTGCACAAACAGACCATCATCGGTGGGTCGTTCTCTGCATCAAAGCCTGTTACTCGTTGGCTAAGAAGGAGCCTCCTGTGGGGCTGCGTGCCCATTCTACCAGGGCGACAGCAGCCACTACTGCCTTGGGACGCGGCGTCCCCTTGCAGGATATTTGTCAGGCAGCTACGTGGGCCTCGCTGCACACGTTTACCAAGCATTACTGCCTTGACAGTCGGGTCCGGAGAGATGGCTTCTTTGGCCGTTCTGTTCTCCGTGACTTTCTGGTGTAATCCATTCGCAGACCCTCCACTGGGGTTGGTATTGCTGGGGTATCTATTCTAAGGTAAGGAATCTATCACTAACGTGTCTCTTTCTGATGGATACTTCTGCCTGTGGATTCCTCACCTTTTGAATACCCCTTGCGCCAGCAATTCCGCGGAAAATCTTTCCCAGCTCTCCCACGACGACGAGGACGTCACAATAGCACGGCTCCGCTCGCGACTCCGTAAGACGTCATCGGAGCCATAAGAAGACCTCGTCGGCGTGCTGACGTCAGTTCCCTTTTTCCGCGCCGTCGACGCGTAACGGTTTTTCCAGGGACTCTCCATTTTACTACTTTGTTTCATCTTATTGTTGGAAATGGCTACTTCTAGGAAGTCCGGGTTTAAGCCTTGCGGGGAGTGCGGAGGACATATGTCGATTACGGATCCGCATGAGGACTGTCTTTGGTGTCTTTCTTCTGACCATGACGTCGAAGAGTGTCGTTCCTGCAGGAAAATGAACCCTAAGGCCCTTAAAGAGCGTGAGGCTAAACTTTTTATGGCCAAAGCCAAGAAGGAGAAGAGAGGTCGTAAGCGGGGGAAGTCTTCTTTGTCCCACACTTCAAGATCTAAGAAGCATAAGAAGTCGAAGAAATCCCGGCGCCATTCGTCGAAGTCTAGGGCTTCGAGGCCGACTTCACCTCCTGAGCGACTTCGGAGGAAGGACTTTGTCTCCCCGTCTCCTTCGCCGAGAGCGGAGTCGGAACATTCCCCGGCTCCGATGTCGCCGGCGTCGAAGGGCTCTTCGGCGTCGGGAGGTTCGCCGGCGCCTCAGGAGGTGTCTCCGATTCCTGTGGGGTCGCCTGAGCGGGTACCGGCTCCGCTGGGTCCAGCTCGACCTCAGGAGGTCCCCGGGCGAGAAGGTACGGATCATTGTCCTGCTTTTCCCTTGCCTGGTGCTGACCCTTCGCAGTTCTTGAACGCGATGTATGGGATGTTTTCAAGGTCCAGTATCCCGTTGGGTGTACCTTCAGGTCCTTTGGCCTACAATTTGGGTGTTCCACACCAGTATGCTCAGGCACCCTTTGTACCCTTTATGCCATCGGCTCCGGCGTGGCATTTCCCGACGCCGAGGTCGTCGACTCCGGCACCTCGAGCTCCGTCGGATGTGGGGTCGTCTCGGATTCGTGCGACGCCGAAGGATATTCCGGAGGGGCCTTCTGTTCCGTTGCCATCATCACCGGCGCCACGCACGGCGCCGCGTATGGCGCCGTCGACTCCGTTTCAGGTTCCACTGATGCCGGCACTGAAGACAAAGCTGCACTCCAGGAGGGATGCACAGAGGCTGCTGGAGGAGGAGGAGTATATGCAAGAGCAAGAGCAAGAGGAAGGAGAGATTTTGGACTCTCTTGATGACTTTGAGGGCCTGCAGGAGGCCAGTGGGTTAGATACATCTCCAGAATACGATCTTTCATCACCAAAGACTGGCCTTCCTCTAGAAAATTTGCCTTATCATGTGGTAGTGAGGAAGGCGGCTGATTTGCTGGGTCTTCAGTTACCATCATCCGAGTTGAAGGCCAACATTTTAACTGAGGTCCTCAATACCTCTTCGGTGGTCTCAGAGCCACTGTTACCCTTCATTGATGCCTTGGCTGAGCCGATTTTGGAGGTGTGGCAGAAGCCTTTGTCCGCTCCTGCTGTCTCTAGAACAATTGCACGGAGATATAGGCCAGCTCCTGGGGATCCTGCCTTTCTGTCTACTCATCCGACTCCCGAGAGTTTGGTGGTACAGGCTTCTTGTTCGAAGCAATCTTCGAGTGCTTTCCCTACTACTCCGGGTGATAGAGACTCGAAAAAGATGGAGCAGGCAGCCAAAAAGGTATTTTCGTCTGCAAGCATGGCGCTGAAGTCGACTAATGCTAAGTGTCTTCTGGGAAGATACGTCCATGCTTTGATGGATTCTGTGAAACAGCTGGCTCCTAAGCTCCCGGAGGATGATAGGGCAAGCTTTATGGAGGTGCTCTCTGACTCGCAAGCAGCTGCTCGCCAGGTGATCCAGTCTGGGATGGACACGGCTGATTCTGTTGCGCGGGTGATGGGCTCTTCTGTGGCAACAAGAAGGCAGGCCTGGTTGAGGTCTTCTGGTTTTTCCCCGGATGTCCAGGCGACTCTGTTGGACTTACCTTTTGATGGCACAAGACTGTTTGGATCAAAGGCTGACTCTGCTTTACAGCGGTTTAAGGACAGTAGGGCCACTGCTAGATCTCTGGGCCTTCAAACACAGCCCAGGGGTTTTGGTTACAAACGCCTTCGTGGATTTGGAAGGGGTTCTTCCTTTCGTGGCCGTCAACAGTATCAACAGGGTCAGCAGCAGCAGCAACAGCAGAACCCTTTATACAAGTCCTACAGGGGTAGGAACAGAAGCCGTTCCAGGGGAGCCTCACGGCAGCAGTCCTCTTCCTCCTCCTCCTCTCCTCCCCTCACCGTTGGGAAGCAGCTCTAGATCCCCCATCTTAGAGCATGTTGGTCCTGTTGGGGGTCGGGTGTCCCAATTTCTACAGGATTGGAAACTGATTACAACGGATCGTTGGGTTTTGAATCTTGTGGAAAATGGGTACGCCCTTCCTTTTCTAGAGTATCCACCTCCTTACCCTCCTCGCCAAGGTGGTTGTTCAGAAGACCACTTGTTGATTTTGCAACAGGAGGTTCTTGTCTTGTTACAGAAAGGTGCGATAGAGGTGGTTCCAGAGCAGGAAAGGGGTCAGGGGTGCTACTCCCGGTATTTCCTGATTCCCAAAAAGGACGGACGTTTGAGGCCGATTCTGGACCTCAGGATTTTGAATTTTTACCTCAGGCAGGAGAAATTCAAAATGTTGACTCTGGCTCAGGTTCTTCTTGCGCTGCAACAGGAAGACTGGATGGTGTCCATCGATCTCCAGGATGCGTACTTTCATCTTCCCATCCTGAAGTCGCATCGGAAGTATCTGCGTTTCACGGTAGGGTCGCAACATTACCAGTTTGCGGTTCTACCGTTTGGTCTGACTTCCGCACCGCGAGTCTTTACAAAGGTGATGGCGGTGGTAGCGGCTCATCTCAGAAGATCAGGGGTTCCTGTCTACCCCTACCTGGACGATTGGTTGTTGAAAGCCAAATCTCCGGAGATGGTGTTGCGTCACTTGCAGGTGACAACACGACTGTTGTTCAACTTGGGTTTTTCGATCAACGTGCCCAAATCTCACCTGGTGCCTTCTCAGCGCAGCCTGTTCATAGGGGCAATACTGGACACTACTGTTTGTCGAGCATTCCCGCCTCCACAGAGGATTCTCGACATTCAGGAAATGATTCCTTTGTTTTACAACAGGGCGGTTGTTCCGGTCCTGAAGGTCCTACGCCTGCTCGGTCTGTTTGCTTCCTGCATACTGTTGGTCAGTCATGCACGCTGGCACATGAGGGCACTCCAGTGGTGCCTCCGCAAGCAGTGGTTTCAGCACAACGGGGATCTCGGGGAGAAGGTCAGAATCTCCAGAGACGCTGCGGCGGAGCTGTCTTGGTGGGGTGTGCAGGGCAACCTGTCTCAAGGGAAGCCCTTTCAACTTCCTCCACCGATGGCCACAGTAATCACGGACGCCTCCACTCTAGGGTGGGGTGCTCATCTGGGGGATCTGGAGATCAAAGGTTTTTGGTCTCCAGAGGAAAGGTTGTTTCACATCAACCTTCTAGAATTGCGGGCGATACGTTTGGCACTAAAGGCTTTCCTTCCTTCCCTTCGCGGTCGGTCAGTCTCAGGTCCTGACGGACAACACGACCGCGATGTGGTATATCAACAAACAGGGAGGTGTAGGGTCATTTTGTCTCTGTCGAGAGGCTCTGCGACTCTGGTCCTGGGCTCAGGGCCAGCAGATTTGTGTGTTTGCAAATCATCTAGCCGGAGTGCTAAATGTTCGTGCGGACAGTCTCAGTCGGCATTACTCGGCCGATCACGAGTGGCGGCTTCATCCAGAGGTGGTCCATCACGTCTTCCAGATGTGGGGGTCTCCTCGGTTGGACCTATTTGCCACTCACGAGAACGCACACTGCCCGTTGTTCTGAGGTCTCCAGTTTCCGATGCAGGGAGCGTTGGGGGACGCGTTTCAGTTGAGTTGGAGCTCTCCGCTCCTTTATGCGTTTCCTCCCATACCCTTGATTCCTCGGGTTCTGAGGAAGATTTGCCAAGACCGGGCCCAAGTCATCTTGATCGCTCCGGATTGGCCGAGAAGGGTGTGGTACACGGATCTTCTTCACCTCTCTTCGCACCCTCCGCTCCGTCTCCCTCTCAGGGCAGACCTCCTCTCGCAGTCGCAGGGGCAGGTTCTTCACCCCCACCTCCAGAGCTTGCACCTTCATGCCTGGAGATTGAACGGGGCAACCTGAGTTCGTTCTCTCTCCCACCTGATGTGGTGGATGTTATTTTATCGTCCAGGCGACACTCCACCAAGTCCATTTACTCTTCCCGTTGGTCTAAGTTTGTTAAATGGTGTGGAGAGAGATCTATTGACCCTTTGAAGGCTCATTTATCTCATGTTTTGAGTTTTTCACTTTCCTTAGCGCAGCAGGGTTTTGCTGTAGCTACTGTAAAAGGTTACTTATCGGTTTTATCGGCCTTTATTTGTTTGCCGGATCAGCCGTCTTTGGTCAAATCTCCGGTTGTGATGAGATTTATTAAAGGACTTACAAACATGTTTCCTCCCACTCCTTTCATCATGCCTCAGTGGGATTTGAATCTGGTACTCACTTTTCTTATGGGTTCTCCATTTGAGCCCCTTCATAGTTGCCCTTTGAGGCTTCTTACTTTTAAAACGGTTTTCTTGATTGCCATTACCTCGGCTAGGAGGGTAAGTGAGCTTCAGGCTCTTAGCTCTAAGCCTCCTTTTCTGACCATTCATGTAGATAAGTTGGTTCTGAGGACCAGGGCTGCTTTCCTTCCCAAAGTGGTTACCCCTTTTCATTTGGGGCAGTCCATTACCCTTCCTGCCTTTTATCCTCCCCCTCACCCTTCCAAGGAGGAGGAGAGACTTCACCGCTTGGACCCAAAGAGAGCGGTCAGTTTTTATCTGGACAGGACCAGAGAATTGAGACTTGATGACCAACTCTTCGTGGGTTATGTTGGTCGGATGAAGGGTAAAGCTGTGCTCAAGCGGACTCTGTCAAGATGGATTATCCTCTGCATAAAGATCTGCTACGCCCTGGCCAACAAGGAAGCTCCTGAAGGTATCAGAGCTCATTCTACTAGAGCAAAGTCTACTACATCTGCTTTGGCTAGAGGTGTACCAGTGCATGAAATTTGTAAGGCAGCAACTTGGGCCTCCCTCCATACCTTTGCAAAGCATTATTGCCTAGACTCTGAGGTTAGGAGGGATGGCCATTTTGCTCGTTCTGTTTTGCAAGATTTTTGGTTTAGTCAGGTGGACACCCTCCTCCTGGAGTGGTACGGCTTGGGGATTCTATTCAAAGGTGAGGAATCCACAGGCAGAAGTATCCATCAGAAGAACAAGTTACTTACCTTCGGTAACGCTTTTTCTGGTGAATACAATATCTGCCTGTGGATTCCTCACTGACCCACCCGCCTCCCCGTTGTCCACCTGTTTCTACCAAAATATGTTGAATTTAATAAGTCTTGATCATGTTGAAGTTTTGATAGTGAGAAATGCTATTTCACTATGTTTTTATTGATTATGTAATGGTGAATTTATATATGTGTATATACTTGGAATGCCATGTTTGCATTTGAAAATGTGTCGGTCCGCCCGTTTGCCTCGGTGGCACGGAAAAATGGGTGGAACTGACGTCAGCACGCCGACGAGGTCTTCTTATGGCTCCGATGACGTCTTACGGAGTCGCGAGCGGAGCCGTGCTATTGTGACGTCCTCGTCGTCGTGGGAGAGCTGGGAAAGATTTTCCGCGGAATTGCTGGCGCAAGGGGTATTCAAAAGGTGAGGAATCCACAGGCAGATATTGTATCCACCAGAAAAAGCGTTACCGAAGGTAAGTAACTTGTTCTTCAGATGCACAAGTTACTACTTGTGTAACGATATATCTGTAAGAGACTTTAGTTAGTGATAGATTCCTTACCGCCCCACCCATCCTCCCCTTTCTGCGAACTGATTTCTAGGGTTAAGGTCATCCCTTTCAGGGCCCTAGTTTCATGGCACCAATGGTCAGTTTCTTGCATGGCTCTGCGTTCCTGGCGCGGAAAGTCGTGTACAGAACTGACGTCAGCGCGCATGGGTGGCGCCTAAGTAGTCTCCGTGACGTCATCTCGGCGCTTACGACGCCAGCGACGGACGCGGAGCCGCACAACGCCACCTACTGACGTGCAGGGGTACTGCTAACGAAAAACTTTCCGGATCCAGTCTGACGCCTGGGGATATTCTAAGGTAAAGAATCTATCACTAACTAATGTCTCTTACAGATATATCGTTACACAAGTAGTAACTTGTGCGTTGAGGGGTTTGATTTGGAATGGTCAATGGTGGTTGGACTGTGAAAGTCCGAATGACATATTGGACTAATTGTCTGTAAATTTTTATTAACTCTTGTAGTTGAGTAAGTAATTCCTCGTCTGACATTACATCGATGTCAGGATGAGGTGTGTAGCCGGCTAGAATCGGCCATGTTGCTCTTGGTCTACCTAGTGGACCGAGCCTGGTAATGTTTTTGTGATGTTTTAGGGCGCCTTTAAACCAGAGCTGATGTTCTTGGTATGTTAGTGGAATTTCAATATCCTCGAAAGAAATATATTCCTCTGGTGGTTCATCTTCTTTGTAGAAGTGAAACACTCTTGTTACTGGATTTGATTCTGGGAATACTATCCATGAATAGAATACCTCTGTCTGAAAGGATTCGTGTGCCTCTATCACGAAAACTGCTCTACCCCCTCTTGGTGGTAGGCCATGTTTTATAAGTTTTAGAGTGATGGCTCTTCTTAAGTTTGGAGCGATGTCTATAACACCCTCCTCGGTTTCATTTAAACCGGTAAAGTTAAAAGCTGTTACGACTGGTTCAGCCGCAGCTACACCGTTCCCTGTGTTATCGTCCCCGTGATTGGACATTTGTTTTTTGAAAAATGTAGTACAAGTTTCAAGGAAACAAAAGATAAGGTGCACAATATTTTGGAACACTGTATCCTTCAACGTTGATTAAACCAAAATAGCTAATATATAGGGTTTTTGTCCTATTTAGCTTTGGCGGATATTTAACCCTACCCACTCCAGACGTCTTATGGAGTATGTGAGTAGGGGTCTCTGAGAGAAAAGCACGACTGAGTTACTCAGTATCTATCGTTAAATTAGTGCCTTACCAAACCGTTGGGCGCCATGTAGTGTAGTTCCTATTTCCCTAATAGGCTCTGCGCATTGGAATAATATACCCTATAGGTTTGACATAGGACTGAGGTCAGTATGTCCCTATCGAGTATATTAAACTTACTTTGTGCCAGCTAGCTCAGAGGCCACTAGAAACTCCTTGAAAACAAGAAGGGAGTAGTTTCTGGCAACCGCATAAACATGACAACTTTGTTTCCCTTTAGAATCGGAACACTTCTCAGAATCGTGGAAACAATAGATAACAGTTTCACTCAGCTAATCGTGCATGTTTAGTTTCCTCAGAGTTACACAGAAAGAATAGATGGGCGTTTCAATAAAAAGGTTTTATTGAACAGTCTTGTTTCTCGTGTAAGAGATATGAGCTGTTATGATCACAAGACAGTATGCAAGATATATAATGTACAGCGTAAGCAGTAGAAATAAATAATACTGCGCTAGCATTATCTTTTAGCATATATTCACGTACATAAATAACATGAGCTAAAAATGCGAGTACTCATACGATGCTTCTCTAAGCTAGTTCTCCCCAATGTACCTAACCTAGTCTAGGTGTAGGGAAAGGTAAGAAGTAGGTGGAGTATTCTCTAGTATGGTATACTAAGAGTATGTTAAGTCTAATATGCCAAGAGTCCCTCTAGGTTCTAGTCAGCTCCATACCTTGAGAATGAGAGAGGTGGGAATCTCCTTCCGGACTCGAACTCTAACACCCCGCGAAGGGAGTCGAAACACTGGAAGCTGGATTCTTCTGCGAGCAGGAATGACAGCGTCTTCTCAGTGCGTCAGGCCGGGATACGGGCTCCTCTGAAGTCGAGGTCTCCTCTAACTTGCTTGGGCAAGGGAAGGTATATTTATACCTGGTAGGTGCCTTGGAATGTTAGCATTGATGTGAAGTCGGACAGAGGAAGACGTCAGGATTGAACCCTTAAGGTATAGCGGTTCATGCATAATAGATGAGTTCTTGGAGAAATCAATAATCCTGTGCTAGGGGAACTCCCAAGAGCCTAAGGGTCTGGTTTCTAAGAACTCGTTGTGACGTTAGGGTGGATGGATGTCGGTGACCATGCCTGTATTTGGAGTGCACGGCTAATGCCTAAATAAGGACTGGGATTCTATGCCTATATAAGGGCAATGCGAATTGTGCCTATATAAGGACATGTTTCAGCAAAACCTATATACGGACACCTAAAGCGGAATACAACAGTCAGGTCTGAACACAACTGTGCTCCGGCACCACGCTGGATGCGATCCACAGGCTTCTCAGGTGACATCCAGGCACCACTCATGGATATGCCTTTTGACGGGTCTCGCCTATTTGGCAAGAAGGCCAAAGAGAGGACTATTTATTACCTACATTATGCTCATTGGCCAAGCCAGGTGGCGTATGTGGGCTTTGCAGTGGGATCTATAGTCTGTGTGCCCAGCACCAAGGGGATCTATTGGATTTTATCCATGTTTTGGAAGAGACTACAAAAGATCTGCAGTGGTGGCTGCTCAACTGTAATTGGACCAGCTCTTGGAAACCCCTCTTACAACCCCACCCAGAGCTGACAGTGGTGACAGACGCATTACTGCTGGATTGGGGTGGTCATCTGGGAGAGGTGGAGATCAGAGACTATGGTCTCTGGCGAAGAGCCATCTCCACATCAACTTATTGGAGTTGTGGGCCATTCGCTTGCTATTGAAAGCCTTCCTGCCATCCCTAAAATTGCACTTTAAAGAAAGTAGAGCCACAGCGCACTTCCTTAGTCCCTCCACCCCCACAAGGCAGTGTAACCAACAGTTTCACATCATTTGAAACCTCACCGGTGGGTTTGATTACCGGTAATGTCAAGGCCCACCACCCCAACAAGAAGCACCCTAGTCCTTTTAAAACCAGTAGACAGCATCCAGGCCCACAGGGACAGCAAACCTCTCAGTACCCCGCCCTTCTAACAGCAGCCTCCAGGCTTCTTTAGTTTGACCTTAGGAGCACAGAACCACCCTGTGGGAAGCAGAATCAGTCATTTTCTCTGCAGTTGGCTGACCATAGTTGGGTCCTGCATATAATTCAGTAGGACTACACTCTTCCATTACTTTCCGACCTTCCGCCTCTTCCACCTACATCAAAGCAGCTTTTGGGGTAATACTCGTCGATTTTACTGCAGGAAGTTCAGGCTCTTTTATAGAAAGGAGCCATAGAGTGAGTCCTCGCCTCAAAAATCAGAACTGGATTTTATTTCCTTGTGCCAAAAAAGGGTGAAAGCCTTAATGCTATTTTAGATCTTCGGCCTCTCAATTTCTTCCTGCGGTAGGACAAATTCAATATTCTCACGCTGGCCCAGGTTCCACCTGCCCTGGAGCTAGGACACTGTATGGTAGCACTTGACCTGCAAGACGCCTGTTTACATGTTCCCATCTTAAAGGCGCTACCTGCAGTTCAAGGTGGGCCACAGGCTTTTTCAGTATGGATTACTCCCTTTCGGCCTCACCAGTGCCCCTCAGGTATTCACAAAAGTAATGGCGGTTGACGTTTTGAAAGTTACCGTTCACAGCCTCATTCAAACTTGTAAAGATTGTGTGTTCACTGAGAAAAAATTTAGTTAACTGTTAAACCTGGCCCTTTTTGCAGGGTCACCCCTCCCCATCCAGATGTTTTGCCTTATATTACCAAAACCATTTTTGTTGGCTTTAGGACTCTGCACCTTTCCCCTGCTAACCAATGGTAATGTGCTTGCACTCTCTCCCTAAAACATGGTACAATTGGCCTACTCCTGATTGCTACATTTAATTTACTTGTAAGTCCCTAGTATGTGGAACTACATGTACACAGAGCCGGTAAATTAAATACTACTAGTGAGCAGCAGGACTAATTGCGCCACCCACTAAAGTAGCCTTTTAAAACATGTCTCAGGCCTGCCACTGCAGCTTGTAGTGCAGTTTCAAACTCTCATTTCAACCTGGCAAAATAAAATCTTTGCCAAGCGTAAACTTTCCTTTTTAACCCCTTCGCTGCTAGGCCTTTCCCCCCCCTTGTGCTAAGACTTTTTTGGGCTATTTGGGGTAGTTCGCGCTTAGGCCCCTGTAACTTTTTGACCACATAAGGTATCCACGCCAAATTCTCGTCCTTTTCTTTCAACATCATGGGGATTTTAAAGGTACCCAGGGTTTGTTGATTCCCCTGGAGGGGACCCAGAAATTAGCCAAAATAAAGGTAAAACATTTTTTGGGGGTGGAAAAATGGGAAAAAAGGGCTACAGATGAAAGCATCCCTGCAAATGGTATCAACAAAGGAGTTGTGGTGCTGAAATCACCATCTTCCCAGCTTTCAGGGACAAGTAGACTTTTGTCAGAAAACCAAAATGTTTTACATAGTTTTGGCATTTTTCTTGGACGTAGCCTATTTTTGCTATTTTTTGTGCTTTCAACCTCCTTTCAGTTAATGGTAAAAACGGGTATGAAAGCAATGATGGATCCTGGAAAGCTATACATTTCTGAAAAGTAGACAAAATTTGGAATTCAACAAGGGGTCATTTGTGTTGATCCTTCAAGGTTTTCATATAGAAACTAACAGTTGAAAATAGGATAAATTGAAAATGAGTTAAAAAAACAGCCATTTGTGCCAACGCTTTTTCACCTGTAACTTCTACTAAGTATGACAGATGTTTGAAAGCAATATACCGTTACAGCCCGCTTGACCCTTCTGGTTGTGGGGATATATAGGACTTGTAGGTACACCAAGAACCCGAGGAACCCAGAGCCAATAACTGAGCAGCATCTTGCAATGGTTTTTTATTGTGTACCGGGTATATAGCAATTAATTAGGGAAAATATAAACAGGGAAAAATCGGTATGAAGACACCTATGTATTTCTGAAATGGGAACAAAATATAGAGTTTAGAAACAGTAGCTATTTGCACATCTCTGAAATTGTGGGTACCCATACCAGCATGTGAATTATAGGACATTTTCCAAAGTGACTTCTTTTTTGCACATTGTCTTACATTTGGAAGGCAGAAATGCATTGAAAGTCAATAGGTAATAACAATTGCTCTACAATTCTGTGTTCCCCTAAGTCTCCCACTAAAAATGGTACCCCACTTGTGTGGGTAGGTGTAGTGCCCGCGACAGGAAACGGCCCAAAACGCATCTTGGACACACCACATTTTCACAGTGAAAACGGACCCTTTTTTTTTTTAAAGTACCTAGCTGTAGAGTTTGAACCCTAGCTTTGCCGGCACCTAGGGAAACCTAGCAAACCTATACATGTTTGAAAATTAGACACCCAGGGGAATCCAGGACAGGGTGACTTGTCTGGCTCTCACCAGGTTCTGTTACCCAGATCCCTTGCATACCTCAAACTTTGTAAAAAAAAAAAAAAAACACATTTTCCTCACATTTCTGTGGTGGAAAGTTCTGGAATCTGTGTGGATCCACTAAATTCCACCCACCCCGCATTCCCCAAAGTCTTCCAAGAAAAATGGTACCTCACTTGTGTGGGTAGGCCTAGTGCCCACGACAGGAAGTGGCCCAAAATGCAACGTGGACACACCACATTTTCACAGTGAAAACTGACCCCTTTTTTGCAAAGTGCCTAGCTGTAGATTTTGAACCCTAGCTCTGCCGGCACCTAGGGAAACCTAGCAAACATATACATTTTTCAAAACTAGACACCCAGGGGAATACATGATGGGGTGACTTGTCTGGCTCTCACCAGGTTCTGTTACCCAGAATCCCTTGAAAACCTCAAACTTTGTCAAAAAACACATTTTCCTCACATTTCTGTGGTGGAAAGTTCTTTAATCTGCGTAGATCCACAAAATTCCACCCACCCCGCATTCCCCAAAGTCTTCAGAGAAAAATGATTCCTCACTTGTGTGGGTAGGCCTAGTGCCCGCGACAGGGAAACGGCCCAAAACACAATGTGGACACACCACATTTTCACAGTGAAAACGACCCCTTTTTTGCAAAGTACCTAGCTGTAGATTTTGAACCCTAGCTCTGCCGGCACCCAGTGAAACCTGCAAACCATACATTTTTGAAAAGTAGACACCCAGGGGAATCCAGGATGGGGTGACTTGTCTGGCTCTAACCAGATTCTCTTACCCAGAATCCCTTGCAAACCTCAAACTTTGTGAAAAAAAATACACATTTTCCTCACATTTCCGTGGTGGAAAGTTCTGGAATCTGCGTGGATCCACAAATTTCCTACCACACCGCGTTCCCCTAGGTCTCCCGATAAAAATGGTACCTCTCGCGTGGGTGGGGCAAGTACCCGCGACAGGCAACGGCCCAAAACGTATTGAGGAGACATCAAAATTACCTATCACAAAACAATCTGTTTTTGCTAGGGGGGGGGGTCACCTGGGTTTTTGGCCCCGGGATCGGCGGCCATCTTGGGAAACCAACCAAACACAAGGAGATGATGGACAGAGCGCTGAAACTTTTCAGACACTCACCCCCAGTCACAGATCTGGGTTAAATCCATCATCGTTGTTTAACTCACTCCGCCACCCCAGTTCAGACACAGCTATATGCAAATCAGTCTTGACCCTGTGCCTCATGGGAACAGTCCAGCCCGAACTGCCAAGGCATGTCTTCCCTGGACCAGAAACAAGCATCCTGGGACTGGTTTCGGGCTAACAGCCCTCATCAGCCAGGCTAGCTTGAATCCAGTGGCAAAGTGAGCAAGGGACCCACGTCTGGGCATACCCCTAAGTTGGCAGGGTATGCCCAGACGTGGGTCCCTTGCTCACTTTGTCACTGGATTCAAGCTAGCCTGGCTGATGAAGGGTGTTACCCAGAAACCGGTCCCAGGATGCTTGTTTCCGGTTCAGGGAAGACCTGGCTTGGCAGTTCGGGCTGGACTGTTCCCATGAGGCACAGGGTCAAGACTGATTTGCATATAGCTGGGTCTGAACTGAGGTGGCGAAGTGAGCTAAAGAATGATGATGGATTCAACCCAGATCTGTGACTGGGGGTGAGTGTCTGAAAAGTTTCAGTGCTCCGTCCATCATCTCCTTGTGTTTGCTTTGTTAAACCTACCAAACCCACACATTTCTAAAAACTAGACACCCGAGGGAGTCCAGCGAGGTATGGCTTGCGTGGGCCCCCCAAATGATACCTCACTTGTGTGGGTGGGGCAAGGGCTTGTGACTGGGAAGAGCCAAAAACATAGGGATTAAGGGTATAGCACTGAGAATTCTAAGCGCTACATTTTTTTAAAAATACGTTTTTAGCCAATTCTGCATTGAACACCCACACAAGTGAGGTATAATTTTACTCGGGAGACTGAGGGGAACTCTGTGGGGTAGGACATTTGTGCCGGCATGGTGATTCCACTCAAAAATATGTGGAAAATGTGGATTTTTAAGCTAAATTTGAGGTTTGCAGGGGATTCTGGGTAAGAAAGCGTTGGGGGATCCACGCAAGCCATACCTCGCTGGACTCCCCCAGGTGTCTAGTTTTCAGAAATGTGTGGGTTTAGTAGTTTCCCAAGATGGCCTCCGAGCCCAGGGCCAAAACCCCAGGTGACCCCCCCTTGCAAAACCAGGTTGTTTTGTGATAGGTAATTATGATGTCTCCTCAATACGTTTTGGGCCCTTGCCTGTCGCGGGTACTTGACCCACCCACGCGAGTGAGGTACCATTTTGTATCGGGAGACCTGGGGGAACGCTGGGTGGTAGGAAATTTGTGGATCCACGCAGATTCCAGAACTTTCCACCACAGAAATGTGAGGAAAATGTGTTTTTTTTATTTTTTATAAAGTTTGAGGTTTTGCAAGGGATTCTGAGTAACAGAACCTGGTGGGAGCCAGACAAGTCACCCCATCCTGTATTCCCCTGGGTGTCTAGTTTTCAAAAATGTTTGCTAAATTTCCCTAGGTGCCGGCAGAGCTAGGGTTCAAAATCTACAGCTAGGCACTTTGCAAAAAAAGGGTCCGTTTTCACTGTGAAAATGTGGTGTGTCCACATTGCGTTTTGGGCCGTTTCCTGTCGCGGGCACTAGGCCTACCCACTCGAGTGAAGTACCATTTTTATCGGGAGACCTGGGGGAACGCTGGGTGGTAGGAAATTTGTGGATCCACGCAGATTCCAGAACTTTCCCACACAGAAATTTGAGAAAAATTTGAGTTTTTTTCAGCTAAATTTGAGGTTTGCAGGTGATTCTGGGTAGGAAAGCGTTGGGGGGCCCACGCAAGTCATACCTCTCTGGACTCCCTCGGGTGTCTAGTTTTCAGAAATGTGTGGGTTTGATAGTTTCCCAAGATGGCCGCCAAGCCCAGGGCCAAAAACCCAGGTTGACCCCCTTGCAAAACCAGGGTGTTTTGTGATATGTAATTTTGATGTCTCCTCAATAAGTTTTGGGCCCTTGCCTGTCGCGGGTACTTGACCCACCCACGCGAGTGAGGTACCATTTTGTATCGGGAGACCTGAGGGAACGCTGTGTGGTAGGAAATTTGTGGATCCACGCAGATTCCAGTACTTTCCACCACAGAAATATGAGGAAAATGTGGGTTTTTTGACAAAGTTTGAGGTTTGCAAGGGATTCTGAGTAACAGAACCTGGTGGGAGCCAGACAAGTCACCCCATCCTGTATTCCCCTGGGTGTCTAGTTTTCAAAAATGTATAAGTTTGCTAAATTTCCCTAGGTGCCGACAGAGCTAAGGTTCAAAATCTATAGCTAGGCACTTTGCAAAAAATGGGTCCGTTTTCACTGTGAAGATGTGGTGTGTCCACGTTGCGTTTTGGGCCGTTTCCTGTCGCGGGCACTAGGCCTACCCACGCGAGTGAGGTACCATTTTTATCGGGAGGCCTGGGGGAACGCTGGTTGGTAGGAAATTTGTGGATCCACGCAGATTCCAGAACTTTCCCACACAGAAATTTGAGAAAAATGTGAGTTTTTTTCAGTTAAATTTGAGGTTTGCAGGGGATTCTGGGTAGGAAAGCGTTGGGGGGGCCCACGCAAGCCATACCTCGCTAGACTCCCCCAGGTGTCTAGTTTTCAGAAATGTGTGGGTTTGTTAGGTTTCCCAAGATGGCCGCCGAGCCTGGGGCCAAAAACCCAGGTGACCCTCCGTGCAAAATCAGGTTGTTTTGTGATAGGTAATTTTGATGTCTCCTCAATAAGTTTTGGGCCCTTGCCTGTCGCGGGTACTTGACCCACCCACGCGAGTGAGGTACCATTTTTATCGGGAGACCTGGGGGAACGCTGGGTGGTAGGAAATTTGTGGATCCACACAGATTCCCGAACTTTCCCACACAGAAATTTGAGAAAAATGTGATTTTTTTCAGCTAGATTCGAGGTTTGCAGGGGATTCTGGGTAGGAAAACCTAGGCGGGGCCAACGCAAGTCATACCTCGCTGGACTCCCCCGGGTGTCTAGTTTTCAGAAATGTGTGGGTTTGGTAGGTTTCCCAAGATGGCCGCCGAGCCCGGGGCCAAAAACCCAGATGACCCCCCTTGCAAAACCAGGTTGTTTTGTGATGGGTAATTTTGATGTCTCCTCAATACGTTTTGGGCCCTTGGCTGTCGCGGGTACTTGACCCACCCAAGCGAGTGAGGTACCATTTTTATTGGGAGACTTGGGGAAATGCTGGGTGGTAGGAAATTTGTTGTTTCTTTCTGAAGCGTGAAAATCTCGGCACAGTAATGCAAGGAAAATGTGACAGTCACATTTTGAGTTTTGCAGGACATTGTGGGCAAGATAACTTGTTGGGATCCACAAGAGAGACATCACCATGTACTCCTATGGGTGTTTAGTTTACGAGAATATCTAGAGTTGGTAGGTTTTTCTTAGATGGAATGTACACCTTGGCAGAGAGACAAAAAAGACAAATATTACTGGACAACCATCTATTCCTCAAGCAAACATACATACCGGTTGGATTTGGCACGAGGGTGAGTGATGGTTCAGTATATACAATTGTATTAACAAGAGATTTCCCAAAAATGAAATGCACTGTTAATAATTGAAAGGACAATAAACTGAACCATTGACTCACAGCTCGTGAGCTGTAAAGCCACGACAAGGCACCAACCTCTTTACAGGCCATTCATACACCTTTCATACGTGTGACACATACAAAACCATTCACACCGCCAGCCGCAGGCCCATCACATTACAACACTCACATCAGCAGACGGCGCCATTTATGGGCCCATCACTTTCACACGCCCACATGCCTGACACAGCAACCACACCAGCTGACGGATTGCGTGGACTGGCGTTTGGCTACCAGTGTGTGTAGTGACCAGCAGCAAGTCACTACTCACACACTGCCAGCCAAGCGCCAGTCCACGCACACCGCCAGCCAAGCGCCAGTCCACGCACACCGCCAGCCAAGCGGCAGTTCACGCACACTGCCATCCAAGCGCCAGTCCACTCACACCACCGGCCAAGCGCCAGTCCACGCACACCGCCAGCCAAGCGCCAGTCCACGCACACCACCAGCCAAGCCCCAGTTCACACATACTGCCAGCCAAGCGCCAGTCCATTCACACCGCCAGCCAAGCGCCAGTTCACGCACACTGCCAGCCAAGCGCCAGTTTACGGACACCGCCAGCCAGGCGCCAGTCCACGGACACCGCCAGCCAAGCGCCAGTTCACGCACACTGCCAGCCAAGTGCCAGTTCACGCACACTGCCAGCCAAGCGCCAGTCCACGCACACCGCCAGCCAAGCGCCAGTCCACGCACACCACCAGCCAAGCGCCAGTCCATTCACACCGCCAGTCAAGCGCCAGTTCACGCACACTGCCAGCCAAGCGCCAGTCCACGCACACCACCAGCCAAGCGCCAGTTCACGCACACAGCCAGCCAAGCGCCAGTCCACGCACACCGCCAGCCAAGCGCCAGTTCACGCACAGTGCCAGCCAAGCGCCAGTTCATGCACACTGCCAACCAAGTGCCAGTCCATTCACACCACCAACAGCCAAGCGCCAGTCCACGCACACCGCCAGCCAAGCGCCAGTCCATGCACACCGCCAGCCAAGCGCCAGTTCATTCATACCACCAGCCAAGCGCCAGCCCACACACACTGCCAACACATTTAGGGTTTTTTTAATGCAAAAAAGAAAACACAAATTGTAAAAAGATACAAATCTACTAACACAAAATCTGAAACTAAATACATTGCACAAATTCCAACCTTGAAACTGAACAAAAAATATAAAACAATACAGACCAGGCAGTTCACTTTACCACTCATGGATGCTCCCAAAAATTCTTATGCGTGTGGTACATTCTAAAACAAGCAGGCACACACAGCGCAGGGTTAGAAGGACACTCGGGGCAGTACATATGATTCTCCTTCCGCGTACCTCTTTGCCAACAGACTCTACATCTCCTACTGGGAAAGTCTTAAGAGGGCGTGGGAGGAATGTGATCAGGAAAGTGGCGATCTTTTAATCTAGCCACATCCTCCACAACTCCAACTCTAGGAACACTTGCCTGTTCCACTACAACAAGGCTGCCTATTACAGACTCCTGAAACTTAGCAAAAGTCAACTTTGACTCAGGACAACAATCCTTAAATACAACAAAAGCATTAAAGGTTGCCAAGTGGAAAAGATGGATAGCCAACTTCTTATACCAAATGTAAGCCTTACGAAGAGCAGTGTAAGGTTCCAACCGCTGATCTACTCTATCAACACCACCCATGTGCCTATTATAGTCTAAAATGCACACAGGTTTGCGCGCTTCAGCAACCTGACTCCAAACAGTCACAGGTGAAGTGCTTTCATCATGGATGGTAGTCAGCATGTAGACATCTCTCCTGTTGAAAACTTCACAGCTAGAAGTTCTTCGCTACGCCACGCACTGCACTGTCCCTGCACAAGCTTTTGACAAACAAGTTCTTTTGGGAAACCTTTATGGTTAGAGCGGATTGTGCCACAAGCAACAGTGTCCACTTTGGCCAATTCCCTGAACAACTGCACACCAGTGTAGAAGTTATCTACATATAAATGGTGACCTTTGTTAAAAAGTCCTCTACCAAGTTCCCACACATTTTTCTCAGTCACTCCAAAAGTGGACGGTCAAGCAGGGGGGTCAATCCTGGAATCCCTACCGGTGTACACCCTGAAATTAAAGACATATCCAGTCCTACTGTCACACAGCATATACATCTTAATTCCATAGCATGCCCTCTTACTAGGAATGTATTGCCTAAAAACCAAGCGTCCCTTGAACAAGACCAAAGACTCATCCACTGCTATTTCTTTCCCTGGAGCATAGATCTCAGAAAATCGATCTACAAAGTGATCAATGACAGGCCGAATCTTAAAAAGACGGTCACAATCAGGGTGATCTTGTGGCAACGCTAAACCATTATCGACAAAATGCAGCATCCGAAGCAGAAGCAAATACCTATCACGACTAATGACTGCCGGAAATATAGCCGTTGCCATCAAGGGACTAGTAGACCAATATGAAGACATTGATGGCTTCCTTAGCAAGCCCATCAAAATGTTAAACCCAAGAACTTCTTCAACTCATCCAGATTTGTGGGAGTCCACCAGGTAGCTCAAGAGTGGGGCCTAAGGCTGGCACTGTGGTCCCTCAAAAACTGTTCAGCATACAAATTAGTCTGCTCAACAATCTCTGCCAAAAATACATCATCCATAAACAACTGAAAAAAATTTATAGACAAAAAGTTTTCAGTATCCACTATACACCCTGGAACACCAGTAAAGTCTGGCAGTGTCGGCTGCACCATGCCTGGGGCAACCCAAAGGCCAGCAATTCCAATGGGAGGCCTTGCTGCCCCAGGCTGCAACCCAGATGCCTCTTGCTGCACTATTGGCACATCAATGTCCTCCTCTAAGACAGGCACTTCATCTGCACTAAGAGTGGCTTCATCATCCGATGATTCCTCATGGACAGAAAACTCACTGCCAGAATCTTCCACTGCCTCCTCTGCCTCAGATGCCGAGTCAGTCTCTGAACCATGATCAGAGGAAGACTCAAAAAGCATACCAACAACCTGCTGTGCAGTAATCCTGCGGCTAGCCATAGTCCTCACAAAGAAAGGAGACTTCACAAACAAGTCAACAACAACAAACACTGTGCAAAATAAGCAATAAACAATGTGTGGCTTTAGCACAAAGATCTATATACTCAAAAACAATATGACTCACTTGCCAAAGATAGCTACACTCACCAGCACCTACTCTGCAGAGACACAGCAAAAAGCAACGATATCCCACTAGAAAGAAAAAACAAAACCAATTACTCATAAGACAACAAAGTACACATCGAGCACTAATGCAAAAAGATTTTGACACTCAAAAAACAGAAGCAAAACATACTGCTATTATTATACCATTTGCAAAAAAGACATTCATGCAGGGAAATTAAACTCCTTTAGAGTAAATAGTACAAAAAAAATTATCTTACCAAACACATGCAACTACACAAACTGCAGAACCACCAGTAACGAAACCGCAACCTGGAACAGTCTAAAGAGCAAAAGCCTTGAACTAGAATAAAAAGGATAAATAAAACATTACAATTGCAATTCACAAGAAATAAAACTATTAAAAGTATAACACACTGTGTCACTACCCAAATGGTCAATCTGCCAGATGGGCCTTCAAATCGGGCTGAGAAAAATGGGGATCGGGTGGGGTTTCCTGCCAGGCCAATCTGTCCCCCAGGTGGGGCAGAAAGCAACAGACAGAAATTTGCCCCCCTTGCAAAAAAAATAGATCCCTGGTGCCTAGTAGGGTTTTCTGCCTCCCCCCCCCCTCCCGCCTAGGGCAGATAGGGCAAAAAAGGAGACAGATCTGTCCCCAGGGGGGCAGAAAATACATACACATGGAAGCGACCCCTGGCCAAGGGGTCACTTCCATTACATATAAAAGAAAATCCCTGGTGTCTAGTGGGGTTTTCTGCCCCCCCATCCACCCCCGGGGGCAGAAAGGCCAAAAAAAGGGCCGATCTGCCCCCAGGGGGGAGGGGGGGCCGCAGAAAAAACATGCCAAACATTTTGACCCCCTTTGGAAGCGATCCTTGCCCAAGGGGTCGCTTCCATTTACAAAGAATACCATCCCTGGTGCCTAGTGGGGTTTTCTGCCCCGAAAGGCCCAAAAAACGGGCCAATCTGCCCCCAGGGTGGCAGAAAAAACATGTACAAATTATGAGCCCCTTTGGAAGCGACCCTTGTCCAAGGGGTCGCTTCCATTTTAAATAAATAATCCCTGGTGGCTAGTGGGTGTTTGGCAGAAAGCCCCAAAAAATGGGCCGATCTGCCCCCAGGGGGGGGGGCAGAAAAACATCCAAAACATTTTCGCTCCTTTGGAAGCGACCCTTGCCCAAGGGGTCGCTTCCATTTAAACAAAATGAATCCCTGGTGCATAGTGGGGGATTTCTGCTGCACGATCGCGACGCTGTGCGTGATCGTGAAGCAGAAATGCCCTGCAAAGAGACTTCAGGGGAGAGGAGAAACTCTTTCCTCTCCCCCGATGCCTCGAAGCATGGAGGAAACCCTCCCAGGAACAAGGAAACCTACCTTGTTCGTCGGACGCCTGGAAGCAAATGGCTTCCAGCACGTCTGGGACTTCCTGATGACGTCAGCGCGCGCTGACGTCATGGGATTCCCATGGGGGGGGCGGGGGGCAGCGGAAACTCTTCTGCTGCCATCCCTGTTTGTGGGGGCTAGATGGGCTGCCCATGGGGGGAGCGCCAGCGCTTCCCCCATGGGTGGGTGCCATGACGGAGTGGTTCCGTCATGAGCACACGCCCACCGTAGCTCATGACGGAACTGCTCCGTCATGAGCATAGAAAGGGTTAATACCTATAGGTCACCCCTAAGGTAGGCCCTAAAGACTCATAGAGCAGGGTGCATTGTATTTGAAAAGTAGGAAGTATATTTAAAATTTCATGTCCTGGCAGTGAAAAACTCCTAAAGCCGTTTTTCCCTGTTGTAAAGCCAATCTCTCCCACTAACAAACACTGGGTTACCTTATTACATTTAATAAGTGGTAACTTAAGAGTGGGAGCAGGTAGAGCTATGCTGTTTACACTCAAAAGAATTGTAATTTAAAATACTCTTCAACGGCGAAGTTGGATTTTAAGTTACAATTTTGAAAATGCCACCTTTAGAAAGTTGACATTTTCTTGTCCCTACCAACTGTTCCTTTCTGCCAGTGTCCTGGGTAACATGACGGTGAATGGCTCTGCTGTTGGTGTTTGTGTATTACTTCCAGACAGTGAGACAAAATGGGCTTAGGTGTGGACAGGATGGGCTATTCTGGCAGGACGACTGGGGAGGTGCTGTAGCCAGCCTCACTTGCACTTCAAGGGTCTTGCCTACAGCACACACAAAGGAACCAGACCTGCCCTGCATATGTACCCCCAGACAGTTTGGAAGTTTGGAGCCTTGACCAGAGGAAGGAAAAGAACTTTCCAGATCCAATTGTAGGGTAGGATAGGGAGTCCCCCACACAAAGGCCAACACCAGTTCTACAGGTACAGCTTCTTGTCCCCATCTTTGCACTTATTTCTTGAAAACAGCAAATTAGAAACCTGAATCTCTAAGCAGTAAGAAAAATAAGAAGTAAACCTAATTTGTGTCACCACATTTTGTAAGTGAAGACCCCAAAAGAAATATAGTTCACAAAGTGCACTTTTTATACTTTGTTTGCTGTCAGTTGATGGGAGGTTCACTGTAAGCCACATTAAGGAGGCTTGCTGCTATGTTTTTTTGTTTTGCCAAAGCGCTCTCCTGCTGTTTACCTCTGAAACGTGCAAGGGGCAGTCTGTAATGTGTGCCTCTTCTCAGCACTACCAGCTAGCACCCCCACTCCACCTCCCCCTATCCAGCCAGTAATACCACAAGCATATGTGTCACCACTCCACTTCAAACCGGAAAAAGACTTTACAACGTGACCACAAAAAGGAAAATGTCCCTGAGCAAAGTTGAGAGTTGAGGCAAAGGGATGGTAGGGAGGAGACTGAGAAAAATGGACAGTTGGGCGGGGGGGGCAGAGAATACACAAGCGAGAGAGCAATGTTGGTGGGGGACTGTGTACAGAGCCCAAGTACTTAACAGTGACACGGGGCATGAAGGGGGAAGAGAAGCGTACAAGGAAGACTACTGGAAAACATGCACTCTCATGTACTGCTGTATGAAAAGAAAAAATAAGTTCCAGAAAAGGATGTACTTGAGAAAGAATACTAGGAGCCAGTCCAAAGGTAGTAAACGGGCTAAGCTCAACGGGAGGGACAAAGGCATGCTGGAGGGGCTATAACAAATAAAGCCAGCAAATAGAAAGCAAACAAATATGAGTGACAAAACGCAAAGCAAATGATAAGCATTGGGTAGAATGCATTCCTAGTAAAGCTTTCAGAATGTCCCCAATATGTCTTTGCAACAAGACAGCTGCACTGTCTGGTAGGCTTCGACCTAAAAATGGGTTTTCTATTTAAGAAAAACCATTTCAAGATGGCTGCCATTGTGCACATGATTCTGAGGCGCTTGTACACATGTACATCGTGACTAATGTGTGCCCATGCATTGTGATACATAGCGGCCATTTTTTATTTAGAGTTCTCACGTAGTGGACGGTCATTTTAGAAAATTAAATTTAATTGTATAAAAAGTGAACAACAAGTTCATGCAAAGTGCAAAAAGAGTGCATGCAAAGTGCAACAAAGGCAGTAAGCAGCCTGGCAGCTACCTGGTCCTTGATAAAAAAAAAAAAGAAATAAAAATAATGTTGAGTGGGGAGCGTGATAGGGAAAAGGGAGCAACGTGGGGAGCATGATTCCCTTTAAGTATGCAGTTAAAGGATACAATACATAGAATCGAATTACTGTGAGCCCGAAATACTCCCAGGCGGGATGACCACAAGAATAGGGAAAAGGCATTCAAATCAAGAGCGGACAACTGAGATAGACAGGAAATCTATCCAATCATGACCAAGGGGCTGACACTCAGCCCATCCTACTATACGTTATTTATTGCAAACAGAATGTTTTGCCAGAAGCCATATAAAGCCATCTGTAACCAAGACCTAAAAATGGTAGGGGTGGTACACCAGCACAGTTCTCCAAATACCCCTGCATAATTTAGAGGTGTGAGGAAGTGTTTTTTTCTGACAACAAAGCTACAGCTGGCTCCACCACTAGAACTTACTAACTAACCGTAGGGCCACCATCAACAACACTTTGTTTATAGTCTGATCCCCCTAAATTACTCTTTCTAAACACTCTGTGGGAAGTGTAAAGCTGCATGAGAGTTTTCACATCTGCGTGTTTGATATTTTCTCTCAGGATTTGTTTTAATGTTCAATGCACTGTTTCTTTAATTATTTTTAGTAACTCAATCAGTTGTATACATTGGTATGTACTGTTTCTTTGGCATTATTGTGAATGTGCATGTTCTGAGCTGCAAATTTAAAATGTTTTGTCTTTAACTGTGAAAAAGGTGAATAAACTTTAACGTTGACTAATGCAAATGTGTATGTGATATATTATTATAGTTGTATCATATTTGAGTGTGTTCTAGTAAGTGAAAGCTCGCAGCCTCGGTGTGAACACCAACTTTAAAGACATGAAGATTGTAATAGTTTGTATTTCTCTTTCATACTAATTGTTTCCATTATCAAATTCAGGAGGCCCTGCCACTTAGTGGCGAAATCAGAAGCAGCTTCTATAAGTGTTAAAATATAATTTTTGTTGTATGGCTGCCATATTCATACATTTTTCATGTTCACTATGACTATATAAATCATGGTGGTCATGAAAATGGAAAAATGCCCCCCATACAGTGTTAGAAAACTCAAAACATGTCAGGGATGTTTCTTTTTTTTAAATTTTTTTTTTTTAAGAGAAACAAAACCCTGCTTCATGCATTTATTTCTTCAGATCAAAAATAATGGTGAGCAGATTATCATGATATGGCAGCCACCCCCCCTTACATTTTTGCCAAGTGTTCTTCTGCCACGTCAATGGAAGCACTTAAATCACAAATGCAGCACTAGAGAAGCAGGTAACTTTTAATGTTGTGGGCGGCTGCCGCAGAACTCAGCCTCAACAATTTCGCTGCCTACCAGCCCCACTCTGAATAAGCACCCAGATGGTCAACGTGTGGCTGCGCATTCATTGTTTAAATCCACAGCATCTTGTATTCTTAATACAACGGTTAACTCAGAAATATGTTTTTCTGTTTTTATTTATAGATGGATACGCCTTCTCTCAGGATGAGAACGGAATAGTTTCACAATCTGAAGTGATTAGAGCATATGACACCACAGTAGAAAGACATGATGAATGGTGAAGTGCTTTTACCAGTGAAACAGAGCCATAAAAGTGTCTTCAAACAGACAATTGTTTGGATCTTTGCAACGATCTCAAACGCCCTTGCCATAGAGATTCAATCAAGAGGTTTTATGAAGATCTGTATGCAAAGTTCTGTCTCCTGCATTAAGATTATAAAAGCACTGTGCAACTATGCTGTAACATGCATTTTGAGTTTCTATAAAACACACATAACTTTGATCTTGGTGAACTGAGCTGAGACTTGGAATATGACTGGAAAAGCCCACTGGAAACGAGGCAGTCTAAGTTAAAAATAATAGTCTAACATCGTGGTTCTCAGTGTATTTATATGGGTTTACTATGAAACAATATTCCTTACAAATCGTAATTAACAATTGGATTGTAAATCTATTATGTTTGAAGTGGAAGTAAACGAAAGAATTCAACAAAATTATCAATATTTTTGGGGGGCTTAACCATTTCACTGGACAAGATTTAAAAACGAAGCATTTATATGTGTTTGGATCAAACTAGCCATATAAATGTTTGCCAAAGAGATAAAATAAATATGCTTCACTTGTTTATACTTGCTCAAAGGTAGATTTAAGGAGAAATGAAGTGTTAAACTTATCCGTCTGATTCCCTATGCCTGGTTTTCAGTACAAAAGTTCCAGTGTGTGAGGCTAATTATAGATGCCTTAAAGGCACCGTTTAAAAAAAATGTGTGACATTTTGCACCTTTGGCCTTATACAGTACATACTTTCTTTGTGTTTAATGTTCATTTGTTGAAGTTAAAGATGTTTGTGGTTAGTAAGTTGACTTTTAATATGATGCATTCAGTACATTGTTGTTTTTTTCAAATTTGAAAATTGTTCCATTTTCATAAAGTTCAACTTCCAACTGTGTACAACAACCGCACACTCACGCGCACTCTCTATATATACATATGTGTGTGTGTGTGTATATATATATATATATATATATATATATACGTCCAGATCTCATTAATCATGATTACTTGTACTATAAAAATAAACTGAAAAGTGGAACATTTATCATTTAAATTCCTACATAGAAACTTACACAAGATATGAAGATGGATATTTTTTCTTGTTGATCAAAATGTGATCCCAATATTCTCTGATAAATTTAGACATGAAATTATCAAAGTAGATCATCCCTGTACTAAGTGAAATTGCACTGGAATTTCTTTTTCGACTTGTACTGTACTTGTATTCTTTTAAAGCTATATCATTATTCCGAGTGATTTTGTTATCTTGATCACAGCTACGATGTCCATTTGTGTTTTTATCTGAAGTCAGAAGGCACTTGACTGGGCTAGGTGCCTCTCAGTGCCTCCAAGGCACTTCACATGCACACGTGTGAAGCAAGAATGCCAAATGAATACATATATTTTGCACTCTTCATGATCTTGAATGATGTACATGCTGAAGAACTGATACGTCATTTCTGCCTCCTCAGATAAATATGTTGCGACAGCCTTCAGGCTCCTGAAAGCTGAAGTGAACAAATCTCTGTAAGAATTACAGTGAACGGTTTGCTTCAATAACTTTCTATTCTCCTTATGTTGAAAGACTCCAGGAATGTTAAGGCATATGCTGCCTTACATTCACTGTGAACAACTTAATAAACCACCACGTGGAATAGGTATGGACATCCTTGACATCATGTGTCCTCAATATTCAGTATATTGAAAGTGCTTTTTTGAAAATACAGTATTTTTATAACATGCAGCTTATTGCACTTGTCATATCATCAGTTCATACACCAATCCAACTTACCTTTTTGGAACATGACCTATAAGCAAAATATCATTTCAGAGATGCCTCATTTTTAAATCACTAAATCAGTTGTGAATTTTTGTCTTTAGACCTATTTAAAGAAGGATAATAGACATTTTGTCTGCAATTAAGTTGTATAAATGAACTTTTAAAGTACAGCTTAATCTATGACTTCACCTAGTTCTGTCATAAATGATCAAATGGATGAATTCTTTAGTCTATATGGCGGGTAAATAAGTCAAACCATTATTAAAATTTTGATAACATGTCATATCCTGTCATTTTTATGCACATCTACTGTCATTACATCTTTAAGTGTGAAAATGTAAAAACACATTTAAAAAATATTGAGTTCTAAGTAAATAATTCACTTGAGGGGTAGGTTAACTAATGAAACCTGTTACGTGAAAATTAATGGAATGTATGCATTCTTGTGCCATTGATATTTTCAAATGATTGCCTGGATATTATGCTAACCTTTAGATTTGCTGATAGGTAAAATTGTCTTTAAGTCTCTTCATCTAAAAGTACCTCATTGAAATAATGTAGTTTCAATTTTATTATGGAGTGAGAAGGAAAAGGGACATTTTATTAATGACAAAATTGAGCCTACTTGGTTCATAATGTTACAAATATGCACCTCTATATATTTGCTTGCATATTGAGTCAAGATATTATTTCAAATGCGGAATTCCTGTATTGATTATGTGAATAAATAGTCGATTGACAAGCAAGCGAGTTCCAAATTTGAGCTCAGAGTCTCTATATGCAGTTAAACTTTGGCCTTAATAGACCTTTATATTTGTTTTTAAATGTTGTTATGAATTTGTGCTATCTTATTTAATGTTTTGTCCTACAGTGAATGCCAGTCAAAAAGCTGTGTGTTTGTCAACCAGTAGTTTGTACCCGAGAACCTCTGAACATCAAATAGTGCAGCCAAGATATATTAGTGGAAGTAAATATATAAAAGACATTGAATAGACGCTGTCCTTTTCGGCTGTGGAGTCGAGACCCCTGGGTTTTATTCCTGGGTTACCCACTTAGCAAAATTATGTAATCCTGCCATGTCATTTTACTTCCGTCTTTTACATTTTCGGTTATCTGCCGAAAAAGGTTTGCATACAAATAAAAGAACTCACAGTATTAACTATGTATAAATGTATATTTGTTTAGCATTTCCTAGATTAAACTCGGATTTTGCTTACATCATCTGCCTTGTTTTGTAGGAGTGTAGGCTTCTTTGCAAATATCAAGATAGCATTGAGGATTGTGTGAAAAAGAAGGTTTTATTTGACAAAAACATGGCTGTCACGTTTTTAATGATCTTTAATACTTTCTGCTTAGTATTAAATTGTAATGTAAAAGTAAAGGGGGTGGGAATGAACCCCTAATTTTGTTCAGAATATGTCACTTTGATTTATTATCTCCTTTCTTTGTATTTTCAGTGAAGAGACTGCATGTGATATGGCTTAAAGAGTGCCTGTAATAAGCTATGCCATTCCCTTTCCGTTCAGAGACATGTACCAACACCTTCAGACTGTTATAGGAGTTGCCAATTTCTCAAATGCATTGCAGTTAGCCCAAATCAGGCAACCAGCTCCATTATAACACTGTCTCCTAATCTGTATAAGTCCAAGCAGGTGTGACAGAAAAGCGATCCTACATTCACATGATACTACTGTATTCCATTTTGGTACTGTGCGTTGGTATTTGTTCCATATCCATACATTTGAAACCTGTGACCAAGGTTGTTAAATGTTAAGTATCATGAAAGTTTGTGTTTTTGAGTAGCAATCACGCGTTGTAGCAATGTTGTGTTTACTCGATAAAACCTGGTTTTGATGCTTGAGTAGCTCAGTGTTTAGTTATAAAGTTGCCATGCTGGACAGGCCACTGTAAGAACAGAGTTTGAATTTACAGCTTGATAACGTTTGTCAGATCCCCCTAAATTACTCTTTCTAAACACTCTGTGGGAAGTGTAAAGCTGCATGAGAGTTTTCACATCTGCGTGTTTGATATTTTCTCTCAGGATTTGTTTTAATGTTCAATGCACTGTTTCTTTAAATATTTTTAGTAACTCAATCAGTTGTATACATTGGTATGTACTGTTTCTTTGGCATTATTGTGAATGTGCATGTTCTGAGCTGCAAATTTAAAATGTTTTGTCTTTAACTGTGAAAAAGGTGAATAAACTTTAACGTTGACTAATGCAAATATGTATGTGATATATTATTATAGTTTTATCATATTTGAGTGTGTTATAGTAAGTGAAAGCTCGCAGCCTCGGTGTGAACACCAACTTTAAAGACATGAAGATTGTAATAGTTTGTATTTCTCTTTCATACTAGTTGTTTCCATTATCAAATTCAGGAAGCCCTGCCACTTAGTGGCGAAATCAGAAGCAGCTTCTATAAGTGTTAAAATATAATTTTTGTTGTATGGCTGCCATATTCATGCCTCTAACTCCTCTTAAAACATATATTTCCTGGTTAGACTCACCGTTGTCTAAGGCGTATTTCCTAATGTATAACTGCTATTTGCTATTCCATTTATGTTCATTTACAGTAAAACAAAACTTTATTATTCTTGTATAGTGTATTTATAAGTTCATATGCTATACATTTATGAAGTGTAACATTAAGAGAAAAGCACAGTGATTTTGAATGAATATGCAAAAGCATTGACATGCTTCTATTCTCACCTGACACCATAGATCATTGGGTTAATTTTTCCTAAAATAAGGTGGAAAAATATCTGATAGAGAATTTTAGCCACAGATTCCCTCCCTTCGAATATCTCCAGGCGTCAGACTGGATCCAGAAGATTTTTGAGCAGTACTCCTGCGCTCCGGTAGGTGACTTCTTTCGGCTCTGCGCTGAAAGTGACGTGCGCAGTACCTATATAGGTGCCACCCCGGCGAGCTGACTTCATTTTGTTCCTTTCCATGCCAGATAGCGCTGATCCGGTCTGAGCTACCCTCAGACGTTTTTTGACTGGCTTGTTTGCAACTTCTGTTGACTCTTTTTTGAACGTTTTCTCTCCTGGAGTGAGGATATCAACCAAGAAACTGACTGGTTTCAAGTCATGTGGAGCCTGTCACAGGCAGATGTCTGTGACAGACCTCCACTTGGTGCATTTGCGGTGCTTGGCTCATGATCACGACTCTAAGACCTATGAAGACTGCCCCGCCATGCACCCAAAGTGCTGAGGGTGCGATTCCTCAAGCCCCTCTCTGCCTTACGTGGGACGACTCTGCGATGCTCAAGATCTCGTCACGCGGAAGGTCCCAGGATCATTCACGTAGCCACACCTGGTGATCGTCGTCGCGCTACAAGTCGTCAGGGAAATTGGGTAAGTCCCACAAACACAAAAAATCCAAGAAGTTGAAAAGGTCTTCAACTTCACCGTGCTCATCGAAGATGTCTGACGAGGTGCAGTATCTTTGGCACTTCAGGCCTCGCGCTTCAGCTGAGCCAAAGTCCGGGTCCGATCTGCATTTCCCTGATTGTCCGAGAGCCGATGCGACCTTTGCCTGGCTCAAATGATTTTATGAGACCATAACCTCATATTTGGACGACGTAGCCCCTCTGGAGCGCCTTCGGGCCCCACAAGTTTGGGAGGGACCCCACTGGATCCTCGCCGCTGGGTTCGCCCTCGGCCCCAGTTGGGCCCCAGGGATCCCTTGCTGGATTCAGAGCAGGGCAGGCGGCAAGACTGAGACCTTCCTCGATGCCCGTGCCGATGTCCCACGGCTGCCCCATCCCCATCCTCATTCACGACTCCAACACGGAGCCGGATTGGTGTCACCCGACACCAGTTCCAATGTTGGCACCCTACTACGTACACGTCATCTGAGAGAGAGGTCTGAAAGAGAGGCCTGTCCATGCACTCACCTTACTACGCTAATCCATATTCTGTGGGATAAGTCTGGCAAGAGAGGCCAGTCTCTCTTCCAACACCCTACTATGCACACTTGTTCAACTGAAAGAGAAGTCTGTAAGGAGAGGCCAGTCCATGCACACTTCTTACTACGCACATCCGTCATCTGAGAGCGAGGTCTGACACGAGAGACCAGTCCACCTGCACTCCCTACTACGTACTCCTGTCATCTGAGAAAGAGGTCTGGAAGGAGAGGGCAGTCCCGCCACACACACTACTACGCACATCCATTATCTGAGACAGAGATTCGAAAGTAGAGGCCGGTCTATCCAGAGATCCTACTATGGTCACCCGTCATCTGAGAAAGGTCTGGAAGGAGAGGCCTGTCACTCCCCGCACCTTACTACACACACCTGTCATCTGAGAGAAAGATTTGAGAGGAGAGGGCAGTCCCTCCCCACACACTACTACACGCATCCGTCATCTGAGATGTCTTAAAGGAGAGGCCAGTCCTTGCACACACCTTACTACGTTAACCTGTCATCCGAGAGAGAAGTCTGACAGGAGAGACCAGTCCATATAAACACCCTAAAATGCACACCTGTCATCTGAGGGAGGTCTGTATGGAGAGGTCAGTCCTTGTACACATCCTACTACACAAACCTGTCATCTGAGAGAGAGGTCTGACAGGAGAGGCCAGTCCATGTATACACCCTATTATGCACACCTATCACCTGAGCGAGATGTCTGGCAGGAAACAGCAGTCCCTACACACACCTGTCATCTGAGAGAGAGGTCTTAGCAGAGCAGTCAGTCTTTCTCCACACAGCCTACTATGCACACCCGTCATCTGAGAAAGAGGTCTGGAATGAGAGGCCTGTCTCTCCCCACACCTTACTACGTACAACATCATCTGAAAGAGAGGTCTGACAGAAGAGGCCAGTCCATCTACACACCCTACTATGCACACCCGTTATCTGAAAAAGAGGTCTGGAAGCAGAGGGCAGCCCCTCCCCACATACTACTGTGCACATCTGTTATCTGAGACAGATATCTGAAAGTAGAGGCCAGTCTAGCCATACAGCCTACTAGCACACCCATCATCTGAGAGAGGGGACTGACAGGAGAGGGCAGTACCTTCCCACACATTACTATGCATACTTGTAATTCAACAGATAGCTTTGAACGGAGAGGCTAGTCCCTCCTCACTACCTAGTATGTACAGCTATTATGCAAGAGAGATTTCTCAGTGGAGAGGCTTGTCCCTCCCATGTACTACTATTGTCCTACAATTGTTTTGTGATCCCACAAGGGACTCGCAAGAGTACAGTGCAAGCTTTAGGGATTGAAGCTTACCGCATGGGGTTCGTTCAATCTTGCAAGCATCTCGGGAGACCCGTATGGAAATTACTGGGCCAGCAAAGAGGTGTTTTACGATCCTCAGAGTCTTCTCAAGATCGTATCTGGAGGAGTAACAAAAAGGACCAAGGCTCAACCAATAGTTACCATTGTTATTACATGGTCGAAGAAATGCTGTGATGTGATTGGGTGCAGAACCAGATAGCTCAGTTTGTCCTTGTTGTTTTGAAGGAGAAGGAAGTCTGTTTGAGTTTTGCTCAGCAGAAGTGAATTTATTTGGAGCTGACAGTGACTGGTGTCTTCATCTACATTAAAGAAATAACTCCAAGTTCAGGTAATTAATAATATATTTTATAAACTTTGTTGTAAAGGGTCAGTAGGTGTACTAATGATGGTATATGTATTCTGCAGCATGTTTACAGAGTGAAAGCTGTTTGGGGAGGTGTAGATCTCTTAATATAGCTTTTGAGAGGTAGACATTAGAATGTAGAGAGAGATCATGTATTGCAGATTGCGTTGAAAAATGAAATGTTCCAACTGTATGCACTTGTAAGTAAAGGAGGCAGGGTTTCTCAAATTATAAAACAAAGAATGTGGAATGTGTTAATACAAGCCATAGTGTTTTTATGAACCTCTATGTACATATACTTTAGTGCAATGAGATGTTAGAGTGTGATAGTGGTAATTCTAGTATGAAACACAGTGCTCAATGTTAGCATAGGTGTTTTAAGAGAAATGTGTTACTTTATAAACGTTTCTGAAATCAGGTTTCATGGCATGTTATAATTTATTTGTTGAAAAAAATGCATTGGGTGAGAGTGTGGAATGTTTCTGGTGAAAGGAATTACAAGTTAGTGGTACACTTGATATAAATATGTGATTGTGGGTGAAAGATGTAGAAAACCTTATAGAATATAATGAAGAATAACTGTTATGATTTATTGACTAGTATGTACCTTTTGTTTTTTTGATTATTTTATCTTTTTGTAGGAGGAAAATAGAAAACAAGTTGTCAACAAGAAAGCTGCCATGTGAGAAAATACATGGAGGGAAAAAAGTTAAAGGGGTAATAATGTTTGTATTGCATAGGGGAACATTTGTGATCTTGGACAAGCTTGTCCTGTGTAGATGTACTTGTCTTTGAGGAAATAATTTTCTGCTTACATAAGCAGTTAAACAGAGCCTTGTTGAGTCAAGCAGGATTATTGTCTTGTTCAGCAGTAACTACCTGTCCAGGCAGAGTGTGTTTAGGTTCAAATGATGTTGAAGAACCTGAAGAGCTTTCCAGTTCTGCATCATGAGCGAACACTGCCCAAGCTATCCTTTGGAAACTCTTTTTCAAAAACTGTACTTTCTCGATATGCTACTTTGCTGAAACTATTTGGCCACCTAGCCTGCTATGGCATAGGAGGAAACTCTAGACTCTTTGGCAGGCTAAGGTGGCTAAAAAGCCGTGTAAGAAGCTCTACATACATCAAAATCCAGTGGGCAAATGAAGCAAAAAGGTGGGAGGCAGCCCCTGCTGATGAGCATCAGATAAAATATTATGTATTGGTAAAGTCGGTTGTTTTGTTTGTTTTACAGTTGTTGATATAGTTTCTTAATATAGTTGTTGTTTTGTATTGTTGTTAAATTGTTTTGTTGTAATAAAAAGGTTTAAAGTTACTTTTGATTTCTTTGCTTAATACTTATTATATAAATTTCAATTTTATTATAGTATTGCATTACTGACTAAAACTGGCACTTCTATCTTCAGGGACTGTAAATGTGTTGCAGCATGTATTTGTAGCTACATGGTACTATGCACATCTTTTATGCTACACAGAGTTGCTAATGTTCATTAGAATCTGATGAAGACATTGTCTGCTGAAAGGGAAACAGGAATGGAGAGATTTCATCAGTGATGTCATCAATGATGTCATGGAACGTCATGAGTGATGTCATATGTGAGATCATTGCAGTGCATGGCGGGGGCGCAAGTTATAGTTAGTGCTGCTAACTATAACTGCTGAATTTCTGGGGGTTTTTTAGTTCAAAATTTTAACGTTGTCACTGAGAAATTCACCTATCTACAACGTTACTTTAACCGTTGTTTTTTCCAGTCAATTTCTAATGTTTTTTTTAATTGAAAACATATTTTTATTACACCTAACTATAATGTTATTTTAACCTTTATTTTTTTTCAGTGGGAAAAAATTATATATATATATATAAATTCACTGAAAAAAACAAGTTACAGAGATGTTATAGTTAGGAAATAGAATTTAAAAAACCTTTGAAATTCACTGAAGAAACCAAAGGTTACCGGGACGTGATAGTTAGGCTCAGATTTCACTTGTACCAAACCAGTTAACGTCAGCATTTATCGTTAGCTGAGCTAACTATAACTTACGCCTCCGCAATGCACTGCTTATGACCCCACATATTACATCACTCATTACATGGTCAGTAACATCACTGATGACATCTCAAATGGCATCACTGATGACATCATCCAGTGAGTGTTTTCTAAAAGATTGTGTGTTAAACATATATACTATATATAGGTACTACAGAAGTTAAAATAGTATACATTCTGTACTATCAATGAGTGATACTATTTCTAACATATATTATGTGATTGGCTGTGTGACTGTGTACCTGTGTGTGAGTGGGTGTCTAAGTGCCTGTATGGGTGTGGGTGTGAGTAGCTGTATGGTTATATAAGTAGGTGTGTGAGCAGCTGTGTGGGTGAGTGAGTGGTTGTGTGAGTGACTGTATTGTGAGTGAGTGGCTGTATGAGTGAGTGAGAGGCTGTATAAGTGGCTGTATGGATAAGTGAGTTGGTGTGTGAGTGGCTGTTTTGTAGATTAAGTACCTGTGAATGGATGTATGGGTGAGTGAGTGAGCAGATGTGTGAGTGTTTGTATAGATGTGTGAATGGGTATGTAAGTGGGTGTGTGAGTGAGTGTGTGAGCGCTTGTATGGGTGAGTGAGTAGCTGTGCTAAGAGGCTGCATGAGTGAGTGGGTGTGTGAGTGGCTGTACGGGTGAGTGTGTGAGTGGCTGTATGGGTAAGTGACTGGTTGAATAAGTAGCTCTATGGATGAGTGAGTGGCTGTATGGGTCTGTGAATGGGTATGTGATGGGTTGTGTAGGTGTGTGAGTGGGCATACGAGAGGTTGTTAAGGGGGTGTGAGTGGTTCTGTGAATGATGTCATCAATGATGTAATTTGAGATTTCATCAGGGATGTCACTGACAATGTCATGAGTGATGTAATATGTGAGGTCATAAGCAGGGCATAGCGGGGGCGTAAGTTATAGTTGGCTCAGCTAACTATAATTGCTGAATTTAACTGGTTTTGTATGCGTGATATCTGAGTCTAACTATAACATCCCTGTAACCTTTGGTTTTTTCAGTGAATTTCTAAGATTTTTTTAATTCTGTTTCCTAACTATAACATCCCTGTAACCTTTGGTTTTTCAGTGAATTTCTAAGGTTTCTTTAATATTGTTCCCTAACTATAATGTCCCTGTAACCTTTGGGTTTTAGGTGAATTTCTAAGGTTTTTTTAAATGTATTTCCTCAACAGTGAGTGTGTGAGTGCATGAGTGTCTCAGTAAGTCTATGAGTGGGTGTGTGAGTCTCCGAGTGGGTCTGTGAGTCGGTGTGAGTGTCTGAGTGGGTCTGTGAGTAGATGTGTGTGTCTGAGTGCTGTCTGTTTTGCCCTCTTCTGCTCTGTTTTGCCTTTTCTGCTCGTTTTTCTGCCTCTGTTTTGCCTTTCCTGCTCATTTTTCTGCCCACTATTTTGCCTCTTTCTGCTCAATGCTGACCTTTAGTCTGCCTCTCTGCTAACTAAAGCAAACAGCTATGTGGGCACCCGGGGACATAGAAGGAGCAGGCCATTGGGAGTGGCAGTCCCAAGGCCATGTAAAGCGGCTAACCTCCCTCTTTTTAAATGATGATGTCCCGGGGAGGTGGTGGTCCCAGGGTGTTCTACGAGGCCCCCCCATTACTTTCATATCAGCCCCCGGGAGATAGTGGTCCCTGGGGCCCGGGGAGGTCTACTGGGCCCCCATTACATTCAATTTAGCCCCGGGGAGGTGGTGGTCCCTGGGCCAATAATAAACCCTAGGAGGGGGCCCCTCCTTATTTTTTAAAATAGAAATACGCCCGGGACCAGGCCCACCCAGGTGCCTTTAACAAAACAAGCGCAAGAACCCGCGCTTGTTTTTTTTTAAAAATGTGCCCAGGATTTACGGCTCTATAGTGTTTCTATGGCAAATAGTTTTTTTTTAAAGTGCTTTTTGGCCATGTCAGGATCACAGGGGGACCCCAGGACCACAGTTAGAGGGTCAGGGTATTCCTGCCTTGCCCCCTCTTTTTTTTTTTTTATGTTTTTTTGTGGCTGCCAACACTTCCTTGTTGAAGTGTTGGCAGCCTGTCACATTTCAGCATGGAGACTGTCGAATCCTTGGAGGATCCGCATCCCTTTATATACAACATTGGTTTCCCCTTAATATTTCCAAAACTACTGAACGGATTTACAAGAAGGTCGCTTTTTGGACCAACAGCTACCTTTCGGCTAAATTTCAAGTAATTCCGTTCAGCGGTTCGGGCTGTAGCTGTGTCCAAAATCTCTATGGGAAATTGTATGGGGAAAACGTGTTTTGGGAGCCCCCCTTTTTCTCGGTCCCTACGCGAAGGATCACCCTGAAACATTCAAGGCAGCAGCTGCAGTGCGTGGCAAACTGGTTTGGAAAATATCACACAGATTCATCAAATGGCACCAAAGTTATTGGCAAAACAAATGCTTTTTCTATGGAAACTAGGTCCCACCTATAGGTTATATATGCTAGAAATTCATTGAAAATGCCAAAGGTTAAAGTAATAGTTAGTTGGGAATTTCAGTGACAACGTAATGTTTTAAACATACAAAACCACTGAAATTCACCAGTTGTAGTTATCACTGGTAACTTTAACTCTTTCCCTAAGGTAACTATAACTTGTGCCCCTGCCATGCACAATTTTCTTAACAAAAATGTCATTGCAAATTTTGCAGTGATGTTATCAATGATTTCAGAAGATGTTATGAGTGATGTAATATGTGGGGTAATTAGCAGTTCATGTCGAGGCTGTGTGTTATAGTTACCTTAAGACACAAGTTATAGTTATCAGAGATAACTACAACTGGTAATTTTGAGAGGTTTTGTAATGGGTAGTCAATGTTTTTGAGGGTACAGGGATAGGTAGGGGTATGGATAGTAAGGGTGTTTCAGGTTTAACTGATAGGGAGGAGTAAAGAATGGCAAAGTGTTTTTTGGGTTTAAGGATAGATAGGTGTAAACAGTACTAAGGGATTTTTAGTTTTGAGTGATGGGTAGGGGTAATGGAGTAGCAAGGGGTTTAAGGGATTTTAAAAGGGTTTCCCCAAAATGTATTAAATAAGAATTTTATATTTGTGTGTGTACATATATATCTATATATATTCGTTTACGAGATTCTTGCCAATGCTGCCGTTCTCTTTCTGCTGGGTGGGTGCCGCTTACCGGCGGTGGCAAAGCCGTATATTCAAAACACAAATTTCCTTTGCAGACGCAAAGTAGGCAGCGCACACAGAAGTCGATTTCTTAATTCTATTTATTCCACGAATACTGACAAACGCGTTTCGGCCATGACGGCCTTTCTCAATGTCAGCGTGCGTTAGTGCATCAATTATTTTTAAAGTGTTGTTGCATTACATTGGAAAACGGACTATCAAAAATCTCCTCGTTTTGTCCGAAATGGCCCCGTCATTTTGATGCAGTTCCATTTTACCCATGTGCCGCACACCATTACACAATAGCATGTTTGCACAGTATCAAAATACTTAGCACATTGTATGTCTGTTAAAAACAAATAAAAATATATCATACATTTGATTCAATTCATCATTGTATTTGACAAATACTTTCATGTTCAACCCCTTCCTGCTCTCTGATTTAATTAATAAAGGGAAATCAGAGGTTTCTATAGGGAATGGTGGGTGATTAGATAGTATAAATATATTATCGAGAGGCATTCATTTTAAGATATTGGGCCCCGAATGGGCTAAATCAATCTCCCGCTTATTATCCAACCAGTATATCCTTATACTGTAAAAGTCATTGACCAACTATTATCATTTATCAATGTAAATAAAGCCCTTAATGGGCACGTTGGGTGATTGCTAAAACCCTTCTATCCGCTATGTGTACAATACATCCTGAAGTTCCTAATGAGGTATTCTCCTCGTACAGTGCAGGGGAAAACCCATATCAAACATACTATTATAATTATCAGGTGCTAATTCCTACTAGGGTAATGGAACCTCACATAATATTCTAAAACCCAAGTGTGGTGAATAGTGTCTACCACCCATTAAAACCACCATTAAATCATAATTTAATTCAAAATAATACACTAAACCAGAGGAGAGAACAAGTTTGTGGCTGTCAACATAGAGGGGCTGCTCTAGCCTATATGGACCCACAGCTCCTCTTCACTGTTCAAACTGAATGGGGTCAGTGTTCTCCATTCAACTATATACTTAGATTCAAGTTGACACAAGGCTTTTTCCACCCCTTTCTAAAATGGATACCTGGTCTACACAGAAGAAGCTCAACATATTACTGTTGCTTTGATGATGTGTTATAAAGTGCCTAGCTACCGGGTAGCTATTGCCCAAATTGGTTATAGCCTGCATATGTTCTAGCACCCTTTTCTTTGCTGGATGCTCTGTGCTCCCAACCTACTTGAGGTTGCAGGGACACTGTAGGCAGTAGACCACAAAATCAGTATTGCAATTAAGCAACTTCGTAATGAACTTTCTAGATTTACTCCCTGGAACTGCATAATCTTTGATCTTCACACTTTTTCCTGCACGCCTTACACTTCAACCATGGGAAAAATCCCTTCACTTTGTCTGTTTATTCCTCTCTTTGAGAAGTGACTGTGCACTAGAAGATCTTTCAGAGAAGTGTTTTTCCTTTAGGTTATACTGGGAGAGGATGGAACCACTCGACCAATTACTTCATCTGACTGTAAGATGTTCCAATGTTTCAACAAGATTCCACGTATCTCATAAGAATCTTTGGAGAAGGTGAGGATTAACCTTGTGATTTCATCTTCCTCCTTTCTACACTTTTTAGTTAACAGATCTCTTCTATCCTGCTGTTCAGCTCTGGCTACAGCTGTGGCCAGAACCCTATTAGGATACCTCCTTCTCTGGAATCTAGATATTGCCTCTTCTATTGCTATCTCGTAATACTCCTGGGTTGTACTGTTGCGTTTAATTCGCAGCAGTTCCCCATACGGGATACTGTTCACCAGACAACGGGGGTGTTGACTTGTAAAGTATAGTGTAGCATTTCCAGCAGTGGGTTTTCAATATAATTTAGTTAACAGTTGAGTACCATCCACATATACCACTAAATCCAAAAATGCTTCCTCTACATCACTGATATGGCTGGTGAATTGCAAATTGTACTCATTGACTTTCAAGGCAGAGATATATTCTTCAACTTCCATCCGAGACCCACGCCAAACAAAGGAAATATCATCTATGAACCGTGTCCATGCTGCCACCTTCTGGGCCCAATGCTCATTAGCTTCTGCCCAGGCCACGTGCTTCTCCCACCAGCCAACGAATAAATTCACATAGCTGGTGGCGAAGCACGTGCCCAATACGGTTCCTTGTTCTGCAGATATAGCTGATCAACAAACAAATGTTATTATGTAGGTAGAATTATATCAATTGCGTGATCATCTCATTGTGTTCAAAATACTTAAAGGGTCTTTCTTTGAGGAAAGTTGATACTGCCTTCAGTCCCTGTTCATGATAAATGCTCGTATAAAGACTCATAATGTCTAATGTCACCAATCGAAAGTGTTCTTCCCATCTTATGTTGTCAATCAGCCTGATGAAGTCTGTTGTGTCCTTGATGTAGGGAACCATACCTTGCACAAATGGACACAATATGGCATCCACAAAAATTGATGCATTTTTAAGAAGGCTGCCCTGGAGGATACTATTGGTCGTCCAGGTGGATTTATATCATCTTTATGGATTTTCGGTATGTGGTAAAAAGTGGGAATCACTGGATAATCAACTTTCGAAAATTCATATTCATCTTGCTCTAGAGTCCCTCTATCCTTCTAAATGGTGATAAGTTAAAAGAATCCTTGGATACTCTGGTTGTATTCTCTTCTCATGATTTGTTTGTAGCAACTTGTGTCACTCAATTGTCGTAGGGCCTCTTGTTGATATCGATCCTTATCTTGGATTACCACATTAATACCTTTATCGGAAGGTTTAATCACAATTGTCTCATCCTTTTTGAGTGATAAAATTCCTTGCCATTCTCTCTTGGTTATATTGGATTGTTTCCATCCTTTATTGTCATTTCAAATTTTTTGTCTTAACTTGTCAAGGTCTCTAATGACGACTTTGTGGAAACTATAAATCATATCAAAAGTTGTTTTTGGAATAGATTTAGACTTTTTTTTTTTTAAATGACTTTTGCCACTACTTTGAGAAATGTCTATTTGTTCCAAAAGCTGGAGACCACTCTCAACTGAGTCTTCTTCTGTTTGAATAGGAAAACCCTCTAATTGACGTAAGGCTGCTAGGTCATTACCTATCAATATATCAGTAGGTTCCATAGTCGTCACTGATGTGCCTTCTCGTTTCTTGGTCATACCATGAAACATCTTTTGTAGTTTTAACTTCCTGATAAATCTGTATATATCAATTCTTTTCTGCACATAATCCCATCTGTTGGTTGGACAGAAAGTTAGTCCTTTATGTAGAATTTGCACTTCATGTGTAGACAGTTTCCGTTTTGAGAGATTAATTACTGTAAGATCTATTTGTCTTACTTCCGAAATGTCCCTCTTGCTTCTCGTTGCTCTCGGGGTGCCACATTGTTTTATTTCTTTTGTTGCCCTTTCTTGTTTTCCTCCCTCTCATTCTGGAGGCTTCATTTTTTGTGGGAATTGGCGCCATGACTCCTGTATTATTTGATACTCCCGTGGAAAATTTACAACTCCACCTGATGTTGTTGCTAATGCATATGGGGCACCTTCTGCGTCTGATTGATCGGTTTCGATCTCTGATTCTGATGTATCCCTCACAGCCGGGGGAATGGCTCTATTACTTGCCTGCTGTATTGCTCTCCTGGGTTGGTCAAATTTATTCGCAAACGTTAACACTATACCAGATTCAGAATCCTGTTGATCTCTCACAAACTTGTTGTGCTTACGTTGCCTTATAATCTCCTCATACTTAACCAAACGGGATTTAATTTGTGGTCTTAAATTATCAGTTGTTTCTTTGGCTGAATCTAGTGAGATTGTTTCCTCTAAATTCTTAATTTCCTCCAGGAGCTTGGCCCTGTCACTCACGGCATACTTGATGAGAATCGCCACCATTCCCTTCGCTGATGCTGTAGTGTGCTCTACCCATTCTGGCAGAAGATTAGGGTCTGGGTTCTCATAAGAGGGTACCGTATAAATCCGGAGACCACTCTGAATCCGATTGACTTCCAGATATTGCTGCAGGTATCTTGCCTCCACCACTTTTGTATCTCTTTTTCATGTTTTCTCTAGAGTCTGAAATAATCCTCGTAAATTGCCTGAGGTGTTGCTGCTGGTCCGCGCTCCCTTATTTCCTATACTATCTTGTGCTCCCACAGAGAAAATGTAAACAGCCGCTGCAAGTCTCACCTCGTCGCTAAACATTGCTTTTATCAATTCACAGCGACACTACTCACAAAATATTCAATTGCTCGAACTGGTAGGCAAATAGTTGTGATCAAGGACTTCGTAACGCCCATTACCGAGACATTCCAAATGCAATAATATTAGTTTTGACTTGCGGGCAGTTTGACTCACCAGGGCAGTTGCTCGGTTGGATGTGGCCCTCCGGCTCGTTCCCTCTCTTGCACGCTGCTCCCGCTGCAGTCTCCGTGTTCCGCTCTTCAACTTCTCCTCAACATCGCTCAGTATGGGCCCCAATACACTTCCTCGGCCACGTCCATTCTCAGTGGAGCCGGCGGTTTGTTCCAAATGCGTTTACGAGATTCTCACCAATGCCGCCGCTCTTTCTGCTGGGCGTGTGTCGCTCACCGTCGGTGGCGCAGCCGTATATTCAAAACACAACATTTCCTTTGCAGATGCAAAGTAGGCAGCGCACACAGAAGTCGATTTCTTAATTCGATTTATTCCACCAGTGCTGACAAACGCGTTACGCCCGTAACGGCCTTTCTCAATGTCAGCGTGCATTAATGCATCAATTCTTTTTAAAGTGTTGATGCATTACAGTGGAAAACGGACTATAAAAAATCTCCTCGTTTTGTCCGAAATGGCCCGCCATTTTGATAGAGTTCCGTTTTACCCGTGTGCCGCACACCATTTCACAATAGCATGTTTGCACAGTATCAAAATACTTTAACACATTGTATGTCTGATAAAAACAAATAAAAATATATCATGCATTTGATTAAATTCATCATTGTATTTGACAAATACTTTCATGTTCAACCCCTTCCTGCACTCTGATTTAATTAATAAAGGGGAATCAGCAGTTTCTATAGGGAATTGTGGGTGATTAGATAATATAAATATATTATCGAGAGGCATTCATTTTAAGATATTGGGCCCCAAATGGGCTAAATCAATCTCCTGCCTATTACACAACCAATATATCCTTATACTGTAAAGTCATTGGCCAACTATTATCATTGATCAATATTGAATATCGTGTGAAGTTCCATTACCCGAATATGAATTAGCACCTGATAATTATAATAGTATGTCTGATATGGGTTTTTCCCTGCACTGTACCTAAGGAGAATACCTCATTAGGAACTTCATGATGTATTGTACACAAAGCGGATAGAAGGGTTTTAGCAATCACCCAATGTGCCCATTCAGGGTTTTTTTAAATTAATCAATGATAATAGTTGGTCAATGACTTTTACAGTATAAGGATATATTGTCTGGATAATAGGCGGGAGATTGATTTAGCCCATTCGGGGCCCAATATCTTAAAATGAATGCCTCTCGGTAATATATTTATATTATCCAATCACCCACCATTCCCTATAGAAACCGCTGATTTCCCTTTATTAATTAAATCAGAGGGCAGGAAGGGGTTGAACATGAAAGTATTTGTCAAATACAATGATGAATTGAATCAAATGTATGATATATTTTTATTTGTTTTTATCAGACATACAATGTGTTAAAGTATTTTGATACTGTGCAAACATACTATTGTGTAATGGTGTGCGGCACACGGGTAAAACGGAACCCCATCAAAATGGCGGGGCCATTTCGGACAATACTAGGAGATTTTTGATAGTCCGTTTTCCACTGTAGTGCAACAACACTTTAAAAATAGTTGATGCACTAACGCGCGCTGACATTGAGAAAGGCCGTCATGGCCGAAACACATTTGTCAGTACTAGTGGAATAAATTGAATTAAGAAATCGACACATATCATTTTTGTACACATATGTATATATATATATATCACCATGAGAACTTCACAGAGCCTCGCATTCGTCGTGTCATCTTGCAGCGCAGGAAGAAAGGAAGCGGCACAGCTCCGTCTCTCATAAACAATCCTTTTTATTTATTTTTTCTCAAAAAAATGCAAGAGTGGAGGACGACGCGTTACGACCGTAGCCTTCAACAGGGTCAGAGTTGCATTGTGTCGAGTGTACATATAAAGGGAAAATCCTTTACCACACCACCATTAAGTTAAAAAACAACTAGATGGCTTTCATATCTATTCAGTCCTTTATCATTTTGTCAAGTTTGCAGGTGATATTGCCAAAGACAGCGTCATCATAGGCCTCAGCCTTGAGACAAGTATGCCCTCATGCGCTAAAGGTGATTTTGGGACGGGAAGTGAACCTCTATGTCGGTGAACTTAAGAAGAGGTTGTGTTCAAAGCACAGATGTCATTCCAAGTTTCAGGTCCAGTCTTGAGGCTGTTACTGCAAAAGGTCCACTTCCCCAGTTGAAGTCTACCAGTAAGTCGAAGTCTAGACATAAATGCAAGAAGGCTAAGTGGGACTCTATCGCATCCCTCCTCTCAGACTCTAGTGAGAGGAGCATTGGCATCAAGATAGAGCATTACAAGCCTCTGGTATCACCAAAATACAACCAGGCCTGCAATTTGTCCTGGCGAGGCCCCAATTACCCGGCTGTCTTCAAACCCCCAGTAGATAGTGGCCTTGAAAGAAGACGTGCTACAGATGTTCAGTGCAATTCTGGCTCCCTCTAATGGGCCTTCAACCCCAGGGAGTCACAGGGGTCTCCAGTATGACTTCCACTGAGGGTCCACCCCTAAGACCATCTGCCACCTCTGGACTTATTATCAGGCCTACTTTAACTCCATCTTTGGACCTGGCCTCTACACCTGCCGCACGGTTCTTTCTGTTCCAGCCCCAGCGGACCCAGTCCTTTTGGGGCTGCAACACCGACGCATGTAGAAACCATTCAAATCAGCAAGGGCAGTAATCCTCAAATCTCCCAGGTTCATGCATAGCCAGTAGCAGTGTGGTTGGGTGGGCTTTCCTTTTGTGTCTTGGTTCAGTTTTCTTCTGATATTTTGCCCCAGTATCTTGATGATGCTTTGGGTTTTTCTGGTGAGGTGGCTTGGTGGGCAGGTATCTTGAAATGTATGATGTAGTGGTCGTACCATATGAGCGGGGTTGTGTGGGTGTCAGTGAACCTGTTGGAGGAGAAAATAGGGTCAAGGGTGTGTGTTGGTCCTTGGACAAGCTGGGTGAGTCTGAGGTTGCTGAGGCTGTCGAGGAGGGCCGTGGAGTTAGGGTCTGTGATGTCTCATGGAGAAGGGAGCAATGAAGTCTGTGATGTGGTTGCAGAATTCTACTCGGGGGCCCGGAGGACAGGTGACAAGGGTTCCCTTAAGGGTGGTGATGTAGTCCATTCGTACTTTGAAGTGGATGTGTTCCATGAGGTTAGTGTCCGAGTCCATGTAGGTGGTGCAGTCAATTGTGCTTTTGTAGATGATCGCGAGTCCTCCGCCTGGCTTGTAGGTTCGGTCCTGGTGTATGATTTTGTAGGTGGGCGGGATGGCTACGGCAAAGTCTGGGTTGGAGGCTGGGCTGAGCCATGTTTCAGTAAGGAGGAGAAGGTTGGGTGCATTGCTGTTGAGGAGGTCCCAGATTTCGTTGGAGTGTATCCAGAGGAATCGGGCGTTGAGGAGCATGGTGGACAGTTGGTGCTGGGTAGTGGCGTGCATCGGTTGTTTGGAGGTGATGGTGTCGGCGTCTATGGGGCTGCAGGTAGAATCGCAATGGGTGGAGGAGAAAGATGTGGTGCTGGGGGCTATGCGGCAGCAGCGTGTTTGCAGGTGTGCGTTGTTGAGGTCATGGACGTTGGCGGAGTAGTGGCAGTGTTCATTGGCTTCGGTGGTGGCTGTGGTGTTGGGTTGGATGGTTGTGAGGCCACAGTTTTTGACGCGGTCCAGCCTTGGGTGGGCACAGACGGACTTGCCTTTGGCGAGATAGCGGTGTGCCCGCTGCGCACATCTGCTTGGTCGTCGCGCTGGGGCCTGCATTATGTAGGTCCTGGGGTGGGCGGGGCTTCTGTTGGTGGTAAGAATGATGAGCAGGAAAAACCCAGGCGAGAAAACCCGGGCAGCGGCTTTGTCACTTGATCAAAAGGAGGCAACTGGATCAGGCTGGAACAAGCAGAAACTAGAGGACAATGGTAATGGCAAGCTAGGTGCAGAGGTGCCTGCTCACCTACTAAAGTGTGAGAGCTCTTTTCCCTGCATAGTAAACGCATCGTAAATTGGGCTTACACTAACCTAGGTTGTGTTTACAGTGTCCCCCATCTTGTACCGACGTAATAAAATATCATGTGCTGTTGACTTGTTGATGTTCTTCTCGTTCTAAATAAAGAATTGTGAGACTCACACTAACAAACAGATAATGTTCCCAGAGACATTTCTCCCACTGTACCTAACCAAGGACATTCCAACTGTCACAGGCTACTTCTATACAATTTCTCAATTGCTCAGATAAACTGTAGGAATGTCTGTAGGCCAAATGCACTACTACCATGGGAGAAACTAACTTTAAATGTATTCTGTAGTAATCTGGAGGGGCGCCCAGGCCAATTGGCATCCCGTCCATGGTGTATAAAGGGATGGCACGAAAATGGGCTACAATCATGGCGCCCTTACTCTGGGAGTATAGATCGGGAGGAAGCATTCCTGAGTCATGGAGGGGCTCCCTCCTGGTCCCAGTACACAAAAAAGGCTAGCGATCCAACCCTGAAAATTACCGGATGATTGCACTCCTAGATGTAGACAGGAAGTGCTACGCCAGTACACTATTATAAGAACTGACAGCCTGGGTAGAAGAGCGCAAACTGACCCCACATACTCAAACAGGCTTTCAAAAGGGATGCCACATTGAATATAACTTAGTCTGTATGTCCCACCTGATTGAGTCCACGCTATCAAAAAAAGGGAGGGCTTTGTATCTAGCATACATCGATTTCCAAACAGCATTTCATAGTGTGGCCCGTCCAAGATTGTGTTTAAAACTAAAAAACTGGGGCATTGACCAAACACTACTAAAAGCACTTATTGCCTTGTATGCAGAAACCTGGGTCAAGATAAGAGTCCCCTCTGGATGGTCCACGACCAAAACAATAAAAACCAACAAGGGACTAAAGCAAGGATGTATACTGGCCCCAATACTTTTTAATCTGTACTTGGCAGATTTACCGGACTGTTTGGCAGACGCCCGAGCTTTTCCCCCAAACTTGCTGGAACTAAAATTCAATCAATGCAAAACGCGGATGATATAATTTTGCTCGACCAAACCCCGGTCGGGCTACAGCGGCTCCTGACTGCATTGACACTATACTGTAAAGTAAATAATTTGAAAATAAACACTGCAAAAACAAAGGCGATGATCATCACTAGGCAAATAAAAAGGAAAGGCTTATGGCATGTCGACGGAAAACCCTTTGAGATAGTCACTGCATATAAGTAATTGGGAGTATGGATCGACCATAAAGGAAGGCAGAACACTCATATTACTGCAATGCAAGGAATGGCAGATGATGTAGGGGAGAGGATGTAGCCTTACGGCTAGTGCGGTCGACCTCGTAGCTGGGGAACTGGGTTCGAGTCTCGGCAACGACGCTCGCCATCCTGTGATTCTGGGCAAATCACTTAATCTCCCCGTGCCTAACAAAAATGAATGTGTCCATCTGTAACGATACTGGTGCTCATGTAAAGCACTCTGATACACAATATCTCGGGTCTAGTTCACGCTATATAAAAATCTAAAAAAAATGGCACAATCGCTAGAGGGGGCCTGTTGCAGATTAAGGAAATCCATGAGTTCACCAGATCTTACTCCCCTAATCCGAGCAATGGGGGCAACAGTTTTACCGTCTGTGGCCTATGGTGCAATTGCCCTTAAAGACAAAATGTCAACATGGTTGGACAGAGCTCAGTCAGCTTGCTTCCGCAGAGTATTTTTTCTACCAACTTCTACCTCCCACGCGCAAATCCGTACGGAATTTACCTCTCAAAAGTGGCTATTAAAAGCTAGGTTCATAGCCTATTGCCTGAAAGCCAACTGGAAGCTTGCAAAATATGGTCTGCCCCCATACCTACATCTGCAGCAGCTAAACTATTAACCAAACAAGCAAAGTTAATGTCGGCCGACAGTGACGCACTAACCCTGAAAAATCTGAGTCCTTGTAGTTGGGTGTCAAAACTTTATAACAGTGGGGGCCTGCCATACTACCTGTCTTCTCCCTTAAAGCCAATAATGAAGTGCCAACTAATGAGACTACGGTTCAGATTAATTCCACTATTGGCATATAAGTATGGCCAAGGGTATAAGAAAGACATAGCCACACAGTGGCGACTATGTGGGGGAGCAGAGGAAACACTAATTCACATTCTGTGTATCTGTGAGAAACTGTGCACCTTGAGAATTTACTGGCTTTGCCCTATTTGGCGTATTTTAAACGTGCGGACATGTCAAGAAGCTCTCGTAAAGTGTATGAAAGACGGCTCAGTGCAACTGGCCGCATGCTTCATGAAATTCATGATAGCCATAAAATCCACGTTGGACTTTGATAACTATATAGAACTATAATGCACAAAACTGTGTCAACTGTTTTATTCTTCATCCCTTCAAAGCTGATAAAATGGTGTACACATTTTTAACTTCAGAATAACAGGACCATAAACTGTCACAAGTATTTTTATACATAATGTTGGAAACTATGCACTTTATATTTGATTTTAACCTAACATGATTCCAATGATTTTAAGTACTTGTGCAATAAAATTATCTATCTATCTATGCCGGATTTCACTTAGAACTGTACTGAGTTCTCTGCTTTTATGATTTGTATGCTTTGCTATTCAATTTACTTATGGCATGAGCTGTGTAAGCTGCCTATTAATTCTTTATATAAAGCTTTGTAACAACAAGGCTTTGTCTGTCATTCTTACAAGAATGTTAATCACCTGCTACTGAGCGTAATTGATGTAACAGAAGTGACAGCTCCATTTAGAGAGCATCAAAGTCCGTATCGGAACTACACAACTCCCAGTCCTAGCTATTGGCGTGCCTCATGAGTCGGACTTTAGGATAAGTTTGCACGCCAACAGAGCTAGTTGCAGAGGATTGTTCCGAATGGAGCAGACCCACAATTGACAAACTAATTGGCTTTAGAACCGAGCAGACCCACAATTGACAAACTAATTGGCTTTAGAACCGAGCACTCCACCTTCATTGTCCAGACGGTTTCCCCCGAGATCTAAATTGACCCAGTTCCAACCCGGTCCTGGAGTCGGAGACGAGGAGGTGACTGAAGAATAAACAACGACATGAATATCAATAGGGATTGCAGCAAAATGTGAAAAAAGTAGTTCTGGAACAGTTCATGTTGGGAGTTGTAGTAGGTGTATTGTGGTGAAATGCAGTGGACAGGTATTGAGAGTAGCTATTATGTGGCTTTGATTGTGGGAACAATAATTATTGTGATTTTTAAGATATTCTTGGACTTTTGAAAGGGACGAATGTTGGAGCTGATACACACATGTTACAGAGTTAAAGAGAGGTACCTCAAGAACTTGCCTGCTAGTTGAGGTGTGCTGTTAGTCGCCATCAGTTACATCAAGATAAATGTATAACCTTCTTGTACGAATGTACTAACCGAGCTCACTGGAAATTCACATAGTGCAAGGGGAGCAGACATACAGACTATAGTGGCTTTCTCAGGTCGAAGGTTTCACTTTCGTATGAAAGTAGGCAGCATTCTTACTGCTATAGAAACTTTGTGTAGGGGAAGCAGGCAAATGGTGAAAAAGTTATAGATCGGTTCAGAAAAAGCTCAGTGGCACTGGAGAATTGTGTCATTAAGGTGCCACACAGGGATTGGCTGGCAGATGCCGTAGCTGTGCTGTGATAGGGTGACCTTTGACAGAGACGTGCTGTTATTGGTGGATGGACCGTGAGCTGGAAGGTACGGACAAGGCCAGAGATTGAAGTGAGGAGTGAGTGAGGCATTGCTATAATGGGGAATCCAGTGTCAGAAAGTGAGAAGGACTTACGTGAGGAGTAAGAAAGGTTTCCTCCTGAAGGTACTCCAGCCAGGGAAATTGCAACAAAGAAAGGCTTACGCATGTGCCAGTGCACGAATATACGTCCTAAGATGGGGAACTCCGATTCCCAGTGAGTGGCACTTTCCTCATCCCTTGAATCCAGAATTGAATGAGAAGAATGTAAGATTTAAAACCAGAGCCTAGGACCACACAGTTTGAAGCCTTAAACCTTTGGGAGCAAATGGCAAGCAAAAAGAAAAGGAAGACATTTGAATAAGAAATCCTCAGTAGGGCTCATTCATGGAGAATCACGCAGGATGAGGAGAGGCAGAGAAGATGAGGAGAGGAAGTCATTAAGACTATTGGAGCCTATCCCTTGATAGAGAATGAGGAAAAGGAAAAGAAGAAATCAAAGAAGGAAACAGACACAGGTAGTGAGGAGGAGGATACCCTTAGAGATGAACCTTTCATTATAAAACTGTCCCCGTACAATGAAACAGCCACTGATCCAAGCACCACAGCTCTGGCAGTAACTGAGATTGGAACGGCCGAATCCCTCATAGTAGTCAGATCACCCCCGAGCTATACAGAAACTGCCGCCCCATCCTTTACTCTAATCCCCGTGCCCGTACTCTTAGGCACCCAACCTTCGTCAAGTGTCACAATAACTTCCCCTGCTGAGGCACTTTTTAGTACCATTCCAAGTCAACCTATCCTAAGTACACCTCAGGACTCCGCACCGAGGCCTGAAGGGACGCCATTAGTATACCTACAAGGAGGGAACACAGTTAGTGGCGGGAGGTCAATCAACTTGTGCAGACTTTTCCGGCAACTCCCCAGGTGCAGAGCAAGCCTCACAATGAATAAACCTCACAGAGTTTGAGGAAATTGTTAAGGGAATTGTGGGGATAGATTATCTAGGACATGGGGAGAGTGAATTGCTTTATATGAGTAAAGAGACAGCAAGAGTGGCAAGAGAGACGCACGCAAAGATGGAAAAGGTGGCGGAAGACTGTGGAATTGATATTCAGCGAAAGAAGCTGCAGAGAATTCTAAGAAAGCAACGGGTGAGAAGGAGCTAAGAATGTTAAAATTGAGGGGGTTAAGAATACATGCAAGGGAATTGATTAAAAACATTAGGGAGTGGAGTGATACTGAGAAATTTAGAAAGCTGTGGTCCAAGAAAGAGAAGGTTAGGTTGAAGCAGAAGAGAGAGGGGTCAAGGGGAAATGAGGAAGGAGCTGTAGGAGGAGTGGCAAAGGAGTATGCCATGCAGGAAGTACAGGGAGGAGCCTACGTGCATGTCCCATGGTCACAATCAGACCTCTTTCATTTCACAAACACCCTTCCAAAGCTCAGAGAATATCCCGACAAGTGGTATACCCAGATGAAACAGATTGTGACTATCTCTAAGCTTATGTGGGGAGATTTGGATGTATTATTTGAGGTGGTGGTCACAAAGGACATGTGGGCTGAGTAAAAGAGCAGTTGATTGGCCAACCCAAGAACCACCTGTGGTGGCATGGATGGATGCCCCTTCCCCCATCGTTAAAAGCAAATAGGAGGATGTCATAAAACACCTAAAGATGAAGGTTCCACAAAATGAGATGAATTGGCCCAAAAGTTTCAGGACCCCTCAAGAGCATAAAAGTCAGTACACACTTACTTTGAGAGATTGATGCAGGTGTATAGGGAGCACAACGGGATGAGTAGCCCCCTAGGAGACAACATAGTAGGGTTCCTCATTTCTTTTGTATATGGGCTAAGACCAGAGATTAGCAATCAAATCAGATTGTTGGTAGATTAACCCTGTGGATGAGATCTTTATGCAAAATATTGCAGTGAATGCCCTGGGGATGGTGAGAGGTCAATGTAATATGGCAGTGATCAGTATAAGTGCCCTAAATAAAGTTACCTAATGTCAAATTTGTAACAGAGTGGGGCATTAGAAGCAGGAGTGCTGTTATAGTCCACACCGGACTGTGGGTGTAGGTTTAAGGGGTGAGTCCAGTAGGCCAGGGAAAGCTTACCCCAGTACCTAGACCCTCTATGGCTGCTCTGAGAGTCCCTAAATCCGGAGTATTGCCAAATTCCTTCAACCCAACACAGATGCAGAGAAGTATTCCCCATTTCAAACCAAGCCACAGAGCACCCCAGAATACAATGATGACACAAGGAGGTCCAGTCACCATGATGTTCGAGACCACCATAGATCAGGGCCAATGACGGTGCCTGAGGGGGAAGGAGGAGTGTGCACTTAGCACAGTCCTGGAAATGAATCAGAGTGGACCGTACATGGAAGTAGAGGTTAACTGACATCGCGTATCTTTCCTGATAGACACAGTAGCCACTCGTTCAACTGTTAGAACAGTTGAGGTCCCTAACCTACCCCTCTAGGGAAAAGAAGTCCAATTTGTAAGCATTACAAACCAACAGTGCACCAACCAAATCACGCCCCATGTACCGGTAAGAATTGGAGACATCAGAGAGCAGCATCATTTTCTGATTTGTGATTCTAGTCGCATAAACTTGTTAGGACGAGATCTTCTCTGCAAGCTCAACTGTGTCTCTATTGAACGCATGATGGGGTCAGAATTGAAATGCAGGTGGCCGATGCTGAGTTTAGGTTTGCAATCCCATAACCTGTTGCCAGCTTATATCCGATCATTGCAGTGGAGGATTTGCCAGTGGATTTGAGAGAGACAGTTAAGGAGGAGGTCTGGGATTTTACGGGAAGAGTAATTAGGTTGATTAAAGGTGCCAAGCCTCTAAAGATCAACCTCCGACCCAATGCTGTCTTTCTGCAGACTTGTCCATATAGAATGACCCAAAAAGCTGTAGCAGGGATCATCCCCGGCATTGAGAGCATGATAGAAAAAGGCATCTTGAAGGAAGTTATTAGGAGTCCAAGCAAACAAAAAGTGGAAGATTGTGCAGGACCTCCGAAAGATTAACTAAATTATTGTTCCATGCTACAATTTGGTACCGAACCCTGCTGTGATCCTGTTCCAAACCCCACTGAGGCTTAGTGGTTCACGGTCATTGACCTTTGTCACGCCTTCTTCTTGGTCCCGTTAAACAAAGAGAGCCAGTTTCTTTTCGCGTTCTGGTTTCAAGAGAAGACTCTTGTGTGGTGTTATGCCCAACAAAGCTATACAGAAAATCCACCTGACACCTAACTGTTTCATTGCACTGAATATTCAGCATCAGATTGTAACTTGAAGAGCCATTCTTCAATATCACATCAGGTTCTGGAGACCATACCATAACAATGGGATTTTTCTGTTACTACTTCAGGCATAACACAACAGTGGGACATACGCCTGAAACAAGCCAGACCTATTGGCTTTGCATATGTGTTTTAGCTGTATCAAACTAATGAGTAACAATGATTTTGTTCGGATAATGTCAACTGAAAATGCCTGCCCTTAACACTTACATCCTTTTTGTCCTCACAGCTTTCTGAAATCTTCAATATGAATATCTCACACATCATCTCTTTCTTCATGTGCACTGTTTTTTCACTCTCTCCAAAACATACTTCATTTCACCTCCTCTACTTCAACACCCCCCTCACAGACACAATCCATTCACCCACACCCTTGCTGCATGTGATGCATTTGGTTTCTCTTTGGTGATGTGTAAGTTGGAAAGTTGTGTAACTCTTCCATCCATTTTTCCACAGTTACAATTAACATATATATGACCATCACTCTCTGGGGCTTGTACAGAGGTGCATGTAATCTGAACAGCTGTATGAGTCACTGACAGGCAGTGTGAGAAACTGGCACTGCATTCTGACTTAACTACAAAGCTCTCAATCATGTCCCATCATAATCACACACTCACTGTTTCTACTCAATAAGATACATGGCTGCGACTCAGTTCACAGTATGCACTGTCATATAGTGCATAAAAACTGAAAATACACATTTGTAAAACCTCATCCTCTCAGGTAATGCAAATGTAATATTGCATGAAGCGCCCATGCATCTCAGCATATTTTGTGTAAAATGGGCTGGTAATTGAGTGACTGTTGATGTAAGAATGTGTGTGGTGTGCATGTCCAAAACATGTGGATTTATTATTGTATGTACTGTACAGTGATTATTATTACTTCTACATTTATGAAAGCAAACTGTGCTTGTAAAAGAAAAAAATGGAAAGCTTTAGTTTAGGTTGAAGGGATGCCTGCATGAACCAAGAAGAGGCAAGCAAAGGTTTCACACCTGCTCAGACAGCGGTGCTGCAGTAACACACAATAATGTTATTGTGATGTGTGCGAAGTCCTGAGCAAATCCACTTTCCTGTCAAAAGATACAGTCCTCCATCTTTGCTAGCAGTGGTTCGTAGCTAAGGTTTATGCATATTTTGGAAAGAACAGGTAAATGCCAGTAGCATAGAAACGATGCCATGGGGTCTGGAGCAAGCAAGGAAAATGCCCCCTTTGACTGTTGATGGGATAGGAAAATACAGAAATTTACATGGTTTAATGGTCCCTGGTGCCATTGCACATGCTGCACCAATGGTAGCTACTTCCCTGGTACTAACGTCAGCGCGTGCCCACTATATGGAAACAGCGAGCTGGTGCCTCTAAAAGAAAATGCTACAATTCGTGTTGTGCAGATGTGTAGCTTCTATTGGTGCAGCAGGTGCAGCAACACCTGGGCCCAAGGCCACAGGGTTCCACTCAGTGCTGATTATTGCTGTATTTCACAGTTCAAACACCCATTTAGTGGCTGATTTGTACAAAGTGAAACTAGAAAACCTGGGATTGATCCCAGCTTTCTCACATAATCAAATTGTGTGACCTTAGGCAAATAGTTTATTACAGCAATATGCCATTTTCTTCATTATTGTATGTTAAAGCACCTTTAAATTGTTGATTTCAGCATGAGAGGCATACAAACATATTGTTTTGAATTACTAGACTACAATGTTGCTCTCTATAGAAGAATGTGGGCCACATACAGGGTGCACATGACAAACTACTTTCCTCAGTTCACAAACGACATTGCTACTGATCCAGTGCGAAGAGGCCAGGGTTGGATATTTTACACACCAAAAACTGAACTTTTAATAGGCCCATATACCTGTATCCAAATACCTTTATTCGTATTCCCCTTGGCCAATTTCCAGCTGGAAGGGTTTTGATTCTGAATAATTCCACATATTCTGATTAGTTATTTCCCTGTAACCACAAATCAATTACAGTATCATGTCTAACTAATCTTCACAAATCAACACTCTTCCTCTGGTCAATGGACCATTAGTTGATGGTGATATTAACAACTTCTTAACTAAAATTCATAATGAAATAACCACAGACTCTGAATATAATAATAATAAGTTTATCTAAAATTTCAGTCATTAAGTTGAACGCTCATTAATTACAAATACACAGTGCAAACTTCATCTTTCTTAAATGGAGGAGAGAATAATCATATAGCACAATACATTCAATTACACAAACTCATTCAACAAAAATCAAATGCATAAGAGTGGATAGATGAAGAGACAAAAGGCACATTTATAATACATTTGCAACGAAATATGCAAATACTGGATAGAATGACATTTACCTAATGAGGATAACTGGAAAACCACCCCTCTGGCCAAAGGACTGGTGGAGGTCCCCTGACTTAGGATCAGGAGACAAAGATTAAAGGATAGGATCAGGACAGGTCTGATACTTACTAGACTTCTCTACAACCCGACGCACCAGGGCGATTCACTCTCTCCCTCCTCGATATTCTTCCGCAATCTTCAAATCTAATCAGGCAGTAGTCTGGATCTTCTGAGTCTACACTCGTCTTTTCTCTCCCTCTCTCTCGTGCTCAGCTCCTTGCAGCGTTGTCAGCATCATGGTATTATTCTTAACTCAAATCACTCTAGTTATAGTCTTTATTTCTTCATGTCCCACCCTCAAGTGTTGCAGCTTTACTAAACTACGGAATATGATTGGACGGGGTTAGGGGTGTCTTCATCATCCCAAGCTGACGTATTCATTTTATTAGTAAAATCTATTGTTTGTTAACCCTGCCCCTTCTACTCATTCATATATTTTATTTGAAACATACATATTTTGTTGCAAATGCCATAATTCACTTAATACAGGCTTCATAGTTGACTGTTACATCTTCTTCTTTTCCCATCCTTTCTGTCCTTGAATCTTGGCAGACATTCAGCTCCTTCTGTGTCACTGGTCATTTCATGGACTTCCTGAGAATGTGCAGCTTTCGCCATTTTCTTTTTCAGTCATGGATTAGCAGGCCCAAATACACACTATTAATAAAAGAATCAAAAACAGATATTATTTTCTTGAACATGTAATTCTCACTGTTCACCACCCACTTCTACTCTATCCCAAGTGTTTATTATTTCTCTTATAGTTATTAACGAATCTGTAAATGACAGATCTGAGAACCTAACCAAAGGGAAGGGCTTCCGCTAAATGTGCGAAACAACGCCCCGAATCTAAGAAGAGAACATTCTCTTCTTGAGTCCCCTCACTCACCAAGGGTTGCCCCTAGGTGACATGCTTCATCATTGGGGCCATCCCAGACATCTACTGTCTGGGGCGTGCTGCAACTTGCGGAACTACGTAGGAGCACTTTTTGTGAGAAAATGTGTAGTGCAGTGTTGGGGGGAGTGGTGATGGTGATGCTAAAAATACCTAGCTAGTGAGCGATTAATTTATTCCTGCTCCTAGTTGGTATGGATAAAAAGGGGGTTAATAGTAGGGAGGAAGTGTAACTGTTGTGTATACTATCCCTAGTATTTGGTCGACCTGTTTCGAGGTGTCCCCTAAACCTCTTCTTCAGGACCACATGGGGACCAGCCCCATACGTACCACTCCGTGAGAAAAACAATCCTATACTAAAGAAATAATATGATAAAGAACAGGTGCACACCTAATGTGTGAGCACCAAAATTAAATACATACGGTTGAAATCAGACTCGTATCTGTTCAAGGAGATAAAGTGACAAAGAGATTAGTACATATTGCCTGCCTACCTCTCACGTGGGCAGGTCCAAACCATATGCAGTGCTTAAATCAATGCGTTCCTCTATAGTTTGTGTCGGTGCCCTTAGTAGTAAAATAATTATTGAATTAGTGCTTGTATCCAATGTGACACCTTGGAACACATCGGACTATACTATTGTGAGAAAGCATGGTTAATCGTTAAAAACATTGGTAAAAAGAGAAAGAAACACTCGTGAGCAAACATTACAAGACAAAACAAACATATAAACATACTGTTCACAATTTGTAAGAACATACTTCTGTTTTGGCAACGCTGTGCCTCATGGACTGCCAGGGTGGAGGGGCTTGTAGTAACCCTAGAAGAATGTATATAAAGTATTTGGGTCAAAGGAAAGGCCATGGGTAAAAGCAAAATACTGGTTAGTTATTTCCCATAGCGTGGCCTGGAGAAAAAAACGAGCGTTTTTCAGGGATCCTGGGTTCCTGTTAGGGAAAAAAGATCTTACTTGGCTCAGCACTCCTCCGTCAATGACACCTACTCGTACCCGGGCGGACCGCATATTAGCGTGTCTTCAGCCCGATGTTGTTTAAATACTGGCAGGAAAAGCCCAGTCATGCTCATATGTGAGTAAAGACTAGACCGCGGTTGTAAGAAAATGGCCGCCTAGTTTCGGAACTTTGTCCACGCCATTTTGGGAGGATCATTTTCAGAGTTGGAAATTTTTTAAATTAAATTAGTGGCATTGTAAAGCTGGGGGAGAAGTAAATAATAATTTTTCAGTATTTTTTTAGGTGATTACCGCAACTGAAAAAAGACTACGACAAAAGAGAAAATGAAAAAGACTATGAACCAAGGTTAATGGCCATTTCATTATTGCCAAAGTTCGAGCGCCATATTGGAAGTAGAGACCTGAATTGGTCCACCTCCAATATTTAGTTGAAAGATTATCAATTGGGGTGTAGTTAGTATGGTGTCAACCTGAGAGGAGAAACTACTCTAAAGCCTATGTTTGATAGCGAGGCAGTAGGATTTTGACTGTTGCTTTTGTGTGGATGTGGATGCGGTCGTTCAGTAATTACAAGTTCCTTGCATCATGCCAGTGGAGTTACAAAAGCAATGTGAGGTCTCGCATGGGAGTCTGTTCGTGGGACCTATTCTTGGAGGTGATTTGAGGACCGTCCGGTCCTCTTATCTGTGATGTAAACAAAACAGTCCCGAAGTGGTATTGGGATTATTATATCTGTATCTCCAATGTACCCAAGGTGTAGTTCATCTTGTGAACTGTCCCCATGGGATATTATCATTCAGACCTGTCGTATCTGTGTGCAATTTGAACACCCATCTTTGTTCTTTTTCCAGCAGCTTCTGTTCTAAATTGTCACAGTGTGTCATGTGTTCTAACACTACCCATCGCATGTCATTTGGGGTGTGTTTCTTTTCATTAAAGTGCGCCGTCATCCTCGTGCTTGCCCTGTGGCACCTGATGTTGCTACGGTGCTCACATATTCTCGTGCTGACCTTTCTAGTAGTCATGTCTACATAGTGTAGGTTACAGCTACATGTGATCATGTATATCACCCCTGAGCTGTTGCATGTGGTGAACTTTCTTAATTCCCAAGTTGTTCCTGTGTTGAAAGTCACCTTCTTCGTGGTAGCAGTTAGGTGGCACACACTGCAGTTGCCACATGGGTGATGGCCTGTGGGTAACGTACTAATTACCTGTTGGTTGTTCTTGAGTTGGGATTTTGGGCGAGTGTGTACTAGGATGTCCTTGAGGTTCTTGCCTCTTCTATGTGAGAACATGGGTAGTGGGATATTTAGTTTCCCACTGTTGAGGGTGCTCCAGTGCTTTCTTACTATCTTAGAGACTTTGTCCGATGCTATGTTAAATGTTGTTATACAGATGGGTCTTTTGTCTTTTTCTCTGTCCTCTTTTTCATATGTTTCCAGAAGAGCGTCCCTGTGATTATTGGCTGCTCTTTTCTTTGCTTTATTGATGGTCTTAGCAGGGTATTTTCTCTTCCGGAGTTTTTCGGATAGGTCTTTTGCCTGTTTTTCATAATCCCTTATTTCTGAGCAATTCCTCCTGAGCCGGAGAAATTGGCCAAAAGGGAGGTTTTCTTTCAGGTGGCGAGGGTGAAAACTGTCATAAAGTAGTAGGCAGTTCTTGGCAGTGGGTTTAAAGTGAGTGGTAGTCTTAAGAGTCCCTTCTGCCGCATAGATGTTGAGATCTAGAAACACCAATTCTGATCTGCTCAATGTGTGTGTGAATTTTAGGAATGGGTCCTGTAGATTGAGCCATTGGAGGAACTCGTTTGCTTCAGATTCGTCGCCTTTCCATACCATAAGGACGTCGTCAATGTACCTCTTCCATTCCAGTATTTTTTCTCGGTGTGGGTTGTTGTCTGACAAAATCTTGTGTTCTTTCAAGTGGTAAACATACAATCCCGCCACACTTGGAGCAAATGTACTCCCCATGCTGGTCCCATGTTGTTGTCGGAACAGGATGTCCTCAAAACGGAAAAAATTCTCAGTCAAAGCCCATTTACAGCAGTCAAGGACTATATGTTGTGGTGTGTGGTAGGGCCATTCTGCTCCATATAGGGTTTCCTCTAGGATATCTAGGGTTTCTTTTTGGGGTAAGCTCGTGTATAGGCTCTCTACATCTAAGCCAACGAGGACGTTGTGTGCAGGGTCAAAGTTGAGATCCTTGAGTAGGCAAAGTACTGCTTTCGTATCCTTTAAATATGTATTGGTTTTTTGTATCAGGGGGCGTAGAAAGGCATCTGCAAATTTTGAAAGTGGTTCTAGGATGGATCCGATACCAGAGACAATGGGACGTCCTGGAGGGTTTTCCAGTGACTTATGAATTTTTGGGATAGTGTAGAAATAGGGCACGACTGGTTGGGTATTGGTCATGAATTCTCCTTCTTTCTTAGTAACCCAATCATGTGTTAATGCTTCTTCAATCATGCTGGTAATCCCAATTCGTAATCGTTCTGTGGGGTCTTTTTTGATGCATTCATAATTTCTTTCGTCTGACAGGAGCCTCAGGCATTCACTTCGGTATGCCTCTGTGCTTTGTAGGACGATGCCACCACCTTTATCAGCAGGTTTTATTGTGATGTCCCTGTTGTTGGCCAATTCCTTGATGGCTTCTTGTTCCTTCTTGGTGGTATTATGAAATGTTTTTATGGTTCTTGGATCCATCTCTCCTACTTCTTTTAGAACCGCCTTTTCAAAGGCTAATAGTTCTACCGGTAGTGTGACTGATGGCGGTGTAAATGTAGATTTTGGATATAAACCAGTGTCACCTCTTTGAATTTCCATAGTTGGTTTGTTTTCAAAAAACACCTGTAGCTTAATTTTCCTTATGAATTCATTCAGCTCACAGCTGAGCAAGAACTTATCTAAAGTTGGTGTAGGTACAAAACCGAGTCCTTTTTCTAGGACCATCAGTTGTGTTGTTGACAGGGTAGTTCCCGATAGATTTACTACTAGACTGGGTTGTTGCTGGTTGTCGGATAGTTTGGTGGGCCCATACTCCTCGTGTTCATCCTCATTTGTTCCAGGGGTTGTGCCCATTGCACCTGTTGTCCTCTCTTGGTTTTTCCTCTTTGTATGCCTTTGCCTCTTCCTAAAAAAGGAACCGATGATCCCGCGTGATCTTGCTGTGGGCCTGTTTCCCAATAAGGGTATGGTTGTGGTTGGTATTGTGGGGGGCCGCAGTAGAATGGTGAGGCAGGAAATGGTGGTGGTTGGTAAGGTGGCCATCCAAAACCTTGACCTCCTCTATTCCTCATTCTTCCACTGTGATTACGGCGGCCTCGTGTGTTATTCCTGCAGCCAAAGCTATTGTCTGAACTGTCGGAACCTGTGTCAGATCCATTGGTATCTGTGTTGTAGCCTGGGTTTTTGCCGGTCAGGTGATAGTCCTCCCTGATATAAGGGTATACCTTGTCGTGGCTGAAATTCTTAGCATCTTTTTTGAATTTCTGATATTTAGTGTCTTTTAGTGTTATTTCGAAATCTGTCATTGTTTTGTTCAGTTCCTCCAATCTTTATTTCAGCTCTGTTGTTGTTTGGAAAGTTTTGAGTTTGACCTCCAAAGTGTGTATTTCCTCTTTCATCTCTTGTGACAGGCATACTGCTGTTTTTATTATGAGCACTAACCAATCTCTTGTACAATGCCAAGAGATTAGCGACCAATCTTTTTTGAAGGCCTTATCTTGTTGGAAGATAAAAGGTTCGTTGTGCACTATTAGTCCTCTTGGCGCTGCATTGACCCTTAAATATTCAGTCATCATGACTCCATGGATCATTGTTTTTATCTGATTTCTTTTCAACTCACTTAGTTCGTCCCAGCATTGAGCTGCCTCATTACTGTCCCTATTGGGTGTTTCTCCTAGAGGGATCATGGAGGAAAGGATTCTCTCCACTTCTTCCTCAGGGAACGTAAGGCCAGTTATTTCTGCCATGGTGGTAATGGAATGTTGTGTGATGTTTGGTGACACGAGGGTGAAACAGGGAAAAAAACGGGGGTCTCTCACAGCTACATGCTGCAAATATTATAAACAAAAATGGGGGGAGATGGAGGTAGACGTTAGGTTCATCCTCCAGACTGTGTATAGTTATTAACGAATCTGTAAATGACAGATCTGAGAACCTAACCAAAGGGAAGGGCTTCCGCTAAATGTGCGAAACAACGCCCCGAATCTAAGAAGAGAAAATTCTCTTCTTGAGTCCCCTCACTCACCAAGGGTTGCCCCTAGGTGACATGCTTCATCATTGGGGCCATCCCAGACATCAACTGTCTGGGGCATGCTGCAACTTGCGGAACTACGTAGGAGCACTTTTTGTGAGAAAATGTGTAGTGTAGTGTTGGGGGGAGTGGTGATGGTGATGCTAAAAATACCTAGCTAGTGAGCGATTAATTTATTCCTGCTCCTAGTTGGTATGGATAAAAAGGGGGTTAATAGTAGGGAGGAAATGTAACTGTTATGTGTATCCTATCCCTAGTATTTGGTCGACATGTTTCGAGGTGTCCCCTAAACCTCTTCAGGACCACATGGGGACCAGCCCCATGCGTACCACTCCGTGAGAAAAACAATCCTATACTAAAGAAATAATATGATACAATAGATTAGTCCGATGTGTTCCAAGGTGTCACATTGGATACAAGCACTAATTCAATAATTTTTTTACTACTAAGGGCACCGACACAAACTATAGGGGAACGCATTGATTTAAGCACTGCATATGGTTTAGACCTGCCCACGTGAGAGGTGGGCAGGCAATATGTACTAATCTCTTTGTCACTTTATCTCCTTGAACAGATACTACGAGTCTGATTTCAACCGTATGTATTTAATTTTGGTGCTAACACATTAGGTGTGCACCTGTTCTTTATCATATTATTTCTTTAGTATAGGATTGTTTTTCTCACGGAGTGGTACGCATGGGGCTGGTCCCCATGTGGTCCTGAAGAAGAGGTTTAGGGGACACCTCGAAACATGTCGACCAAATACTAGGGATAGTATACACATAAGAGTTACACTTCCTCCCTACTATTAACCCCCTTTTTATCCATACCAACTAGGAGCAGGAATAAATTAATCGCTCACTAGCTAGGTATTTTTAACATAACTATCACCACTCCCCGAACACTACACTACACTTTTCTCACAAAAAGTGCTCCTACGTAGTTCCGCAAGTTGCGGCATGCCCCAGACAGTAGATGTCTGAGATGGCCCCAATGATGAAGCATGTCACCTAGGGGCAACCCTTGGTGAGTGAGGGGACTCAAGAAGAGAATTTTCTCTTCTTAGATTCGGGGCGTTGTTTCGCACATTTAGCGGAAGCTCTTCCCTTTGATTAGGTTCTCAGATCTGTCATTTACAGATTTGTTAATAACTATACACAGTCTGGAGGATGAACCTAACGTCTACCTCCATTTCCTCCCATTTTTGTTTATATTATTTCTCTTAGGCATAAGCGTTAATAGCAGCAGCTTTCTTTTCAAATCAAGCAAGCATATGCCGGGCATGCGGTACCTCAAGACCGCGTTTCAGTTCTTCTTGCGCATGTGTGAGGGTTTTCCCTCTCAAAGCGAGTTAGTCACGTTACTTTATACGTCATTCGGGTTTGCACATGCGCAAAGCGTTTTTGCAAGTTAAAGCGGGTTTTAAAAGTGCTGCATTTTATTTCTCATTAATTCAAGCATGCATAAGCTTTTCTCCCCATGTTTTCTGTGTTGCGTGCATGTTAGTTTCGTCTTATCTACTAATTAATGATTAGTGACTGTTAGAAATGGGGGTCTCTAGTTGGCAATGGCTGGCCACTGTCCAAGTAGGGACCCTTCTTCCTAAGTCAGAGTGAGAGGGCTACACCCTTTGATAACCCCTGCTCAACCCTGTGGTAACGTAGCACGAGCAGCTAGGCTTATCTCAGAGGCAGTGTGTGAAGCATTTATGACCATACACAGTAACACAGTGAGGAACACTACAAAGGGACACCACACAAGTAGTTATCAAAAATAAGTATCTTTATATATAGACGTAACACAAGACCAATAACAATCAAAAAGCCACAATACTGTAAAAATAGGGTTACTCTTGAAATGCTGCAAAAATAGTTCAAAGTGCGCCCAGAGGAGTTCAGTTCAAAGCAGTGGTCTCTGCGACCCTTTTACTTACAAAGTACCTGGATTTCGTAGCAATACCAACACATTGTCGCAAAGAAGCTGTAGCGATGAATTGCTGCACGCGAGGCCGGCGATGCGATAAACCCTTGCCGCGAGGGAGGATGATGCGCCGATCTGCTGATGCGTGCGGAGACGATGCGACAAACTTCTGCACGCTAGGCCGTTGATGCGATGACTCCTTGCCGCGAGGGAGGAGGCGAGGCGACGATCCTGTTGCGTGTGCGATCCGGTTGTGATGCGAAGAAATGGCGCTCCGCGAGGGAGCGACGATCCTGATGCGATGCGATGAAGATGGCGGACGCCCGGCGTTCGCGCTTCGATGTCGTGAAGCGATGATCTCGGTGCGATGATCTCTGGAGTTAGCGAGCACTCGGCGGCAGCAGCGCGATGATTTTCCGGGCGCTTTCGGCTGCGGCGACTCGCAAACGTGCATTAGCGACGATTTCAGCACTCTCTTCTCTGTAGTAGAACTAGAGGCCCTGGAACTCACAGGAGCCTCACCTGCAGATAGAAATCCTCGCTGGGAGGAATCAGGAGGCTGGTGGTGAAGTCTGATGTGCCTGAGACTTCAACAGGAGGCTAGCTCTCTCCTAGCCCTTGGGTGATTGCTTTAGCAAGATTAATAAAAGTTCTCTCAAAGTCCTTTTCCCTCTTCTTCCAAGTCCAATGGTAACCACTGCAGGCCAATCCAAGACACAGCACACAAGCACAAGGATAGTCACCTCCTGCAGATTCCTTCAGTTACACGGACAGAGGTTCGTCTTGATGTCCAGGAGCAATACCAATTGTAGGGGTTTCAGCACAGATATTTATACCCCAAAAGTCTTTGTTCTCAAAAGCTACAAGTCACTGAGCCCAGCCAGAAACAGTTCTGCTCAGTCCCTCCAAAACCAGACAGCCAATACACATAACAGCAGAGCACACTGGAAGGCTTAGGCAAGAAAATACCTACTTTCTAAAAGTGGTATTTTCAAACACAGAATATAAAAATAAACTTTACTAAAAGATGTATTTTAATATTCTGAGCTCAGGCATACTAAATTCGTTTTTCTACCATGTTCCTGGGGTCAGTTAGGACTATAGGATGTAATAGCCACACTGCCCATCCTGGCCCATGGGGAACAGGTAGCCTTACAGTAGTGAAAAACGAAATTGGGTGCAATTCACTACCAGGACATGCTATACACACCAAGGCATGTCCTACCTTACACATACAAAGCACCCTACCATAGGGGTGACTTACATGATGCCAAGGGAAGGTTCAGGGGCTGGAAGTGGGTGCACTTCACAGCCAAGATGGCAGTTCTGGACTGCACACAGACTCTGCAAGTGGCAGGTCTGAGACACACTTTACAAGCTGCTTCTGTGGGTGGCGCAAACCAGCGCTGCAGGCCCACCAGCAGCATTCGGTTTACCAGCCCTGGGCACCCACAGGCCACGCTACTAGGGACTAACAGGTAAACCAAATAAGCCAATCGGGATATACCAATTCACATGTCATATTTACACAGGGAGCATCCGCGTTGTGGCACCGAAGGGCAGTGGCACAGCGCCCAGAGCATCTAACACCAGCAAAACAGAGGAGACAACAGTGAAAAATGGAAGGGAGACCCACGCCAATGGTGCCAGGTCTAACACGTGTCCCCTCCAGCTGAAATGTGGGGAGAACTACCCATCCCCTTGGAAGTTCTCATCACTAAGGCGAGAAAAATCTGGACAGACCATCAGCATTGGCGTGTTCTGTACCAGGGCGGTGTTCCACCGTGAAGTCCATACCCTGTAGGAAATGGACCACCTCAACAACTTGGGATTCTCACCCCTCATCTGCATCAACCATCTGAGGGGCCTGTGGTCTGTATGAACCCGGAAGTGAGTCCCAAACAGGTATGGTCTCAGCTTCTTCAGTGCCCAGACCACAGCAAATGCCTCACGCTCAATTGCACTCCACCTCTGTTCCCGGGGAAGTAACCTCCTACTGATGAAGGCTACAGGTTGGTCTTGTCCCTCCTCATTTATCTGCGACAGGACGGCCCCCATCCCATGCTCTGAAGCGTCTGTCTGGACAATAAATTCCTTAGCATAATTGGGCGCCTGGAGTACGGGTGCTGTACACATGGCAGTCTTGAGGGCATCAAAAGCTTTCTGACAGGTGTCAGTCCAGTTCACAATCTTTGGCTGCTTTTTGGAAGTCAGCTCAGTCAAGGGTGCAACAATGTTGCCATACCCCTTGACAAAACTCCTGTAGTAACCCGTGAGTCCTAAGAAGGCCCTCACCTGGGTCTGGGTCCTTGGGGGCTCCCAAGCCAGGATGGTTTCAATCTTGGGCTGCAGGGGCGCCACTTGGCCACTCCCAACCTGGTGTCCCAAGTACACCACAGAACCCTGCCCAATCTGGCACTTACTGGCCTTGATTGTGAGGCCTGCTCTGCGCAGCGCCATCAAGACTTCCCAGAGGTGGCGCAAGTGGTCCTCCCAGGAGGAACTGAACACTGCAATGTCATCTAGGTAGGCGGCACTGAAATCCTCCAGCCCAACCAACACCTGGTTGACCAACCTCTGAAAGGTGGCAGGGGCATTCTTCATCCCAAAGGGCATCACACGGAACTGGTAGTGCCCATCTGGTGTGGAGAATGCTGACCTCTCTTTTGCCCCATCAGTTAAGGCGATCTGCCAATACCCAGATGTCAGATCAAATGTGCTGAGGTACCGGGCAGCCCCTAACCGATCTATGAGCTCATCAGCTCTGGGGATGGGGTGCGCGTCGGTCTTTGTGACCGAATTGAGACCTCGGTAGTCCACACAGAACCTAAGTTCAGGGGTGGCACCAGGCGCTGCAGCTTTTGGTACCAAGACCACGAGGCTGGACCAAGGGCTGCTAGAGGACTCAATCACCCCTAAGGAAAACATTTTGGAGACCTCCTCCTTAATGTAAGCCCTGACCCTGTCAGTCACTCTGTAAGCCTTGTGCTTGACAGGAGGACTGTCCCCGGTGTCTACCTCATGGATGCACCAATCCGTGACACCAGGTACCAGGGAAAACAAATCAGAAAATTGCCCCAACAGTTGGTGACAATCTTCCTGCTGCTCAGGGGTCAGTGTGGTGGAGAGGACCACACCCTCCACTGACCCATCCTTCTCTCCTGCACACAGGTCAGGAAGAGGCTCACTCTCCTCCTCCATCCCAGCAACGGTGGCAAGAAGCATGCCCACTTCAGACCTCTCAAAGTGGGGCTTCAGGCGGTTCACATGCAGGACCCGCAAGGGGTTCCTGGGAGATTGAAAGTCCACCAAGTAGGTAACTGGACTTTTGCGCTCCACCACCTCAAATGGACCGGTCCACTTATCTTGGAGCGCACAAGGCTCCACGGGGGCCAGTACCCAAACTTTCTGACCAGGTTGAAACTCGACCAGAGTGGCATTCTGGTCGTGCCAACGTTTCATTTCCTCCTGGCTGGCTTCCAGATTTGCCTCAGCAATTTTTCTGAAACGCCGAGTCTGGTTCCTGAAGGCCAACATGTAGCTAAATACATCTTGGGGAGGTTTCCTGGGAGATTGCTCCCAGCCTTCCTTGACCAGACTCAGAGGCCCTCTTACCGGATGGCCATAGAGAAGTTCAAAGGGACTGAACCCTAAGGACTTCTGTGGCACCTCACGGTAGGCAAACAACAGGCATGGCAAGAGGACGTCCCACTTACGCCTCAGGGGCTCTTCTAGGCCCATGATCATGCCCTTCAAGGGCCGGTTGAACCTTTCAACCAGACCATTACCTTGGGGGTGGTAAGGAGTGGTGAACTTATAAGTTACCCCACACTCCTTCCACATAGACTTCATGTACTGGGAGATGAAGTTGGTCCCCCTGTCAGACACCACTTCTCTGGGGGACCCCACACAGGAGAAAATCCCCATCAGTGCACGTCCCACCACGGGGGCCGTCACTGTCCTGAGCGGGATGGCTTCAGGGTACTGGGTGGCATGGTCCACCAAGACCAGGATGAACCTGTTGCCCATGGCTGTCTTGGGGTCCAGAGGCCCCACAATGTCAATGCCCACTCGCTCGAATGGGGTACTAACAACTGGAAAGGGCTGGAGTGGGGCCTTGATCTTCCCCCCACTCTTCCCACTTGCCTGGCAAGTCTCACATGTTCTGCAATAAGTGTCTGAGCTCTTGCGCATCTGGGGCCAATAAAAGTGGGTGGCCAGCCTCTCAAAGGTCTTGGTCTGCCCCAGATGTACTGCCAATGGAATGTCATGAGCCAACCCCAGTAGGAAGGCTCTGAAGCACTCGGGTACCACCAGCACACGGGCTGACCCCGGCTCAGCAGCCTTAGGCTCGCTATACAGGAGACTGTTCTCCCAATAAATCAGATGTGAACCAGACAGGTCACCTGCTGCCTGGGCTGCAGCCTGACGCCGCATACCCTCAAGAGAAGGGCAAACTCTTTGCTGCTCACAAAATTCCTCCCTGGTGGGTCCCCCTTCCTGCTGCCAATGGGTCAGCTCAGGCAGGTCCCCCAGTTCGGTGATCTGCTCCCCGGTAGGCTCCAGGGCATCCCCCTCAGGGTCTGCTCCCTCCTGGGCCGTGGGAACCAAGGGGGCCGGCTTCCCGCGCCCCCTGCCCCTTCTCTCTAAGGCAGGCATCTGGCCATACTCTCAGGCTCCAGGTCCTTCTCAACACCCTCCTTGGCTGCCATGGACCGAGTGGTAGCACACGCCCACTCAGGCAGACCCAACATCTCCAAGTGAGATCTCCTCTCCACCGTAGCCCACGGGGAGTTCTCTAAATCATTGCCCAACAGACAGTCTACAGGCATGGCGGGCCTCACAGCCACCTGAAGAGTTCCTGAGACCCCCCCCACTCAAAGGGAACCTGAGCCACCTCACACTGGCTCTCTGAGTTGTCTGCGGACACTACTGGGTAGAATGCATGGGGGACAACCTGCTCTTTGGACACCAACCGGGAGCTGACAGCAGTTACACTGGCTCCTGTGTCTCTTAGAGCCTCCACTCTATGGCCATTGATGGTCACCCACTGCCTGTACTTTTTAGTGTTATCAGGCAGTGCAGGTTTAGGGACCATCTCAAAGTCTCCTAATGAGACGAGGGTTAACTCTACGGGATCCCACCCCTCTTGGGCACCCATCTCCTCCCCCCCCAGGGCTACACTAGCAAGCTGGCGGGGTGGTGCACGGGGTGATGCACTAGTATCTCTCTGAGGACACTGGGGATCATAGTACCTGTGGCCCACTTGACCACACTTATAACAAGTAAGGGGCCCCCTCTGAACAGGCCTACCTGTCGGGGGCACTGGCTTCTTCTCTTGGGGAAGCTGGGACACCACTGCTTGGTTCCCTTGGGAATTACTTTGGGGTCCTCTTTGGAACTCCCTTGGTTTACCCCTGTCCCCCCCACTTCTCTGCTGGGGACCCTGCCCACCTTTGGCGAAGTCTCCCACTGGACCCTTGCGAACCCGGGTGCTCACCCAGCGGTCTGCCTCCTCAGCAAGCTTCCTAGGGTTAGTCAGCTTGCAATCAATCAGGTGCTGGCGTAGCTCAGGAAAACAGTTACTAGATAAATGCTCCCATGCAATCAAATCATAAAGCTGCTCAAAAGTTTCTACTTTGCTACCTTTTACCCAGCGTTCCATTGCTCTGCAAAAAAAAGATACATATTCAACCCACGTGGTACCCTCTAGCTTCTTGCAGGTCCTAAACCTCTGCCTATACATCTCAGGGGTCAAACCATAGCGAGTCATCAAAGCTTCCTTCATGTGGCCATAAACCATCCGACTTTCTGGGGGCAGGTCCAACAAGGTATCCCTCTCCTCACTCACAAAGCGTCCCCACAACCCCGCTCCCCAATCCTTCTCAGGGACCCGGTGGGACACCATGGCTAATTCATAAGCTGCAAACCATTGCCCAATATCTTCACTTTTGTGGAAATCCTTAATAACCTCCTTGGGTATATACACTCTATTCTCAGTATGCACTACAGGTATGCTGCCACCAGAGGGGCAGATCTCTACACTCTTTGCTTTAATCTCCAACTCCCTCAATATTCGCTCATGCTCAAGTTTCATTTTCATAATCTCAAATTCTAACTTCTTGTTCTCTAGGTTCCTCTGACCATCCATTTTAAGCTTAGCCATCTCCATATTATGCCGCCTATCTCTCTCACTGTCCTCCATCTCTTCTGGGGACAGACCCCTGGCGGACACACTAGTGCCCGGGCTGGAAATTGCTTTATCTCCCACCAGGTCTACTACTTCACCCTGCTGCTCTCCTGCATTCTCTTCCCTCTCCACAGGCTCTCCCATATTCTTAGGGGCATCCCTGGCTTCTAGCCAGGCCTTCAGCGCCTTGTAATACTCCTCCCTTCTAGTGAGACCTGTGATAGGGACTGTGAAGCGTTTGCAAAAATATTTGAGCTGCTTGGCATTGTAGGTTTCTAATTTCTCTTTTTCCCAGGAGAGATCCTCTGAGGCATTGGATCCGGGCTTGCCCATTGTAGCAATAACTGGCAATATTAATCAAAAATAGAATCAAAAAACCTCAAAAACGTATGTGGTTGCGTTATGGTCTGCACTCACTAGTAGTGTACACTATAATTACTGTATGCGATCATAAATGCAAGTCCAGATCCTCACCGCTGACCACCAATGTTAGAAATGGGGGTCTCTAGTTGGCAATGGCTGGCCACTGTCCAAGTAGGGACCCTTCTTCCTAAGTCAGAGTGAGAGGGCTACACCCTTTGATAACCCCTGCTCAACCCTGTAGTAACGTAGCACGAGCAGCTAGGCTTATCTCAGAGGCAGTGTGTGAAGCATTTATGACCATACACAGTAACACAGTGAGGAACACTACAAAGGGACACCACACAAGTAGTTATCAAAAATAAGTATCTTTATATATAGACGTAACACAAGACCAATAACAATCAAAAAGCCACAATACTGTAAAAATAGGGTTACTCTTGAAATGCTGCAAAAATAGTTCAAAGTGCGCCCAGAGGAGTTCAGTTCAAAGCAGTGGTCTCTGCGACCCTTTTACTTACAAAGTACCTGGATTTCGTAGCAATACCAACACATTGTCGCAAAGAAGCTGTAGCGATGAATTGCTGCACGCGAGGCCGGCGATGCAATAAATCCTTGCCGCGAGGGAGGATGATGCGCCGATCTGCTGATGCGTGCGGAGACGATGCGACAAACTTCTGCACGCTAGGCTGTTGATGCGATGACTCCTTGCCACGAGGGAGGAGGCAAGGCGACGATCCTGTTGCGTGTGCGATCGGGTTGTGATGCAAAGAAATGGCCCTCCGCGAGGGAGCGGTGATCCTGATGCGATGCGATGAAGATGGCGGACGCCCGGCGTCCGCGCTGCGATGTCGTGAAGCGATGATCTCGGTGCGATGATCTCTGGAGTTAGCGAGTACTCGGCGGCAGCAGCGCGATGATTTTCCGGGCGCTTTCAACAGCGGCGGCTCGCAAATGTGCGTTAGCGACGATTTCAGCACCCTCTTCTCTGTAGTAGAACTAGAGGCCCTGGAACTCACAGGAGCCTCACCTGCAGATAGAAATCCTCGCTGGGAGGAATCAGGAGACTGGTGGTGAAGTCTGATGTGCCTGAGACTTCAACAGGAGGCTAGCTCTCTCCTAGCCCTTGGGTGATTGCTTTAGCAAGATTAATAAAAGTTCTCTCAAAGTCCTTTTCCCTCTTCTTCCAAGTCCAATGGTAACCACTGCAGGCCAATCCAAGAAACAGCACCCAAGCACAAGGATAGTCACCTCCTGCAGATTCCTTCAGTTACACGGACAGAGGTTCGTCTTGATGTCCAGGAGCAATACCAATTGTAGGGGTTTCAGCACAGATATTTATACCCCAAAAGTCTTTGTTCTCAAAAGCTACAAGTCACTGAGCCCAGCCAGAAACAGTTCTGCTCAGTCCCTCCAAAACCAGACAGCCAATACACATAACAGCAGAGCACACTGGAAGGCTTAGGCAAGAAAATACCAACTTTCTAAAAGTGGTATTTTCAAACACAGAATATAAAAATAAACTTTACTAAAAGATGTATTTTAATATTCTGAGCTCAGGCATACTAAATTCGTTTTTCTACCATGTTCCTGGGGTCAGTTAGGACTATAGGATGTAATAGCCACACTGCCCATCCTGGCCTATGGGGAACAGGTAGCCTTACAGTAGTAAAAAACGAAATTGGGTGTAATTCACTACCAGGACATGCTATACACACCCAGGCATGTCCTACCTTACACATACAAAGCACCGTACCATAGGGGTGACTTACATGATGCCAAAGGAAGGTTCAGGGGCTGGGAAGTGGGTGCACTTCACAGCCAAGATGGCAGTTCTGGACTGCACACAGACTCTGCAGTGGCAGGTCTGAGACACACTTTACAAGCTGCTTCTGTGGGTGGCGCAAACCAGCGCTGCAGGCCCACCAGCAGCATTCGGTTTACCAGCCCTGGGCACCCACAGGCCACGCTACTAGGGACTAACAGATAAACCAAATAAGCCAATCAGGGATATACCAATTCACATGTCATATTTACACAGGGAGCATCTGCTTTGTGGCACTGAAGGGCAGTGGCACAGCGCCCAGAGCATCTAACACCAGCAAAACAGAGGAGACAACAGCGAAAAATGGAAGGGAGACCCACGCCAATGGTGCCAGGTCTAACAGTGACAGTTAATGGAGGATTCAATCGAGCAAGTTTCATTTTCTCGAATCCTTGCTCCATCAATCCCCCCTCGGATGGCATTTTTGAGCCATCATAAAATACCCATCATTACCAAATGCCAACTTTATTCATTTAGATTTTTAGTGTCTTCCTTTCTTTCCTCTAATTCTTCTATTTTCCTTCTCATGCCTACTCCTTTCATTTTGTCATATAGACTCCCTTTCATCTCTTCTAATTTGATCTCTTCTCTGTTTCTCTTCCTTCCCATTATTTTATTCTTTATTTCGGTTATCATTCTTGCTTTTGTTTTATTCTTGCAACATCTACATGTCATTATCATCATCAGACCTACTATTATTATAGAAATTACTGGTATTAAGAATTTCCCTAATAGACTACTCCCTAAAGTGGAAAACCAACTACCTATAGTGGAAATACTTTTACTAAGTCTTTCCCATACACCGTCAACCTCCAGTTGGCTCAAATCGTCATGAATCTTTGTAATATTCTTAATATATCCCTCAATACCTTTACTTTTGTCTGGGATATATGTACAGCAATGTTGGACTTTCAACATGCAACAGACTCCACCCTCTTTTACCAATAATATATCAAGAGCAAGTCGATTTTGCAAAACCATAGATCTAATTGCAACCATTTCAGTATTAATCATTAAGAATCCCCCAGCAGTATCTGTCGATAGACGATCAACTACTGTTGATAATTTGCGTATCTTATGCGAATTCAGTATGACTCCAACTGACGGTATCAGTGCACCAAATAGATCACTTACTATTTCTGAAAAGCTTGTTCTTTTAGTTTGTTTTAGTCCTTGACTTAATACATCCATTTCATTGTTCTTAGTAATGTGGTACACCTTTGGAAATACTATCCCAAGATAACAACTACCATACCATTGTGTTGGCAACCTATAATAGGCATTCTTACCACACACATAATATATTCCTGGAAAGACAGGATCAGTTCCACCTTTTAGTCCCCATCCCCCCATGATTAGGAAGGTATATTCACATTCACTAGAACCAATGAAAATTTTGTTATAGTCTGTTTTTAGTCTATGTAGACAGAATTTTCCCAACTTTGACAAATCTAGGGACATTGCAGCATGAGTCTCGCCTTTCTTATAATCCCCTTCCTTATTAGCCCATGGAGGTACATGTGACTTCGGTTCAACAGCCTTCTTTTGAAAATCCTGTCTTCTTTCCTCTACTAAATTTAGGAAATCTTTTTCTTCATCTCGTAACATACAGGTTAAATTGTTCTTATGCGCATATGTTATGTCTATTGGGTTTGTTAGGAAAAACTCGCCCATAAATTCTGCATCTTTAGCACTAAGCACTGGGTTTAGGTTTCTTCTAATAGGAATCTCTGGGAATACTAAATCCATATTAGAATAATAATACTGCAATTTGCCTGTTTTATAGAACAGACTGGACACAACACTACATGACACACCATATGTTAAAGGAAGATGGTGATAAGTCACCCCCTCCGAGACAGACGAAGGTAATTTCATGCAAATATAACAATCACTTACGTCCATTGTATCTACATATTCAAAAAGAAGTTTAGTAAACACATTTAATGATGAATCACTATTTGATCTGTCATGTTGATACTTAGTCTTATCTATTTGTTCTAATTTAGTAGTAGTTGTTCCTTTAGTACCTGCATTCACTTGATTACTTGTATTAGTATTATTTTTGTTGTTGTTTAACATCAAAATAGGTATCACAACTGTTAGCAATAACCACATTAACATTAGTACCAAAATACGGCACAAACAACATTTAACACATCTTCGTTTTAAACTAGATTTCGGATGTTCAGTCACCTCCGTTTCTGCCATTTTTAGTATTTTAAATGACCTATCTCTAACTTATCTTCTATATCCTAAACTTATGTTAAACTAAGATATGTATAAAATCTTTGTGTGATCCCACACTTCAACAGCTTTTGTCTTTTACTTTCCCCTTGGTCTTTAATTTCTTTTCTTCATCTGGTTCTTTTATTTTCTTCTTTACTTGTTTGTAAAATTTCCACCTTCTGTGTCACAGTCTTTCTCTTAAGGTGGTCTCAATTTTCTTTCATCACTTCTTTCATTAGTGACATTTTCTTGTTCTTCGTTTAAATCGAGATTCTCAAAGTCCTCAAGGATAGCATAGGTCCATTCAGGAGCCTTATATTTTCTATTTGGAGCTCTCACTCTTGTTGATTTTCGTAAAGATTTTCTTCTTGGATGTTCTTCTTCAGTTTGACTTGATATTTCGTTTACTTGTTCTAATCCTTTCCCTGTTCTTCTTTTCAAAACATATCTCAGTCCTTTTACTCCACTTGGCCAGTGATCACCCTTTCTGATTCTTTTTGTTTGCACTGCCTTTTCACCTTCTTCACCAATTTCTAACGTTCTTTTATTTTCCTTTTCTTTTAGTTGAGCTTGTTCTGAGGTTTCTAATTTTTGTCTTTCTGTCGATTGAATTTCTTCTTGATCTTTTAGTTCTTCTTTTTCTGATTTTGATTGAGCTTGATCTGAGTTTCCTGCAGCAGGTTCTTCTGTTGACTGAATTTGTTCTGAACTTATCAGTCTGTCATCTTCTTCTTCTTCTGATGGAGCTTGATCTGGATTTTCTGTTTCAATTCGTTCTGGTCTTTCAATCTCTTGCTCTTCTTCGGTCACTACAGCAGTTTCTTGAGACCCACTATCCAGTGCCCACCCTACTTGACTTGTACTTGGTTGTTCATCATCGATATGTTCTTCAGAGTCTGTTTCTCTGATTTCTTCGACTTCACAACTTTCAGCTTCTGGTTCTTTTCTTTGTTCCACCAGTTGCTGCTTTTATCGTTCAGGAGGATTTGGGACTCTTTTGGTATGACTGGCATGTATCCAATTTGGCAAGCCAAAACACTTCACTGCTGTTGTTGTGACCAATATAATTTGAAGCGGTCCTTTCCACCTGGGTTCTAGACACGACTTTCTTGTGTGCTTCTTTATCATAACCCAGTCTCCTGGACACAAGTCATGAGCTTGATTCGGCTGTGCTGTGGTTGCATCTTCTCCAACCTGGTGAGACACAGAACGTACCAGATCAGCTAATCCTTTACAATAGTCCAACACTAGATCATCAGTTATAGTCATCATTTTGTTTCCAGGTACAAATGCTTGTCTCATTGCTGTTCCCATAAGAACTTCATGAGGACTCAATCCTGTTCTTCTGTCAGGGATGCTTTTAAGGCTCATCAAGACAAGGGGCAAAGCATCAGGCCATTTCAGTGAAGTGGATGCACACACCTTTCCTAACCTGGATTTTATTGCACCATTTAGCTGTTCAACCACTCCAGATGCTTCTGGTCGATAGGCACAAAGTAGTTTCTGCTCAAATTTGAAAGCTGTACAGATTAATTGAATTATCTCATTGTTAAAATGAGGTCCTCTATCTGTTTCCAAAGTGACTGGAAATCCAAACCTAGGGATGAGTTCTCTTAAGAGCAGTTTGGCAACCGTGAGACTGTCATTCTTTCTTGTTGGATAAGCTTCCACCCAACGAGAAAACAGACACATAATGACAAGGAGATACTTCAGACCGTTGCACGGCGGCAATTCTATAAAATCAAGCTGCAGTCTTGTAAATGGTCCTTCTGCCTTTCCTATTTTTCCCCAACTGACAAATGTTCTTCTACCTGTGTTCTGCTGTTGACACGTCAAACAGCGCTGGCAGAGACTCTCTGCAATAAGCCTAAACTTGGGATTATACCATGTGTGCCTAAAGTGTCTAATCATGGCATCCCTCCCAATGTGTGTAGCTGCCATTTGTGATAACATACTGTCTGGCATTATCGGTCTTCCATCTGGACGCACCCATACCTCATCATCGGTTCTTCTTGTGCAACCTGTGTTAATCCAGAATTCTTTTTTCTTTACATCTGCCTCATCCTGTAACTGTCTAACTTTGTCCCATGTTTCAAAAGCAGAGAAAAACATTAGTTGGCAATTGGTAGTTTCTTTTTCCAACCCTCTGTTCAAAGCCATTGTATTTCGAGCACAAAATTGTGCAACCTGCTCCGCATATTTATTGCCTTGTGTCACATAATCATTTCCTGACTTATGTGCGGCACACTTGACCACTGCAATTTCTTTTGGCAATTGTAATGCTTCCAATAATTCTTTGACATTTTTACTGTTTCTGATAGGAGAACTTGAAGAAGTCAGAAATCCCCTTTGCATCCATATTTGGCCGAAGTCATGCACAACCCCAAAACCATATTGACTGTCCGTAAATATGGTTATTCTCAATTTTTTCCCAATTTTGCAAGCTTTTGTTAAAGCTACCAATTCGGCTATTTGTGCAGACTTGACTCCTTTTAGACAGGATGCTTCTACAATAGCAGATATAGTACAGACAGCATAGGCAGCACTTAGCTCTCAATCTTGTTTTCGCAAGCATGACCCATCAACAAACAATACTTAATCTGATTCTCCCAATGGGACATCTAAAATGTCTGGCCTAGGCTTTGTACACATTTCTGTTATGTCCAAACAATCATGATCAACTTCTTCCTTTACTTCTTCACAGAATGGGTCCGGCAACAGGGTTGCTGGATTCACTGTGGTGCATCTTATCACACTTACATTTTCAGCACCTAGGATCACTCTTTCATACTTAGTCAGCCGACTAGGGGTCAAGTGTTGTGTTTGAGTCCTTGTTAAAAGGATCTCGACAGAATATGGCACATATACTTTCAAGGGATGTCCCATAACAATAGATTCACTCTGTTCCAGACTCACACAAGTAGCAGCTACTGCTTTTAAGCAGCCAGGCAATGCTGCAGCCACAGAATCCAGAGTGGCTGAAAAATATGCCACTGGACGTTGCATCAATCCATGTCTTTGGGTTAATACTGAAAGTGCACATCCTTCCCTTTCACAACAGAACAAAGCAAATTCTTTCGTGTAATCAGGCATTCCTAATGCTGGTGTTTGACACAAACAATCCTTCAATTTTATGAATGCATCCTCACTTTCATCATCCCATTCAATTGGGTCCATCACATCTTTTCGTGTTAGTTTTATTAGAGGTTTTGCAAGCAATGAAAATCCACTGATCCACTGACGACAGTATCCAACCACTCCCAAAAACATTCATACTTCCTTCTTAGTTTTGGATAGATTCATCTGTTGAATCACTTTTATTCTCTCTGGTGTCACTTTTCGAACTCCCTTTTCTATCTTGTGTCCTAAATATTTGACTTCTTGTCGGCAAAATTGTAATTTTTCTGGCGACACTTTGTGTCCTCCTTCTGCCAAATGATTCAGTAAAGCAATTGTGTCTGTGACACAAGCCTCTCTTGTTTTCGATGCCACCAGTAGGTCATCAATATACTGAACCAAAACTGAATTTCCTGGCATAACCAATGTTTCCAAATACTTTTTCAAGATTTGATTGAAAATCGAGGGACTCTCTGTGTACCTTTGAGGAACTCGGCACCATGCCAAAACACGGTCCTCGAACCGGAACGCAAAGAGATATTGGCTAGCTACATGCAAAGGGATTGAAAAGAATGCTTGCCACAAATCAATCACTGTATACCAATGTGCATCCCAAGGTATCTGATAAAGAATTACTGCTGGATTTGGTACTACTGGACAACAAGGTACTACTATTTTGTTGATTTTCCTGAAATCTTGCACTATTCTATATTTGCCACTAGGCTTTTTAAGCCCTATAATTGGCGAATTACAAGGACTGCCCATTATTTCTGTCAGAATACCTTGTTCAACCATTTGGTCGATTACTGGAGCAACTCCTGCTTTTACTTCGGGACTCATTTTGTACTGTCTGGTGTTTGGATAAATTGCACCTTCCTTCCCCATTATTTTAATTGTGTCTACATTTGCCATCAGACCAATTTCTTTTCCTGAAAAATCCCATACATCTGATCTCACTGTGTCTCTCAGCTCATCAGGTAGACTGTTTTCAGTCAGAAGTGAAAACCTCTCATCCACTTCTGTTCCTTGTTTTGCAAGCATCATCTTGAAAGCGATATCTTCATCGGGTGTTTGAAAAGCAATACCATCAGGTGTACAATAGATAGTACAGTTCATTTTGCACAACAAATCCCTCCCTAACAAGTTAACTGGACTTGAATCACACACCACAAACCGATGCATGTCTTTGAAATTTCCAATATTTACTTCTATTGGTTTAGTAAGCGGGGTTTTTATTTGCTTATTTGAGACTCCTACAACTTGGATAGCTTCTCCCGAGAGGGGTAGGTTTGGAATTTTTGCTGCTCTTACAGTAGAACGGGTGTAGGAGAGTAGGATCTGCTTCACATGGGTACCCCCACTTTTTGCTGATGCTTCACTGTTTTTCGACATTAGTCTGGCTGGGGCCCTGCTAATCAGAACCCCAGCCTAGCTGCTTCCTCTCTAAAATGGTTTCCATGTGCCTTAGGCACATCACTGATTGGAATCTGGAGTGCCCTTATAAGTCCCTAGTATATGGTATACTATGTACCAAGGGCATAGGTACCTCAGAGGCCTACCAGGGGCTGCAGCATGTATTATGCCACCCATGGAAGGCCATCCAAACTGACACCACAGGTCTGCTACTGCAGCCTGGGTAAGGTGGTGCATGCACCCCTTACTGTGATATAGGTTACCTATATCACTAAATACATACACACATATAAACCTATGTCACTCTTAAGGCAGGCCTTATCAATCCTAAAGGCAGAGTGCATGGTTCCTATGTGAGAGGGTGTCCCTGCATGAGCAGGGCCCCTCTGCAGCGTTCGGAGACCCTTCTCTGATGCTGTTTGTAGTGCAGCCTGACCATATACTCTTAAGCGCATTATAACCTCGCGTTAAATGCTAACTTTGGAATGGCTGCACCTAAACATGTCGTGTTTGGTGTCAAACATCTTGGAATACTACCCCCCCACCAATTCTGGTAGCGGGGGTAGCATTCCACCCTTCTAGAGGGAAAGACATGTTAACTCTGGCTAGCCCGGTAACTCTTTCCAAAGCCCTGGCATCACAAAATGGATGCTGCTGCCACAGACACGAGTCTGGCCTCCTGCTGCTGGACGAAACTCCGGCAGGGGAGGCCTGGACAATAGGTTTCCTGTCCCAGAGAGGTGTGACCACCTCCCCAGACAGGATAATGTGTATTGGGGCTGGGCGGGAGCACTTTCGGGTGCTTTGAAGTCCTGCACTGGGGGCACATTTGGTGTCCCTGTGCATACCCCAGTTCAAACCGGATCAGGGGCTTGCAGCCCCTGCTTTGGCGCGAACTGGACAAAGGGAAAGGGGTGTAGCCACCCCTCTGCCCTGACCCACCCATAGGTGGGGCCACAGAGTAGTCCAACCCCTATCCTTAGTATAAGTATAGGAACCCAGTCCTTAGGACTTTAGATTATCCCTGGACGAAACTCTGAAACTGAATCCTGGACCTTCGACGCTCTACTCACGATTAGAGGACAGAAGAATCTCCCTTGGGGTCAAGGAGTGACTCCCCTGCTTGGCAGGCACCAAAGAAGCATCTGTCCGGTTCGCATTTCTGAAGCTCCCGTCGGACGCCGAAGTCATCGCATCACCAGAGGTGGATTCTCAGACTTCCCGAGGCTACCCTGAGTCCCCAGCAAAGCTGAGGCCCGTGGCTATCGTGGGTGACTTGAGACCGTGACCCCTGGACACCGAGCACATTTGCAAGTGCATCCTCTTCTGGGTCTCCCCCGAAGTCGTGCTTTGGGCTCCGAGTAGCCCTAGCCTCCAGCACCAACTGCACCGAAGATCACTGGCCTCCACTCCACGAGTGTCCTGTGAGCCAGATCCACGTGCGGCGTCTCGAGGCTCCTTCGTGGTCGCTAGCCCGTTGGCTAGTAGCCCTTAACGAAGGCCAATCTTTTTCTAACTTGGCATCCTGGTTGCTCCAGGCCTGCCCTCACTTACCCTCGCTGGGTGAGTTCCGCAGACCTTGCTGGTCTGCACCATCGACGATCTTCCTCTGCATCGAGACTTGCCGTTGCCAAGGCTTGTTGGGTCCAATCCGGTCGCCGACACCTCAGCACTTGACAGACATCGTGTACCAGCCCGAATCCTGCTCCTGGTCGCCGACAACGCCTCCTGGACCTCGTGGCTGAAGAGTCAAGATGACCGTCAACGCACCTGAAGCACTCAACATCGGTGGGCATCTGTCCATCGCCTTCCTGGTCACTGGCTAGTGACCCAGACTCTGTCCCCTCTGCTTTCAGGTTCTTCAGAACTCAGATCCACTCTTGGATCCACCCGGACACTTTTCACTTGGTCGCCAGCAGCACTTTGCAGCAGATCGCCATTCAAATCGACGACGAAACCCGACCCCGAAAGGCACCTATGCACCCGGCTTCCCTGGGTGAGGTAACACGAGTACTCCGGTACTCCCGTGGGTAGAGACTCTTCAAAGTCCTAGATCTCAAAGGGTTTGCTCCAAGTCTTCCTTTAAGTGTCCCTTTTCTTTAATTTCCCGATCACGACTTTCTCCATAGAAGTCAACGGCGTATCGCGGTTGTGTATTTACACTGCACGCGTCCCCCGTGGGTCCCCTGTGTCACTACCTTGGGTGGTTCCTTGTGGTCCAAGCACTTCTAGAGGCTCTAGGCCTAGTGTCTCGTTCAGTCGTGGTTCTTATACCACTTTATTGGTATATGGTTTGGTACGCCCCTAGGGCCCAAACGTGTATTTGTGCTATTACTGTGTTTAAATAACTTCTAACTTATGTACTTCGAACTCTAGCCTCATAAAGAGACTAGAGGGGTGTGTTTAGCAATAAATACATATATTTTGAATATATACCTGGTGTGGTGCTCTTTCATTTGATCACTCAAGAGATTATAGACTGGTAAAACAAGCTGCTTTACATTCCTTCAAGACTTAGCCTGAAGGCTGCTCTCCATAGCTACCACTAGGATAGCTTTCAATAAGGTTGTCTTTAACCTATCTCCAATAAGGGGTTGTTTGGACTGGTGCAAGGTGCCCACTATAATTAGTGGACAGCATATGCCAGGCCAACATCTCACAACGGGTAGCACCAGTATCCACTAGGAAAGTGATGTCATTACCTTCCACTTTTCCATCAACAAATGGACCTGACTGATCTACCGCCAAGGATGCGCCAAGCATGCATTCTTCCTCCCCCCTCAGGCACCGTCATTGGGAAACATCTGAATCACACTCGTTACTGTGCATCCAATATTGTTGAACTGTTTGTGTATTCTTACCACTCTCTCCACGAAATCCGGTGTTCACACTGTATCTCTGCACTTGAGCGTTCATACAGTTGGGCATAGGGGCTTGTGGCACTGTAACTGTGGAGTAACTACCTGTTGCTGCTGGTTCACAACCACCTCATTCTGCATCTGTGGATTTAAATTTTGATTTACCCCATTATTCTGTTGAACGTTTCTACGCTCATTCTTCCAATGCCCATGCTTTCCGCACGCATGACAAGGAAATTTCTTTTTCGCTTCTTCTCTACTCATTCGTCCTTTTCCTTTATTCCCATTCAATCCTGGACTATTCTGATTTTGGTTATTCGACTGATTTTCATTTTTCAAACCAGTACTAGCCTCTTGATGTTCTGCTAACTTCACTTGTGCCCACATCATCTTTTCTTTCAATTTCTTATGTTTTGTGTCAATATCGTCACTGCAATATTTCTCGTACTTCAAAATGTCATCAATGGGCTTACTCTGCCAGCAAAGCATATGCTGTTGAATCGTCTGACTAATTTCCGATCTCAATCCATACACAGACCTGTACACAAAATGTCCCATATCCTTATCACCAATATTTTCAAATCCACTGTACTGCTTAAATACCTGTAATAACCTTTTGTAATACGCATGCACTGACTCTTTCGGTTCTTGAGTTGTTCTATCTATTTTAACCCAATCTGTTTCTTTTGGAGGAATTTTCCCTTTCAAGAAAGTAATCACTTGCTGATACTTCTTCATTACATCTTCTGAAGGAGCACCTGTCTTTGCATCTCTTGGATATTCTTCCGTTGGCCAATCAACCGTAATCTTACATTCTGTCCATAAATCAGTTGGCACCACTATATCAAACAGTCCATCCAAATCCTTTAATAATACTTTTGAAACTTTCACAAACCTCTCTACCTGCTTGTACCATTCAACTGGCTTCTCCCTTAATCTGGGAAAATCATTTGTAAAAGACAAAATATCCTGTCTGGACCATGGAACATGAACGTACCCCCCTCCAGGAACTTCTCTCATGGGACACACTCTTTCAACCTGTTCTGTTTCTCTTAATGGGAATGCAGATGCTTCCTTTGTAGCTGCTTCATCCCTTTTCTTTGTCCATCTACCTCTCCATCTGTCTACATCTCCCCTTTTCTTCAAAATATTCAATAATTCTTTGATCTGTAATCTCCTTCCTGACGCATTCAAACTTTCTAAATCCTTGTCAGTAAACTCTGTCCTATATGGTTTTTGCGATAATTTCGATTTTTCTACATCTCTTCCAAATTCTGAAGCAACCTCTACTATTTTCTCATGCAGATTCTTTGCTCTCCATGTTATACTTTTACACAAAAACAACAATTTATCATCTCTGTATGTACCTAATCTCTCTGGGCTTATTGTGCCAATAATCATTTCTTCCAAATCTACTTTCAACTTGGCCACATCTATGTTTGGTGTTTGAGGTTTCTTTTTGTCTAATCCTTTCGCCCACTCCTCTAGTTCTTCTGGCGAAAATCCTTTAGAATTTCCGGCTACCGGAGTGACAATCAGTTCCTTTCTCCTTTTATTTACTGGTGAACCTCTTTTCGGAGTCTCCGTCACTGTTTCAATATTAGGGAGATCTAGTAATGATATATTTGAATCAGTCTCACTGGTTAGATCTTCTGACATCGCTACCTCTTTTCTGGCATTATTTTGTGGGATTGTCACTGTTTGTAATCTTGGGGTGTCTTGTTTATCCCCATATGATGGAATAACTGGACCTATCATTACTGGCACTGTCAAGGCTTCGGCATTTAAACCTAACTGATTTATTTTCTGAATTATCTCCTCTTTTGTTCTACTCAATGCATCCCTTTCCTTTTCCTGTAATACTTTGGTAACTGTTGGATCATATAAAACCTGCAGAACTAAGGGAGTTCTCATCATTGGTGCACTTGGAGTTGCCTCTCCAGCATTTTCTTGATAAGGTGGAGGTCTTTTAACTAAAATGTCCTCTAATAACTCATCATCCGTTTCATCACATTCTGTTCCTGCCATACCTGTATGTTTCATTTTTTCTTTGCATTTACTCCCTACTTGATCTTCAGCCATCAATACTGGATACAACCCTTCTGTTACTACAGCTCTTCTCCATCTTTTCATCTCATCTCCTCGAGTATCAAACGGATATCTTGGGAAAAATCCCCTATTTATTCTTCTACCACCTCTGTATTTCTCTCGCTCAAATGCCTCAACTTCCCATTCCTCCAAAGCTTCATACTGCGTTAACCTAGGGCTAGGTTCTAATGTATTCATCCGATTTCTCAAATTCTGAAGAACCCTTACATTAAATGTACCATTCTCAGTAAAAGCTAAAACTCCATCACCTTTCATATATTCCACCAAATTTTCCAACCAAACACATGTATGGTATCCTCGTTCCAACATCATAAAGGAAGCAGGTGTATTAGGGGGTGGCATAAGAATCCCTTCTCTGGTTACTACACGCTTATCCTTTTTAAAGAACTTTTTGATTTTATTAATCAGCTTCATTCTTCCAATCTCTGTAACTAAGTATTTTCAGCAAGCTAAAACTAGAAACTCTTCCGTATTCTTCCGTATCCTGTTTCCCAACACTCGTCCTATACCAGCGCGACTCACACCAACAGTCCAATCAGGGCTCACTACGTATTTTTCTTCCACAACCAATACCTTGTCTACCAACCAATCAGAGCTTTGCACACACCCACTTGTTACAACCAATACCAGCGAGGCTCTCTGTGACGTCAGTATTACTCCTGCTACTCACCCTCCCTTTACAATCGGCACTTGTTACACGCCCGCTGTCTCAACTAATACCAGCGCTGCTCTCTATGACGTCGGTATGACTCCTGCTACTGACCCTCCCTTCTCAAGGTAATACGGCAATTTATTCTCTAAACTTTTCTTAATATCTTTTCTGTTAGTAACAACGTAAAAACAGCGCTACTCTGTCTGCTCCGCTAATTCAAAAGATAGTTTATTCACTTGCTTCAAAGAGAAAGTACTTCCTTATACTACGAGTAAAAACCACTGTTTACCCTTCACTTAAGCTCGGGAAGACCTATTACTCCTCTAGGGATACTCCTCCTTCGGGCAAGGCCAAAGTTTCACAGCTGGACCCTTCGTTATCACTCACACACTACTCTTATATGATATTATCCCTAATATAACACCTACAGCCCTCCGTAGCTTTTAGGTATTATGACAACAGACGAGTAACCTTCTGCAGTGTGATTTCCTTACCACACACTTCAAAATTCAATTCCCGGGATTCCCAGGTATCTCCGTACCTGTACTTCCAGACAACATAGAACAAGACACTAACTTTTCATGTTAAGAACATATAGTCAATAATCAATAATCACCAAACTAATCAAAAACCATAACTCTGCTACCAGAAGAACTGATCCAGCGCGAAGAGGCCAGGGTTGGATATTTTGCACACCAAAAACTGAACTTTTAATGGGCCCATATACCTGTATCCAAATACCTTTATTCGTATTCCCCTTGGCCAATTGCCCGCTGGAAGGGTTTTCATTCTGAATAATTCCACAAATTCTGATTAGTTATTTCCCTGTAACCACAAATCAATTACAGTATCATGTCTAACTAATCTTCACGAATCAACACTCTTCCTCTGGTCGATGGACCATTAGTTCAGTTAGTTGATGGTGATATTAACAACTTCTTAACTAAAATTCATAATGAAATAACCACAGACTCTGAATATAATAATAATAATAAGTTTATCTAAAATTTCAGTCATTAAGTTGAACGCTCATTAATAACAAATACACAGTGCAAACTTCATCTTTCTTAAATGGAGGAGAGAATAATCATATAGCACAATACATTCAATTACACAAACTCATTCAACAAAAATCAAATGCATAAGAGTGGATAGATGAAGAGACAAAAGGCACATTTATAATACATTTGCAACGAAATATGCAAATACTGGATAGAATGACATTTACCTCATGAGGATAACTGGAAAACCACCCCTCTGGCCAAAGGACTGGTGGAGGTCCCCTGACTTAGGATCAGGAGACAAAGATTAAAGGATAGGATCAGGACAGGTCTGATACTTACTAGACTTCTCTACAACCCGACGCACCAGGGCGATTCCCTCTCTTCACTCTCTCCCTCCTCGATATTCTTCCGCAATCTTCAAATCTAATCAGGCAGTAGTCTGGATCTTCTGAGTCTACACTCGTCTTCTCTCTCCCTGTCTCTCGTGCTCAGCTCCTAGCAGCGTTGTCAGCATCATGGTATTATTCTTAACTCAAATCACTCTAGTTATAGTCTTTATTTCTTCATGTCACACCCTCAAGTGTTGCAGCTTTACTAAACGACGGAATATGATTTGACGGGGTTAGGGGTGTCTTCATCATCCCAAGCTGACGTATTCATTTTATTAGTAAAACCTATTGTTTGTTAACCCTGCCCCTTCTACTCATTCATATATTTATTTGAAACATGCATATTTTGTTGCAAATGCCATAGTTCACTTAATACAGGCTTCATAGTTGACTGTTACATCTTCTTCTTTTCCCATCCTTTCTGTCCTTGAATCTTGGCAGACATTCAGCTCCTTCTGTGTCACCGGTCATTTCATGGACTCACTGAGCATGCGCAGCTTTCGCCATTTTCCTTTTCAGTCATGGATTAGCAGGCCCAAATACACACTATTAATAAAAGAATCAAAACAGATATTATTTTCTTGAACATGTAATTCTCACTGTTCACCACCCACTTCTACTCTATCCCAAGTGATTATTATTTCTCTTAGGCATAAGCGTTAATAGCAGCAGCTTTCTTTTCGAATCAAGCAAGCATATGCCGGGCATGCGGTACCTCAAAACCGCGTTTCAGTTCTTCTTGCGCATGCGTGAGGGTTTTCACTCTCAAAGCGAGTTAGTCACGTTACTTTATACGTCATTCGGGTTTGCACATGCACAAAGCGTTTTTGCAAGTTAAAGCGGGTTTTAAAAGTGCTGCATTTTATTTCTCATTAATTCAAGCATGCATAAGCTTTTCTCCCCATGTTTTCTGTGTTTGGTGCATGTTACTTTCGTCTTATCTACTAATTAATGATTAGTGACAGTTAATGGAGGATTCAATCGAGCAAGTTTCATTTTCTCGAATCCTTGCTCCATCGCTACAAGGGAAGGGAAAGAATGGTTCTAAGATCATTTTTAAAAACGTACTTTTAATCAGTGCTGTGCATTGATATAATGTGACGTATAAATGCCAAAGCTTCAGCGTGTTAAAGAAAGGTGCATTTTTGTATTTTGAGGAGCCTTTATCTTATTTTAGGTGATGTTTGCTGCATGATTCATAACAAGCGTTTCAGGGCTCAGCTCGTAAAACGGGCCTGTGCACTGATGCACTAAGAATTATCAGGCTGATCTTTATCCACAAGCATCAGCTGTCCCTTCATAAACACGAACAATGCACAGAGCACTTTAAACAAAACATTACCAGGCCTTCCAATAATAACAATTGGTGCATGGCAGTAAATAAAATACATTATTCACAGATGCCACTGCTGCCTGTATATCCCTGTAGCAGCCGCCCATATCAGCAAAACGTATGAAGCAAGTGGCATGTGCGCACCTTGTGACCAGTCCTTAATGTACCTCAGCGTAATTGTTAGCACCCCATCAACCCGTCACATTGCAATGCCCCCCGCCCCCACAACAAACATCCAAATTTCTTTCGGTCCAGGGCGCAGTCCTGGTCAATCCGATTACTCCCAGTCCTGCTTGTGATCCTCTGCAGCTCCCCCCATATACTGCCTCTTCCACAGTGAACTGATTCTACACACTATATTGCCTCCGCTTCTCCCTGTGGTTCTCCAACACGCAAGTGACCGTTTTTTCATGCTGCTCACAATATTAAAGCAAAAAGAACGGTTGATGGACAGAATGTCATACATTCACCCCAGTACAGAGATCTGGGCCTAAATCCATCGTTTTTTTGCTCACCATGCCATTCCAGTTTGGACCCAGCCATATGCAAATCAGTCTTGACCCTGCGCCCAATGGGAACAGTCCAGCCCGAACTGCCAGGCCAGGTCCTCCCTGGACTGGAAACAAGCATCCTAGGACCGTTTTCAGGGTTTCACCCCTCATCAGCCAGGATAGCTTGACTCCAGTGGCATGGAGAGCACGGGACCCACGTCTGGGCACACCCGTCCCACTCAGGGTGACAAATGCAAAAAGAACGGTTGATGGACAGAATGCAGAACAATGTCATACATTCACCCCAGTACAGAGATCTGGGCCTAAATCCATCGTTTTTTGCTCACCATGCCATTCCAGTTTGGACCCAGCCATATGCAAATCAGTCTTGACCCTGCGCCCAATGGGAACAGTCCAGCCCGAACTGCCAGGCCAGGTCCTCCCTGGACTGGAAACAAGCATCCTAGGACCGGTTTCAGGGTTTCACCCCTCATCAGCCAGGATAACTTGACTCCAGTGGCATGGAGAGCACGGGACCCACGTCTGGGCATAGCTGTCCCACTCGGGGTGACAAATGCAAAAAGAACGGTTGATGGACAGAATGCAGAACAATGTCATACATTCACCCCAGTACAGAGATCTGGGCCTAAATCCATCGTTTTTTTGCTCACCATGCCATTTCAGTTTGGACCCAGCCATATGCAAAGCAGTCTTGACCCTGCGCCCAATGGGAACAGTCCAGCCCGAACTGCCAGGCCAGGTCCTTCCTGGACTGGAAACAAGCATCCTAGGACCGGTTTCAGGGTTTCACCCCTCATCAGCCAGGATAGCTTGACTCCAGTGGCATGGAGAGCACGGGACCCACGTCTGGGCATACCCGTCCCACTCGGGGTGACAAATGCAAAAAGAACGGTTGATGGACAGAATGCAGAACAATGTCATACATTCACCCCAGTACAGAGATCTGGGCCTAAATCCATCGTTTTTTTGCTCACCGTGCCATTCCAGTTTGGACCCAGCCATATGCAAATCAGTCTTGACCCTGCGCCCAATGGGAGGACCTGGCTTGGCAGTTCGGTCTGGACTGTTCCCATGGGGCACAGGGTCAAGACTGATTTGCATATGGCTGGGTCCAAACTGGGGTGGCGTAGTGGGCAAAAGAACGATGGATTTAACCCAGATCTCTTGACTGGGGGAGAATGTTTGAATCATTCAGCATTCCGTCCATCATTTGTTGCAGTTACACTTTTCGCCCTAAGTGGCATGGGTATGCCCAGACGTGGGTCCCTTGCTCACTGTGCCACTGGATTCAAGCTAGCCTGGCTGATGAAGGGTGACATACCCCGAAACCGGTCCCAGGATGCTTGTTTCCGGTCCAGGGAGGACCTGGATTGGCAGTTCGGTCTGGACTGTTCCCATGGGGCACAGGGTCAAGACTGATTTGCATTTGGCTGGGTCCAAACTGGGGTGGCGTAGTGGGCAAAAACAATGGATTTAACCCAGATCTCTTGACTGGGGGAGAATGTTTGAATCATTCAGCATTCCGTCCATCATTTGTTGCAGTTACACTTTTCGCCCTAAGTGGCATGGGTATGCCCAGACGTGGGTCCCTTGCTCACTGTGCCACTGGATTCAAGCTAGCCTGGCAGATGAAGGGTGACATACCCCGAAACCGGTCCCAGGATGCTTGTTTCCGGTCCAGGGAGGACCTGGCTTGGCAGTTCGGTCTGGAATGTTCCCATGGGGCACAGGGTCAAGACTGATTTGCATATGGCTGGGTCCAAACTGGGGTGGCGTAGTGGGCAAAAGAACAATGGATTTAACCCAGATCTCTTGACTGGGGGAGAATGTTTGAATCATTCAGCATTCCGTCCATCATTTGTTGCAGTTACACTTTTCGCCCTAAGTAGCATGGGCATGCCCAGACGTGGGTCCCTTGCTCACTGTGCCACTGGATTCAAGCTAGCCTGGCTGATGAAGGGTGACATACCCCGAAACCAGTCCCAGGATGCTTGTTTCCGGTCCAGGGAGGACCTGGCTTGGCAGTTCGGTCTGGACTGTCCCATGGGGCACAGGGTCAAGACTGATTTGCATATGGCTGGGTCCAAACTGGGGTGGCGTAGTGGGAAAAAGAACGATGGATTTAACCCAGATCTCTAGACTCGGGGAGAATGTTTGAATCATTCAGCATTCCGTCCATCATTTGTTGCAGTTACACTTTTCGCCCTAAGTGGCATGGGTATGCCCAGACGTGGGTCCCTTGCTCACTGTGCCACTGGATTCAAGCTAGCCTGGCTGATGAAGGGTGACATACCCCGAAACCGGTCCCAGGATGCTTGTTTCCGGTCCAGGGAGGACCTGGCTTGGCAGTTCGGTCTGGACTGTTCCCATGGGGCACAGGGTCAAGACTGATTTGCATATGGCTGGGTCCAAACTGGGGTGGCGTAGTGGGCAAAAGAACAATGGATTTAACCCAGATCTCTTGACTGGGGGAGAATGTTTGAATCATTCAGCATTCCGTACATCATTTGTTGCAGTTACACAATATTAAAGCAGCAGCAAACAGTCTCTTGCGTGATTTGTGAAGTGTACGTACTTCACAGTTTAGATTGCGCGCTTGGGGAAGTTAGAGTGTGCATGTGTGCACCTTACAGGGAACACTGCTCTTGACCCGTACCAGAACCCAGCATCTGGCAAATAGCCACCTAACCCACTATGAGAGAACCATTTTGGCAGCGAAAATGTTTCCATTCGGAGATGTAACACACTAAACCCTGTTTCTTTGTTGCCAACTCTAAAATGAGATGATGAGTGTGAATTTGACCATGATTGTGTCAGTGTGAAAGTTGTGCACAAAACCAAGACCCTTCATACTGGATGTTCCTTTTTCTGAGTCTGACCATATCCTTTTTGTTTATTGATCTCATTTGAGGGACCGACGCAGCATTTTAAGAGCCATTTATGCTGTATGTAGATTAAGCGGAGTTCTAGAAGTGTCTTACTTGTGCCATGTAACGTCTGCACAAGTGGCTGAACTAATTGCCCTTAGCAGACTCTGCTGTACCTCAGAAGGCTCGCGAGTCATTATTTACACTGACAGCCAGTATGGGTTTGGAGTTGTGCATGACTTCGGCCAGGTTTGGTTGCAGCGAGGATTTTTGACATCAGCAGCACCCCATCTGGAATGGGCTGTATGTTTCAAACTTGGTAGATGCTTTACAATTGCCCCAAAAAATCGCTGTGGTGAAGTATGCTGCAACCAAGAGCGGTAGTGATTTTGTTACCAGAGGCAACTGTTACGCAGACAAAATTGCCCCATACTGCGCTCTTGAGTCCAGCACCTTCCATTTATATGAACCATTTAATATAGAAGGAGAGACTGTGGCCAACTTGTTACTGAATACTGTTCATAGTTGAGGGAATTGCTACATACGAACCAAGAGCTAGAGAAGGCCAAATGGGAAAATATGGGATGTGTGAGGGATGCCAGTGACATTTGGGTGTCTAGTGAAGGAAAACCAGTTCTTTCTGATTTCCTACTGCCTGCGATGGTGAGACACATACATGGTCCAACTCATGTGGGCAGAGACGGAATGGTGTCTACCTTCCAATTGTGCTGGTTTAATCCTCATTTCCGATCAATGGCAAAGAACTTTTGCCCGTACTGTGTTATCTGCCAATAGCCGAATGTGGGCAAGAGGGTTGCTGTGGCCATGAGTCCCATTAGAACATCTGACGATCCCTTCAACTGTCTTCCAATCGACATTGTGAAAATGCCCTTATGTAACCATTTGAGGTGTACCCTCATCATTGTGTGGCTGTTGTCCCGATGGGTTGAGGCATATCCCTCCTGGAGATGTGACAGCTGACAGTCGCCAAACTACTGCTGTGGGAGTTGGTACCGCGATTCGGGATGCCAGTTCATCTTGAATCAGGTCAAGGAACTCACTTCAAGAGTGATATAATGCAGTCGCTGTGTAAAGCCTTAGGGATTGACCAGATATTCCACTGTAGCTACAGGCCTAATACATCTGGTATTGCTGAGAGGTAGAAAAGGACGATCAAAGCTAAACTGGCAGAAGCGTGTGCCTCTACATCACTCAAATAGCCTGATGCCCTTCCTTTGGTACTAATGAGCATTTGAAGTACCCCTTGTAAGAGAACTAGATTGTTTCCCGTGAGATGCTGATGAGGACAGCTATGCAAATTCCTTATGTTCCTGCAGTATCTCTTGTGAATATCACAGATGACCTGGCCCTCTACCACTGCAAGAGATTGTCTGATGTGGTGCGTTATAATAATAATAATACACTTATAAAGCACCTGGTTACACCAACCGGTGTGTCCCCGTGCTGGAAAAACCACTCTCCAGAGAGGCTGGAAAGAGCCAGAAATGCTAAACAGACTAAAGAATATACAGGTCTCACAACTGGAAAAAACAAGTTTTTCGTTTTTTCCGGTAAATGTTTTCCGAGGGCTCAGCCAGAAGAGAGAGAGGTAATGCGTTCCAGTTTTTAGCTGCCAAGTAGCCGAACGAGCACACACCCATTCTGGCTCTTTGGACTTTGGGTACTTTTACCAAGTGGGCTCCGGTTGATCTAAGATGACGGGCCGGGTGATGGAGACTAAGGAGATGGTGGAGATAACTGGTGCCTGTACCCTGCAGGCTCCGATGACAGTAACATAGGGTTTTAAAGAGAATTCTTTTTTCAATAGATAGCCAATGCAGAGAGTCTAGGGCTTTCGAGGCAGAAGCTTCGTTCTAACTCTCATTAGGTTGACGCTGCTACTCCAACCATCCAGGGTCCCCAGGGCATGACCTTAACCCTGGTGATTGGATCCACGTCAAGAAACACGTCTGCAAGTCCTGTCTGGAGGAGTACTGGAAAGTGCCCTACCAGGTGATCCTGGTCACCGACACTGCAGGCCTTCCAAACTGGATACACGCCTCCCATACCAAGAGGGAAAGGCACAAAGTGGAAGAAGGGGAGCCAACATCCACTAATTCTTCGAGTTGCCCCCAGGTGTGAGGTGTCTGAGGCTTTAGAAGAAGAGGAAACCAGGCTGAGGGTCCACAGTCTCCACTGGATGAGCATCACTCAGAGCAAGAGGATGATGAGAGTGCTGTTGTCCCAGCGACCACTTTGATACTGACCATTGGACTGAGAATTCACATCCACCCGGCCAGTAGAAATTAGTGGAAGGCTGAAACTAAGCTGCAGCAGCAAACCTCGCAAGGAATAGAGGTGGGGGTAGGGCAGGGAAGCTCCACCTTGGAGAGCGAGTCAGCCTCATAAGAGCCAGAGCTCTCAAGTACTTCCAGGGGTCGAGGCCCGCATGAAGATAGCAACCCAAAAACTGCAGTCACCTAAAAAAGACTGTTGATGCCAGAGACCAGAGACGATTAGGGAAGACAGTGAGTTGGACAAACAAGAAAAGGTAGACCAGATTGACATTGTGGATGAAAGCCTGCACTTGACCAGTAGCAAGCGACCCAAAAGAGAGATAAAGACCAATCTGAGGTATATAGGCCCAGACAGGACATACCTTGTCAAAATCAAGTTTGACCCCGACAACTGCTTGACTGACATCGATGATCCTCCCTGAGGCAAAAAGACGCCACGACGGAAGCCTATTTACACTGACTATTGACAACCGTTGAAAGGACGGATAGAGAGTTAGGGTTACAGTCAGAGGACAATAGCTTCTTTAGGCCTCCAGCTGACGCAGAATAAACATCCTGGTAGCTTTCGAGATATCGTAGAGATGATACCTAGAGGACTAACCTCTCTACTTGAGATTCCCTTGATCTGATTTAGGTTAACATGGTTCAGCAATGCTGCGAAAAGTTGCTTGTAACCCTGGCAGTTGCCATTTCTGTTTCCATGTTTGGATGGCTGTTGGATGTCTATTTGTTAGGGGGAGATATCCTTCATATGTCAATCAACTCTACTCTTGAATCTTGAATCTGTAGTTAAACTTTCCCCACCTAAAAGTAAGGTGTCACATATTCCCCAGCATGAGAGTGTGCATAGTTACAATGTATATTATCAAATGTTAGCTGAATAAGTGAAAGTCATGGAGGTGGCACATTGCTACATTTACTCCTATCTTTCTGCTGCTAAAGCCGGTGTAATAAAATATCACGTGTTGACTGTTGATGTTCTTCTCAGATGTTCTGATATTCATAAAATATCACGTGTTGACTGTTGATGTTCTTCTCGTTCTAAATAAAGAATTGCGAGCCTCACACTAACAAACACAGATGTTCCCAGATACTTTTCTCCCACTGTACCTAACCAAGGACATTTCAACTGTGTTAGACTACTGCTCTACAATGTATAATTTAATTGCTTGAATAAACTGTGAGAATGTCTGTAGACCCAATTCACTACAACCATGAGAGAAACTTCGAATGTATTCTATAGTTCTTCTTGCTCGTTCCCTATCCTGAGAATCATGTACTCGTGTACAAATGTCTTTGTTTAAAGTCCTATAAAAGGACACATAGATTTCTATGTTCAGGAGACCCTTTTCCCTCACCTTTAGACGGTGAATCTACGCTGGATTTCACTTAGAACTGTACTGAGTTCTCAGCATTTATGATCTGTATGCTTTGCTACTGAATTTACTTATAGCATATTCTATGTAAACTGCGTATTAATACTTTATATAAAGCTTTGTAACGACAATGCTTTGTCTGCCATTCTTAGAAGAATGTTTGTCAGCTGCTACTGAGCCTAACTGATTTAACAGAAGTGACGACTCTAGTCAGGGAGCACCAAAGTCTGCATTGGGACTGCACTGCTCCAGGTCCTAGCCGTTGGCGTGGTTTTTTTACATAGATTTTAGGATACGTTTGTGCACCAACAGAGTAGTAGTGCACAAATGCCTACTAGTGCATATGGCTTAGATCCCCAAAGAGCAATGGTATATATACTTCGAAAGAAGACTTTAATTCAATAATCTATTGTTTGTGAGGGTAAAGAATCTACTTTTGAGAAGCATAACACAGGGAAAAATGCAGTGCACTACATACTTTATTTTTTTGAAGCAAACATATTGTTGAGAAATGAAATTAACCCCTTCGATGCTCATGACGGAGCGGTTCCGTCATGAGCATCGGTTGGGCTGTGCTCATGACGGAACCGCTCCGTCATGGCACCCACCCATGGGGGAAGTGCTGGCGCTCCCCCCCATGGGCAGCCCATCAACACCCCCAGGCAGGGATGGCAGCGGAAGAGTTTCCGCTGCCACCCCCGACCCCCCCCTCAGCGATCCTGTGACATCAGCACGCACAGCGTGCGCCGACGTCATCAGGAAGCGCTGGACGCCTGGAAACCATTTGTTTCCAGGCGTCCAGACGAGCGAGGGGTGAGTTTTGGTGCTCCGGTGGGGCGGGGGGGCCAGATCCTCACGCATTGAGGCATCGGGGGAGAGGAAACGGCGTTTCCTCTCCCCTGATGTCTCAAAGCAGGGCATTCCTGCTGCACGATTGCGCACAGCGTCACGATCGTGCAGCAGGAATGCCCCCACTAGACACCAGGGATGTCTTTTTTGCAAAAAGGAAGCAACCCCTTGGGCAAGGGTCGCTTCCTATGGGAGCAAATTTAATTTAAGACTTTTCTGCCCCCCCCTGGGGACAGATCGGCCGATTTTTTTTTTGGGCCGTTTCTGGCCTCAGGGGGGGCTGAAAAGCCCACTAGAGCCAGGGAATTGTTTTTTTATTAAATTGGAAGCGACCCCTTGGGCAAGGGTCGCTTCCAGGGGCCAAATTTATTTAAAAAGTATATTCTGCCCCCCCCCCCTGGGGGCAGATCGGTTTTTTTATTTGGCCTTTCTGCCCCCCTTTCTGCCCCCAGGGGGCAGAAAACCCCACTAGACACCAGGGAGTTTCTTAATTTTTAAATGGAAGCAACCCCTTGGGCAAGGGTCGCTTCCTATGGGGGATAATCATTTTTAAGACTTTTCTGCCCCCCCTGGGGACAGGTCGCCCGTTTTTTTTTGGAGTTTCTGGCCCCAGGGGGGGCAGAAAAGCCCACTAGAGCCAGGGAATTTGTTTTTATTACATTGGAAGCGACCCCTTGGGCAAGGGTCGCTTCCAGGGGCCATATTTTTTTTAAAAGTATATTCTGCCCCCCCCTGGGGGCAGATTGGTTTGTTTATTTGGCCTTTCTGCCCCCAGGGGGGGCAGAAAACCCCACTAGACACCAGGGTGTGTTTTAAATTTTAAATGGAAGCGACCCCTTGGGCAAGGGTCGCTTCCTTATGGGCCTAAATAATTTTTAAGACTTTTCTGCCCCCCTGGGGACAGATCGCCTGCATTTTTTGAGGTTTCTGGCCTCAGGGGGGGTGCAGAAAAGCCCACTAGAGCCAGGGATTTAAAAATAAATAAATTGGAAACGACCCCTTGGGCAAGGGTCGCTTCCAGGGGACATATATTTTTATGTGTATTCTGCCCCCCCCCCCGGGGGCAGATCTGCCAGTTTTTTTGGCCTTTCTGCCCCCATTTGGGTAGTGACATAGCGTGTTATAATGTTAAATGTTTTATTTCTTGGGAATTGCAATTGTAATGCTTTATTTCTCCCTTTTTGTTCTAGTTCAAGGCTTTTGCTCTTTAGACTGTTCCAGGTTGCTGTTTCGTTACTGGTGGTTCTGCTGTTTGTGTAGTTGCATGTGTTTGGTAAGAGACTTTTTTTTGTACAATGTAAATGTTTTTCATTTCTCTGCATGAATGTGTTTTTTGCAAATGGTGTAATAATAGCAGTATGTTTGGCTTCTGTTTTTTGAGTGTCAAAAACTTGCATTTGTGCTCGATGTGTATTTTGTTGTCTTGTGAGTAATTGGTTTTGTTTTTTTCTTTCTAGTGGGATATCGTTTTTGCTGTCTCTCTGCAGAGTAGGTGCTGGTGAGTGTAGCTGTCTCTTGCAAGTGAATCGTATAGTTTTTGAGTATATAGATCTTTGTGATAAAGGCACACGTTTTTTTAACTTATTTTGCACAGTGTTGGTTGTTGTTGACTTGTTTGTGCAGTCTCCTTTCTTAGTAAGGATAATGGCTAGCCGCAGGTTTACTGCTCAGCAGGTTGTTGGTATGCTTTTTGAGTCTTCCTCTGACCATGGTTCAGAGACTGACTCTGCATCTGAGGCAGAGGTGGGAGGGGAAGATTCAGGCAGTTAGTTTTCTCTCCACATGGAATCATCGGATGATGAAGCTACTCTCAGTGCGGATGAAGCTACTCTTAGTGCGGATGAAGTGCCTGTGTTAGAGGAGGACATTGATGTGCCGATAGTGCGCCAAGAGGCATCTGGGCTGCAGCCTGGGGCTGCAAGGCTTCCCGTTGGTATAGTGCGGCAAGAGGCATCTGGGTTGCAGCCTGGGGCTGCAAGGCTTCCAGTTGGAAGTGATGACCTCTGGGTTGCCCCAGGCATGGTGCAGCCGGCATTGCCAGACTTTACTGGTGTTCCAGGGTGTAGAGTGAATACAGAAAACTTTTTGGCGATAAATTTTTTTCAGTTTATGGACGATGTGTTTTTGGCAGAGATTGTTGAGCAGACTAATTTGTATGCCGAACAGTTTTTGAGGGACAACAGTGCCAGCCTTAAGCCCCATTCTAGAGCTACCCGGTGGACTCCCACAAATCTGGAAGAGATGAAGAAGTTCTTGGGTTTAACTTTTTTGATGGGCTTGCTAAGGAAGCCATCAATGTCTTCATATTGGTCTACTAGTCCCTTGATGGCAACGGCTATATTTCCGGCAGTCATGAGTCGTGATAGGTATCTGCTTCTGCTTCGGATGCTGCATTTTGTCGATAATGGTTTAGCGTTGCCACGAGATCACCCTGAGTGTGACCGTCTTTTTAAGATTCGGCCTGTCATTGATCACTTTGTAGATCGATTTTCTGAGATCTATGCTCCAGGGAAAGAAATAGCAGTGGATGAGTCTTTGGTCTTGTTCAAGGGCCGCTTGGTTTTTAGGCAATACATTCCTAGTAAGAGGGCACGCTATGGAATTAAGCTGTATCTGCTGTGTGACAGTAGGACTGGATATGTCTCTAATTTCAGGGTGTACACCGGTAAGGAATCCAGGATTAACCCCCCTGGTTGTCCGTCCACTTTTGGAGTGACTGAGAAAATTGTGTGGGAACTTGGTAGAGGACTTTTTAACAAAGGTCACCATTTATATGTAGATAACTTCTACACTGGTGTGCGGTTATTCAGGGAATTGGCCAAAGTGGACACTGTTGCTTGTGGCACAATCCTCTCTAACCGTAAAGGTTTCCCTAAAGAACTAGTTTGTCAAAAGCTTGTGCAGGGACAGTGCAGTGCGTTGCGTTGTGAGGAACTTCTAGCTGTGAAGTTTTCAGACAGGAGAGATGTCTACATGCTGACTACCATCCATGATGAAAGCACTTCACCTGTGGCTGTTTGGGGTCAGGTTGCTGAAGCGCGCAAACCTGTGTGCATTTTAGACTATAATAGGCACGAGGGTGAGTGATGGTTCAGTATATACAGTTGTATTAACCAGAGATTTCACAAAAATGAAATGCACTGTTAATTGAAAGGACGAGAAACTGAACCATTGACTCACAGCTCGTGAGCTGTAAAGCCACGACAAGGCACCAACCTCTTTACAGGCCATTCATACACCTTTCATACGTGTGACACATACAAAACCATTCACACCACCAGCCGAGGGCCCAGCACATTACAACACTCACACCAGCAGACAGCGCCATTCAAGGGCCCATCACTTTCACACGCCCACATTCCTGACACAGCAACCACACCAGCTCACGGATTGCGTGGAGTGGCGTTTGGCTAGCAGTGTGTGTAGTGACCAGTAGCTAGTCACTACTCACACACCGCCAGCCAAGCGCCAGTCCACATACACCGCCAGCCGAGCGCCAGTCCACGCACACCGCCAGCCAAGCGCCAGTCCACACACACCGCCAGCCAAGTGCCAGTCCACGCACACCGCCAGCCAAGCGCCAGTCCACGCACACCGCCAGCCAAGCGCCAGTCCACTCACACCGCCAGCCAAGCGCAAGTCCACCCACACCGCCAGCCAATCGCCAGTCCACGCACACCGCCAGTCCACTCTCAACTTTCTGTGTGGGAAAGTTCTGGAATCTGCGTGGATCCAAAATTTCCTCCCACCCAGCGTTCCCCCAGGTATCCCGATAAAAATGGTACCTCACTTGCGTGGGTAGGCATAGTGGCTGCAACAGGAAATGGCCCAAATTGTACTGTGGAGACTTCAAAATTACCTATAAGAAAACTACCTGGTTTTGGGGGGGGGCACCGTGCCGGCACAAATGTCCTACCCCACAGCGTTCTCCTTAGTGTCCCTAGTAAAATGATACCTCACTTGTGTGGCTGTCCAATGCAGAATTGGCTAAAAACGTATTTTTAAAAAAATGTAGCGCTTAGAATTCTCAGTGCTATACCCTTATTCCCACGTTTTGGGCTCTTCCCAGTCACAGGCCCTTGCCCCACCCACACAAGTGAGGTATCATTTTACTCGGGAGACTCAGGGGAACGCTGTGGGGTAGGACATTTGTGCCGGCACAGTGATTCCACACAAAAATATGTGGAAAATGTGTTTTTTTCAGCTAAATTTGAGGTTTGCCTGGCATTCTGGGTAGGAAAACGTTGGGGGATCCACGCAAGCCATACCTCATTGGACTCCGCCGGGTGTCTAGTTTTCAGAAATGTTTGGGTTTGGTACTTTCCCAAGATGGCCGCCGAGCCCGCGGCCAAAATCTCAGGTGCCCCCCCCCCAAAACCAGGTAGTTTTGCTATAGGTAATTTTAAAGTCTCCACAGTACGATTTGGGCCATTTCCTGTTGCAGCCACTATGCCTACCCACACAAGTGAGGTACCATTTTTCTCGGAGGACTTTGGGGAACGCAGGGTGGGTAGAAATTTGTGGATCCACGCAGATTCCAGAACTTTTCACCACAGAAATGTGAGGAAAATGTGGGTTTTTTTGACAATTTTTTAGGTTTGCAAGGGAGTCTGGGTAACAGACCTGGTGAGAGGCAGTCAAGTCACCCCATCCTTAATTCCCCTGGGTGTCTAGTTTTCAAAAATATATAGGTTTGCTAGGTTTCCCTAGGTGCCGGCAGAGCTAGGGTTCAAAAACTACAGCTAGGCACTTTGCCAAAAAAGGGTCATTTTTCACTGTGAAATTGTGGTGTGTTCATGTTGCGTTTTGCGCCGTTTCCTGTCGCGGGCACTAGGCCTACCCACACAAGTGAGGTACCATTTTTCTCGGAAGACTTTGGGGAACGCGGGGTGGGTGGAAATTTGTGGATCCACGCAGATTCCAGAACTTTCCACCACAGAAATGTGAGGAAAATGTGTTTTTATAGACAATTCTTTAGGTTTGCAAGGGATTCTGGGTAACAGAACCTGGTGGGAGCCAGTCAAGACACCCCATCCTGGATTCCCCTGGGTGTCTAGTTTTCAAAAATGTATAGGTTTGCTAGGTTTCCCTAGGTGCCGTCAGAGCTAGGGTTCAAAAACTACAGCTAGGCACTTTGCCAAAAAAGGGTCATTTTTCACTGTGAAATTGTGGTGTGTCCATGTTGCGTTTTGCGCCGTTTCCTGTCGCGGGCGCTAGGCCTACCCACACAAGTGAGGTACCATTTTTCTCGGAAGACTTTGGGGAATGCGGGGTGGGTGGAAATTTGTGGATCCACGCAGATTCCAGAACTTTCCACCACAGAAATGTGAGGAAAATTTGTTTTTTTGGACAATTTTTTAGGTTTGCAAGGGATTCTGGGTAACAGAACCTGGTGAGAGGCAGTCAAGTCACCCCATCCTGGATTCCCCTTTGTGTCTAGTTTTCAAAAATGTAAAGGTTTACTAGGTTTCCCTAGGTGCCGGCAGAGCTAGGGTTCAAAAACTACAGCTAGGCACTTTGCCAAAAAAGGGTCATTTTTCACTGTGAAATTATGGTGTGTTCACATTGCGTTTAGCGCCGTTTCCTGTCGCGGGCACTATGCCTACCCACACAAGTGAGGTACCATTTTTATCGGGAGACTTAGGGTAATTCAGATTTGTAAATCAACTGTTATTACCTATTGACTTTTGATGCAGTTCTGCCTTCCAAATTAAAGACAATGTGTAAAAAAGAAGTAATTTTGAAAAATGACCGATAATTCTCATGCTAGTATGAGTATTCCCAATTTCGGAAATGTGTAAATATCTACTGTTTCTAAACTCTATATTTTGTTCCCATTTCAGAAATACGTAGGTGTCTTTAATACCGATTTTTCCATGTATACATTTTCCCAGAATAATTGCTATATACCCGGTACATAATAAAAAACCATTGCAAGTCGCTGCTCAGTTTTTGGCTCTGGGTTCGTCGGGTTCTTGGTGTACCTACAAGTCCTATATATCCCCACAACCAATAAGGTCCAGTGGATGTAACGGTATATTGCTTTCAAAGAGCTGTCATAATTAGAAGAAGTTACAGGTGAAAACGTTGACACAAAAGGCTGTTTTTTTCAACTAATTTTCAATTTTTCCTATATTTAACTGTTAGTTTTTATAAAGAAACCTTGAAGGATCTACACAAATGACCCCTTGCTGAATTCAGAATTTTGTCTACTTTTCTAAAATGTATAGCTTTCCAGGATCCATTATTGCCTTCATACCCATTTCTACCATTAACTGGAAGGAGGTTGAAAGCACAAAAAATAGCAAAAATAGGCCATGTCCCAGAAAAATGGCAAAACTGTGTAAAAAGTTTTGGTTTTCTGACAAAAGTCTGTCATTCCCTAAAAGCTGGGAAAATTGTGATTTCAGCCCCACAAACCCTTTTTTGATACCATTTGCAGAGGAAAAACCCAGATGCTTTCATTTGCAGCACTTTTTCCCCATTTTTCCCCCCCCCAAAAAAAATTTAGCTGTATTTTGGCTAATTTCTGGGTCCCCTCCAGGGGAATCCACAAACCCTGGGTACCTTTAGAATCCCCAGGATGTTGGAAGAAAAGGACGCAAATTTGGCGCGGATACCTTATGTGGTCAAAAAGTTACAGGGGCCTAAGCGCGAACTACCCCAAATAGCCCAAAAAAGGCTTAGCACAGGGGGGGAAAAGGCCTAGCAGCGAAGGGGTTAACACAGTGCTTAATTTGTGACAGTGCTTTCCGGTGCTCAGCACCAGCACCTAATCCTCGTCACCGGTGCTTATAGCACCAGTTAAGGACACATTTATTTAGAAGGCACATGATTTTCCCCAGACTCACAGAATGTTGAGTCACGCCGAGACTCGAACCGGGTTCTCCAGGTCCGAAATCGGCAGCTCTACCCATTAGGCCACGTCCTCTCCAGGTTAATAAGTGTCGGGGCTCTAGTCAGGAGGCAGTTTGCACCAGTACATTTCTCCTGTTAGCGCTGCCTCCTGAGGAGAGCCCCGGCACTTTTTATTTTACAAATTAACCACGGTTAACAGTACAAATTTCACCTGTAGCAGTTTAAGGTTAATCAATCAAACTCAATCAAACAGCGATTGGTAAATTAAGTACATAATCATCCAGTATATACCCAAGTCGACCTTTGAACCATTTCATTTAATACATCCAGCATAGAAAAAATTCATAGTAGTATTGATGTCTCTGTAATGACTACCACTCCCTAGCCATTACCTCTCAAAGGATAGCCTTGAATATCCTCGACTGAGGACAATCCAAAATAAAATGTGGTGCATAGTTCTCCATGCGAGCAGCGTCTTTCATTGCTAGTGTAAAGGGTAGCCGCTTTAATTGGCTCTCTAAACTGTGTTCAAACAAAGACACTAGCATACTTAAGAATCTAGTGATTGTAAACTTCCCATGGTATCTAATATTTCCTAACATGCCTCTTTAGTCACTGATAAAATAAATCTTTGTTTAAAGAAGACTCTACTGTACTTCTATTGTGAAGCACTGCATCCGGATCAGTATTACACCTGGCATTTACATAGTGGTTACCTTCCTCTCTTTACACTGAGACTTCATCATGATCACTTTTATAATGTAAACAAATATTTGCAAATTGTAGAAGTGAAAACTAGTACCTTCCCCATCTGGATCGACCCACCAGGGGACGATACCTCTTCATCGTCAGAAGCACAATCTCCTGAAACAAGAAAGCCATCTGGAATTGATACCTCCCCTGATTCAGCAAGTATTTCCTGTGATGCCTCATAACAGTGACTGTAAAAGTTCATGTTAATTTTCATCATTTTAAATCTTTCCACATTTTGTGCTGAAAGTTTGCTCCTTGTGCCCGTTAGAAGTAAAGACCTGCTGAGAAGAACACTGCCTGCAGTTGTTGAAAGACATTTTATCGCCATCCTACTAAATTCTGACCATTCGTCCGTTTGTCTGTGCCCATATAACGATGGAAAAATTATTCTCTTGGTTATTTCCAAGCTTTACATGAATGGCTGACATGAGTCCAAATCCTTTTGCTTATTACTTATATTTCATGTACTGCTGACTCATTTTATAAGTGAATCCTGAAAAGTAATGTTCATGCAATGTTCAACACGTAATTCATAAAGTATCTTCCATCTGACATGGGAAATCATCAACTAAACCACCAAGCTACATTAACACTGTCTGAGAGGAAACTCACCCATCTGGGACAGAGAGTGGCTATAGGGACAGCTCACAGGTTCCCAAGCGCGCCAGGAGCACAGCTCTAACACATTCATATCATATTAAAGCAGAAAGAAGGAGGCTAAGGAAAGAGATACAAAGAGCTCATAACACACACAAACACAATGTATTAATGGAACAGAAAGTGTGCCATAAAAAAGATGACAATCGGTCCTCATTCAAAAGTGACAGCGTGCTGGAGCTGTAAAAATAAACACAGGCATAGGGCTTCCTTCATGCCAATGCCACCTGACCACGAGGCCAGCATCCCTCTGACTGAGCGGATATTTGTTATTACAGCGAGTAAAAAAATAATATACAAAAGCCAACAATTTCCTCTGTAAACAATTCGGGGGGAAAAAAAAACTTTCCTCAGTTGAATAAGGGTAACACGCTTTAAAATAATAGCAGCATTAAAATACTCAAACAAGCCATGCTAAAATAATATATTCAGCTAAAAATATATTCAGCTTTCAGAACTTAAAAAACAATTTTTCCATGACAACCGACAACACCAACACAAGGGAAACTTTATCTATACTAAAGGTTGTGCGGGCCAAGAGCCCCCCTGCACACAATCATTTACATGGTCAGAACGGATTCTACCAAGAACACAAAATGGTGTCATTTCAGAATGGTTCTCTTTTTGTACCTATATAAATATGCCCTGGCCAGCATGCATGGCCATCCACCAAACACCTCACAAGAAATGTAAATGCCTGCAGAAGACTAGCACTGATGTGACATGCTGCTTTCTTCAAGCATTAAAGCCTAAAATGACCAAAATGAAACGGGACAGGAAAAGTAAATTGATCCACTATCAGTCACTGCCTCTCTCTGGTCGCACATACACCTTGCAGATAAATTCTACAATGAAGATGATAATTAGCTTCCTCTTCTTGAAATGAACACTCATTTGCTGGCAGATGTGCAGAATGTGAGTGTTCTGGAAGAGCCTGTTTCTTCAGAGGAAATACAGTTCGCTTCTTTTGTGGACAAGGCTGCTAAATCAGTACGCAGAGAGTTGCATACTCTGGAGCCAAAATTCTCTCTATTTACAGAGAGCTTGGCTAGTAAACCGCCTTTGAGAGTATTTTCCCTTCCATTGAGGCCTTGATGGATCAGGTCTCACAGTCTTGGCATAAACTTCACTCAAAACCGGCTGTTTCAATGGTGGTTGCTATGAAGCATAGACCTGCACCTTCAGACCCTGAATATCTGGCAACATATGCTCTCTCTTTCAGTATGGGAAGAGCCCTGCAGTAACAGCAGACAGCGAATGTAGATTTTTATAGGTTTACTGAATAAAGAATCGTGATTTCATTAAAGACAAGGAGGCTAACATTATGCATTTAACTTTTATTCACAACCTTCTGAGCAGCATCCATAAAAATTTCTAAAATTAGAACTCCAACATCACAAATAAAAAGAACACTCATGTCTATGTAAGTCTCCCAGGGTTCCAGGTCCCCCCTCTTTTGCTTGTCTTCTTCAGCTTATCCTCCTCTTCTCATCCTTTGCAACTTCATCTTTTTACTGATCTGAAAATTATATACAAATCAAGTATATCTTTTTTCGAACATAAATATTTTAACACATAAAAACAAAGCAATAATTCAACCTTTCCTATTTTAAATAGTTCTCCATCGGAGTTGATCCCACCTTTCTACTCACCTACATGGGTGTGGTGGGATAATGCTAGCCTCCTTCTCTTTAATAAAATCACGATTCTTTATTCAATCAACATTTTATGGCAAGACAGTCGGCTAGCATTATGCATGTTCAAAGTTTCTCAAAACGCAGCATGAAACATGATCTATTGGTCTAATACAGAATTTCCTAAATGTATCTACATTAGACCAATGTGCTTCTTTCATAATGTCATCTAACTTTCCACCTGACATGAAGGTCTTGCTTGCCATGGCGCCCCTTAATGAATGCACTGTGAATTTAGACATATCAATACCTCAGTGGCGTAACAAATCTATTGGGTGCCCCCTGCAAAGTGCATGGATGGGGCCCTCCACGCTTCAAACCTAGTCAGGAGCTCTCAGGCCCGCCTGTGCACAGTGCCCGAGGGGGCCCCTGGAGTTCAGCCCCCCCTACACCGTGGGGGCTGCGGAGGCTATTGTTACGCCACTGCAATACCTGATTCCTTCATAACTAGGGTACCCAGGTGTCCCGGATTTGCCGGGACAGTCCCAGTTTTTCACCAGCTGCCCTGTCAGATTTCACAATAAAAGGGGGGGAGCCCATATCACCCTTTAGACCCTAGGCTACACCATAGACATATGAACAGAGAAGGAAACTCTAGCAGGATAGATGCAAAGAAATTTACAGAGGCCAACTTTCTATTTGTCACCTCTGGCAGAAATACTCGCCACGTATGTTTAAATCATTTCGTAGGTGTGGTATAGATCTGAAGAAAAAATTAAGTTTTAGAATCATTACTGTACACAGGTCAAAAGAAAAACACTGGCCATAGGATTGCTTTCTTATTCTGACCATTTAAATATTAACGAAGTCTTTTGACAAAATTAATAATGAGTTACGATGACATTGAAAATGACTGCAATCAATCAATTCATCATACAAAATTATAACAAAGGTGAAGGAAAAAAACAAATAATACTTTCGATTAGGTGACCAAAGTCACCGCAATGACGGATAACCTGCCGTTGTTGGGGCAGTAACATTGGAAAAAACATCTTCAGGAAACAACATCAATTCAAAATAGACATCTCTGCCTCCTGCATTGCAGCAGTACCAATTGAATTATTGAGATAGGAGGGCAGACATAGGTTCTCATCCCTGTCCAATCCTGCATAAACGCATCCACTGCCATCACTCCTGGATCTGGTCTTCAACTGACATAGTTTGCTAACTGATACGTCAGTCTGGAAGCGGGGAGGTCCACATCCAAGGGACACAGAAGGTCCTGAATTCTCTAGAAAAGACAACCGTCCAATTTCCAATCGCTGAAATCCATCTGGTTCCTTGAATACCAATCTGCCACCACATTGTGCATCCCTGGAAAATACTCCGCTCTCAAACCAATCTTGTGCTCTAGGCAAAAATCCCACACATCTCTTTCTAAATCTGTCAAACTCTTTGATCTGCACCCTCCTAGCTTGTTGATATGTCACTGCTATCATATTGTCCATCTTCAACAAGACTGAAGACCCTTGCAACTGTTTGAAACTGCGCAGGGCAAACAACCTTTCCTTCATCTCCAGACAACTGATATGATCTTTCCTCTCTAAGAGATTCCAGTTGCCACCTGTCTCTTGTTCCGAGCAAGTTGCTCCCCAACCTGATAAATTGGCATCTGTTTCAAGAATGAAATCTGGTCTTCTACCAGAAATTGCACGCCCATTCTATGCTTCCAAGTTCTCCATCCACCATTTCAACTCTTCCTGTGCTTCCATAGACAGAGTCATACTGTCCCCGCACCATAAACCTCCTGCCAAAGCAGTTCTCTTCAACCTCCGCAGGACCCCGTAATGAAGGAGACCTTGAAATACTGCCTAAATGGACGATGACAGAAGACCTATCATGTTCCATATCTCTTACAATTATTTCTCCTTTTCTCAACACTTTCCTCATCTCCTCCTCTATCTTCCTCTGCAGAAGTTATAACTGTATGTTCAATGTGTCTACCACAAAACCTAAAAACTCCATCAAAAGGTAAGTCAACATCCCCCAGAAAGGGGTTTGCTCCAGGTGAGAGCTTCTTTCGCTCATAAAAAAAGAGCATAGAAAACAAAAAAAGGAAATGTTGTTGCCTTCTTCTAGGAGTGGTCAGAGTCTGTATCTATGGCACTGCACTCTATCCCCAGAGGCATTGAAATTTTTCTTTCTTGGAGAAACTCCACCCTAAAATCATTTTTGTATCCTCTTCAGCAGATGTCTTTCAAGTGAAAGCATTCCACTGTTAGATATGTTCATGAAGGCACACAAATCCTCTGGTACATCTTTAAATCTATTCCAATAATGTTGGTCGCTCCAGTCCCTTCACTCAGAAGCCCATTTGTTTGAGCCTTAATTGGCACTTTTCTTGGTTCTGGGTGCAGAGGCTTTGGTGCTGCAAGAGCGAAAGTTGATGAAGCCCTTTAAAACCACATCAGTGGATGCAGAGGCTCTGGTAACAGTACTGTTATCAGCATTGGTTTACAATAACATAGCTGCAGCAAAGACACCATTAACAGGTGATATTTTGATATCAACCAAGAAAAGTGTAGATGATTTTCAAGATGAATCAGTGCCACAGAAGTGTGCTTGCTTTGTGGCTCTCTTTGACTTTGATTCAGGTGTCTTACAGTACCCACGTGGACCTGCAACAAAACCATGTAATTCTTTTTGGGGTTATAAAAAAATGGAGTTGACACCCAGCAGTGCATAAATAGATCACACGCAGCTGCTAGCTGTCAACAGACTCTAGGGATTTTTCTGCACACCCCACACCATACTAACAGATAGGGAGCCCAAGAGACTCAACACCATGGGTCAAAAAGATGTTCCTTTAGACAGCCTAGCACTGTGCATACACAGAAATATTTCACACATAGTAATGAGGTACAACCACATCATATGGGAAAATGTGGCAAACCTTATAGTCATACCTTTTAAAGGGAAAGGTTGTTCGGAAAGAAGGTAAACCTCTTCTTTTGATTACCTTACGTAGAGTAGAGTGACTTCTCTTTCCTCTGGTCTTTTTTCTTCTGCTGTCAGTTTCAGCAGCAATATATGAAATTTGGGTGTTATTCGCCACAGGAGTTCTCCTTGTAGAACCCAGATGATATCTCCATGTGGTGTTTAGGCACAAAACACAAACCCATCACCTGTGACTCCTGTGCTTTGATGCACCTTAAGGCCATCATGAGTATAAGGCCAAGATTATTTTGGCAAATGCACTCAGGAATATGTTAAACAGGTCTCCTTCATTTTCAGGTAAGCCACCTGACAGGAAGTGAACACCCAATACATCTTCCCACAAAAACATGCACCATAGGAAAAAGCCATCCTCTCTTTCTTGAAGTTATGGTAGTCCACTGTTATGACTGTTTGGAATCTTGGCATTGTTCCTCAACGCTGGACTCTTCTTTCTCATCAGACAAGATGTCAACATTAAAAAAGATGAGTGATTTACAAGGCAAGACCTGTCACATATAGTGAAATTATTGAATTATGGCGGCGCTTTTATCAGGAAGAGCAGTCTCCTAATCTTCCTCACAGGAGTATACCTCCTAACAATACTACACAGGGGTGACCAGCACACAATTTTGCTCCCATATATATGTACCCTACATCTTTTTAATACATGGGTTGCACAGTATTCATCCACATATTCTAAGCCCTAGGAAGGTGTTCTGCCAAGGGTTGATTTTGGAAGCAAGCCTCAAATTTCTCTGCATTGAAGGCTTCAAGGGTGGCGTCATAGTCAGGTTTTAAAGGCAGTATCTATCGATTCCAAAGGAGTCTGTGCTCCAATTGTAGGGGACAGCACCTTTGGCTGGCTTTAAATGTTTCCTAGGAGCATGGGACCAGAGTCAATGACGAAGCAGCATCATATTAACCAAAACTCTAAAAGTAGCATACATCTCGGCCATCCTGCAGGCCTATTCAGAATATGGAGTGACTTATATTCAGTCGTACAACCAAAGGGATTTAAGTTCTAAATCAATCCAACCCTGCTTCTATTTTGTATGAATCCCAAAATTCCAATCAGAGGTGTTGATAAGAGATTTGCGAAAAATACATCCTCTCTTATCCCTCTCTTGTTATGAGATAGGAGCTCTTGGTTCCATTGACCGATCCTGTGCAGGTTGAGACCTTCTGGCTGGCAACTGTGGACTTGTTTGTATGGTTCCTGTACCCTCTGGGCCCCTTCCTAAAGGGTAGAATGTTCCTGCATGCTTGGTGACTCTGATGCTTCTTCGTCATGGACTCTGGTCCCATGCTCCTAGGAAACATTTAAAGCCAGCTGAAGGTGCTGTCCCCTACAATTGGACGCCATCCTCGAAGCCTTCAATGCGGAGAAATGTGAGGCTCACCCGAGTGGAAACATTGTTTGGCTCCTACTTGGATATCCATGCATTGCTTGATAAGGATTATGTTTCAAACAGAAGATGATAATTCGGAGGCCTGATAACCTCACCATTATTACACTGATGTGAGCTTCTATTTGTACTTACAGATTGTGAGTGGAGGCTTCCCTTACTGATCTTGCTATCCTTCAGAAGAGATTTCCTCAATCCCCCCTGAGGTATGAAAACAGCTGAAGCCTTGCAATTGACCTTGCCCTCTTCAGAGGTGAAAATAGTGGAGACCTTGCTTCCTTGAAAGAGGTTCCTTTGGATCCTGTCATGGCTGTGTGGATTAAGCCCTTTTCATGGTCAGCAGCTCACATGACAATTCCCAGACACCATAGGACTTTCTGCCCTCCCACCCATTACCATATTGTCTGGTAGTTTAAGCTTTCTCTCCGATTAAAAACTTAAACACATTCCCCAGGGCACCTCCTAATAGAAAGTCGAAGAATCTTGACATTATGAATCAAAACATTATTGCCTCTGGCAGTCTCATTATCCACACTGTGAACACCAATGTCCATGCTGTGTGGGAATTGGCTAAACTCACAGTAATAAGTCTCGGGGATTATATGAAAAACATTTAATGACTTGGTTAATGACAGTTTGAATATCTCCAAGCAGATCTTAAAGTATCGTCTCGACTCAGCAGATACTATGACTCAATCCATGGGCACGTCTTTAAGCTGCTGTTCTTCTACTGTCTTCTCTGTGGAATGTCCAGGCAACCCTCATGGTCATGCCCTTTGATGGTGAGCAGTTGTCCGGAGATAAGGCTGACTCAAACAGTAGGCAACAGCGCACTTGCTGAGCCAAGCCTTCCTAGGGAGAAAGTCTTGCCAACAATATAGATATTGAGCAATATCAGCTAGAGTCGTTTTGCTGTCCTGATGAAGTGGTGGATGTCATCTAGGGTCCTGGAAAAACCCACTTCGAATGTCCATCTATGTGGGTCACTGGAACAAATGTGTACAGTGGTGTGAATTGGAAGGCCTAGATACTTTTACATCTACCTTTTCTGTCTTCCTGTGATTTGTGTTGTTCTCTTCACAAAAAGGCCTGGCGGTGGCCACATTTAAGGGCATTTTGGCTCCTGGTACACCTTTAAAGTCTTCCTTACCTGCCATCCCTGTTTAAAACACCGCTTGTAGTGGGTTTTGTGAAAGGTTTTCTTTCCCTTTTCCTTCTACTCTGTTCACTGTGCCTCTGTGGGTTTTGAATTTTGTGTTGCCTTTCTTAATGGCATCACATTTTCAGATGATGCACAGTTGCCCAGTTTGACTTCTTACTTTGAAAACAGTTCCATTGGTGGCAATAACTTCAGGGGCAGTGTATGACTGAAGTTCTGATGAAAGCCCAGACCCAAGTGGCCTCAGTGTAGGGGCTGAAACATGTCGACAATTTATGAGGGTCAGAGGACCATAATATCATTACTCCAGATTGAGACTTTTTGACTATACCCAAACAACTGTTAATAAAAGGAAACCGAGGTTGGTTTGAGGTATTTTTATATTTTTAGGTACCCCGGTCACGAAAATATCCTAAGTGCTCCCTGGAATACAGTTGAGTCCATCTTGGTTTTTAGGGGCCAGGATGAGACCCGATGATGAAGCATGCCACTATTAGAGTGGGTTAGAGTCTAACAAAAGAGAAGAAATCATTTCCTTTTCTGTGATATCCGACATGGTACTTATTTATAAGGAAAGCCCCTTATTCAGGCAGGGGATACCCTTTTGTTGTTAGTGGCAATAACTGCAGCCCATAGGGCAGGAGAACTTCAGGCACTCTGTTTTTTTTTTTTTTATAACACAATTTTATTGATTTTCTGAGATCAGTAGATTGCAACTGCCAACAGCATATAGCTCAGAGGACCCTCCCATGACATCATTCACAGACGCAATGTGCTACCAGATATACCATGTCGGAGAAAGCAAGCAGGGTCCGATGAAAAAGTAAAAATTACACTTATTCAGCAGGTCTATTGATGTAGAGGAACTGCAGGTAGCAGGTTCTTAGGGTATGAGAGAGACAAATCAACTTATTCTCACACATTCTAAGATTTAAACATTAAACCCATCAACCTACTGGAGAGGGTGTGCTAATGTTCATCAGCTAGTTTCAGTCCATGAGGGCCAAGATGGTGCCTGTTAGAACTGGGGGTCTCTAGTTGCCAGAGGTAGGTACCTTTGTCCAAATAAGGACCCTTTGCTTCTAGTCAGGGTAAGGGGGATACACTACTAAAATAACCCCTGCTCTCCCCCTTGGTAGCTTGGCACGAGCAGGCAGGCTTATCTCAGAGGCAGTGTGTAAAGCATTTGTGAACACATAGAGTAACCCAGTGACAACACTACAGATGGACACCACACAGGTTGTAGTATAAAAATAAGTATTTTTATATAGATTTAACACAAAACCCAAAACGACAAAAATCCACAATACAATACGAAAAATATGACTGTCAATGGTAGAAAATAGTTCAGTTCAATAAAGATGATAAATGCGACACTTTACTCTCAATGTACCTTTGGATGCGTAACACAAAACAAACAAAAGGGTCGCAGGGAAGGTGATGCTTCGATTCCTTACACGCAGAAAGGAGGATGCGTCGGTTTCTTACTGCGGCCCGGTTCCGATGCGATGATGATCCGGTGCGATGCGAGAAAATGGCGTCTTGCTTACGGTGCGACAACGTAGACGGGATGCGTGCACGCCCGACGGCCATGTGGCGACTCCGCGATCTTCTGAGCCGCGACAGGCCCTGCGATACCAAAGGGGATGATGGACGGAGCGTTAAGCAAATCAAACACTCACCCCCAGTCAACTGATCTGGGTTTAATCCATCATCATTCTTTAGCTCACTCCACCACCCCAGTTCAGACATGGCCATATGCAAATCAGTCTGACCCTGTGCCTCATGGGAACAGTCCAGCCCGAACTGCCAAGCCATGTCTTCCCTGGACCGGAAACAAGCATCCTGGGACCGGTTTCGGGTTCAAAACCCTCATCAGCCAGGCTATCTTGAATCCAGTGGCAAAGTGAGCAAGGGACCCACGTCTGGGCATACCCTGCCAACTTAGGGCGAACAAAGCGATACCAAAGGGGATGATGGACGGAGCGTTAGAGCAAATCAAACACTCACCCCCAGTCAACTGATCTGGGTTTAATCCATCATCATTCTTTAGCTCACTCCACCACCCCAGTTCAGACATGGCCATATGCAAATCAGTCTGACCCTGTGCCTCATGGGAACAGTCCAGCCCGAACTGCCAAGCCATGTCTTCCCTGGACCGGAAACAAGCATCCTGGGATCGGTTTCGGGTTCAAAACCCTCATCAGCCAGGCTATCTTGAATCCAGTGGCAAAGTGAGCAAGGGACCCACGGCTGGGCATACCCTGTCAACTTAGGGCGAACAAAGCGATACCAAAGGGGATGATGGACGGAGCGTTAGAGCAAATCAAACACTCACCCCCAGTCAACTGATCTGGGTTTAATCCATCATCATTCTTTAGCTTACTCCACCACCCCAGTTCAGACATGGCCATATGCAAATCAGTCTGACCCTGTGCCTCATGGGAACAGTCCAGCCCGAACTGCCAAGCCATGTCTTCCCTGGACCGGAAACAAGCATCCTGGGACCGGTTTTGGGTTCAAAACCCTCATCAGCCAGGCTATCTTGAATCCAGTGGCAAAGTGAGCAAGGGACCCACGTCTGGGCATACCCTGCCAACACGCTTCTCCGGTGATGCGCCGGCGTCCTCTGTGCGGCGGCACGCTTCTCCGGTGATGCGAGGCGCTTCGGTGATGCGATGGCGACAGCGGCAGCGTCAGCACGGTTACTCCGTGATGCGACGACAACTGCTGCGGCGCCACGCTTCTCCGGTGATGCGGGGCGCTTCGGTGATGCGACAGCGGCAGCGGCGGCACGCTTACTCTGCGATGCGACGACAGCTGCTGCGGCGGCAACACGCTTCCTCTTCGTTGCGTCGCGCTTCCAGCTCCCAGCGACACGCAGTCTCTCAGAAGGCCCAACAGCAGTAGGCACTTCAATTCCCCGCAAGGGAATTCAGGAGGGGAGCTGGGGGTGAAGTCTTGAATCCCTGAGACTTCAGGCAGGAGGCAAGCTCAATGTTCAAGCCCTTGGAGATCTTCTTCAAGATGATGAAAGCACACTCAGTCCTTTTCTCCTTTCTTTGGCAATAAAGTAACCACTGCAGGCCAACCCCAACAACACGCAGCATAGGGGTAGTCTCCTCCTTCAGCTTCCTGGTTTTTCTCCTCAGCAATGGTTCATCTTGATTCCCAGAAGTGATCTAAAATCTTGGGGTCTGGGTCCCAATATTTATACTAGCAAATCCTTTGTCCTCTGAAGGCAGAAGGTCCTTTACCTAGTCCAAACCGGTTCTGGGTGCATTCTGCCAGTGCACAACTTCTTCCTTTGTCAGTGTGGGCCAGGGTCATCAGACACACCACAGGAGGTGGAGCCAGCATTGTGGAAGGCAGGCACAGCCCTATTCAGGCCCAGGTGCTACTCCTCCCACCACTCCTCATGCAGATAGGTCTATTCAGCCTAGTGCTGACTCACCCTGTCTCCTGGAGTCCCCCAGCCCCTGTCACTCACAAACCCAGACATACAATACACAAGCTAGCAGAGGCAGGCTGGATGGTTAGGCAAGAAAATACCTACTTTCTAAAAGTGGTATTTTTAAACACAGAATGTTAAAACCAACTTCACTAAAAGATGTATTTTATCATTCTGAGTTCAGGCATACTAAATTCGTTTTTCCACCATGTTCCCTGGGTCAGTTAGGATTATAAGATGTTATAATCAAACTGCCCATTCTGGCCTATGGGGACAGGTAGCCTTGCAATAGTGAAAAACGAAATTGGCTGTAATTCACTATCAGAACATGCCACACACATCAGGGCATGTCCTACCTTTTACATACAATGCACCCTGCCCGCAGGCCTACCTTAGGGATGACTAAGATGCAGAAAAGGGAAGGTTTGGGGACTGGTAAGTGGGTGCACTTACCAAGTCGACATGGCAGTACCAGACTGCACACAGGCTCTGCAATGGCAGCAAACAAATGATGGACGGAATGCTGACAATGGCCTGAGACACACTTTACAAGCTGCTCCGATGGGTGGCACAACCAGTGCTGCAAGCCCACCAGCAGCATTTGATTTACAGGCCCTGGGCACACGCGGTGCACTGTACTAGGGTCTGACAAGTAAATCAAATAATCCAATCATGGAATCACTAATCCATACATCAATTTATCATAGGGAGCACTTGCACTTTGGCACTGATTAGCAGTGGCAAAGTGCCCAAAGCATCTAAACCAGCAAAAACATGTCAACAACAGAGGAGGCATAGCGAAAAAATGGAAGGGAGACCCACGCCAATGGTACCAGGTCTAACACTTGTCCCCTCCAGCTGAAATGTGGGGAGAACTACCCTACCTCTTGGGAGTTCTCATCACTAAGGCGGAAAAATCTGGACAGACCATCAGCATTGGCGTGTTCTGTACCAGGGCGGTGTTCCACCGTAAAGTCCATCCCCTGTAGGGAAATGGACCACCTCAGCAGCTTTGGATTCTCACCCCTCATCTGCATCAACCATCTGAGGGGCCTGTGGTCTGTCTGAACCCGGAAGTGAGTCCCAAACAGGTATGGTCTCAACTTCTTCAGCGCCCAGACCACAGCAAATGCCTCACGCTCAATAGCACTCCACCTCTGTTCCCGTGGAATTAACCTCCTACTGATGAAGGCTACAGGTTGGTCTAGGCCCTCCTCATTTAACTGTGCCAGAACAGCCCCTACACCATGCTCTGAAGCGTCTGTTTGAACAACAACTTCTTTTGAGAAGTTGGGCGCCTGAAGCACGGGGGCCGTGCACATGGCAGTTTTCAAGGCGTCAAAAGCTCTCTGACAGGTGTCAGTCCAAATCACTCTCTTGGGCTGCTTCCTGGAAGTCAGCTCTGTCAAGGGTGCAACGATGCTGCCATACCCCTTGACAAATCTCCTGTAATACCCAGTGAGTCCTAGAAAGGCTCTCACCTCTGTCTGGGTCTTGGGGGGGGTTCTCAAGCCAGAATGGTATCAATCTTGGGCTGTAGGGGTGCCACCTGGCCGCTCCCAACCTGGTGTCCCAAGTACACCACGGAACCCTGCCCGATCTGACACTTACTCGCCTTGATCGTGAGGCCTGCCCTCCGCAGCGCCATCAACACTTCCCAGAGGTGGCGCAGATGTTCTTCCCAACTGGCGCTGAACACTGCGATGTCATCCAGGTAGGCGGCACTGAAATCTTTCAGTCCAACCAACACCTGGTTGACCAACCTCTGAAAGGTGGCAGGGGCATTCTTCTTCCCAAAGGGCATAACCCGGAATTGGTAGTGCCCATCTGGTGTGGAGAATGCTGACCTCTCTTTGGCCCCATCAGTCAAGGCGATCTGCCAGTACCCACACGTTAAGTCAAACGTGCTGAGGTACCGGGCAGCCCCTAACCGATCAATGAGCTCATCAGCTCTGGGGATGGGGTGCGCGTCAGTCCTGGTGACTGAATTGAGTCCTCGGTAGTCCACACAGAACCGGAGTTTGGGCGTGGCAGCCTTTGGTACCAAGACCACTGGGCTGGCCCAAGGGCTGTGAGAGGACTCAATCATCCCGAATGCAAACATCTTGGAGACCTCCTCCTTGATGCAAGCTCTCACCCTGTCAGTCACTCTGTAAGCCTTGTGCTTGACAGGAGGACTGTCCCCAGTGTCCACATCATGGACGCACCAATCAGTGACACTAGGAGTCAGTGAAAACAGGTCAGGAAACTGTCCCAACAGTTGGCGACAGTCTTCCTGTTGCTCAGGTGTCAGGGAGTTAGAGAGGTTCACACCCTCCACTGACCCATCTTGCTCTGTTGCAGACAGGAGGTCAGGAAGAGGTTCTGTCTCCTCTTCCATTCCATCATCTGATGCTAGGAGCATGCCCACTTCGGACCTCTCAAAATGGGGCTTTAGGCGTTTGACATGTAGGACCCGCAAAGGGTTCCTGGGAGATCGCAAGTCCACCAGGTAGGTGACCTCACTCTTGCACTCCCCACCTCAAATGGTCCGGTCCACTTATCCTGGAGCGCGCAAGGCTCCACGGGGGCCATGACCCACGCTTTCTGCCCAGGCTGAAACTCGATCAGAGTGGCATTCTGATCATACCACCGTTTCATCTCCTCCTGGCTGGCTTCCAGATTCACCTCAGCGAGTTGCCTGAATCGCCTAGTCTGGTTTCTAATTGCCAGCATGTAGCTAAATACATCCTGGGGAGGTTTACTGGGAGCTTTCTCCCAGCCTTCTTTCACCAGACTCAGAGGTCCTCTTAGCGGGTGACCATAGAGCAGTTCAAAGGGACTGAACCCTAAGGACTTCTGTGGCACCTCACGGTAAGCAAACAAAAGGCATGGCAAGAGGACGTCCCACTTACGCCTCATGGGTTCTTCCAGACCCATAATCATGCCCTTCAGGGTCCGGTTGAATCTCTCAACCAGCCCATTACCTTGGGGGTGGTAAGGAGTGGTGAACTTGTATGTTACACCGCACTCCTGCCACAGGGACTTCATATACTTGGAAATTAAGTTTGTACCACGGTCAGACACCACCTCCTTGGGGAACCCCACGCGGGAGAAAATCCCCATCAGTGCACGTCCCACCACGGGGGCTGTCACTGTCCGAAGAGGGATGGCTTCCGGGTACCGGGTGGCATGGTCCACCAAGACCAGGAAGAACCTCTTGCCCATGGCTGTCTTGGGGTCCAGTGGCCCCACATTGTCAATACCCACCCGTTCAAAGGGGGTGCTGACCACAGGGAAAGGCTGGAGGGGAGCCTTGTGCTTCCTCCCACTTGCCTGGCAAGTTTGACATGTCCTGCAATGAGTGTCTGAACTCTTGCGCATCTGGGGCCAATAAAAGTGGGTGACAAGCCTTTCAAAGGTCTTGTCCTGCCCCAGATGTCCTGTTAAAGGCACATCATGAGCCAAACCCAGTAGGAAGGCTCTGAAGCGCTGGGGAACCACCAGCACACGGGCTGACCCAGGATCAGCAACCTTAGGCTCGCTATACAGGAGACCATTCTCCCAGTAGATCCAATGTGATCCAGACTGATCACCTGCTGCCTGGTTTGTGGCCTGTTGCCGCAAACCCACAAGAGAAGGGCACTTGTTCTGCTCCTCGCAGAACTCCTCCCTGGAGGGTCCTCCTTCTTGCTGCCAATGGGTCAGCTCAGGCAGGTCCCCCAGTTCGGCCACTTGTTCCCCTGTAGGTTCCAGAGCATCCCCCTCAGGTTCTGTTTCCTCCTGGACCGTGGGAACTACGGGAGCCGGTTTCCCGCGCCCCCTGCCTCTTCTTTTCAAGGCAGGCACCTGGGCCACCCTCTCAGGCTCCAGGTCCTCTTGAACACCTCTACTGGCTGCCATAGACCGAGTGGTCGCGCACGCCCACTCAGGCAGACCCAACATCTCTAGATGAGACCTTCTCTCCACCTCTGCCCAAGGTGAACTTTCTAAATCGTTGCCCAACAGACAGTCTACAGGCATGGCTGGCCTCACAGCTACTTGAAAGGTACCTGAGACCCCCCCCCCCACTCAAAGGGAACCTGAGCCACTCTGCAGTGGCTCTCTGAGTTGTCCGCGGCAACTACTGGGCAGAATGCATTGGGGATCACCTGCTCTTCAGACACCAGCTGGCAGCTGTCACACTGGCTCCGGTGTCTCTCAGAGTCTCCACCCTTTGGCCATTGATGGTCACCCACTGCCTTTATTTTTTAGTGTTATCAGGCAGTTGGGTCCTGGGGACCATCTCACTGTCTCCTAAAGAGACCAAGGACATCGCTACAGGACCCCACCCACCTTGGGCACCCATCTCCTCCCCCAGGGCTACACTAGCCACCTGCCGGGGTGGTGCACCAGTGGGTGCTGTCTTCCCATACAAGGGACATTTAGAATCATAGGAGCAGTGGCCCACTTGACCACACTTAAAGCAAGTCCTGGGCCCCCTGTGAACAGGCTTATCTGTCGGGCCCCTGGCTTCTTCTCAGGGGGAGGCTGGGAACCTTTCCCTTGGTTCCCTTGGGGATTACTTTGGGGCCCTTTCTGGAACTCCTTCTGTTTACCCTTGTCCCCCCCACTCCTCTGCTGGGGACCCTTCCCACCTTTGGCGGAGTCTCCCACGTGACCCTTGTGGACCCGGGTGCTCACCCAGCAGTCCGCCTCCTCAGCAAGCTTCCTAGGGTTAGTCAGCCTACTATCAATAAGGTGCTGGCGTAGCTCTGGAAAACAATTTCCTAACAAGTGCTCCCATGCAATCAAATCAAAGAGCGCGTCAAAATCATTCACTTTGCTACCCTTCACCCAACCATCCAATGCTCTGCAAAAAAAAGTCACATATTCCACCCAAGTACTGGACTCCAACTTTTTGCAATTTCTAAACCTCTGCCTATACAGTTCAGGAGTCAACCCATACCTAGACATCAATGCTTCCTTCATTTTGGTACTCATCCTTCTTGGTGAGACCTGTAGTAGCAACTTTCAATTTCCTGCAGAAGTACTTTAGCAGTTTCACATTGTAACTTTCCAGCTTTTCTTCTTCAAAATCTAAATCCACAGATGCGATGGATGCTGTTTTGCTCATGGTGACTAAACTTGGCAGTTCTTGGCAAAAAATAGAAATCCCAGGAAAAACAATCTACCAGAAATATATGTGGTTGCGTTTGGTCTGCACTCACTAGTAGTGTACACCAATTACTGTATATGAGTCACAAATGCAAGTCCAGAATCCTCACCGCTGACCACCAATGTTAGAACTGGGGGTCTCTAGTTGGCAGAGGTAGGTACCTTTGTCCAAATAGGGACCCTTGCTTCTAGTCAGGGTAAGGGGGATACACTACTAAAATAACCCCTGCTCACCCCCTTGGTAGCTTGGCACGAGCAGGCCGGCTTATCTCAGAGGCAGTGTGTAAAGCATTTGTGAACACATACAGTAACCCAGTGACAACACTACAGATGGACACCACACAGGTTGTAGTATAAAAATAAGTATTTTTATATAGACTTAACACAAGACCCAAAACGACAAAAATTCACAATACGATACAAAAAATATGACTGTCAATGATAGAAAATAGTTCAGTTCAATAAAGATGATAAATGCGACACTTTACTCTCAATGTACCTTTGGATGCGTAACGCAAAACAAACAAAAGGGTCGCAGGGAAGGTGATGCTTCCATTCCTTACACGCAGAAAGGAGGATGCGTCAGTTTCTTACTGCGGCCCGGTTCCGATGCGATGATGATTTGATGCGAGAAAATGGCGTCTTGCTTACGGTGCGACAACGTAGACTGGATGCATGCACGCCCGACGGCCGTGCGGCGACTCGGCGATCTTCTGAGCCGCGACAGGCCCTGCGACACGCTTCTCCGTTGATGCGCCGGCATCCTCTGTGGCGGTGGCACGCTTCTCCGGTGTTGCGAGGCGCTTCGGTGATGCGATGGCGACAGCGGCAGCGGCGACACACTTACTCCGCGATGCGACGACAACTGCTGCGGTGGCACACTTCTCCGGTGATGTGGGGCGCTTCGGTGATGCGGCAGCGGCGGCACACTTACTCTGCGATGTGATGACAGCTGCTGCGGCAGCGACACGCTTCCTCTTCGTTGCGTCGCGTCACGCTTCCAGCTCCCAGCGACACGCAGTCTCTCAGAAGGCCCAACAGCAGTAGGCACTTCAATTCCCAGCAAGGGAATTCAGGAGGGGAGCTGGGGGTGAAGTCTTGTATCCCTGAGGCTTCAGGCAGGAGGCAAGCTCAATGTTCAAGCCCTTGGAGATCTTCTTCAAGATGATGAAAGCACACTCAGTCCTTTTCTCCTTTCTTTGACAATAAAGTAACCACTGCAGGCCAACCGCAACAATATGCAGCATAGGGGTAGTCTCCTCCTTCAGCTTCCTGGTTCTTCTCCTCAGCAAAGGTTCGTCTTGATTCCCAGAAGTGATCTAAAATCTTGGGGTCTGGGTCCCAATATTTATACTAGCAAATCCTTTGTCCTCTGAAGGCAGAGGGTACTGTACCTAGGCCAAACCAGTTCTGGGTGCATTCTGCCAGTGCTCAACTTCTTCCTTTGTCAGTGTGGGCTAGGGTCATCAGACACACCACAAGAGGTGGAGCCAGCATTGTGAAAGGCAGGCACAGCCCTATTCAGGCCCAGGTGCTACTCCTCCCACCACTCCTCATGCAGATAGGTCTATTCACCCTGGTGCTGACTCACCCTGTCTCCTGGAGTCCCCCAGCCCCTGTCACTCACAAACCCAGACATACAATACACAAGCTAGCAGAGGCAGGCTGGATGGTTAGGCAAGAAAATACCTACTTTCTAAAAGTGGTATTTTCAAACACAGAATGTTAAAACCATCTTCACTAAAAGAAGTATTTTATCATTCTGAGTTCAGGCATACTAAATTTGTTTTTCTACCATGTTCCCTGGGTCAGTTAGGATTATCAGATGTTATAATCAAACTGCCCATTCTGGCCTATGGGGACAGGTAGCCATGCAATAGTGAAAAACGAAATTGGCTGTAATTCACTATCAGGACATGCCACACACATCAGGGCATGTCCTACCTTTTACATACAATGCACCCTGCCCGCAGGCCTACCTTAGGGGTGACTAACATGCAGAAAAGGGAAGGTTTGGGGACTGGTAAGTGGGTGCACTTACCAAGTCGACATGGCAGTACCAGACTGCACACAGGCTCTGCAATGGCAGGCCTGAGACACACTTTACAAGCTGCTCCGGTGGGTGGCACAACCAGTGCTGCAAGCCCACCAGCAGCATTTGATTTGCAGGCCCTGGGCACACGCGGTGCACTGTACTAGGGTCTGACAAGTAAATCAAATAATCCAATCATGGAATCACTAATCCATACATCAATTTATCATAGGGAGCACTTGCCTTTGGCACTGATTAGCAGTGGCAAAGTGCCCAAAGCATCTAAACCAGCAAAAACATGTCAACAACAGAGGAGGCATAGCGAAAAAATGGAAGGGAGACCCACGCCAATGGTACCAGGTCTAACAGTGCCTTTGGTTAGTCCCCTCCCATGCTAGCTGGCAGATTAATCTTTACGTGGGCCAATACTTAAAGATGAGATGGGTGATAGTGAGTGATATCAAGTGGCAGATACTCCATCATTTTTCCCCTCATTGACTTCTGGGGACAGCGAGGATATTGCCCGAGCTGGCCATCAAGGGGCAATCCTGTAGTATGGTGTCCCAGGTCTGAGCAAACTTAGGTCCTCTGACACCCCGTTGTGCCTCCCTCTTTGATGTTGCCCCTTCACATTCCACCCATTTGATCAATTATTTTCTCCATACCCAGAGCCCTGGTTCATGTGGGGGCTTCCAAGATATGGAAGAAGTTACTCTGTCTAAGCGTTAAAGCCAATGGTTTACCCACTATGGAAAATGAAACCGGGGAGTGCGGGCAACCCTGTCTGGTGCCTCTCGCAATGGCAGAGGAGCTCGCAATGGTTCTCCTAGGCCTAATGCGTGCTGTTGGACCAGTGTACAATAGATGTATGCAATTAAAGAATCCACTGCCCTGCCCCATGCAAACCATAACCGTGTAGAGAAAGTCCCATTGTAGGGAGTCAGAGGACTTTTTGCGGTTGACTGCCAGTGCCAAGGCCTTGGGATACGCCTGAATGGGAGAGTCCAAATATGGACCAACCGTCCGATTTTGGGTACTTTGTTGCAAGGTGGTATAAACCCAGATTGGCCAGGTTGTATCACTTCGTGGAGCGAAGGGAGCAAACGATTTACCAGTATTATACTGAGGATTTTATAATCCACGTTTAGAATTGAGAGTGGTCTGTAGGACGAAAGGGGTTCTTCATCCTGACCCTTTTTTCACAGCTGGACAGCCTTTTTCACTAGTGGGCTAAGATTCTGTGTGTATGATCGATGCGGGTAATAAAGGTGCGCGATAGGAATGAGTCATGTGAGGGAGGTAAGGGGATGTTTGTAGAGCGTGATTAAGAGAGGCTCGAAGGGTGTGATATGAGTATTAGGGAGATTAAAGATGCTGGTTTAAAGTGGGAGTGAATGCAGTGCTGCGCGTATGATTGAGATTTGGGGCATAATAAGCGTGATGAGGTGCTTGAAAGGAGGGCATTAAGACGGAGGTGCAATTCTCGGTGACGGGAACCTGCAGAGAAAAATGAAGGGAACGGAAGGATGACTGGGATAAAAAAGAAAGGGAAAGGGAGGTTGTGAGTGCAAGTAATGTGGATAGTTTGAGAGGATGAATGGCATGCTTTGGGAAATGTGGTGATGGTAGAGTGAAGTCTGTTAGTGAGTTAGCAGAGGGGAGATATAGAGTACCAAGGAGGGGGAGGGGGACGTAACCTGATTCTGCCAGATGAGTTGGGGAAGACATGTGGGGTTTCTCTATATGAAGTTTATGTGGGTGCTTAACTGGATAATTATGATATTAAACATAATTACGATGGAGTATTTGTAACAAGGTAGTATTATATGGTTAATCTGGTTGATTACAAACGTATAACAAAGGGTAATGGAGTAATGGTGTATGTTTTTTGTCATTTGTAGTTACCCCTGAAGAAGGGCCCACGAAGCCCGAAATGCATTGGGTTTTAATAAACACTGCTTTGGATGAATTATGCGCCTTTACGTGTTCTTGATAGAGGTCCGGATGGGCACACCTTGAACATGAGAAACCTTTGAAAATTGCATGACACCCTACGTGTGTCTTAAATGGGATATAAGTGGAAAAAAGGATTAAAACATAGAGGACATGGAGAAAAATGGAGTACAAAACATGGAAAAGAGTGCAACATGGATTGCTGAGCTGTGCGACTGGGTCTGGGGTGAAATGTCGCCCCAAACATATGTTTTCTTACATTCACGTGCCACCAGGGCAAGGCATAAAACCCAGTGAGCACGCACCCTTGGACGATTTTTTAGGACAAATATGGATGAATTAAGAACTGTGGTGTGCATCCCTATATTGATGTCCTAAGATTCTACTTACCAGTTCTCTGGCTGCATTATAAAGTTTAGTCAGTACAGGAGCAAGAATATCAATATAGGTCGAGTTGAATTTGATGGGAAAGCCATCGGACCCTGATATCTTGCCCCTAGCCAGGGTTTTTATGGTCTGTGGGTTCCAGACTATATAACATATGTGTGTAAGTCTTGAGTAGCCAGGATGCTCCTTACAGAGTTTAGTATTGTAGTCCTGAAAAGTTTTATTGATTTTAAGCTATGTATACATTATTCTCCACATGGGGCTCGATAATGTTAGGATCTGGTAGAGTTGCTTATTGGGGTTAGCAATCCAAGCAAGCAACCGTCTGGTCTTGTCCCATTAATTATGTGCTTTGGTGATGTATTTGTAGAAATCATAACACTTCAGTCGTTCTATCAAACAAAGCAATTGCTCTCTTTCTGCAGTCATCCTGGATTATGAGGAAGGGTCTTGGGCCCCTGCTCTTTCAAGTGTATTGAGGAGCTGCTCTTGTTGGGTAATCTTGTTACATAGTTTTGTATGGACTCCCAATGTGGTGACTGTGCAGCGACTCCTAACTACCAACTTTAGTGCCTCCTATTCCGTTAGCAAAGAAGATGCCGAACTCTCATTCTCAGCTAAATAGTTGTGGATAATCATCGCTAGGGGATCTTTAAAAGACAGGTCCTTTAGGGCTCCAGTATCGAGCTTCCAGGATGGAATTGACAGTCTGGGGAGTCCCAGCTGAGTGTCAGCAGGAAATGATCATGATCTGAGTGGGTCTTGGCAAGATACTCAGTTTGAAGTCTCCTAATGTACATAATGCCATTGCAGAGCAATTTATCTAACCGTAAAAGATCATGCATTCTGGAGTAGTAGGAATATTCTGTGCCGGATTATGCCCTCTCCAAGAATCAACTAAGCCCCACTCCAGCATCCAGATGTGAAAGAATTTAGTTGTATTGCATATCGGCGAGGTGGGCAGTGGCGGTGAGATCTATCCAGGGTTATGTCCGCTATACAGTTGAAATCTCCCCCTATGACCAATGGGTTATGTAATACAGCAGAAATATGAGGCGATAACGAAGCAAGGAATGTCAGTTGATCAAAATTAGGGGCATATAAATTTAGCATGTCCTTCCCCTACAATTTACCACCCAGTACAATAAATCTGCCCTTGGCATCAATGATCTCAACATGGTGAAGGAGGGTGTACCAGGCAAAATCCAGATAATCACTCCTCGAGAGAAGGAGGATTAGGGTGTAAATTATACCCAACTTCCCCACTGCCTTTGCAGTACTATTCCCTCCGCCTTCGTGAGATGAGTATCTTGAATGAATGCGACCTACGCTCTCAGCCTCTTAATGTAAGCCCGCTTTATTTACCTCCATTTACCTCTTACTGGGGGAATTAAGGCCTCTTACATTCCAGGTGAGTATCTTGATGGCAGATTGATTGTTAGCCATGACGGGTCAGCACAAAAGTGGCATTTGGGCCCAGCCCCTCAGCACACGTACCCACTGTGAAATTCCACACACAGAAGTGAATTTCCAGCAGGGAAGAAAAAACAACACTTCCTAGAACATAGAAATCAACAGCAAAAGATCCCAACTGGTCCCACCCAAGACTATTACGCCAACGCACATTGTCCAAACTGTTTAATCATAGTTACATGAGAGCACCATTGAAAGGGTTGATAAACGGCTGCATTCCTGTGATTCTCTGGGGGGTGGGGAAGGGAGATGCAGAAACCAAGTAATGAGTGCCTGCCCTGGACCCCCGGGGGAATACATATCAAATGCAAAGGATAATCAGCTCCTAGGCTAGGGATCGAAAATACCACCTGAAAAGGAAGCGTTCATTATCAACATATTATTTGTCAGATAATGTTGTCTGCCATGTCAGGGGTTATGTTAGGCTGGAGTACACTAGAGTCCAACAATGTAAAGAAAAAGCCCCCCCCCTGTGGGTAGGTAGGAGTTCCTCTAGGCCAGAGGTCTTCAAACGTTTTGATGCTGAGTCAAAATATTTTAGGCGTAAGGACCCCTCCAGACAAAAATTTCTAAACTTGGAACTTCTCATTATTGACAACCATAGACAACCATAAACGCCCCCAATTCCCATAGCAAATAATTTTTACAGTGGGGAAATAATATTATCAACACAATGAAAAGGAGGGACTGGGAGCTAATTAGAAAAAGGTATAGGTCCTGTACCAATGCTCCCGAGAACAACTTGTAAACCTAGAATGGTATCAGTTCCTAAGTGAGTAAAAGAAAGAGAAAAGAATAATTGGCCACCCTATTAGGGGAATAGTCAAACTAAAATTTGTCTCCAAAAGAGAGTGAAGTGCACGTGAAGTGGGGAAGATGTCTCCTTTCTGTTCTTGTGCCCTCACACACCCTTACGAGTGTAAAGCATCATCATCGGGCTATGCTCCTCGTGGGGGTGGCGCTGCAGTCCCTCACGGGCCCTACAAGAGGGCTCTCTGTTGGAGATCTTTTCAGGAGATGCCGTAGTTGTGCATGTGGGTGTGTGGGAAAAAAGTGATGTGGTGAGTAAGTGATTTTAAAATTACCTGGTAGTTACCCAGAGGTTTAATGAGGAGTACTCCAGGTAAGTTAAAAATAAGGCAGGGTTGTAGAGCCTCCTCAAATAAATAAAGGGAGGGATGAGTTTGTTCCCACCGCTCTCAACCCGCAAAAATAGTAAGTGAAATTTAAGATTGTGAAATGGTCGACATGTTTCGCGCAATCTGTCGGTCCCTAATGGATCCCTGTGCGCTTCTTCAGGACCGTAAGAAAAGGATAAGATATAGAAGGAAATGGGTTTCAGGGAAGAAATACCCTATAAACCCACCATACCTATCTTAAGGTCTAGGGAACGTCACAGCGTTGGAGACAAATTTTAGTTTGACTATTCCCCTAATAGGGTGGCCAATCATTCTTTTCTCTTTCTTTTACTCACTTAGGAACTGATACCATTCTAGGTTTATACGGGAAATAATATTAAACAGTGTTTATCAAACCAAAGGTCAGTGAGCGTGGGGGCATGGTCAAAGGTGTGGCTAAAAACAAAGGGCCTCATTTATGAGAAATTGGCGTAGGGCAGCGCTGCAAGTCTTCTTGCTGCGCTGTCCTACGCCAATGAGAAAGGGCAGGAATGCACCTTATTTATGAAATATGGTGCATTCCTGCCCTTTCCCACTGCGTTGGTTCACAAATTGCTGCCTAGCGCCAATGTAGGCAGGATTGTTTTTGTGCAGGAAGGGGCACATTCCTGCACAAAAACAATCCTGAGAGGGGTTTTCCTCTTTCTATGTGAACTGCAGAATGCAGAACACATAGAAAGAGGAAAAAACGAGGAGAAATTAAAACATTTCGCCTCGTTACGCTTGCTGAGGGGAGGCATAAGGTTTTGGCGCTGCCCCAGGTTCACATGGTTTTGTAAAGCTGGGGCAGCGTCAAAATCCATGGGTGTTGCATGGGAACACCCACCGCAATGCCCATGGAACACCTACTTGTCAGAGTAAGACAACACAGTGACTTGCACTTCCTTGTCTTACTCCATATCTATAAGGGCATGCAAAGCCACGCAGGGTGACTTTGCGTCGCCTCATAGATATGATTGAGAAGCTTGTGCCGCCGGAGGTTCAAAAAAATGACACTCCGGCAGCGCAAGCCTCTTTAAATCAGCCCCAAAATATTTTGTTTTTTTAGGTCTCTCACCATCAGGTAGCTACATATAAAATAATGGGTAGCTTAAATGAAAAATACATTTTAAAAAGTTGTTACTCAGTGATAAATGTACTGTAGTACATTAGGAAACCTCTATTAGGTAATGCACTGCAGAGGTCTGTGTGTAACCAGAGAGTCACAGAATTAAATTTTGGTTGGTGCAGTGGAGAATAGTGACTTGTGTATTTTTAGTGCTACGAGGTCACAGCCTGTGACAGAAAGCATTGTGAATGTGTAAATCATTATTTTATAGTTGCATTACACACATTATAAGATAGACTGCTACAAACTGTGCAAATAGTTTTAGGATAAAATGGAGCTTCCAAAATGTATATTTTATTAATACCAGACCATAAGTAATGCAATTTTTTTTTTTTTGCATAACTGTCCCTTCAACACCTCCTCAGGGGTGCTAAGCGCTTTATAAATGCAATTATGATTAAAAGCATGCACTTCGCAGCCCAGTTGTTAACTCTCCGTACTACCACTAAAAAAACAAATCTTTGCCATCAAAATGCTTGGAGTGATTCCAGCAATTAAAGCCAGAACGGCTCCCAAGCACCCTTTACATTTGCAGATTAACTCGCACATTTGCATTTTTTATCCAGGCAAGCAGGCACCCTGGCACAAAGGATTGTTTTACCTGTCTGCCCGGCCTTTTCCTTTCACAGCACAGGAGACTCAATTAACTTTAACTGAATGATTGAAATGTCCCGGACAGTTGTCTTTTTCCATTTTTTACATGTTTTAGATTCCAGACAGAAGTGAGGCCTAGAAATGCGCAGCCCCCTTCCCAGGACTCCACGGCCCCCCTGGGGGTAGCGCCCCACAGATTGAAGACCTTTGCTCTAGGCAGAGAAAAGTGGAAAGCGTGCAGAACCTAGGGCAACTCACATTTATTCATATTGAGCATGATACAATTTACACAATTGTGAAAGCTAATACATGTATTTAAATCGTTCATAAAATCTAGACAATACAAAATGTGTTACATACTAATTCACATCCACACTCCAATCATATCTACATTCACACTCAGTTCAACTACTTAATAAAAGCAAGGTACACAAACAAATATGGCAAGAAAAGCACTAAAGTGTGTGCTTAATAATGTTCCATAAGGACTAATGATATATAACAGATAAAGATATTTGATCAAAAAAATAGTTGGTGGCTAAACAACAGAATTTCTTCGTCATATATGCGGGTTTCGGCACTGGGTGCCTTCTTTAGGAAAGCCACTAGGAACACTTGTATGGTTCCTGTAATTATATAGAAAATATTGTCCATAAAGGAAATATTACACAAATTAGAAGAAAAGTTACAATGTTTATGTCTAATGGCCAACTAAGATAAAAAAATCAAAAGAAGATGAAAGAAAGAAAACGAGATATAGACCCAAGTGTACCAAAGAAAGTGGTGAATAGAGGAGCAGGTGGTAAACATTAATTCACTATAAATACACCGCAGCTCCTGATACTGTGTGTCAAACGATGCAAGTGCTCTGCAACTAAACTTGAAAAAAGTTGAATATGAAGGAAACAACAGAAATGTGTGAACCTGTACCAATGTGTCACCTCCAAAGGCCTTTGGAGGAAAGTTCTGAATCTGATTGATTGGAATAGGGAAATACCTGTAATGAATCAAAGCAGGATGCATAAACATGAATCAAATGTGATTGCATATTCATGTAGGCAATGAATCAAAGACACCCAACATGACTGGATGAAAGAGAGATAAAAATGTTGCCTGATATATTAAAGGGCATTGTTGTTTTAAGTACACTGCCGTGAAATGAACACACCAGTCCTTTTAAATAAATACATATATGGTAGGATGTTACCTTTGTGGGCACAACCTGCAGTCACAGAATGGCTAGATGAATCTGTAGTGTCCAGGGATAGATAAGATAAAACATCTATAAAACGACCAGCCAAACCGTGAATGAATCTGCAGCAGCCAGATATTTGTGCGAGCAAATGGAGTAGCACACGCGCCCTCGGGATACCTAGCAGAATAACATTGGTGTTGTCAAAGTTGCATTTAAGATGTGTGAAGCCAAATTGGAGAAGACAAGCGTAGACCGACTCGCCGAGCGAGCATAAGTCGGTGAATGCAAATAATAATGCCGCAAATGATTAACGGTAGATGGTGGTAAAGATAAGAATCTGCAAGGGGGGGTGTAAAAAATCTAGGGGCATATTAGCAAGAACGGCGTTAAAATTATCGCAGCTTTAGCGGCAGGAAACTGCCGCTAAAGCGGCGATAATGGGCTTGATAATATGCCCTTGAGAATTCCAATAGAAGCCCAGGATCACAGCAGAACATGGGCTTCTATTGGTATTCTCAAGGGCATATTATCAAGCCCATTATCGCCGCTTTAGCGGCAGTTTCCTGCCGCTAAAGCGGCGATAATTTTAACGCCGTTCTTGCTAATATGCCCCATATTCTTTAGCGTCCATCGATATAAAATTCAGGACTGACGCACATGTCACACACCGAGGTGAAACATCCCATAAATAATGACTGGCGGGAGAAAGGATCATGCGAGCTGAGCAGCCGGACATTGTCTAGCATGGAAAGAAAAAGCCGAAGCAATGTTGGTTAAAAAGCTGAAAAAACACATGTCAAAATGACAGGATGACGTGAAGGTAAATCCAGACAAGAACATTAGCCACCCCCGCGGCCATGATGTAATGTGTAAACAAGAATAAGAAAAAGGAAGCAAAATGTAAAATTGCATGACCTGTGCCAATTGGACTATGCAGATTGTGACAAAAATGATAAAGACTGTGTAAAGACATTAGAATGAATTTTTAAAAAAGGGCTATAGAATCGAAAGAAAAATTTGTTTGAAGGAACAAGCCCCAGAGAGCGGTCAATGGTGAAACGGTACAGCTGCTGAGCCAGGCTACAGATCTGTATAACTCTATGAAGAGAAATGAGAGAAAGGCACATGAATACTAAAATACTAAGGAAATATAGCCTACAATGGAAAATGTTACTGGTTTCAAAGGGAATGCCTAATACAGTACCCCTTTTTTCCTTTTTTTTTTAATCTTAGTTGGCCATTAGACACAAACATTGTACATTTTCTTCTAATTTGCGTAATATTCCCCTAAGGGACAATATTTTTTTATATCATTACAGGTACCGTATAAGTGTTCCCAGTGGCTTTCCTGAAGAAGGCACCCAGTGCCGAAACGCGTGTAGATGACGACAGAAATTCTATTGTTTAGCCACAGACTGTTTTTTTGATGAAATAACTCTATCTGTTATATATCATTAGTCCTTATGACCATTATTGTATTATAAAGATTAAGCACACGCTTTAGTGCTTTTCTTGCCATATTTGTTCATGTTCTTGTTTCTGTACCTTGCTTTTATTATGCGGTTGAACTGAGTGTGAATGTAGATATGATTGGAGTGTGGATGTGAATTAGTATGTAACATTTTGCATTATCTAGATTTTATGAAAGATTTGATTACATTTAAGTATTAGCTTTCACAATTGTGTTGTTGCCCTCATATGTTGGTCTAAGTTGTATCATGCTCAATATGAATACATTTGAGTTGCCCTAGGTTCTGCACGCTTTGTACACTAGAGTCCAACCCAGTGGCACTCCCAGTGACAGAGTCAATGTCCTCCTCCAAGCTCGCCATTCTGTATGGGCTCCCTCCAAAGCATGCCATCATAGCGGCCGGAACCATCCCTCTACCTTTGCTAGCCCAGGCCTGCTGCTGTGTGGGGCACATCCTCCCCTACCAACTCAGGTGAAGCCTCTTGCGCCTGTGATGTCCAGTGGTCTCGAGCCATAGCCATGTTTCTTTACCAGAGTCGTACTTGTCAAGCCAGACCTCCCCTGAGTCAGTGAAGAGACTAGATTTGCCACCTAATTGTATTCACAGTTGGCCAGTAATAATAGAGTGTAGGAGTTCTTGGAGTCTCTTCTTCGTGGCCATGAAGGATGCCCTTTGCACAGCAGCTGTGAAGTCAGGGAATATTGAGACTCCTGTGTTGTCAAACCTGAAAAGGCTAGCACTGCATACTTGTCGAAGGATGAAGCCACTATGGTGATAGTGAACCAGTCGTGCTACTACTGTTTTGGGGGGAGCGCCCCGGGTTTGGGTCGGTGCTCCAGCACCCTGTGCACTCTTTCAATATCGTTATATTTCGATAGCCCCTCTGGGGCAACCACCTCCTGGAGGCAATCCTCAAGAAAGGAGTTCATGGAGGACCCTAATATCCATGTTGGCAGTACAACCACCCCAATGTTGTTCCGCATGGCTCTACCCTCTTGGTCCCCGATTCTTGCCTCCAGAGCCTTGACCCTACCTGACAGGTTTCCCAGTTTGGCAGCATGGGACATTGGAGGAAGGGGTGAGTTCCGAAATTGCTATCTCTACTTGGTGGACACAGTCTGCCTGCCATCTTCTTATGGTCATCATGTAAGAGCCTCATGTCAACAACCAAGGAGTCTATTTTGCTTTTGAGCGCATCCCTGGTAGAGCTAATGGAAGCAAGGATGGCATCCAGTTAGTCCCTTGATGCCTGGTCCATGGGAGAAGCGCTCATGTCAGGAGGCAGCCATACCGCACCCTCCTCCTTGCCTTAATGAGTCCGACCCATTGTCCAGTGCAGCTGGGGGAATGTGTGCACGCGGTAGGGTGGCGCAGTGCATGGTGAGGGGGTGGAAGGGAAGAAGAAGGGCACCAAAGGCAAGTACTCACCCCAGCAACTGTGCCAGAGTGCAGTATTGCTCAGTCAATTAATACCCAGGCCGTGGGCTCCCAGGTGTGAACCCGAGGCCTAGCAGTCCGAATCTTGATTATTTCAATATGATCCAGCTGCTCCTGGAATCCATTAGCCAAGAGCCCCCACCTGGGAAAGGGTGGAAATTTACTCATTGTTGGAAAGTGGGTTATTGGTAGGGGTAAGTATGCACCTAGCAGGCAGGCCTAACTTAGGAGACAGGACTGTAAAGCATTTAAAAACACCAATACATCAAATAAGTAAGACGCAACCCAAAATAAAATCCCACACCAATTCATAAAAATAAGAAATATTCTTAATGTCAAAAAGGCACCTAAACAACAAAAATCGAATGTAGGGAACCAGAGATATGAATTTTCAAAGACTAAGCAATTTATAGTGCTTAACTAACCTGCACCCTGGTAGTCCTCATTAGCTAAGTGGAAAAACCTGGGAAGTCCATTCGCATTGGCATAAGCATCCCCAGGTCTCTGTTCCACTGTGAAGTCCATACCCTGTAGAGAAATGGACCCGCTTAATAGCTTAGGATTCTCCCCTCTTATTTGCATGAGACTCCTGAGAGGTCTGCGGTCAGTTTGAACACGAAAGTGAGTACCAAACAGGTATGGTCTCAGCTTTTTCAGGGACCAAACCACAGAAAAGGCCTCCCTCTCAATGGAACTTCATCTTTGTTCTCTGGGGAGAAGTCGCCTGCTAATAAAGGCAACTGGCTGATCAAAGCCCTCCTCATTTACGTGTGCCAACACTGCCCCAATTCCTTGTTCTGAAGCATCTGCCTGAACCCCAAATTCCTTTGTGTAGTCCGGGGCCAGTAACACTGGTGCTGAACACATAGCCTCTTTCAGAGTGTCAAAAGCCTTCTGACGCTCTGGGATCCACAGAACTATCTTTGGCCTCTTCTTAGAAATGAGTTCTGTCAGGGGAGCCACAATAGTCCCATAGTTCTGAACAAACTTTCTATAATACCCAGTCAGACCAAGGAATGCCCTGACCTGGTTCTGGGTAGTAGGAGCTGTCCAATCCAAAATTGTTTGGATTTTGGCTTGGAGATGTTGTACATGGCCACCACCTACCAGGTGGCCCAGATCCACCACAGAACTCTGCCCTATTTGGCACTTGCTGGCTTTAATAGTCATACCTGCCTGCTGCATGGCCTGAAGCACTTCCCTCAGGTGGTTTAAGTGATCCTCCAAGGAGGAACTATACACAGCTTTATCAGCCAGATAAGCTGCACTGAACTGCTCCAACCCAGACAAAACCCTGTTCACCAACCTTTGGAAGGTGGCAAGGTTTTTTTTTTAAGCCAAAGGGCATTACTTTGAACTGGTAATGTCCCTTTGGTGTGGAGGATGCTGACCTTTCCTTTGCTCATCAAGTGAGGGCAATCTGCCAGTAGCCTGAAGTCAAACCAAATGTAATCAGATACTTAGCAGCCACTAACTTATCAATGAACTCATCAGCGCTAAGTATAGGGTGAGCATCAGTCTTAGTGACTGCATTCAGTCCTCAATAGTACACACAGAACCTTAACTCCTTCTCCCCCCCCCTCCCCTGGGGATTAGGTTTGGGTCCCAGCACCACTGGGCTGGCCCATGGACTGTCAGAGAACTCAGTTACCTCCAACTCCAGCATCTTAGCCACCTCAGCCTTGATGCTGGCTCTGACCTGGTCAGACAACCTGTACAGTTTATGTTTGACAGGTAGGCTGTCGCCAGTGTCAATGTGGTGCACACACCAATCAGTGATATCTGGGGTCAAAGAGAGCAGCCCAGCAAAATGCCCCAGCACCTGCTTGCAGTCTCTGTGCTGCGGGCCTGTCAATTTGGTAGAGTGTACTACTCCTCCACTGACCCATCTTGCACATTGTTGGAGAGGAGGTCGGCCACTGGTTCAGTTTCCTACTCTTCCAGTAACATGGTCATGTCTGCCCTGTCATGATAGGATTTCAATCTATTGGCATGCAGGGCCCTATGATGGTGTCTGGGGGTGTTAAGGTATACCAGGTAGGCAACCTCACCCTTCTTTTCAATGAGTGGATAGGGCCCAGTCTACTTGTCATGGAGGGCCCTAGGAGTTACAGGCTCCAACACCCATACCAACTGTCCTGGAGTATACTCAGGCATTACAGTCTTTTGATCATACAAGTGCTTCATGAGCTCCTGGCTGGCCTCCAGTTTTCTGCGTGCCTTGTACATGTACTCTTCCATTCAAGATCTCAGGCCTGGCACATAGACAAGCACATTGTCATTTGCTTCCTTCTCTAAAGTCTCTCTGAGCAGGCACAATGGCCCCCGCACACGGTGCCCAAACAACAGCTCAAAGGGACTGAAACCAACCCCTTTTTGTGGGTCCTCCCTGTAGGCAAACAGTAACCATCGGAGAAGAACATCCGATCTCCTCGTGTGTTTGTCAGACTAGCCATTGATCATGCCCTTCAGGGTCTTATTGAACCTTTCGACCAGACTATTAGTCTGGGGGTGATATGGGGATGTGAACTTGTAGGTAACACCACATTCATCCCAAATCGCTGTCAGATAGCTGGACATGAAGTTTGTGCCCCTATCTGAAACGACCTCCTTCAGGAACCCCACTCTGGTATACACACCAAGTAGTGCCCTAGACACTGGAGGAGCAGTGACTGTTCTGAGGGGTATTGCCTCAGGGTATCTTGTGGCTTGGTCCACTACCACCAAGATATACTTATTCCTGGATGCAGTTGGGGGTTCTAGGGACCTAACAATGTCCACCCTCACCCTCTCAAAGGGAGTTCCAACCACTGGCAATGGTATCAAGGGAGCCTTTGACTTGCCCCCTGTCTTGCCACTGGCCTGACAGGTGACACAGGAGCTACGGAACTCCTACAACTTCTCTGACATATGAGGCCAATATAAATGATTCACCAACCAGTTCCAAGTCTTGCTCTGCCCCAAATGACCTACCAAGGGGATATTATGACTCAAAGTCAGGATAAAGTCTTTGTACTTCTGGGGCACCACCAACCTCCTGGTGGTCTCTTCCTTGAGGTTTCTGGCCTAAAGTATAAAGCAGTCCATCTTCCCAGTAGATTCTGTGGAACCCACTGTCATCCCCTTCCTCTTACTTTAAGGCAATCCACCTCAAGCCCTCATGGTGGGACAGTCTCTCTGTCCCTAACAAAACTCCTCTCTAAAGGGTCCACCGGCTCCTATCAGTTCTGCCTAGTCTGACAGCTCTGGCAGGGATGGAGTCCCTTCCTCAGAGGCCAGATCCTCCCCCTCAGGGTCAGATTCTTGCTGCACCTCTGGACTTCCCTGGGCTGGCTAGCCAGACCCAGTGTCCTTGTCCTTGATGCTTAGCCCATTGTTTCAGGGTCCAAGCATCCAGCATTTCCCTTCTGGCTAGTCTTTGACCTGGTCACAGCACATACCCACTCAGGGAAATCCAATATTCTCATATGGAACCCTCTCTCCACCTATGACCATTCAGATGCTTCAAGATCATTTCCCAGTAAACACTATACTGGGAGTGCAGGAGACACAACTACCATCATAGGGCCTGTTATAACTCCCTATTCCAAATCCACCATAGCCATTGGATGGAGTTTGGTTCTGCTGTCTGCATAGGTCACCTGGTGAAACTTACCAGGCAGGATCTGCTCTTGAGACACCAGTGTGCCCATGAGCATAGTCACACTGGCTCCTGTGTCTCTCAGAGCCTCAACCTCAGTTCCAATGATGGTAGGCCTCTACCTGTACTTATCCATGCTTGGAGGGAAGATGGCCAGGGTTGCAATATCCACCCCACCTAGGGACACTAAGGTTGCCTCTGTCACTTCCCTACCTATCTCTGGGGCACTCCCCACCCCCACACTCATACCATCAATCCCTGGGGACTGCCCACCTGTGGGGGGCTTCTTTGTGCAGACAGCATCTTTTTTCTTGTGCCCTGGCTGATTACAGTCAAAGCAATTTTCCACCTTTGAAGGATCAAAAAACCTACCATTCTTCCCGATACCCCCGCCCCTTGAAGTTGGAGCAGCTCACCCCCCCCGTTCAGGTTTTTGTGAGTATTTTGAGGACTCTTTGTTTTTGACCTTCTTTCCCCTGCGATTTACCCTGGGGGGGACTTGTCCTCTCTTCTTCTGATCACCCCCTTGGTGCTGATTGGAAACCCAGGTTCTCACCCACTCATCATCTGCCCTGGCTAGTTCCCTAGGACTAGACAGCTTAGAGTCCACTAGGTACTGGCATAACTTCTCTTGAACACAATGATTCAAAATGTACTCTTTCATAAACAAATTATACAACCCCTTATATGTGTTTACTTGGTTACCCTCAATCCAGCCTCCTAGCGCTTTCTCTGAGAGGTCCACAAAGTCCACCCAGGACTGTGTTCACTTGCTGGGTGCCCCTAAATTTCACCCTGTACTGCTCCGGGGTCAAAGCAAATTTCTCAACTAAGCATTTTCTCATGTGGGTGTAGGATTTAGCTTCATCCCCCTCTAGGAGCAGAAGCCTTTCCCTCCCAGCTATAGGAATTAGTTCCCACAAGAGTGAACCCCAGTGCTTTGGGCGGATGTCCCTCAACTCAAGGGCCCTTTCAAATGCTATAAGCCATTTGCCAGTTTCATCCCCCTCTGTGTACCTGGGTACTATCCCTTTAGGAAGCTTGGAATCAAACCCCCCACCCCGGGACACTTCAATTTTTTTAATTTTGCTGCCACCATTTCTTCTGGCTTTCTTCTCCTCCCATTGCTCCCTAGCTAATTCATATTTCCTCTCTTATAGAGCTAGCTACCTTTCCCTTAGGAACATCACTATCCCTTGTGTGGGAGAATCCCCTCTCTCACCTCTTGGAAGTATATACCTACTACAGGAAGCAATGGAGGAGGCATCATCATCGCCTTCCTCTTGGGTGACATTGGGGATTCACCCTTCCCCTGACCTTCATTCCCCGGAGCTGGCCTGGCCCAGGCCTTCAGGGACTTAACCAACTCTGCCTTCCTACTCTTCTTAGTAGCAGGAAGCCCCCAATACTTATACTAAGTTCAGCCACTTTGAGTTTAGTCAGTTTCACCAGATCCTACTCCATGGTATCCCTAGGTTTGGGTCTCAACAACTATCAATCAGACTTAGAACAAATTTAGAAAAATCAAAACAATTGATTAAAAGTCAGTTTAGTCCAAATTAAAAAAATTAAAAAATCTAAAGGTTTGTTTTAAGACAATTTAGAGAATTTTTAAAGTTCTTACCTAACTACTGTATGGTGTACTTTGAACACAAGTCTGTATCCACTCCGCTGAACACCAAATGTTGAAAAGTCAATTATTGGTAGGGGTAAGTATGCACCTACTACTACTAATAAGGCCACTAACACAGTAAAGGGTCCAGTAAAGGTCTAAGTAAATTAGCCACTTGCTCAACCTTTGGTAGCTGACAACAGGCAGTCAGGCCTAACTTAGGAGACAGGAGTGTAAAGCATTTAAAAACACCAATACATCAAATAAGTAAGACACAGCACACAATAAAAATCTCACAGCAATTTGTAAAAATAGGAAACATTTTTATGAACAAATAGGCACCAAAACAACAAACATCCAAAGTATCTAACCAGAGATATGAATTTTTAAGAGAGTAGCCACTGTGCTTAAAAACATATAGCGCCACTCTGGGACATCTGGTCGCACTTGACCGGGACAAAGTCAAAGTTTGAGGCTGACCATGATGGAGCCCTGGTTTGATACACTAAGGGGCCGATTCCGATCTCGGTCGGAGGCGCACCCAATACCATTCGGTCGGGAAAAAGCCATGCGAAAGCCTGTTCCCCGACCCGAACCGTCGCGAGTCCGGCCGAGCGAGTACGATGCGGGTTCGCCGACCGACTCGTCCGGGCGTCCCGACAACTCCGACCGACTCGCTCGGACTCGAACCGCTCCGACCGACTCGGTCGGACCCGGTCCGCACCGCGCAATGGAGACGTTTCCCGGCCGGGTAAGTACGATGCGCGCCGCGAGCGAGTCCGACCGAGCCGCGCACTCCGGCCCGTAAGAGCTGTCGGAGCCGTGCACTTTGGGGTCCGTGTCGGACCCCCTGTCTGCGTGGCCGCGCGAGGCGCACACAGGGGGGACCCAAGGGTCCCCCTACCTGTGCGTGTACGCCGCGAGCGCTTCGCGGCGTACCCGCTGTAGGGCGCCCTTGTCCGCCTCGCACCCATTGAGGCAATGGGAGCCCGCGTACGCGTTGTACGACCGGCTCCCATTGAGTTCAATGGGAGTCCGACCGACTCGTGTCCGATAACATACGGCCGCATCGTACTCGTTCGGTCGGACTGCACGAGTCCGGTCGGTCGGAAATCTCTCCGGGTCCGGCTCGGTCGGAGAAATTTCCGGCCCGAATCGGAATCGACCCCTAAGTGGGAGGCCCCAATCAAAATTTTACCTTAACACATTTCTGGAGGTTTTCCTTCCAACATCGCTCGACCCTTCACAGCAGGCCGGATTCGGAGAGGGTTCGCCGGCTTGACTTTCCGCAAGACTCTGGTCAAATCCTGGAAGTCTGGAGCTCCGGAGCTTTAAGCAGGACAAACCTAAAATCCTGGGGTCACGGTTAAAGGTAGTCGGCTTGACTCTTGAGGTCGGTTCAGTCACCTCATGGAGCTTTTTCACAAAAGTTCTCCAAAGAACTCCAAACTTCAGGAGGTACTTCCTGAAGATCTCCTTGCAGGTTTGAAGTGTCCAAAACACCAGTCCAAATGTCTGGAATCTCATAGGCGGTCCTTGGGATGTCTGGACTACAATCCCCACAGTGCACCTGGCAAAATCCTTAAAAGTACACTGGACGCACTCCAGGAGGTGGACTCTTGGTGGAGATGATGCGGGTGGGCTCTGTTAACCTGTAGGTTTCAGGGAGTCCACTCCTCAGTCCTTCTTGAAGCAAGACACAGTCCCCAGGGCTGCAGTACCAGATTGTGCAGCAGTTGCAGTCATTCAGAGTGCAGGCCTTTGGGTGCAGATCCAGATTCCAGCAGGGCAGTTCTTTTTTTCCTTGTAGTTTCAGGCAGCAGATCTGAGAGACTATGCAACTCTCACATATTTATTCAGTGTTCTGGGGCGACAAGCAGTGGGTACCGCTGTCCAATGAGATGCTGTGTGCCACCCAAAAGCATGACAACGCCCTCCAAAGTGTGGCATTTTCTTGTCCCACAAAGCACTGCACTTCCAAAATTCAACATGGATGATTTCTCTCCAGAGGAGTAAGAGCTAGCTAAACCAACACACAGTGTGGCTCATTTCCATTAGCCCTCCACCGCTGACCTCTGCAAATTCTTGTCCTAAGCATGCCATGTGGCTGGGGCACAATATGTGGGGGTAGGTACACCTGGCATTGCTTACTGATCTGCTCTCTCTTTGAGCTCAGTTTGATTTACCCAGCCCCCTCTGCAGAACCCATCCTCCTTAGCTTCAGCGCTCTCTCCATCAGATAACCTCTGCTCCGGCCAGGCCACTTATCACCTAATCAAAGCAGCCTGGCTAGGCCTGTTAAGGCTGACCAATCAATGGAGGTATTCAGACAAAATATCGAAATTTGAATATCGTCATACCAAAATATCGGCTCCTAAATATTGTGAAATGGAAATATCGTCTGCAAAAATATTGTCAAGAATATTGATTTTAAGGTAAGTAATATAAATTTTTAAAATATCAGTCATTAATATCATTTACAAAAATATAGTTGTTTATAATATCGTTTTTTAATTATTGTTATGTATTTTAGTATATATTTCAAATGTATATGATGTGAATGTTTTGTATAATTATTGTTTATGTTTTTAATATAGTTGTTAAATTTGTAATGTAATTATTTTTTTGTGATTTTTAGTACCATAGCCGGTTGTGGGTTGATAGGGGTACAGGGTGGGAAGTCATTTAATTATAATACATTAATAATTCATTTTTAATTAATAATATTTATTTAATTAGTAATTAATTACGTTAATTGTGCAATTTTTTTTTATTTATTTCAGTTTAGGTGCGGGTTGTGGGGTTTAGAGGGGTACAGGGTGGAAGGTAATTTAATTTTAATTAATTAAGTTGTTAATATTATTTATTTAATTGATAATTGTATTAATTGTGTAAATATATATATATTTTTTGGTGCCGTTTTGGATTTATAAGGGTACAGGGTGGAAAGTAAATTAATCCTAACTAATTAAAATTTAGTTTTTAATTAATTATTTAATTGATAATTAAATGTTAATTGTGCAAATACTTTTTTAACTTACATTTTAGGTGTGGGTTGTGGGTTTTGTATGGGTATAGGGTGGGAGGTAAATTCATTTTAATTAGGTTATAATAATTTGTTTTATTGATATTAATTATTAAATTGATAAATAATTATGTTAAGTGTGTAATTCATTTTTTGTTAAGTTACATTTTTTAGGAGCGTAGGGGTATATTGTGGGAAGTAAAAAAAAAATTAGTTTTTTTATAAATATCTATGTTAATGTAAATAATTTGTTTTTCAAATTTAAGTTTTAGGTGAGGGTCATGAGTTTTGTAGGGGTATAGGGTGGGAAGTAACTAAAATAAAATAATTTAATGAATATTCTTTTGTAAATAAATAATTTTTAAATAAAAAATGTAATTTAATGAAAAATTGTTTTATTTTAATCATAATAATACTTGTAGTTATTTATGATATATCTAACATTGTAATATGTATATATTTTATTTAATTTTTAATATAAAATATATGTGTATTTCTTTTTACATATTTATATTTTTATTTGTTTACTATGATTTTTCATTTATTTTGTTGTGTTGAAGAGAATTTGTTTGTTTGTAATGTTGCATTGACTGGAGTGGGTATAGTAAATTTGACCCCTCCTCAATCCAACACCTTCCCTACTGTTGCACTCATTGGAGTGGGAATAGTAAATGTTATCCTCCACAATCCAACACTTTCCCTTCTGTTGCTCTTATTGAAGTTAGAATAGTAAATTTTACGCCTCAGCAATCCAACACTTTCCTTACTGTTGCACAGAGTGGAGTGGGAATAGTAAGTCTTAGCCCTCCGCAATCCGACACTTTCCCTACTGTTGCACTGACTGGAGTGGGAACAGTACATTTTACCCCTTCCTAATATAACACTTTCCCTACTGTTGAAGTTATTGGACACGGAATATTAAACTTTACCTCTCCGCAATCCAACACTTTCTCTACTGTTGCACTGACTGGAGGGGGAATACAAAATGTTACCCCTCCTCAAGCCAACACTTTACCTACTGTTGCAGTCATTGGAGTGGGAATAGTAAACCTTAACTCTCCGCAATCCAACACTTTCCTTACAATTCCATTGACAGGAGTGGAAATAGTAAATTTTAACCCTCCGCAATTCAACACTTTCCCTACTGTTCCACTGACTGGAGTGGGAATAGTAAATTTTACACCACTGCAATCCAACACTTTCCCCACTTTCCCAACTGTTGCACTGATTGGAGTGGGAATAGTAAATTTTACCCCTCTGCAATCTAACACATTCCCTACTGTTGCACTGATTGGAGTGAGAATAGTAAATTTTACCCCTCCGCAATCCAACACTTTCCCTATTGTTGCACTGACAGGAGTTAAACTATAACTTTTACCCTTTGACAATCCAACACTTTCCCTTCTGTTCCACTAACTGGAGTGGGAATAGTAAATTTTACACCTCCGCTATCCAACACTTTCCCTACTGTTGCACTGACTGGAGTGGTAATAGTAAATGCTGCCCTTCCGCAATCCAACACTTTTGCTACTGTTGCACTGACTGGCGTGGGAATAGTACATTTAAACCGTCTGGAATCCAACACTTTCCCCACTTTCCCTACTGTTGCACTGATTGGAGTGGGAATAGTACATTTTAACCCTCGGCAATCTAACACTTTGCCTAGGGTTGCATTGATTGGAATGGGAATAGTAAATTTTACCCCTCCGGAAATCCAACACTTTCCCTACTGTTGCACTGACTGGAGTGGGAATAGTTAATTTGACCCCTACGCAGTCCAACACTTTCCCTACTGTTGCATTGACTGGAGTAGGAATAGTACATTTTACCCCTCCGCAATCCTACATTTCCCATAGCGTTGCACTGACTGGAGTGGGGATGGTATATTTGACCCCTACGCTATCCAACATTTTCTCTACTGTTGTATTGACTAGACTGGGAATAGTACATTTTACCTCTCCTCAATCCAACACTTTCCCTACTGTTGCATTATTTGGAGTAGGAATGGTAAATTTTAACCCTCTGCAATCCAACACTTTTGCTACTGTTGCACTGACAGGGGTGGAAATAGTAAATTTTACCCCTCTGCAATACAACACTTTCCCTACTCTTTCACTGACTGGAGTGGGAATAGTAAATTTTACCCCTCTGTAATCCAACACTTTCCCTACAGTTGAAGTTATTGGAGTTGGAATAGTAGATTTTACACCTCAGCATTCCAACACTTTCCTTACTGTTGCATTGACTCGAGTGGGAATAGTATATTTTACCCCTCCACAATCCAGCATTTTCCCTAGCGTCGAACTGACTGGAGTGGGAATGGTAAATTTGACCCCTACGCAATCCAACATTTTCTCTACTGTTGTATTGACTAGAGTGGGAATAGTAAATTTTACCCCTGTGTGATGTAACAGTTTTCCCACTGTTGCGTTGCGTGAAGTGGGAATAGCAAATAGTATACATCTTTAGTAGAACACTTTGCCTACTTTTGTATATATTGTAGTGGGAATAGTATATGTATTAAATGTAAAATTATATAATTCATTTTAAATTGTTACAATTTATATTATCATGTTTTTGCTTCTTTGAAATTATAATATTTATAATTATCAATGTTTTTAATGTGTGGGAATAGTACATTTTACCCCTCCGCAATCCAACCCTTTCCTTACTGTTGCACTCATTGGAGTGGGAATAGTGAATTTTACCCCTCCGCAGTCCAATACTTTTCCTACTGTTGCACTGACTGGTGTGGGAATAGCAAATTTTACCCCTCCTCAATCCAACACTTTCCCTACTGTTGCATTAATTGTAGTGGGAATAGTGAATCTTAACCTTCCGCAGTCCAACACTTTTCCTACTGTTGCCCTGACAGGGATGGAAATAGTAAATTCTACCCCTCTGCAATCCAACACTTTCCCTACTGTTGCACTGACTGGAGTGGGAATAGTAAATGTTGCCCTTCCGCAATCCAACACTTTTGCTACTGTTGCACTGACTGGCGTGGGAATAGTAAATTTAAACCCTCTGGAATACAACACTTTCCCCACTTTCCCTACTGTTGCACTGATTGGAGTGGGAATAGTCAATTTTAACCCTCTGCAATCTAACACTTTCCCTAGGGTTGCATTGATTGGAATGGAATAGTACATTTTACCCCTCCGGAAATCCAACACTTTCCCTACTGTTGCACTGACTGGAGTGGAAATAGTTAATTTGACCCCTCCGCAATCCAACACTTTCCCTACTGTTGCATTGACTGGAGTGAGAATAGTACATTTTACCCCTCCGCAATCCAACATTTCCCTTAGCGTTGCACTGACTGGAGTGGGAATGGTATATTTGACCCCTACGCTATCCAACATTTTCTCTACTGTTGTATTGACTAGACTGGGAATAGTAAATTTTACCCCTCCCCAATCCAACACTTTCCCTACTGTTGCATTATTTGGAGTGGGAATGGTAAATCTTAACCCTCTGCAATCCAACACTTTTCCTACTGTTGCGCTTACAGGGGTGGAAATAGTAAATTTTACCCCTCTGCAATCCAACACTTTCCCTACTCTTCCACTGACTAGAGTGGGAATAGTAAATTTTACCCCTCTGCAATCCAACACTTTCCCTACAGTTGAAGTTATTGGAGTTGGAATAGTAGATTTTACACCTCCGCCTTCCAACACTTCTCCTACTGTTGCATTGACTGGAGTGGGAATAGTATATTTTACCCCTCCGCAATCCAGCATTTTCCGTAGCGTTGGACTGACTGGAGTGGGAATGGTAAATTTGACCCCTACGCAATCCAACATTTTCTCTACTGTTGTATTGACTAGAGTGGGAATAGTAAATTTCCCCCCTGTGTGATGTAACAGTTTTCCCACTGTTACGTTACATGAAGTGGGAATAGCACATAGTATATATCTTTAGTAGAACACTTTGCCTACTTTTGTATATATTGTAGTGGGAATAGTATATGTATTAAATGTAAAATTATATAATTCATTTAAAATTGTTACAATTTTATATTATCATGTTTTTGCTTCTTTGAAATTATAATATTTATAATCATCAATGTTTTTAATGTGTGGGAATAGTAAATTTTACCCTTCCGCAATCCAACTCTTTCCTTACTGTTGCACTCATTGGAGTGGGAATAGTAAATTTTACCCCTCCGCAATCCAATACTTTCCCTACTGTTGCACTGACTGGAGTGGGGATAGTAAATTTTACCCCTCCTCAATCCAACACTTTCCCTACTGTTGCATTAATTGTAGTGGGAATAGTAAATCTTAACCCTCCGTAGTCCAATACTTTTCCTACTGTTGCACTGACAGGAGTGGGAATAGTAAATTTTACCTCTACGCAATCCAGCACTTTCCCTACTGTTCCACTGCCTGGAGTGGGAATAGTAAATTTTAATCCTCCATAATTCAACACTTTCAGGGAGAGAGGATATCCACTATGGGTACTCAACAAAACCAGTGAGAGAGCCAGTAACACCAGTAGACTGGAGACCCTCTTGGACAATTTCGACATCAAGGGAGACTTGACAGAAGACAGTACCAGAATCATCTTGACGTACAATGAGAATGCCAGCGACGTCAAGAGGATCCTGGCCAAAAACTGGAACATAATAACGAGCGATAACATCATAGGTAACAACATCAAGAGTAGACCCAACATCACATACAGAAAAGGACGCAACATTAGGGACATGTTAGTCCACAGTGACATCACTGAACTTCCAGCCAGGAACACATAAGACCTGCAGGGATTTTTTCCCTGCGGCCACTGCAAGGCGTGTAGGGACAGTTTTATGCACAAAGAGCTATCATGGGGGAAAATTAGTAAACCCATTTCCCAGTTCCTCACTTGTAGTACCACTTTTGTCATTTACATTATTGAATGTCCCTGCAAATTGTGGTACATAGGAAGTATGACATTGATGGCTAAAAGGAGGATACTGGAACACATGAGGGCCATCACTAACAAAGATCCCCGTTATCCAGTAGCCCGACATTTTCAAGCCAAACATTTCTCGGACGCTTCTCACCTCACCTACTTTGACATTGAGCAGATTACGAGGGGAGGTGACCGAGTTCTCAAACTCAGAAAGAAAGAGTTGAAATATATCATTGATTTCCAAACCAAAATTCCTGGGGTTTTGAATCAGGATGAGGTATTGGCAATCCATTTGAAGGATGAATAGATACCGGGGCCCTTGTCCCATCCTTCCTCCGTTCATAGATGTTTTTCCACCTTTAGCATTGGAAATGTGTACTTTGAACTGTATGATCGATTGTAATCATAAGTCTGTATCACATTGTTTTTATGTCTTACATTTACACCCTCTTTTTTGTTTCTTTTGCAGGGGGAAAGGAAGGGACCCACTCCCACGTCACTTACCGACACAGGTTCCCTACCCTTTTCTTCGATGTCACTCCTGGGATGCCCTCTCAGATAAGATCTCATATGCATGGTGTTTTGTTTTGATTTGACTATGAGGGACCCATGTGTAGAATGCCACAGTCTGTGCTGGGACACGCCAGGGCACTTGCCCATAACCCTCCCTCTTCCAACGCATGCAGACTGCGTTCAGCAATCTTAAGTCTTATCTTTTTGGTTGGATCATTCTGTCCACACACTGTGGACAGGCTAGTGTGTACTTCTGTGAGTTCACTGAGACTAGTTCAGGCACTATTGCCTATATTCACATTTGTCTCGCATGTGTTCTCATTTGCCATTCATACACTTCTATTCAGGAGTCACCAGCATGTCACACTATTTTACTGTGTATTTTACTGTGACTTCATGCATGTTTATTGTGTATCTTTACTTTTAGACTGTGCCCTGTGAAGCAGTATGTATTTTGCCTTAATTTTGAAGGACTGCATGCACATTCCAATATGGCCGACATATTTGGGTCTCCATTTGTCCTTTTACCCTGTTACCTTGCATTTTTAAAGGCACTTGAATGGTGGTTTCATTACATGTGATCAAGGCTACTTGTCAGCCGAAACGCGTTGTGTAATTAAACAGTTTCGAGCAACCACTTCGGATCTTGTGTAGTGTTCCTGAGAGCGCGTCTACTGAACTTTGGTTTTATGGATTATAGCCGATACGCTCTGCCGGCACACGCGCCACTTTCCCTCGGTCCATCGGCTCCAGAAAGAGCAACAAGCGAGGAATATATATATGTATATATATATTTGTTATATTATTTTAAAAAATCTTGAATTGTAATATATAAAAAAAAAATGTTTGTTAATTAGTTCTATGTAAATATATAAATATGTAAATTAATATATACGTTTCTTAGACTTTAAAAAAATATATTTTGTTATATTTGTTGAAATATATAATAAATCTATTTTATTTTTATTAAATTAATGTTAGTATTTAATATTAAGGGCCTAATTAGGATGTTGGCCGGAAAGCCTCCGACCGACATCCTTGGTTTGACTTCCGACCGCCGTATTATGATTACGGCCAGTCGGAAACCACAACATAATCCCTTACGGACAGTGTTTCCGCCATCAGGATTATGATGTCGCTTTCAGACAGGCTTTCCATGTCTGGCTTTCTGACATGGAAAGCATGTCAGAAAGCAACTTAGGGGTCCCCTAGCAGGGCCCCCATACCCCAGTGGCCTCCGGTTGGGGGCCACATATGGTGCCCCCTTGTAAATCCCTGCACCGCGCAGCAAGTGCAGGGATTCACAGAAACTCCCATTTCTGTATGGGAGCTTGTGCTGCAGCTGCATTCCGACTGCAGCACAAGCTCCCATTGAGGAATGGGAGTTTGCGACCACACCATGTGGAGTCGCATCGTAATAGGGAGTGCGAAACCACCGACCGATGGTCGGTCGGTTCTCACACCGAAACGGTGTGGGCGGATGCAAGTCTGTCTGACATCATAATAGGCCCCTTAATATTTAAATATTTAAATGTATATACATTTAAAAAATGATATTTAATACTCCTTCCACGCACCCAAGCGAAACCTTCAATCCACCGACCTCGCCCAAATCCAGCGGATCCACAGAGCCAGAACAGGGAGAAGAGCTTTCTCCTACATCGCGGCCAAGACCTGGAATGAGCTCCCGATCGACATCAGACGCGCCCCCTCCCTGAACATCTTTAGGAAGACACTCAAGACCTGGCTCTTCGACTGAACGGAGCTGCTAACACCCCCCCCCCCAGCGCTTTGAGACCCTCACGGGTGAGTAGTGCACTTACAATTCCCCTGATTGATTGATTGAACGATATTAATGACAACGATATTTTTTTCTCAATATTATTATAAAAATAGGATGATGATATGTTTGACATTGATATTTTGGTCACAATATTTTGGTATGGCAATATTTTCATTGGCAATATTTTGTCAGTGAACCTCCGCGGAGACCACTACAAGCCTGGATTTTGGCTTACAGCAGAGAAAGTTCTATAACCTCTCTTCAGGACTAGTTATGATAAATTCAACAGTGGCAAGTTGTTTCATTTATCAATACCAATCTTTTAAGTTCCTGAATTATATTTTCACTCCTTTCCTAGCAATAGTTATATATAAATAAAATATTGCAATGTTAGCCTATGGAGCTAAGAATCTACACTGGGGAAAAATGAAATGGGCAGTGAGGAGACTTGGGGGTGCCTAATATGTATAAATAAGGTAGATTATCACTTTTAAAGAGCTCATACCACCAAAGTCGAGTTTGCACACACTTTTCTTTAAAAGACAGTCTGCAAAGCCAGGCTGCCTTTAAAATGAAACCAGGCACTCAGCAGTGCACACATGCAAGTGCATGAAATCTGCTGGGCCTCTAATCTTCCATGCTCTATTACATACTAGGGACTTATAGGTAGTTTGAACCCCCTAGCCCTATTATATACTAGGGATTTATAGGGTCTGTCAATACCAATTGTGAGAATTTACTTTTAAAGACAGGCTGCAAGCCAAGACTGCATTTAAAAGGACAGCAGGCACACAGCAGCACACACATGCAAGTGCAGGAAATCTGCTGGGCCTCTAAGCCTCCATGCCCCATTATATAATAGGGACTTATAGGTAAATTACACCCACTTGCCCTATTATCTACTAGGGACTTTTAGGGCCTGTTGTTGCCAATTGTAAGTGTACCCTATTACATGTACATTTTACACATAGCGCTGGCCGTGGGCCTGGTAGCAGAGCCCAGGGTACAGTCAGTTACCACCAGTATCAGTCTGCAAAAAATGGGAGTGAACAGGGCAAAAGGATGACTTTTTAACACTCATGTTAATGGCAAGCGTAAAGCTCCTTCATGCGTGGGAAGGGTAAAGGAACACTCACAAAACTGGTGGTGATTTAGGGAATGTGTTTTCTTCAAGGGGAAAAATATTTTCCTGGTGAGAAAACAATTATTGAGTGTATTGCACTTCCTTTGAATTTGCTTGCAAGTAAAACATGAGCTCATATATCTGCATATGCAAAAATTGAATTCACTAACATTTTCCAGGATGACACTTGGAAACCTGTGAGTGTGGCACATTTCCAGGTGTAATCTAAAAAACGTTTGGGAATTCCGAAAATAAATAAATCTACGTCCATGTAAAGTTGTAAATCTCAGAGTATAGATTTACTCATTTTCTGTAAATTAGGTCCCACATGAGGAGCAGGTGGTAAATATCTTCCATGTTTTGACAACAGGGTTAGCAGGTGTTCGTAAGTGTTAATTTTTTTTGTTTCTCCTTCTATATGTGTGTGGTTAGGGAGGGCGATAAGAATTTGACCTGCATGTTTCAAACATTTAAATGGACACCCTACTGTGTCTCCAGTGCTGCTAATAAGAAGAGAAATCCAACAGAGGTACTGTCACACTGACTGAGAAACTTGAAACCCAACTATCAAGTGGGCAATGCATTTATTAGGTGGCTGTAACACCCCAAACACAGCTTCTAAAGCTACACCCTCCCGCCTCCTTGAGGTGTCAGTGATTGATAGGTAGCCCTGAGCAGTCAAAAGGTGAAGCTGAAAGCGTTTAAGGGTAAATTAGAAAATGGTGCTTGCTGTGCGTCATCTAGAGGTGTTACCGGGAAGCCTTGAAGAATGGCAGGCCAGGAGTAGAGAAGGTAAGGCTTGTGTAGCTCAGGAAGGTAATGAGAGGTGGTATATGTGGCATGTGTCTATGCAAAGTGCCTGGTTGCCTGACCCTCTGTCACTTGATGATTAGAAAGTGACAGCAAGCCAGTAGTACTAATTTTCTAATTAATATCACAATCACCATGATAGCAATTACAAAATGTGTATCTTGATAATGCAAGAAACTTGGTGGGTGAATCCCAAAGCCAAGCTGTGATTAGCATGGCAAACAAGTGTAGTGGTTTCTTGTGAGTGTCCTAATAGCTGTGTAGTAATTGCTGAGACTTTTGTAGTGAATAATCATCTTTATTCAGGATTTAAGTGGATAGGAAGGTGAAGCTGTGCAGTTAGCAAGATCCTAGAGTGAGCCCACATTCTAACATTCTAACTTATATACACATTCCATGTGATGTCAACCTATTCCATACATGAATATTCCATATTAACCAAGAATGCATGTTACTACACATCCCCTTTCCTAATAAAAACAAATAAGAAAACAAACAATAAAAGTTACAGAGGTCTACTGAGGACAGAAGACGTCTAAACTAATAAAGAGTGACTATTTACACACAAAATCATGTAAAGCTTTAGGTGTAACAATACGTCTCCCATACCTTGTGGAGACAGGTATACAATCTTGTTTGCACACTGGTTCAGACTCGCTAGAAGTAGTCGGAATGTGACGAACGGCAGGTTCATGCACACCTTTTGAAACTGGGTCAATGTTTGAGTCACTGGGTGTAACTCCTTGTTCTGTCAACATATCCAAACCAGGAACAACATGTGAAGCATTTGGTGTAACACCAAGTTCAGTCGCCAACTCTTAACCGCTGCTAGGGTTTAACCACCAGTAATCATCACACATTCCCCTTTCTTTGGAAACTTTGTCAAACGATGAATGTGGCTGTCGAGCGACTGCAACGCGACTCATGTGATGGACACTGCCATCATCCAACATTACAGTATTACTCATGACTTTGGAGACAGTTCTTGGTTCGGAAAAACGAGGTTGTAACTTTCCGACCTTCTTTGCACTTTTGATTCTTACCAATTGACCAGTCTTCAAGGTTACATTCTTGGTACCATGTTTAGTGTCAAAATATACTTTGTTTTTGCTTTGAGACTTAGAAATGCATTCTCTGACTTTCGTGCTCTCCCAAACATATTTTCTACTCCTGCCCATCCAACTGGGATTAATTTTACAGTAAGGAAACCTCCCTCTCATAAGACCAAAGGGACTCTCACCACAAGTGTCATGAACAGTGATCCTATACGACCATACAAGTTTGTCTAGTTCAACATCCCAATTCTTCCTCTCTTTGTTAGCTAGTTGTAAAGCACCTTTAATAACTCTGTTGACTCTTTCTACTACAGAATTGCCCCTAGGATGAAAGAGGCCAGCAAATCTTTGTTTTATACCTGTAGCCTGCATGAATATTTTCATATCATCAGATTTGAATTGCACACCGTTGTCGGTTAGAATAGAAGCAGGTAAGCCTTCTCTAATAAAACATTCATCAAGAAATCGAATTACAGCTGAAGTGTTAATGTGTTCTACGACCTTAACTTCAATCCACCTTGAAAATAGGTCGACTAAAACTAAAACATATTTACATAAACCATCCTGCCAGGTTATAGGTCCCATAATGTCCAAAGCCAAATCTTCCCAAGGTAATTTGGGACACACTAAAGAAGACATAGGTGGGTTTAGTGTCTTCTGACTTTTGTTAGCACCTTCACATCTCACACACTCACGTACTAGTCTTTCAATCTCCAAATCCACCTTGGGCCACCAATACAATGCTTTAATATTTTTCTTCGTTCTTGAAACTCCTGGATGACCATCGTGTCCAATATTGATGATTTTCTGTCGCATTCCTTTGGGAGGAATGATTCTTTCACCACGACATACAAACTCTCCTTCAATACTTAATTCATCTTTCTCTTCCCAGAATGCTCTAATTTGGGGATCAGCTTTGCATTCATTGGACCAACCATTAGAAATGTTGTCTTTCACAACCTCAAGTAATTAATCTTTTGCAGCTTCTTGTTCCCATTCATCCATGCGTAAACCACATGAATCAGAGAAAATTCCAGCAACGCAAAAATCATTCCACGTACTATGATCAACCTCTCTAAGCGGCAAGGACATTCTGCTCAGAAAATCAGCGATGACGTTTTTGACTCCAGGTACATACTGCACCTCATATACAAAATCTTGGAGCCTCATAGACAACCTGGCTATCCTGGCTGAGGCTCTGCACAAACCTTCTGTAGTGAGCAGCTTCGTCAAAGGTTTGTGATCTGAACGGAGAATAAACGTTTTGCCCCAAATAAACTTCCTAAAGTGCTCTATCGCCCATACACACGCCAAAGTTTCTCGTTCGATTACTGAGTACTTCTCCTCACAAGGTGACAGAGAACGTGAAGCAAATGCTATCACGACCTCTACACCCTGTTCTGTTAATTGTGAGAGAACGCCTCCTAGACCCGTGCCACTTGCATCAGTGGTAACAAAGGTATCGGCAACCGGGTCAAAACCTTGTAAAGTAGGTGCATTGGTGATGGCAGTTTTTATATCTTGAAATGCACTCTGGCAACTAGCACTCCAAACAAATGGGGTTTTGTTTTTCATTAATTGACGCATTTCATAAGTTTTCTGTGAAAATTGATTGACAAACTTAGAGTAAAACTCAGCTAAACCCAGAAAAGACCTGAGTTCATCCTTGGACTTTGGTGCAGGAGAATTAACAATGGCATCAACTAACTTAGCTTTGGGTTTAATTCCTGCATCACAGATCTCATGCCCTAAGTATGTAACTTTTGTTTCAGCAAATTTACATTTGCTGCCTTCAGCAACCAAACCATTGACCTCTAAGATCTTAAGAACCTCCCTTAATTTTGAATCATGATGAGACTTACTCTTTCCCATGACTAAAATATCATCTTGAAAGAAGATGACCTCAGGAATATGACTAAACAAATTAGACATCAACCTTTGGAAAACCGCAGCCACTGACGCTAATCCAAACGGCATGCGTTTAAATCTAAAACAACCAAAGGGAGTGCAAAATGTGGTCAGATGTCTGCTTTCAGGGTCTAGGACCACCTGATGATATGCGGAAGATAGATCTAATGTAGAGCACCATTTGGCATTACGTGTAAGAGACAACATCTCATCAATTCTAGGGAGGGGAAATTGATCCACTAGAATGTTGTTATTTAAGTATCTCAAATCAACACATAAACGGGCCTTTCCATTGGCCTTGCGGGCTACGACCAATGGAGAAACCCATTCAGCATCTTCAACAGTTTCAATTACATTGTTTTCTAGCAATTTGTCCAATTCAAGTTTAACTTCATTTCTAACAATGAAAGGTATGTTGCATGCTTTATGTATTTTTGGAACGGCACCGTTCTTCAAAAGAATTTTATGAGTGAATCCTTTAAGCTCGCCCATTTGACCAGAAAAAACAGTGGAAAACTCTTCTAGTACCCATTTTTGTGTGTTTTCACTGTCACAAGAAATAAGAACCTGCTCCTTGCTATTAGGATCAAGGATGATATTCAGATTCTTCTGATCCTTCCAACCTAGGACTGACGGCCCTTCTTTAGAGACATATAATTTACCTGTAGAGTGTCTACCTTTGAATCGAAAGACTAGTACTCTGAAACCTAGGATATCTATCCTTTCTCCTGTGTAGCTTTCAGGTGCAATATCACTAGGTTCCAACCCACTACCAATACAGGAAATGAAAAACTCCTCCCAAACCTGTTTGGAAATGATTGTGTAAGGAGAACCCGAATCAGCAGCTAACTGAACGAGAACACCACCTAAGGAAACTTGACAAATGGGTTTAGTGGAGCATGAATCAGAAATATTCAGTACAACATTTTTTTTTTGTTGAAATGTGTTTGTATCTCATCATCTCCAGATGTAGAGTCACTGTAATGTTCAGTATCTTGAACACATGCTACTTTACCGTTATATTTTTTGTAGGATTTCCTTCTGCAAGCCTTAGCAAAGTGACCAACAATGCCACACTCAAGACATTTTGAAGATCTTGCAGGGCACCTGTCAAAGTTAGCAGAATGAAAGCGACTACCACATCTGTAACACATAAGACTTCCCATTTTTTTTCGGTTCAAATTTCTCTTTTTCTTTCCCTCTATTTTAAGATCTCTGTTGCCCTTGTGATTCAATTTTCCTTCAGAGATCTTATTTACAACTTCAACATCCTTTTTATCATGAGATAACGTAGCTTTGGCACATCGTTCTGATAATTCAGCTTTCTTAACCATGGCAATAATGTCTTTAAGGTTACCTTCGCCTTCAACCCATAACTTATCCTGCAAGTTCTTATTTTTTGTGTACATGACAATTTGATCCCTGACCAATTCGTCATGTAACTGAGCAAACTTACACCTGCTAGCAATTTTTTTTAAAGAAGAAACGTATTCTTCAATACTCTCGTGTTTTTCTTGCTTCCTTTGAAAGAAACTATGTCTAGTTACAGCTATGCATACCGTAGGAGAAAAATGATCATCTAAATCTAAGATTGCAGCTTTAAACACATCAATGTCTCCCCCAGCCCTTTCATGCTTTTGTAGTTCATTGTAAACCCGCAAGCCTTCGGGACCTAGACAATACATGAGTACTCTTTTTTTTCTTTCTGGAGAAAAAGTTCCGCTACAATCCTCCATGTTTGCAATGTAATTTAAAAAGTACTCCTTCCAGTCTAACCACGCCACGGGTGGTTCTCCTGGTACCGCTAAAAATTCTCTCGGGGTATTAATGTGCATGGTAGACGCAGCAGCAACAAGGTCACCTGATGTTGTACTAGTGCCAATTGTTGTAGACATGACTTGGATATAATAAAATGTCAAACGTAAAACAAAAGCACAAGTTGAATAATAGTTGAAAGTTACTAGTACGATGCTCCTTAGTAGAAAACTGATGAATAAATAGTAACAGTTAAAGTGTACATATGTTCCAAATGTTGGCTCAGAGTATAACACTTCCACGAAGAATCAGCCTTGCTCAGCCTTGCTCAATACCCTTATGACAGCGCACAGTTAGTAAAGAAATGTACTTATGGAAAATACCCTTTTTCTTGAAGAATGGAAGCTCACCGCAACGCTGGTGACATCGCAACTCCAGAGTGAAATTAATTGCCGATGCACTGTTACTATGGTAACTAGTGTTTCCAAAATGGCCGCTGTGCGTGACCTCAAAGCGCGCTGACGTCAGCTGACCCTTTGTGAGTAGCGTCAGTGCGCAAACGTCGTCGTCGTCACAAACACATCGGGACCATGAAGATCGAAAACAAGAGCGTGCCGAGTGCGGGGTTTGAAATAAAGTTAGAATGGAGGAGCGCGCTGACTGCGGGCTATGAAATTAAATCAGTTGGTCAACTGTAAGTAAGGCCTGCCTGCGCGGCGCAACACTTACTAGTATTGACGGTCGGAAGTGACAATTCCTCGTAGTTCACGAAGACTGCTGCATGAATCTTGACGTTAGCCTCTGTTTTCTTTCTTTTCTTTTCTTTGTTTTCTCCCCGTTCTGAAGTAGCGTCCAGTAAAACTTGCCTCCGTGGATAGCAGCACTCGTGAAAAAGGTTGTGCCCAGCCCGTCGCCTAAATTGTAGTAATTGCTGAGACTTTTGTAGTGAATAATCTTCTTTATTCAGGATTTAAGTGAATAGGAAGGTGAAGCTGTGCAGTTAGCAAGATCCTAGGCAAGAGTGAGCCCACATTCTAACATTCTAACTTATATACACATTCCATGTGATGTCAACCTATTCCATACATGAATATTCCATATTAACCAAGAATGCATGTTACTACAAGCTGCTTGTCTGGTTTAGATTAGAATGTTCAGCTGGTTTTGCAGAATTCACTTTTGTTTATGAGCCTCTTTTGTGCATTATGTGCCAAGATGATTAAGGAAAATGGAACTTTGTGTTCGGACTGAAATTCTTTGTGGTTGGTCATTCCCACTGCTGGCTCAGGATGGTCAGGGTGGTGGGTGTGGGTATAGCGGCCTCGGGTCTTTGCAGGTAGAGCTGGACCACAGCTTGCTTCAGTCCAGAAGGGTGGTAGGGGCACTGTCAGATGAGGGGAAGTAACATTTACCAATACAGTCATCACTTTGACGTGGCGGATTACCACTGGTGCTGGAGCATACAGCATAGCACAATGTTACCATTGGGAAGGCATCTTTAATAACTACTATGACATGTTTCAGGCCCTTTACCCAATGTGGGGTGTAGGTTAAAAGGCCTGTATACCACAACAATAAATAAGATGCCACAAACCGTTAGTCATCTCATTATCTGGTTATAGCGAAGTCATTTATTTATGATGAAAGAATTACCATTAAATGTGGACTGCTAAATGCCAACAGAGTAATACTTGGGGAGCAACATATAAAGCATGTAGAGCACCTGTCAGGGAATATGTGATATGCCTTTTCTGTACAGGATAATTATTTGATTATTTGATTATTTATTGATTTATAAAGCGCCAGAATCGACCCCCGGAGGGGTATCTCTGCGCTCAGGACGGGGCACCTGAGAATGAACTATCTGCTAGAAATCAGGAACAGAAAAGGAAGGTCTTGAGCTGTTTCCTAAAATGGGAATGTTCCGTGCACAATAATATCCTAGGTCTGGCAAAGTGGTGAAATAAGAAGCAGGATGGCCCATGTTGTCAATTAGAAATGTTATTGTTAAGTTGCTTAAAATCTTCAAAATCTTCATATATGCATATTTAAAATACAATAAAACACTTGCAGCAAATATAGCATTCATCATTGTATGAGTATAGCCTGCACAGTGTATTAAAACGAAGTCCATTACAGTGCATACATGTTTAGCTAGATCTTCTTGGTGCTGGAACCACTGCTTTCAAAGGTACGCCTGGAAAGCCCTCATGTGCTATCGTGGATGAGTAACCAAGAGAACACAGGAGCCAACACACCGAGCAGTTGCAGGACTGTCAGGACCGGAATCAGAGCCCATAGTTGAAACATCAGAATCATATTCCAAATGTCCTGAATCCTCTGTGGAGAAGGAAACACATGGATAAAGGTGGTATCCAGTATTGCCCTATGAACAGGAGGCGATGGGAGGGCTCCAGGTCAGTCTGGGGTATATTGATTGAAAATCTAAGTTGAACAACAGAAACATCTTTTGAAGGTGGTACTACTCCACCTGTTGCAAACTGGCTTTTAGCAGCCAGCCATTGAGGTACAGAAATCCTGCAATTCCAGACCTCCTTAAATGAGTTGCCACCACCCCCATCACCTTGGTGAAGACTTGCGGTGCTGATGAAATGTCAAATGGAAGGACTGCAAACTGGTAGTTAGTGGAACCCACCACAAATTTCAGATACTTCCTGTGTGACTGTGGGATTGGGATATGAAAGTAGGCATCCTGCAAGTTGAGAGACACCATCCAGTATGTAGCACCTGAAGACTCTGAGCCAGACACAGCATCTCGAATTTCTACTTCCATAAGAAGAAATTTGAGTCTGAGGTCTAGAACTGGACGAAGGCCTCCGTTCTTCTTGGGGATCAGGGTGCACAGAGAGTAGAACCCATGCCCTTTTTTCTGTTCTGGCACCAGCGCCATTGATCGCTTGTGCAGCAGGGCTGCCACCTCCTGCTGCAGTATTCTATTCTTAGATGTTCTTTGCATTGAGGGGACTGCCAGGAGGAGAGTTGGGGGGTTGCTTCTAAATGGGTAAGCTAGACCTCTTTTTTTAATATTTGTAAAACTCATTGGTCTAAAGTAATGGCTCACTAGGATAGCAGAAAAGAGGTTGCCAATACCCCATCTGGCTATGCATTTTCCTGCACAGCCAAGCTTGGGTGGCTTTCCTAGTAATGCTGGGGAGGAGGAGGAGGAGGACTGAAGCTGTTTTGCGCTGCCTCTGTGCTGGTGCGTAAGGGGACTAGGCAGATGGTGCTGGGAGGTTGATGAAAATTAACGCTGCCTGTAGGAACAGCCTCTAACAAGAGGTCTTGGTCTACAAAAAGTGCCTCTAGAGGAATCTTGGCGACCTAAGAGGAAGCTTGGTGACCTGAGGAAGTGGCTGTAGCTCTGCCTTCCTATCTCTAATGCTGTGTCTCTCCTCGTATAAATGAATGTCCGTTAGAGTATTTTGGACATCTCCAAAAAATAGTCTGAGGGATGGAAATAGGCATGCCATGCCTCTTTAGAGAGATTGATGAGCACATTGAATGATCGATGGTGTAAAGTGGGGTTTGAGGTGGTCAGGTAGGCTGGGAACTACCATAGCTTCAAAATCCCATAGGACATACTTGTAGTGGCCAAGAAGGCATGCTGTGTTAAAGGATTACAGTCCTAAACTCCCTGAGGAAAACAACATTCTTGCCAACACTCTCTAGGTTTTTGGACTCCCTGACCTGGGGGATGAGAGGGAAAGGCAAAAGGGTTTAGTTTAATAGTGGATGAGGCTTGAATAACAAAGTGTTTAGGAAAAGGATGAATTGAAAGAAAAGCTAAATCATTAGGCACAGACCTACATCTACAAGCGATAGAACAGCTAACTGCTGAAGTAGTCGCTGGAGTGACCAGCGTTCCTTAACTTTCTTTATTAAAGCTTTGGTAAGTGGAAGAAGGGGCTCATTAGATGGAGTAGACATATATAGAATGTCTGTCAGGATGTTTGGACAATGCTCTACTGATGGAAGTGGGAGTGCTATGGTTTCTGAAGCCTTTCTTAACACCAAATGAAAAAAGCCATTTCTGGTGGAGCTGGACAGGGGGCTGGATCAATATCAATTTCAGGTTAAGTATTCAATCCACTAGTTTCCTGAACAGATGTGTAGAAAGGAAGATCATAAAAGGGCCCTCTATCTGTGCCTGGGCCTGATCTTGATCTGAGTTTGGGACACATAGTTAGTAAATATGGTTCCAATACACATTCTGAGAGGCATCTTCTCTGTATTGATCCTCTTCAAGGCCCTCATCTATAAAGATTCCATTTAAGGAGTCATAAATTGCGAGAAATAACGATTCGCAATTACCATTCCTTAAATGAAATGTACAAAAATTGATTTATTAGTGGTCTTAATATGCAAATATATTGGTATTTTAAGAACCGACCTATGTATTAATAGGTTGGTTCTCAAAATACCAATTCGTAGTGAGTCACAATTCGACCTACCTCATTAATATGCATGAGGTAGGTCATAAATTGCAATTTCGATTGGTTACAATGACAGGCATGGTGGCCTGCTGAGGTCAGCAGACCACCATGTCTGTGATTGCTTTTAAATGAAGTGATCATTTTTTTACAATGGAACCCTTTTTCTTTAAATGAAATCAGGATGCTTTTAAAAAAAAAAAAAAAAAAAAATGACACAAACTATTTTTTGGAGCAGGCAGTGGTCTCACGGAGGATTGTCTGAACTAAGATAGTGTTGCAAAGGGGACGCTAACACTAAAGAAGGACTACAGAGTTGTTACATACTGTCTCTCTCAAAAACCTCAAAGAAGACCTGGATTTACACCTCGATTCCCTTCTCCTCTACCTGCTCCTCAATATCATAATTTAACCTAAAAAATGACTGCAACCTAGTTGTGGAAAGTGAGGTAGGACCACTAGTTGATGGAATATCATACACAGAACCAAAGATGGACATCAAGTTCCAGCCTTTTATTTGATGTTGAAGCTGCCAATCATTAATTCTAAAGAAATTGGTTACAACGTTTCCCCACCAGTCTCCGCCTGCCATCTAGAAACCTGGCGTTTTGTAAAAGTAGAGGAGGTCCGCATTCTACAGATCCTTGTGTGATATGACCTGTCAGGCCCTATTTGTGATTCTTGTATTGCAATTTGAATTTCAGTCGCCTGAGGACAGTATGATTTTATGGTGCTGTTTTATTGACAACATATTTTTAATATCGAAGGGCACTGTAGAGAATTTAAGGTCTTTTCATCCGGCTTTGACTATGAATGATTAAGTCTAAATCACAGAAACGAGAGAATTAACTGTTTGGACTGCACTTAATCAATGGAAGAAAAGTTTGCTGTCAGTTTTATAGAAAAGAAACAACCACCGATAGCTTACTACATACTACTTCCTTACACACGAAACATCAGATCAGAAATATCCCATATGTGGAATTATTAAAAGCTAAGCAATTATTCAGTAATGAGGAAGACTTTTTATAAGAAGCTAAAAATATTAATGAACTATTTAGAAGTAGAGGAAACTCTAAATCAGTGATTACAAAAGCTATGGACAGAGCTAATTCTATGAGTAGAGCGCAGTTACTAATAGACACATATAAAACAAAATATACTAGGGAAGAGGTGAGTTTGGTGAGAAAGTTCAAGTGGTGACTAAATATACGAGTGATAGAGTGATTTATGCGGTTTTGCAGAAACATTGGCACTTACTTAAGAGGAATACACACCTTAAAATGTATATTACTGAGAAACCACTGATAGTTCATAACAGAAGTCGTACTATCAAATATTATTTGACTCCTAGTGATACTGTGACTTATAAATATAAAGATACTGCCAAGCACTAACTTTCCCAAGAATCAGGCTTCTATAAATGTGGACAATGTACTGGCTGTGTCTATACATAGACTAAAGTGCTAAATTTGAAGATTGTATCAATAATAAGGTCTATGACATTAGAGTGTTTACTAGCTGCAATACTACTTTTTGCATATACACCATTACTCTAGGACTAGGTAGACTCAACGATTAGAAAGTTTAAAATAAGATGGCAAGAACTTTTAAGAGCCATTTTTGGAAAGAGCAGAAAGAGACAGATATCACAGATTAAATTCACAGGGATTGCTACAGTATGACCACATCGAAGAGAGGGAGATCGAGTTCTGAGACTACACAAATTAAAATCCCAATGGATTGTATAAACTATAAGCAGTACCGAAAGGTATTAATCCCACTAGATGGGGGTTGTGAACCGGAAGGACACTGAAAACCAACGGTACATGTCTATTGAAACTTCACATCCCAGGTGCCTTTTAAAATGTAAATTCAGATACATTTATATAATAATAGTAATGTTGTATTGGTGCAAATTAATTTATTAAGTGTAAATAAGTCACGCACGCTGAAGACATGCAGTAATCCCAGTTCGAAGAGGCTCCTAATGTTGTATAGTGAAGTGAATTATTAATGGGTACTTATATTTACTGTTTTTGGTGTGTTTATTTTTTAGAAACATAATTGAGCTATTCCAATTTGACCCTGATGAAACAGTAGTTTTCGCTAAACACATGTTGGTCAATCTCACAACTGGTCATGCAACCTTTTCACACTTTGTTTCCACCTCATTTCACACTGCTAACCCTGAATATAAATATGAATTCACTTTCCCATAGTACTTTTCCCAACACTCATTTACTAAACCAATCTCCCCCTCAAACAAGATCTTTACTCTTCTCATCAATCCAGACCCATACTAGTCATGGTAACCAAATGAAGGATGATCATTTAACTTCTCCCCTTGATCCTATAGACCAGCAATCGTTCCTCTTTAAGATATAGTCCATGGTCCAAACTAGACTACCTAACTAAGAAATCAAAGCAGCGTAAATCGAACTGAAACTCACAAACCTCAGAATTGTACATTTTAAAAAGTTACTTTCCCCTACAACTCCTATGCTCCATTTGATCAACCCTCTCAATCATCCCATGCCATCTCTCCCTAGAAGCAATAAAGAATACAGGCTGAGAAGATCTTACTGCAATCTTGCAGAAGAAGACATCACCTCAATTCTGGGAGACTACAACCCCATCAACCACTGCTATCTTTAGCCACTACCAGAATCAGCACCAGAGTAGAAAACACAAATCAATGGCACTCCCATTATGATAAAAACAACCCCACAATAACTTCATCATGATTCCACTCTCACCACCCGAACCTTACATAACATACCTACAAAAATCAACCTCAAATATATCCTACTGAAGAGCAAGTCTGCTGCAAAACCCAGGGGAGTTGCCATGTCTATTACGAACTCAAATTCGTCCTCCTGCCTTGCACACCTGTTGCCCTCTAAGGTAATCAAACAATTCAGTGAGACCACCTCACCTTACTGGACTCAACTAATGAAAGCCTCCTTGGACCAGAGAAATGTACTGGATCGCTTATCAACCAGGGGCGTGGCTTCAGAGAAGGTTTTTGTAGGGGTGTTACACCCCTCTAATATATCTATTTTGTAAATAATAGTTGGGTATAGGTGCTTTCAGTCGGGTATGGTGTGGTGTGGTGTCTTGTCGGATTTTACCAGGAATTTTTTACACACACAGACTAAAAACGCGCACACACACACACTCTCCCTCTCTCTGTTTGGAAATAGAATAAAGAAATGTTGGTTATTTCACAATATAATGCGTTTTCTCTCACTTAGTTCCCCTACCAATCCACATTACTCTCCCTTTCTAGTGCCCGTTAAGCCCCTCATGTGTCCCCTGCTTGCCATATAATATATGTTAACATTATGGGATATATTTACAAAGATTTTGGGTCGTATTTGCATCACAAAAATTATGCAAATCGATGAAATTTGTATTCTACCAATTTGCTAATCAGCTTGAAAGTAATGCAAAAAAAGCGCATAGCGCTGCTTTGCATTACTTAGAGCCATGAAGCGTTCCATGGGTGGTGCATGGGCATTCCCATGCAACCACCAATGTTTTTTGACGCAAAATCCTATTTACTAAAAAAAGTAGTCAGAGTTCTGTGTCACAAAATCACACCCATTTCGAAGATGACACTATCAAGGAGAAATGCTTTTGTTTTTCTTTTCTTTTTCGACTTTGCATGATTGCTGCATTGTAGAGTGCACATACAAAGTGGGAACATTTTTAAAGTTAGTCTCAGCATTGTATTTTGTACTGGGAGGGCATCCTTCCAGTACAAAACCTATGCTAGACTCACGCAGCCATGCTTGCACTATGGTGCAAAGGTGTGTGAGTGGCACACAGCTACCTAATTGTGCGCCGGCCCTAGGGTGAGGGGACGAGAGGGCCATATCTCTGTAACTATGGCGCTCTCCTGCTCTCTCCTCACGCAGTGCAGCATTTTTGGCTGCTGTGCTGCGTGAGAATTTGGTAAATAGACCCCTGTGTGCCAGCGTGATATTTGGGAAATCTGAAGCTCACCCCCCCAATCTTACTGACCAAGCTTCGCCCCTGCTGTCAACTGGTCAAGTCACACCTCTGCCAAAAAACATGAGCCGATCCTGAGGACCTGAACTACTCTTCCATAACTAGCAAAAAATCATAAAAACTGCATCAAACCTCAATCAAAGCAAAACGTTGAGGAGCACAACCTGCTAGATGTTGTGCTTAAGACTGGATTTAGCACAGAAGTAGTAATTCTCCAGATCATGGACAATGTTTGCACCTCCTGGCGAGGGAGACTCCTACCTGCTCATATTCCTGAAGTAATCCTTGGCTTTCGATACAGTTAACCACACACTCTTCCTAAATACTCTTGAGGAGAGAATGGGGATAAGTTGAACAGTACTTATCTGATTCTCCACCTACTTAGCATCCGACTCCAAAATGGCGAATTGGAAAGGTAGCTAGCAGATCCGACCACTTTTGCCCAGCGAAATCCTTAAAGTCAGTTCTCTTACCTATTCTCTTCAGTCTGTACATGCAACCTCTAACCACCGTACCAAAACAAGCAAACATCTCATGTCATCTTTTTGCAGATGAAACACAGCTTTATCTCAAAGTTGCATCTCTAGAGGCTATCCTCCAACTTAATCAAATCCTCACAGACATCCAAGCATGGCTGTCTCTTAACCACCCAAAGCTAAATCCTCTCAGAACGGAATTCCTCCTTCTCTCTCCTCTCAATGCCTCAACACTGGTGCAACAATGGCTAGACTTGTTAAATGAGCTAAACTGTGTCTCCAAAATTGTTAAATGCTCCAAATCTTTCAGGATTACCCTTGCTCAATCTTCAAGCACCCATAACAAATGTAAAGAAGAGTACCCAAATGCAATTTAGACTTCTGAAAAACATTAAACCTTTCATTTCAGACTTTAAACAGGCAGTGCAAGCACTCATCCAAGCCGGGCTGGATTATCATAATACCCTTCGCAGAGAAATTCCCAAGATGCACCTGGTCCCCATGAGAGCTGTTCTAAACTTTGCTGCAAGTCTTCATACTGGCGCAATATTATCTGATCAAATTTCCCCAAATCTCATTGCCCATAACTGGCCCCCTATTGTAGCCAAAAGTGTCTTCAAATGTACTTGTGGTACCAATGAAGCTCTCTATACTGGCACATTTAAATACCTGGCGCAAAAGCTCACACCATCTGGTGAATGCCGCACCATGCAGAGTGCAAACATTCTTCTTCTAGAGTGGCATAAGTTCAGGGAACAATAAAATAATCTCTCACTCCTTGGGATATACACTGACAATATGGCAGCATCCCATCCTCTGAGTCTTTCAAAGAAAACTAAAATCCCTCATGATCCAGAGATACCTTTTGAATTAAGCTGAATCTTCCCTGTGCCCCAAGGAAGTCTGTTGTTTATGACCTAGCCCCACTATTGTGAACTTTCATAATTGATGTATATAGCATTCCACGCGTTGAGACAGTTCCCACTTTACATTTTCCTGTAGTACTCTGCGTCTGATGTATTAGTTGTGACTTGAATATGATGTAGCTTTTTGAATTCGCTATAAAAGCACTCTGACACCCTCAATTCTAGATTGCACTATAGAAAATTGCTTAAATAAAATAAATACATCATTACTGCCTTCTGGTGATCACTCCATATAGACATTGCACAAAAGGACACCATTTTGTCAGCCCCCCTTTTTCTTGTCTGGTTTTGCTTGCTTTACAACTCGGCCATTTTTCAAGTGATTGATTTATGTTTTCTGATTAACACTGATGTGCTAGTGCTCACTATATAAGACCTCAGAACCTTTGTATGCTTCCTCTAGGTATTATTTTCTTATCAGGCATCTTTTGAGTTATTACTGCGTGTCTGGTCTTCTTCTCTGCAAAAGCTGAGCAATTTAGATTGCCCCACAATGCTCCAACCCATACCTGCTCATGTCCTTCACCCACTCTACTACCATCGCTTGGAGAAATTCTGCCTCTACATCAATTCTAAAAGGTAAATGGTATGTATAGGATAAAGAAGTTATTTAGATATAATGTTACATCCCAGAGTTGTGTTGCTTGTGTGGATCTTCGTATCTGCTTGCTCCAAGATAGCCTTGTGGGAATCTATCTAATATCTGTTGGGGGTATAGAAACATTTCTGAAGAAACAGGTCCCATGGATCCGTGGAGATGACATAGCACAACCAAGCCAAAGGCCATTTCAGATTTGGAATTTTCCTACTTAACTGGATCCACACGGAGAAGAATTATTCTAAATGGTCATGACCAGCATAGGCAAAGAACCTGGGCGTTCATTTATCTATGCAATTTCGCAATAAACGTAAATACTTTATATAAATAACTTCATTACAAGCAACACCTGCTACCGTAAATGTGAATCTCACCCACACACTTTTATTAATATAAAACACATTTCTGTGGAACCACTAAATATTTAGTACCGTCATTATCTAGTAAATACATTTTATATTACATTTTTTTACATTTGTACATTATTCATTTAAAAAAATATATAAAAGTTAGGTGCAGTGGATCCAAATTGTTATGATGTTAGTGTGGCCCCACACCAACAATAAATAAAAGCTAGGAGAAAATATTTTGGCAAGAACATTGCTTTTGAACATTGGAACTCTGGGTGCATGTTTACACCTTCTTTCATTGAATTAATGGGCACTGTGCATGATCTCAAGTTGAAAAACATTTTAAAAAAATGAAAGCGTGTTTTTTTACTCATTACTTTGTTAGTTGTCTTAATTTGGGTGTGCACAGGTTCTGTTACCAATCTTCATGTTTTTTTTCATGGGTCAGATCACGTATGTGGCTTCAAGAATGTTACATGAAATTCTTTCACATGTTCTGGAGAATTGCAGATCATCCAGTTTTTAAGATGTTGAACCCTACGGCAGAAAGTAAGTATCTATTTGATTTGTAAGCACGATCCCTGTGATCTGAATCCTTCCTCTAGTTCTCTGTTTCAGCTCTGACAAAATTCTGGGCAGTTCTTTCCAGATCCCATAGAGTCTGTGTGGAGAGGATAGGAGAAGTACTGTGGAGATACCAGAAAGGTAGCAGGCTGGGCTGTCAAGTGGATGGTGTGGGTGGATGTGTAAGGTGGGGGGGATGATTGTACCAGGCAGCCAGGCTCTGTTCTGGCGAAGGAGAACCTACGAATAGAGCCCCCTGTGGAACTGGAGCTGGTGGCTGTGCTGGACTGTCTCGATGGAGTCCTGATGCTGCTAGATGTCAGGATCATTGGGAGTGTCTCCGTCTGGTAGCTGCGCAGGGAGAAGCGGATTGGCTGCTGTGACGTTTGCTTCGGCCTCAGGCACGTGCAGCAGTAAACTGCCACCAGTGAGCCCACGATGATAAAGGCAATAAAAATGGAACCCACAATAAGGAAAGGCACGTAGGCAGGCTCTGCATAGAAAAAAGAGTTTTTTATTAAAAGAAATCATACCATCAACGTGTAAATTCAAACAATTTCAGTCATTTTTATAATATAATATATTGTTCAAATAGTCAATTGTATACTTTGAGTCTGAGTTAATTTATTGTTTAATTAATTAAAATAATTACAATCGTTTGGAACATAATAAATAGGCCATACCATAAAAAAGACCATAAGCTAAAATGCAGTACAGTATTAATATGAACATGGGTTCAGTATATAAAAAAGAATTAAAAGACAGAACACAGTAATTCTTATCCAGTAGTTGACACCAGATCAAAGGATATGGTAAATGAGAAATTCTTGAAAGTGCAGTGTGCCTATTGCTGAGCAGGTAGATAACCTTACCGACAGGATTAATACAGATGGCAATCTAAAAACCGCTAACTTGTGACCATTCATCTCTTGTCGACAAAACATGTGAAAATATTTTGGGGAGAGATTGCATGTGAGCTTTAGTGCATATTTCTTATCCGTTACTTAGGTGGTGGAAAGATTTTACAGCTATAGCCTAGTTTTAACTGTAATGCATCATGTACAAAGAATTGCTATGGATGGTAGATGCCCTGGCTGAGTTGTTTTCCCCATCGTTTCAGCCTGTTGAAACAGTACCAAAAAAAGTGCTTTATGCATGTGTACGAGCTAATAATCTTGACAATACCTGCGGACGGAGCCGTAACCCAAGTGGCAAAAATGATTAAAGTGAGGTGGTGCAAGATAGTGGACTCAGGCTAGCTAGTAGGAAAGGTGAATAAAATTGCCTGTAGACCATTCACCATGTGGTTAGACTTTTCTGGGTTTCAGAATACAGCAGTCAGTTATGAGCCTTTGAGTGTGATGGACAGGTTGAGAGTCATTAGTTCGAGGTGAGCTCTAAATTCTTTGATGAATTTGCCACACCTTGATAAAGATCTTGCGTCCGATTGAGTGAAGCATATCGGAGAGGCCACCTGACAAGTGCGGGACCCCTTCATCAAAAAGATTGGTTTCAGTAGAGACCTTTCAGTGGGATCAAGACAGGGGCAGCAGCACAGGAGATGCAACCATGATTCTTGCTTAAAATTACATAATCTGAATGCCCCCTCCTTTTCTGGGTTGACCCACGCTGGATTAAAGTCTGCTATCGGAAGACCAGGGAGCCACTTGAACATAATGTCTCTACACACTCGGCGATTGATGGCTTCAGAGAGGTATGGCTGGGGTCTCCCTACCAGATAGGAGGTATTCAAAGGGACTAGAATGTCTGAGGACTTTAGGGAAGCAATGTCTTGCTGAAATGTGGCTGAGCGCAGCTGCCTTTTGATTTCCTTCTTCCAGGTCAGGAAAGAGATGGAGTTGGATGTTAATGCAGGTACTACAATTTGGAAAGACGTAATTGCCTTCTGAAGTTGACTAAGCCATGGATTCCCTGGGCTCTCGAAGATTTCTTTCAGGTAGGTATTTTGATTGAATTCACTGGTGCTTTCAGTATACGTATATAGTATTTCAAGATGTCAGCCTCACAGGTTAGCGTTTGATTTGACAGGCCGAATTCCAGGCGGGTTCTAGACCTACGAAGATGCCTGGGCAGTTGAAAAGCTTTCTTCAGACCTGAATACTGCGCATGTTCTAGACTCATAGCTCAGGCCCCAGGAAATTCCTGGTGCCCATAGTGTAGTGCTGGGAGAAGACAAACTTTTATGACTTTCAGAAATGGAGCGGCAGAGGCTCTTTTTAATTTCTTAATGAGGCAGGCGAGCCCATATGTGATGGCTGCGGCTTTCTTTTTTAGCGAGCCTAAGTGGATCAAGGGTTTGGAGGTCTCTGAAAACCAAACCCCCAGGTAGTTGTATTTTGGTGCCGTTTTAACAGTCATGGCCCCCATATGCCAGGAAAGAAGTTTCTTATTCTTGAGGCAGCCGAAGACTACGACTTTAGTCTTGTCCTGGTTGCTCGTGAGGTAGTTCTTTTCATTGTATTTGTGGAGGCTACTCAGTGCTCGGTGTATGCCCACTTTGGTGTGGTCCATTATTACGATGTCGCCCGCATATTGGAGGATGTATAGAGTTGACTGGCTTAGTCGTGGGGGGGCCATATGGATGTTTAGCAAGGCTTTGCCCAGATCTGCTGTGCATAGATTAAACAGCAGAGGAGCGAGGACGCAGCCTTGCTTCAGACCGCCTTGGATGGGAATTTTGGAGGTGACAGTATGTGGCCCTGTCCTCATGTGGGCCCATGTGTCTGAGTAAAGAGAGAATATGGCCCCTAGGAGATCTGAGGGAATAGCCCACATGTTTAATTTCCTCCAAAGCGTGGGACGATCAACCTTGACAAAAGCAGCACTGTAATCGATAAAACAGCAGAGAAGTGGTAGTTGTTTTCTTTGGGCTGCTTGATGACTTAGGACAGCAAGAGCAGTGATGTTATCTATGGTTGATGCTGCTGCTTGGAAGCCTGGTTGGAAAAATGGAAGAACATCGTTGTCCCGAGCCCAGACCTCTAGATATTTATGTAACAGTTGGGCGTTGCTTTTGCCTCTAAATCCAACAAGGCTATCAGACTGTAATTGGATGGCTTTGTTGGGTCTCCTTTCTTTAATATGGGGCACACAATGGAGCCCTTCCAGGTGTCTGGGACTTGGGCAGAGAGGAAGACTTGGTTAAATAGGAGAGTTAGAAGCCTTGCCCATTCCTCAGGGGCACATTTGAAGACTGCGGCATGAAGGCCGTTTGGGTCCAGGCGCCCCATCATATTTCAGCGCCTTGATGATTTTGCCAACCTGGGCTGGCGTGGTTAAATCCTGCTGGTTCTAGTGCACTGGTCGGTGCACCCCTGCTCGTTCATGTACCCTGATGCAGTTGGATTGCTAGTGTACAGCGCTGTGACATGAGTCACCCAGGCTCTTTCTGTGACTCCATTTTCCCTGGTTGACTTTGCAGCTTTTAATCTGTTAATGTAATTCCAGAAGCGGGCAAGACTTCTTTCTTGAAGCATTTGCTGTATCTTTAGACATTACTTTTCTTCTGAGGCTTTCTTCATTTTGCACACTGTTTTTTTATGTTCTTTGTGCAGTTTAATGATGGCTATTGAAGTTTTGATGGCGGGGTTGCGTTTGTGAATGCGCAAGAACATTCTTAACATTCTACGTGAAGTAATAATAATCTTGTTGTGCTGTTGGTTGGTCTGCTCCCTCCCTGTCGCTGTTAGGGTTGCTTGTGGCCCCCAAAAGCTTGTAGAGAATCCATAAACTCAGTGGTCAGTCCTCCCCACATGTTTTGCGTGACACCCAGAGTGCTGGTAGTGGACACTGTGGTTACCTTGTGAAGACACTTGAACACTGCTGAGGTGTCTGTTGGTTTCCATTTAATCCGCCTGATTAGTTTTGTTGCTTTGACCCATGTAGAGGAGCCCTCTGCACAATATTTGGGTGCCGTGGGAGCTTCTAAGTTCAAGGTTAAAGTCAGGGGATTATGATCGCTTTCACACCTGCTGAGAATCTCAAAGTTGGTGAGATAGTTCGCTAGAGATTCAGACAGGAAGGTGTAGTCGATTGTTGAAATTTCTTTGAAAGTGGGGGAGAACTGAAGGTGAGGAGCTTGAGTCTTAAGAGCTTGTTCGGCAGAGGTTAATTTGAAGGTTTTCAGCAGATCGTTTATTTTTTCCCAATCCTTAGCTTTACGGGCAAAGATGCTGACATTTCCCTAGTCTCTGATATTGAAGTCACCTGTAAGCAGGCCTTCATGTGAGGCGTGGTACAGAAGAATGGCTTCTAAGCTGCTGCAGAGGTCATCATTTGTGCACTGTTTTGATGCTTTCTGTGCCTTATGGTAGCAGTTTATCAGCAGCAGGGGAGTCTTTTTATGACAAATTGTAAGCCCTGAGATTGTCGCCACTTGGAAGGCCGGAGAGTATTGGTTAAGGAGTACAACTCCGCTCTTGCCGGTTTGCTTGATGAAGATTGAGAGACCTCCCGAGCGCCAGCTAAATATGTTGGTGCGATTTGCTGACTTATAAAGCTCATAGAAGCCGTGTAGGACTGCTATAGTGAGCACCCAGGTTTCCAGTAAGCAAATTATGTCACTTTTATTCAGGAAAGCCACTGCTAGTTGTCAGAATCGACCTCAGGCCTGCCACGTTCCATGACGTGAGTATGATCGTGGGCTCCGTCGTGGGCTTCTGGGCTTGAGGATGGTCTGGGTGTTGGTGGCTAGGAATAATCCTCTCGGGAGCCCCCTTGGAAGTTGCCCAACTGATTCCACCAGTTGTGATCACTGCTTCTTGTCCTGTATCTTACATTGTTTTGGGTGAGGGCACATAACACTTCTGATGAGTTTGCAGGTTTGGATGCACTTGGGAGCGAACCGTGCGTAGGGCCCCATGCCCCGCTGAGGACGCTTCTGTGCAGCCTGGTGGGCTACTTTGGCACTAAGACATTGGGATATTTTAGTGGATAATGGTTCAACAGCTCAATACCCCAATCCTCAAAGGTCATTGATTCCCTCAGGATAGCCTCTCTGAGCTCAGCTCTTTGCCACGTGGTTATTGTGGCATCTGACGATCCTTTACCTGGAATCTGAGTGAACTTTACAGAGATTAGTTTGGGTGAACTCATTGTTGGGATATGTTGGAACAGGTGTAGCAAGTTGCCTCTGTTTCATATATCGTGGGCGCCCTTTGGGATGTAGTGTGGGATAAACACCAATTCACATTGGTCTGTGGTGTCTACGTATGTGGCTTCACCCGGTTGGAGGAAGAGAGACTTCGATGCCCGTTGGTGTTGGAAGAAAGGGGGTCTGAGTGTGCCTTGGTGGTGCCTTGAGTGGTCTGATAAGAACTTGCTTGTTGGAGCACTTTGACCCCGGTAGCTTAACAATTGGTGTTGATTATAGCTGGTTATCGTCCCAATTTGCCTCCAGTCATTGGACAAGTAGTCTTGATGTTGGTTGTGGCTGGTTGTCATACGCTCTACTCTTGCCGGGTGTGGGGTAGGGCCACTGATTAAGTGGAGCTGTAACGTGTTGCCTTTCGGCTCCTATCATATGCTCACTTTAGCTGGGTCACTGGGCAAGAGGGCGTGGTGATGGATATTTAGGCTGTTACTTTCAAGATCCGGGGGGCCTTTGATGAGGGATGGTCTATTAGCTGGGTAGGTGCAACTAAAGATTGTATTAGTCCTCATTTCTGCTGTTTGTGCCCTCGGAGCAGTTGTAGATGTAGTCAGTTGTATATGTTATCTGATACTTCACTCAGTAAGATTGTTGCTTTAGTTTCTGAAGTTTTTTTGCCTGTTAAAGGAGTCTGTTTAATAACACTGTGTAACTCGTAAAAGTGATCTCCAACCAAAATATATTCATTACTATGATTTAGTTGCAATGCACATTCCATTAATTATTTGAGACACGGGGAAGGAGAACCCATCATTTTAAAATCCCTCATGTTTTTCTGCTGGTATCTTCATCTTTTAAGGTTAGACTTCAAGGTTTCTGTTTTATTCACTGTTACACTAGATGGGTACTTGCAAAACACAGTAAGGGTTTCTGCCTAATCACCTGCAAAAGTAAGTCTAAAATCTGATATCAGAAATTGTGCCTTAAAATGACAATACCCTCAGAAAATGATATCCTCAGACTATGCCGTGGCAAAGTTAGATGCTCTTAAAAACTTCCACTGTAAAAAACCTACTAGATTGAAATAGCTGTTTCCAGTTATTTTAATTTAGTTAATTAAATGTTTCGGCTAAAATAAAACCATATGCACAAAAAATAATTGTTAGACGCATACTGATAAAACACAAACAAAACTAAATTTTAATTCACCATTGTTAAGAGACTTATAAAACAAATACTAAGTAAATGTTCCCGCAAGATTGCTTTGCCGGGTTCCTAGAGCTGTCTCTGTTTCTGGTCACTTGCGTGCCCTTCACTGGCTCAGGGTGGAGAACCGAATTAAGTTCAAAGCCCTGAGCTACATGTTTAGAATCAAAACAGGTGTGGCCCCCCAGTATCTGCAGTCCTTAGTTCAGCCCTATGTGCCTTCGCGTTGTCTTCGCTCGTCCACCCAAGGGAAATTTTCTGTGCCTAGAGTCAGACTTTCCCGGACTGGCGGCCGATCGTTCGCATATCTTGGCCCCTCCTTATGGAACTCCCTCCCCACATTAATGTGGAAAGAAACGGTGGATGTCCAATTTCGCAAATCTTTAAAAACTTGGCTTTTTTACCAATAATCAGTAAGCGGGTATCTGTTCCTTGGCCTGGTCGGCGTCGGGAAACCCTTTTTGGGTAGCTGTTGCGCCTTATAAATTAAATTATTAATAATAATAATAATAATAATAATAATAATGTCATGAATCATTTAAGAAATGCAGGATATAACAAAAGGTTGTCAGCATCTTCTCCTGTGTTTAGAAATGTTTGTCACCTTAGCTGTAGTGCAGACAGTGCACAGATAATATGCTTTGCTGATTCAATACTATGGCCACACCAATTGCAGGGGCGAAGTTCTGATGCAGACTCCAGCTAAACTACTCATGTGTGGCCTGCATAAAAAAAGCTTTTTTCTGTAGAATACACAGGGCTGTACATTGGTCAGTAAGATTGGGTAGCTGTGAGCTCCAGATTTCCCAACAATCACGCTTACACATAGGGGTCTAATCACCAAATTCTCATGCAGTGCTGCAGCAAAAAATGCTGCGCTGTGAGAGAAGTAGAGAGCAGGAGAGCTCCATAGTAACAGAGATATGGCACTCTTGTCCCCTCGCCATAGGTAGCTCTGCACCACGCACACACCTTTGCACTATGGTGCAAGGATGGCTGTGCGAGTCTAGCATTGGTTTTGTACTGGAAGGAAATACTTCCAGTACAAAATACAATGCTTAGACTAACTTTAAAACTTTTCCCACTTTTTATGTGTGCTGTACAGTGCAGCAATAATGCAAAGTCAGAAAAGAAAGGAGAAATGAAAGCATTTCTTCTTGATAGTGTCTATTTGAAATGGGTGTTATTTTTTCACGCAGAACTCTGTCTACTTTTTTTTTAGTAAATAGGGTTTCGCGTCAAAAACCATGGGTGGTTGCGTGGAAACGTCCATGCACCACACATGGAATGCCCCCATGGTGCTAAGTAATGCAAAGCAGCGCTATGCACTGTTTTGCATTACTTTCAAGTTGAAAAGTAAATTAGGGAAAAAAAATTGTGGCAATTTGCATTACTTTTGTGATGCACACACAACACAAAATCTTAGTAAATATATCCCATAATGTTAACATACACCATATGACAAGCAGGGGGCACATGAGGGGCTTAAGGGGCACTAGAAAGGGGGAGTAATGTGGATTGGTAGGGGTACTTAGGGGCTCATTTGGTATGGCGGTCGGAAAACCTCCCCGACAGCCATGGTAGCGGGAAAAGACCGCCCGCAAGGCCCGCGACATGACCGCCGGTCGCATTATGATGGTCCTCGCTCGATAATCCGACTGCGGCGGTCGGAACGCGGGCTTTAACATTGCGGTTGCTGCTGCACGCAGCACCGCCGCGATGTCCAAAGGAGCATGTCCTGCATTTCCCTGCACTGCGTGGCAGGCACTGCACAGTGCCTGCCACCTGGTATAGGGAAATGTAGGGGGGACCATGGGTACCCCCCTAGTGCACCACTCACTCCAACACATTGGGGGCCCGCAACGGGCCCCCGGAAGACATTCTCCGCCTGCCTTTCCATGGCGGTTTGACCGCTGAGGAAAGGCTGGCTACTGCCGACATCATAATCGTGCCGGCGGAGCCAGATCAGCACCGCCACCATTGTCCCAGTCCTTCTCCGTCCGCACAGCAGGAGTGCGGATGGCAACCGGCGGAAAAGCGGTGGTCGGAATTTCCCACCGCCGCGGTCACCACCGCCATCCTAATCTGACCGGCGGTTTTCTGGCTTGCGATCGCGGGCGGATGTCCACCGCCGGTCCGGCGGTCGCCACCGCCGGACCGGCGGTGGACATCCGCCTGCCATCCTAATAAGCCCCTAAGTGAGAGAAAAAACATTATATTGTGAAATAACCAACATTTTTTCATCCTCTTTCCAAACAGGGATAGTGTGTGTGTGTGCATTTTTAGTCTGTGTGTGTCAAAATTCCTGGTAAAATCCGACAGACACCACACCATATCCGACTGAAAGCACCTATACCCAACTATTTATCACAAAATAGACTTATTAGAGGGGTGTAACACCCCAAATACCCTCCTCCCCCATGAGAATACAGTTTTGATAACTACCGTCATGGTGCTTTCCAATTAACCGTATGTACATAAAACGCTGGAAATTTGCATTTGTTGTATAATCTTACCATTACAGTATGCTTCATGAAAACGTGCTATAGACATTTTCTAGTTATACCTAAACTCACTGTATATATTCAAAGGGATTACTGTGTCTGTTTTTAGTTTAAAATATTAAAGGTAGCTTGGCGTGACTTCCCTGGGATTTTTTTCCTTCAGAGCTGATGACTCAAAAATGTCTTTGAAAATGCTTTGTAGCAGCAAGTGGGTTTTTTCATCTCTGCTTCATGAGGAGTCCCTCCCGCCCACCACGTTCTGTTTGATCTGAGTAGGTGTGCTTTTCCAGGGCTTCAAAGATACAAAATGTCATATAGGGAAGTCCTAATTAGTACAGATTAGTACATACTGTGACACCCACATCGTGCGTTCATTTTAATCTAATTTCTGATTCTATCTATGGTATAAAATGTCACAATAAAGGTATACACCTTCTATTTTGTATTTCTTTTGATTGTTGCCCTATTTCCAATGAGTGGTGTCATCGAAAAGGTTAACACAAGTATCTTTTTATAAGTTTCCTTCCTGAAATTACAGTGATGGCTGTAGTGTTATGTCCAGTCCGTATAAATATTAGGAAAATCAGTGAAATCCGGTCTTTTGGGGTGGCAACCCTACACAAAGTGCAGTAGACTGTTCCTTTAGTGGGGTTGCCTCCCTCTCGCTCAGTGTCCGTGTGGTGCTGTTCCTGCAAATGTGCCTGAAGGACACGCAAGTTGGTTGGCACACTTATCAGGAGAGCTGAGCCCTCCTTCTCTCTTCCTTTTTGGTGTTACTTGGTGTTCTTGTGATTTTCCCAAGCTTGCACTTTGATGTGGCCCTGTTTATCATTGACTTAGACTGCTTTTGTGCATCTCTTTTCACCATGTTGTCCCGCCGCAATGATGATACAACTTACAAGGTCAGGCCTCGGATTTGATCTACCAGTGGTTGACAAGTCATTTTATCTGGCTCCTCTGTGAGCAACTTTGTGATCACTTTCTTTAAGGTGTTTTGTCTTTCTCATTATAAAATGGGGACTAAAACAAGGCAGGGTAGAGGGCTTCCATCTCACCATTGGGACACTGGCAGGTATCACACCGGATACATCACCAATTAGCCATGTGACATGGTTTGCAGTAGGCTTCCCCTGGCTAGGGTGACCAGACACCTCAGTTCTGGAAAGACATGCTACCAGTGGTGCAACACAAAATGATGCCCACACTGCTCAGTGTGGTGAAGGGCCCTTGAGACGCTCATATCTCATGAATGTTCATAGGCCTTAGACTGAATTGAGGACCTCCTGGAGAATAGGTGCCCCACCTCCACCACAGGGGATGCATGCCGTTGTGTAACACACCTGCCGGTCACATATGTTGGTATTGACTCGCTGAGATCAAATATCCCTTTGACTTCAATTATTGTCACCTGCCATTCAGCACAAACACTCGATCTTGAAAACTTTGCATTAGCGGTTTGCTTGTGTGATGTGTACTCTCTAATGTGCCAGGAAAATTTAATTTTAAATTGCACTTCCACAATAATCAACCGTCTTCTATATCAATTGCTTGTTGCAGTTAGCCCCTCCTAACAGCATTAATCAATTATGTGCTTGTTTTGCTGTGTTTTTCTTGGATATCTGCCTTGTGAGGACATTGCTCGCTTCAGGCACAAGTTTCTGAAAGGGCAATTGTCCTCTAAGGTTGCCTTAGCATATACATATGGAAGGTGCAGTATCTTCTTCCATAGAGCTCCCTATGTCACTCCCAGAGTTTTGCGGAGGGCTGGGGCGGGTACGATTTCTGTACGGTATACAATCATGGGGTCACTCTGCAGAATTCGGCAATTGTTTAAATGAGTCTCAAACAAAGTCACGTGCACACTTGGCACCAGCTCTAGCTGTGATATCCGCTTTCTCAGGTCATTTTGCAAAATGCGTTTTTCAGTTCAGTGGGGTAATGAACTGTATTCCCAGATAGGGGAAGCTGGTCACCTTCTCCAGTTTTTGTTTTCTGGGATACATCTGTTCAACGTGTTCTTCTTATGCGGCACCAGGACATAATTTTGTATTTGCTACAGTTTATTTGGATTTCTTAATCCCAGTATTTCGTTTCCCCTTTTGCATTGAACAATGACCGAGTGGTGCTGTGACTTTGGGAATTCTTGGAACTCTGTGCAAAACTGAGGCCCAGCCCCAATCGGCAAAGTGTTTGAATGACTATACCCTGATGTGGCTATAAATTCAGTGCTGTGATCTCTGTGTAACCCGCACATCACAGGTTCGCTCAGCCTCAGCCTAGCATCCTTTCGTGGTTAAGTACCATATTAAATTGGGTGCTAATAATTAGTGGCAAGTGTTCCATGGAAAGCACGACGAGTAAAGGTCATATATATACAACAAGTTATGGTTTTAATCTTGCATCTGTTCTTTTTTATATTTAGTCAAAGTAAGATAGCACATCTAACTAGGAACACTATCATTTCCCTCAATGAGTGACCTAAGAGTAGCTGGAGGTGGCCCCCTCTGAAGATAATTATGTGCTTCCTGCAGCCCCCTCCTGTGCTCTTTAGGGCAGGGGGTTAAAAGTACCATAGAAGGCCACTTCTGAAGTGGATGTAATAGTGTACAATCATTACAGGTTTGCAGACAGACCTCATAGAGTATCCACGTGTAGTATAACCACAACTTTCAACCTCACGAAAAACTTCCAATTGAAATGTCTTGCAGCAGAATGTGCAGACTTAATGGAAAGTGCAGACTGTTGTCCCTTTTCTCAACACATTGTTTAATAAAGGCAAAGACATGTTTGCCACCATGGTCCTGGTTTCAATCTCTGACATCTGCAAGAAGCCTGGCTATAGTGTGAAGGATTGTCTTCAGAGTCACAACAGTACCTTGAGACAGGCGACCAAGAAAGTTATTCACTTAGTGAAGCCGGAATCACACAAAAGCCTCAGGAGTAAGGCAGAAAACTCTAAGCGAAAGGCAAATGTTGATGAAATGCAAGAGGGATTCTGGTTGATGACCATGACCACTGCACATATGTTTTTATAGTGGATTGGCAATAAAACAAACAAACCCTGTGGATTTGCATACTAGGCCAACAAACAAATGGCCCTGGGTGCAAATAACAGTAAAACCCACACATACAAAGTAAATTCTGGATTTCCTAGAGACTCGTACACTCAATGGTTCACAGGACAGTAGGTCCTTCATCACAAGGCGGAGCAATTAATCATTAAGAAGACAGTCAAGACAGCACTCAGCTCCTAAACCCATGGTAGCCTGAAAGGTGTTTAACAGAACCCCATTGTTGACAGTGTTGAAATCCATTGAGAGATCCAGCAGCCCTAAGGCACAGATAACCCCACCATTCAGCATAAGGTGACACCAGCTAACACCTTCACGCTCTCAGTATCCGCTCCGTAACCAGCGTGAAACCCTTGTCCATTACCCTATGCTTTTTAAACTAAGAACTTCTGGGGTGGTTATTATTCTCATTGCTGCATAAAGGTACATGAGGATTTTGTGTTCAAGTGTTTAGCAGAAATCTGATCATGAGATTTCCTCCTATGTTTGGAGTAAATTTCATACTTTTTTTTTTGTAAAACTTTTTTTATTAATCAACATCAGCACATCAAGTACATTACAGAGGAAGCAGTAGGGCAGGCCACATGGGGACAATAGGCAAAATCAATCAATACAGCATAATACTTGGAGGGTTTAGGGCGAAGGGGGGCCTTCACTGTCGAGGGAGAGGGGCGATTGACATATGTCTCCACGATAGGAATTCCACAGGCCCCATACACGGGTCCATTTTTTAGGGCAGCCCCGGGCAACATACACCGTCTTTTCCCTGAACATTGCCCAATCCAGATCTTTCTTCCAGTCACCCACCGCTGGAGGTTGAGACGCCCCCCACCGCTGAGCAATATTTCTCTTAGCGAGTATAAGCCCCAAAGTGACCCATTGCGTTAAGTAGTCATTCAGATCCGTCGGTTCCCAGATGTTCAACAAACATCTATGAGCATCTGGGCTAAGTTGTGTTGTTAACACTGTGTTGATGATATCATGTACATTACGCCAGTAGGGTTGAATATTGTCACATTCCCAAATTATATGCATAAAAGTACCCACCTGGCCACATCCCCGCCTACAGTCCCCCCCCATCTATTCTCCCCATCCGTACCAGCTGGGGTCCGGTCACGTAAATCCTATGGAGTACTTTAAGTTGGACTAGTCGTAGGCATGCGGGTATTGCCACGACGCTAGGCGAGGAAACGGCCTCTTGCCAGTCCTCGTCGTCTATCTCGATTCCGTCCCTGGACCATTTCTCCCGAAGCGATTGAAGAGGGTCTGGCATGCTGTTGATCAGCTTTTTATATATCAATGAGATAGTGCTGTCAGGGATGTGGCCATCCAAGACTCGGTCTTCCAATGGGGACGACTCGGGAAGAGCGGTACCACGCTGTATATGGGAGCGCAGAGCGTGTCGGACCTGCGTATACCGGAAAAATTCAGAGTCAGCTAGATCGAATTGCTGCTGTAGGGTGGCGAATGACTTAATATCTGATTTGTCCCACAGATCCCCTATACGCGAGAGACCTATGAGATCCCATTTGTCAAACCCTTTGCTTTTCCACAAGCTACCCAGCTGTTCCGAGTCCCACAACGGGGTAGCAAGTGTGAGCCTGCGATTCCAACCAAGACATTTAGTGGCAGTGTGCCAAACATGGACTGAATGCTTGGTGGGGCCTGTGAGTTGAAAACGGTGTGGTCTGGAGTAAAGGGCTCTATTATAGTTCCCACCCGAAAGGAGCCATCTATCCATGTTATGGCCTGGATCTCCGGGACGCAGGTAGGTGCCATGATTGATAGCAGCTAGATGGGCCGCCCAATAATACTTTTTGATATCGGGGAGGCTGATGCCCCCGTCATACCAATTCAAGGTGGTAAATTTCATACTTGTATAGGATTCATAAAATTGTGGTTGAAGATTTCCAGAAGCAGTTCTCATAATTCTTTCCTATTTCCACTATTGAAACCCAGTTTCTCCAACCACTTTCGACAATAACTGTACAAGTTTTTCCAGGGCGGGTCTTGCCATGGAAAAACATTTGTGGATGCACGCGCACCTAGGAGTTTGTGGATATTTCATGCATTTCCTGCACCTATGTCTAAACTTGGGGTAGAAAAAATCCACTTAATGACGATTGTCCACCATTGTAAGCGCACTTTACAAGCATAAAATTTCACTTATGCTGGATCTGCAAATCAGGATGCAGAATTTTGATAGTAAGCAAAATTTTATCGGTAAGGACAGAATGAATGTATAAATGGAAAATAGTGCCTTTTACGGAGTGTATTAGATTTCAAGTAGGAAGTAGATGAGAGAGTGAGGAGAGGATGTTGGAGTTATCCAGTGGGTATGCGTAGTCCAGGAGAATCGAAGCAGATTTTTATTCATTTACTCAACTGTGAGGCACTGGAGTGAGGTACATAAAACCAATCAACATTAAAACAAGTGACAATAAGTAACCATATTGTTTAACTTACTCTTGAAAAAGAGTAATTCCATTTGCGCAGTAAAGCCCATTCTTTCTCTGGTTGTTCTTGCAACAGCTGCTGATAGCAATCCATTCATCTCCCCCACAGAGCCAACGACATTTAAAAGGGGGATGGGTTTGAGTGGTTTTATTTATAGGTGGGTGGTCTCAGCCGGCCTTACGAATGGAATTAGTCCAGGGGAGAGCCCCAATGCAAGGCACCACAGAAAGAAGTGACCCCCAGACCTTGGTTTTTGGTATAGAGAATTATTCTCAGGCCAAACCTATTGCCCACAACAAATTATTAAAAAGACACAATTATCACAATCTTACATCAGAACAATAATCTTTTGTAGATGACATATTTACAGTGCAAACTAGACATTACCACTCCAAACCAGGATCACCTTGAAAGATAAAACCTTTTGTAGGCTAATTCACTGCCCCATAACAGGTCTTGCTGGCACCACATGATCTAGCACCATGAACAAACTAAGGGCCCCTTTGTGAAATTAATGAAACTCTCAGCGCCTCAACTGGGGAGCCAGGCCCTGCTCTGATGCGAACCTGATACCATGCTAGACGTCTCCATATTAGGGTCAGCTCCACATCCTTCTGGGAAATGTGCCTGGGCAGTCGGGACATAACTTGGTCCTCTGGCAGGGGAAGCTCCTCCGCTATGGCAGAGGAGCGTCACCCCACTGCTTTTAAGCAGTGCGAGGAAGAAGAAACATAAAATGATAATAACAGAGTTATTATCATTTTATGTTTCCTGCCTCTTTGCGGGAGGGCGGGTGTGCCGCTCTGCTCTCGGAGCAGGGCAGAGGAGGAGTGGTTTGCTCACTCCTAAGTGCACATGACTGTTTGGTCGGCCCTCTCGGGCTGCCCAAACCAGTCATGCGCACTTTCCCTGTTCTCTATGCAGGCTGCATTACAGCCTGCATGGAGAACAACCCCAGGCTTTGGTGCGTAGGAAAAACAAGAAATCCAGATCGGCACATCACAGGCAGGAGGCGTGTGCGGGTCATGGCTTAAAAAGAGGTCTTGGTTGCCATTTAACCAATCGCTGGCCCACTGCCTTTGCCTCGATTGCCCCAACACATATGCATCCAGTTAAAACTCTCTTTTGCAGCAGGGCCATACTGGCCGTACCGGGCATCGGGCGTTTCCCCTGAAGGCTGGACAGGTGAGGGCCAGTTTTGTTACTGGGGGTCGGTTTTGTAGCTGTGCTGCAATAACGGCCCCCAGTAACAAAAGCAGCAAGCAAGAATAATCTACTCACTTTCGTTTCCAGCCTCCTGGGGCCAGCAGGTGCTTCACACTTGTACCCCCCAAACTCCCCTTGTAGTCACTATGCACTGTGTGGGGACTGGTACGACAAAATTGCCAGGGCTGCTTAGGGTTTCCAGTTCCACTTTGTTTTGCAGGCTCTCATGCTACACCACCCCTCCCAGAGAGAAGCAGATAAAATAGTAACTCATGAGTGACAGAGCAATGGTAGCAGCACACAGACTGTCACTAAATAGCAAATACGCTGTGTGGTTGTCTTGTTGCAAAAATAAATAGTAACATGATTTGATTGAAATAACAATATTCCTGCGACAGCATAAAATATTAGGAAACAAGCATATACACACATATATATATATATTAGGTCCGATTGCACCATATATATATATATATATATATATATATATATATATATATATATATATATGTATATATATATATGTATATATATATATGTATATATATATGGTGCAATCGGACCTAAATCCTGTCTTTCTTGTACACAAAAGGCTATAGGGATGTGGTATACTTATGTTTTAACTTATTGTATTTCCATTGATTTGTATTTGTCAGTCTTCATTTACACGTGAAGTTTCTTTCATTCATCATTTGTCCTACACTTTAATTCTTTCTTGGAACTCACTGGAGGTTCTGAAGCACTACAGCGATCTGATTTAGGGCCTGATGACGGGTTTGGCGGCGCCGGGTCTGTCCCGCCGCCGCACCACCAAAGCCATGGTGGGCCGCCCACCGGATTAGGAGTTTCCTCCTGTATGGCAGGCTTATTTTGGCGTTCCCACGACAGTGCCTTTAAAAATGGGCACCACAATGGGACCACCAAAAACAGTTCCTGCACGGCATGGACTGTTAAGTCCATGCCATGCAGGAACTAGTGTGCATGCACACAGGGGGATACATGTTGTGCCCCCCTGTGTGCATCCACATGGCATGAGGCACCAGGGAGCCCTGTAGGGCCCCCTTTGTTTCCTCTCTGTCACAGTTTTCATGGAGGAGGAACGGCCATGAAAACCGTGACGGAGAGCAAACTTGTAATATGCTTGGCAGGACCATGGCGGTCCTGCCAAACATATTACTGCCTCTACACTGCCGCACCACCTCCAGGGAACTGCGTTTCCCTGGCGGTTACAGCAGGGCAATGGTGGTCCGAGCACTCTAATTGTAATAGGGCGGTCAGGAGACCGCCACCGCTGCGCCTCCGCGAGTCTGGCCTCCGCGAGTCTGGCGGTCCATGGACCGCCAGACTTGTGATCATGCCCTTCAGTCAGTTGCTGGCAGACTCTTAAATATCCCCGTGCTGTTCCAGGTTGTGGGCTTCTGCTTACTGAAATAAACGTATTCGTGTTGGTTTCCACTCTATGGCTTCTAGTGTATGATTTACACACCACAGGAGAGTAGAGGCTCTAAATTAACCCTTAGAAAGAAATCTTTCTCAGTCTTACCCAATAGAGTGCCTTCATGTTGGAGTGGTGCTTTTTTAAACCGCACCCCTGGGAATCTCAATACCTGAGGTATTGCGTCTCTGCACTGTGGTGCGTCAACCAGTTGGATCCACGAGATCTCTTGTGTGTGAGCAGGTTGCTGGGTGGAGGTTCTGAAGACAACCCTGATTACAGACAAGTGGTCAATTGAGTTGTGTCGTCAGCACATGAACTAATATATATATATATATATATATATATATAATTATTTTTTGTTTGTTTATTGTTAAAACGTTCAAATAATTATTTTATGTTAAATAGCATTAATAAACTTTGATTTAAAATAACGATTTTATTAAACTTAGATCCAAGTAACTTGGATCTTGGCCAGATAAATGGCAACATAAAGGTGGTATTCACACTATTTGAAGCCGGTGAACACAAAAGGCCCAGGGAATGGAAAAGATTTTTTGCCTCTATGAAAGGTTCCGATCTTACCAAAAAAGCAATTAAAAAATGGGAAAATATGAATGTTTGGAATTGACAACAAGGATGTGGGAAAATGTTAATATATACAATTTTAGCGTGCTAAGAGGAGCCAATTGGCGTTGAATGTGGCTTTTATATAGAACCCCGCATTTTCTTGCACAAGTCAACCCCAACCTGCCGAGTCATTGTTTTCAATGGTCTGATGGGTCTGTTGCCAATTGGGTGCACATAATCTGTCAGTATCCTCTTATCCAGGGATTCTGGCATGAAATATTTCGGTATTGGGAGACTGAATGGCAGGTCAGATTAGCTCCTAGTACCTGGCGGAACATTTTGGGATATGATCCTGCTCTCGGTCTAATAATAAATGGATACAATTACTATACATAGCAACGGCTGTGGCATGATCCCTTTTGCTTCAAAAATGGCAAACACAGCTGGTCCACACAATGGGGATTGGCTGCGAAAAATGAAGCAAGTTAGAATCAATGAACGGTTATATGCAATGCAAAATGGGGGGTCAAGAAATTTGAAAAACTTTGGGGGCTTTTTTTTTTACTGAAAGCTGGGGTCAGATCAGATGACTGGATTATGCCTTTCTGATATTTTTTGCCCACTTAGGTGCCTATTAAAATGTCGGTCAGAAAGCCTCTGACCGCAGGTCCGTTTCAATTATAATTATAATTACAAGGTAGACGGTCAGATTTGAAACCAGATGGTCATTCAGGTTGGATGCCAATGGGCTCAAGGAGCCCGTCGGCCAGTCGGAGACTGGCCCGTAAACCCAATGGACGGCCGTTGGGATTATGATGCTCGGCTTCCAACAGGCTTTCCATGCCAGGCTTTCCGACATGGAAAGCCTGTCGGAAAGTGAGTTTCGGGGCCCCATTCTCCTTGCGGCCTCCTGTTGAGAGTTGAGGGGACACCTATGGTGCCCCCCTGTTGATCCCTGCACCGTGTGGGTGCCTGCCACATGGTGCAGTGATGACCACAACCTCCCATTTCCCTATGGGAGCTTTTACTGTGGCCGGTTTATGGCCGTAGCACAAGCTCACATAGGGAAATGTGAGTATGCCACCGCACCATGTGCGGTTGCATCGTAATTAGGCAGTCGGGACCACCAACCGGAGGTCGGTCGGTCCCAATTACGCGTTGATGTCGGTCGGAGGCAACTCCGACCAACATTATAATCTGCCCCTTAGTTCTTGCTGCACTTTATGAACTCATATTTGCTCATTTAAAAGGGCAGCTGTATTTATTTATTTTTGGTATTTACTCTATGTGGAGTTCTTAGAAATTAGCATATTTTTAATTAATCCTTGATGTATTAGGCCATGAAATATGTATTTATTAACGTATTTATTGTTGGAGCATGAATAATATATTTGAATTAACGTACATGCAATGCAAATTATTGGACCCTAATAAAAAGGAAAAAAGAAAAATGTATTAAACTTTTCAACTTTTGTTAAATAAAACTTTAGGATAATTTAAATGAATTCAACATACATTTTTAACAAAAGTTAAATACATATTAAATAAAAATTTTACTGTGAGGGGGATTTTTGTAATTATTCACTAAGAAATATTATTTATAAATTAAATAAATATATTTCAATTAGTTAATACACATTTAATTTAGAGAGTTATTGTGCTGAAATGTTTTATTTTATTAGTTCTAGGTTACTAATTTATATTTTTTATTATTTTACATGTTTATTTCATATTAAAATACGTTTAATATTTTTTTAAAGATAAACTTTAATATTATTTCTTACACTTTCCCATAGAGGATGAATGACACAAATATCTATTAAATAATAACATATTACTTAAATATTATGACAAAAATATTGTCAGTACTAAAATATTGAGGAACAGAAAAAGACAAGAATATCATTTTTTATATATAAAACGACATTTTTAAAAATAATGTATATAGTATCTTTTACTTTAATACTGTTGTATTTAATATTATTTTCTGAATTTATATAATATATAGTACTTATCTAATTGATCTATATTGTTTAGAGCAGTTTTTCTTTAGTGTAATTAATTTTTTTTACATTCACCTATTAATTTATAATTTAACATCAGGTTGTTGGGTTTAAAGGGGAATAGTGTGGGAAGTTATTTAAATTAAAAATATCGCTTATTTTCAATAAAATTTTTATGTTAGTTAATATTTAACTGCCGATTAAATATGTAAATGTTTTAATTTATAGATAAATTATTATTTTAATTGTTGAAGTGTATTTTGTGATTTTAATGTACATTTTATTTTTGTATATGTTAAATACTAATTTATATTTTAGTTGTGGCCTGGGTTTGCATGGAAATAAGTTGGAAATTTATATAATTGTAATATTGTTTTTACAAGTTAATTACTATTCTAGTTGAATATTAATGAGTAATTATGTAACTTGTTAATTGATTGTTTGTTATGTACATTACTTGTTATGTAAACTATTTGTTGTATTTTTATTATTGTTACTGTATTAATAAATGTATTTAATAATACATTTTCTAAAATATATTTTATATTTATTATTGGCTTTAAATTTATGTATTTCACTTAATTACTATTTTAATATTATTATTTTATTTGGAATTTATTTAAATTTTTTATGGTACGTGGATTTTTTGGGTAGTAGGAAGCAGTAGCGGACCGTCCATACGGGCTGAGGGGCCACCCCCCACCTTTTTCCAGGCCAGAAGAGTGTCTGTCAGGCTGAACAAAGGTCAGACTCTTTTCTGGTTCAGCTCAGGCGGCAAGGAGCTAGACATGCCCTAAATGCGCAGGCTTCTGGCTGCCTGAACAATACTTTGCCAGGCAGAGGATCTCCCAGCCCTGTGTGAGGCAAAAGTGCCAAGAGGCCCTCCCACCCCATGATGAAGGGGAGCGTCACCAACTGCCTCAGACCTGGACACTTCAGTTTTAAGCCCCGAAGTGCCCAGGGCTGAGTGTCAATCACTGACACCTTGTCACAGAGTGGGGTGGGGTCAGCAGTCCCACTGACCCCATCCCACTCTGTGACGAGATTGGGACTGCCCAATCCTCCTGGGACCTCCAAGGCTTCCCTGTCGCAGAGCTGCTGTTGAGGTAAGTTTTATGAGATTCTTTTTCGTTTGGTGCGTGCGTGCATGTATGTATAAATGTATGTGTATTTGTTAGTGAGTGTTGTGAATGGGTGTGTGTGAATTAATGGGTGTGAGTGAGGTGTATGTGTGCTTGTGTGCCCCCCCAGGTAAAATTGCTGCCCGCCACTGGTAGGAATGGTAATGGATCGCATCCTACCTTCAAAACAGAACAAATGTCATCTATGCCCCCTTTCTCACCCAAACCGTACTTCACAAAAGCAGGAGTCCCTCAAGGCTCTATCACTACTTTTCAACATCTACATGAATCCTTACTGGCAATGCTCAATGAATTTCAGCTCACAAGCTATAACTATGTAGATGACACACAAATAATCCTTAAACTGGAAAGCCCCAAAGACATTGGAAACATCAAAATCTTCAGTTGCCTCATAGCCATCGATCAGTGGATGACATAGAGCCATCTCAAATTGAATGCTTCCATAACTGAAATGCTCAAATGTCGCAATTGGAAAACATTTGACCCAGTCTGCACCTGGTCCGACGATCTGGATCCATCTCCAAAAGTATCTAAGGAACTAAGAAACCTTGGACTTACCATGGACTCCAAGTTATCAATGAATGCCCAAGTGGACAAATTAGAAAGATCAACTTTCATTACTATGAAAACTCTGTGACGCATCTTCCCCAACCGGGGATTTCCACACAAGGTCCAGGCTACCATCTCTCTTGTACTGTCAAAACTGGATTATGCTAATGGCCTCTACTACGGATTATCAACAATGAAAAGACTACAACGGATTCAGAACACTGCTGCCAGACAACTCCTACATATAAAGCCACAAGCCCTGCCTTGAGGGCTCTACATTGGTTACTGATTGCCAGAAGAACCACCTTCAAGCTGCTTTGTATCACCCACAAATCAAAACATGGAACAGGACTACTTTTCATCAGGAATAAAATCACCAAATACATTCATCAAAGGAACCTCCGCTCCAGATTCGCACCCTGCCTCAAAATCCCACTATACAAGAAAAAATCCATAGGTGGTACATCTTTCTCTGTTCAAGCAGCGAAACTATGGATTTCATTACCCCCAAACTTAAGATCCACGGATAACTATCTTATCTTGCAATATATCCTCTACCTCCACTCTCTAACTCATCCAAACCTCACTCTAGTACTATGATCTCCCAAACAACACTTTCTAAATTCTTCCCTCATGTATCCCTCCTTTGACTCATCCCAAACCTTATTTTACTGCTATGATCTCCCTAATCCATTTCTAGAGACTCTTTCCTCCACCATCTCGCCTTTAACTTATCTCAAACCTTATCCTACTACTATGATCTCCCAAATAACACTTTCTAGGCACTTCCCTCTATCATCACTCCATTATCTCATTCAAATAACAAACGTGCATGTCCACCGCTCAAATGAACTCATATTTCCTTATACTAATCCACTACTAATCTTTTTTGAGATCTGGAGTAGCATGCTACTCACCGAAAAGGGCTTCAACGCCTCATCAGGGGTAGTCAGCACTATATAAATTAAATTATAATGCAATATTTTACATGTATTTATTTTGTTTTTTAATTAGTTTTTTATCATTTTATTTACTTTTTTATTTATGTTATATGTATTTTTATTTTACATATGTGTCAACAATTTCATGTTGATAGGTATTTAAATGTTTGTTTAATAATGATTAGTAGTTGGAATGGTATACGTAACCCTTCCATGTTTTCCCATATGTTGGAGTAGGAGTGGTAAATATAACCCCTCAAAAGCCTAACACTTTCCCTGCTTTTGCTTACGTTGGTGTGGGAACAGCAAAAGAAACCCCTCTAATGTCCAACACTTTCCCTACTGCTGTGGAATAGTAAATCTAACCCCTCCAAAGTCCAACACTTTCCCTACTTTTGTTTAGATTGAAGTGGGAATAGTAAATCTAACTCCTCTGAAGTCCAAAGGTTTCCCTGATTTTGCTTACGTTGGAGTGGGAATAGTGCATCTAACCCCTCTAAAGTCCAGCACTTCCCCTACTGTTGCTCAGGTTGGTGTGGGAATAGTAAATATAACCCCAATAAAGTCCAGCACTTTCCCTACTGTTGCTTACACTGGAGTAGGAATAGTAAATTTGACGCCTCTAAAGTCAAACACTTTCCCTACTGTTCTTTAGATTGAAGAAGGAGTAGTACACCTAACACCTTCAATGGCCAACACGTTCCCTACTGTTGCCTAGATTGGAGTGGGAATAATACATTTAACTAAGTTCTTCATTTTCCCTGCTTTTTCTTACTTTGGAATCAAAATAATAAATCTAACCCTCTCTAAAGTGCAACACTTTCCTTACTGGTGTTTAGATTTGAGTGGTAATAGTAAATCTAAGCCCTTCCAAGGTCTAACACTTTCCCTCCTTCTGCTTATGTTGGAATTAGATTAGTTAAGCTGACTCCTTTGAAGCCCAACACTTTTGCTAGTTTTCTTTATTTTTGTTTGCTGTGACTTTTTTATATTTTGTATTTTTTATTTAATGCTTATACTACTTTTTAAAACATAATTTTTTTAAATATAAATTGTATCTTTTTATATCAAATTATTTTCTTAATATTTATTTTGATATATGTAATTGTTAATATATTTTTGTTAATTTAAATTTTTAGGTTATTGTTAATATTACTAATGTCATTTAAAAAAATATTTTACTATTTTTAAATACATATTTATATATTTTATGTGCATATTTAGTTCACAGTATTATCTACAACCATTTTTTATATTATGTTTCTGTTAATTTTAATATCTAAATTAGGTTACATATATGTTTTATTTAGATATATGTTTGTTAATTTTTGCTTTTCAGTTACTATTATTTTTTAATTTAATAAATTCTTTAATCAAAATATCTATTGTTTTATTTACATTATTTATTAAAGCTGTTTATTTTTCATTATTATTATTTTGTATTCTTATATTTCAAATAAATTACTTATAATGGTATATTTATTAAAATGTTGATATGCTTGCATTTTTACAACACAATATATTGGCAGTTTGCGTTCAAAAGATTATGGGGCCCATTAGGATGGCGTGCGGACTTCAGTCCGCCCGCCATCCTAGCGGTGCTGGGACCGTCCGCCATACGTGCGGCGGTCCCGCTCCGCCGATTAGGATGCGACCGCCACCCTGGCGGTCGCATTCTGCATTCCTAACATTGCGGCGGGTGCTGCTGTAAGCAGCACCCGCCGCAATGGTGAAATGGCATGTTGCGCATTCCCATGCACAACGTGGCAGGCACCGCGCGGTGCCTGCTACCTTGTGCATGGGAATGCAGGGGGGTACCATGGGTACCCCCCAAGTGCACCCCCCACTCCCCCTGGGGGCCCGCAATGGGCCCCAAAGCACATCCCCGCCAGCCTTTCCATGGCTGGAAAGGCCTTGACAACCCGGCATCATAATATGGATGGCGGTGCCTTCCAGGCACCGCCACCATATTATGCCCCTGCTCTGCCCGGACGGCAATCGGAACGATTGCCGACCGGCGGAAAAGCGGCGGACGCACTTTGCGTCCGCCGCGATACCCCCCGCCATAATAATATGGCGGGGGGTAAATCTAGTTGGGATGGCGTGCGGATCACGGTGGCGATCCGCACGCCATCCTAATGACCCCCTATAATCTCAATATTTTTGTAGACTGAATTTTTGACACAACCTTCTGGTAAATTGATGTTGATATTGATATTCTGTCATACAACCCCGTAGGGAGATCGCCAACATATTGGTGGAGATCTCCACCTACCTGAGAAAAACTACTAGTAACTTTACACTTGTAAATCCCATTGTAGGAGACTCCATCTGGACATGGACACTTGTAAGTCTACACTTAGGTGCAAATCTACACTCAGAAATGGTGAATAGCAAAAGGTGTTAATTACTCCTAGGTGTAGTAGTAAATATAAACCTGAGTAAATCTGCCCATGCATATTTGGTTTTGCGATTAGGCTCTATAGATTTTAATATGTTGTCTAGACCTTAAGGGATCAGGACAGGGAAGTACTAATAAACTGACATTGAACTTACCATGACACAATTTTAATCTAGTTTGTTCCTACATCTTTTTTTTTATTGCAAGACCGTGAGCTATGGCACTGTCCTGACATGCCTTTTGAAAGACTGGAAAAAATCACATTCAGCCTGAATGTGAACCACATTGCTCTCCTAAGAGCTCCTGTGAAGCCCACCATTGACATTCTTATTCGACCAAGGTGAGGAGCTGACCTGGTGAAGAAGCCTGCTGAATAGTGTGGGTGAGGGAGTGACATTCTTTTAAACTGACGGGCTTATTTTGATTTCGGACACCGTCGCGGAAATGGGTCCGACCGACCTCCGGTCGGCGGTCCCGACTGCCTAATCATGATGCGACTGCACATGGTACGGTCGCATACTCACATTCCTCTATGGGAGCTCGTGTTACAGCCGTAAACCGGCTGTAACACAAGCTCCCATAGAGGAATGAAAGTCTGTGTTCATCCCTGCACCCTGTGACAGGCACCTCAAGGTATCCCACCCAGTGTATTTGGGCTCAGCGCTAAACTGAGTTTAGCACCTATGGTATAGTGACCCTTGGGCCCCAACCGGAGCCCGGAAACAGAAGGGACCCTGCTAGAGGCCCCCCAAGCACGCTTTCCGACAGGGTTTCTATGTCGGAAAGTTCGGCATGGAAACCCTGCCAGAACCCGTGCATCGTAATCCAGAAGGCGGAAACGCCTTCCATTTGGATTACGGGCCAGGGCTCCTGGAGCGCATCGGAAGCCAGCCGGAATGACCGGCCGGTTTCAATTACATCCGGCTGTATTGTAATAAGCCAGTCGGAATTGAAACCGATGATCTTGGACTTAAGAGGTCGGAGGCCTTACGACTGAGATCGTAATCGGGCTCTGAGTGTGCTGACCAACATATTAATGAGAGTACTTCCATGAGACTCTTTGTCCTATGAGGCAGGTATCGGTATGTGCCACAGGCTTCAGTATCACGTGGCAATGATACAGGTTTTTCAGTGGCTATGTCCTGAAGTCTCTCAAATGTAAGTTCTCTCACTTCTCAGGAGTTGAGAATTGCTTTTGCAGATGGACTCACTCTCCTCCTTAGACAGAGGGTATGGTCTGGAAACTCCTTCCGGGGTATCAGAGAAAGGAGCAGCCAATCTCGCTCCCCAAAAAAGAAAAATGCCAGCATACATTGCCTGGGTCCTATACTCCTTGCCATACACATACTGCTTCTCCTCTGTTGTGCCCACTTAACCTGTCCCCCACACTACCTCTATAGACTATCCCTTCTCCCACATTCTGCACCTCTCCAATACAGTGCCAACAATGCTGCCTCCGCTCTATCACACAATGCCCATGCTGGGCTGAGAGATGTCCAGTTTGTATAGCTATGTCTAGCCAAAGATTTTGAGTTTAAGACAATCACAAGTTCTTGATGTTTAACTTTGTCTCCACCCTCCTGTAAGACAGCGTGCAAAGCTTCTAATATATGAGAGTTGCATGCCCACAACCCCTTCTTAATTAGTTCATTTCCATTTTCATTCACACTTGTATAAATGCAAAATTTAAATCACTTGGGTGTACAATGTTCCCAATGGACATTGTTATTTTGATTTCCAAACATCAGGGGCCATATCATGGGAAGGTGTGCCTTTGCAAACCATTTTGCACTTGTCTTAATACAGATGCTCAAACATTATTTGCGCCACACTTAATGCAAAATTAGTGTGCAATTCCTCATTCCCTTTCAATTTCTCGTTGTGTCTTTTAATCAATGAGCCCCGGATCTAACTCTCTGCCCTTGTACCGATAGGTTATCATGCAGAAACAATTGTAGTGGTTCAAATAAAATAATAATCGGAGCAACACATAGCCTTTCAAGGATACAGATCTGCTCTTTTTTGGTCGGGACACTTTGCTTCTCCATGATCTACGAAGTTCATTGATCTACATGCTCCTGAACCAAAAACCTAAAAGGAAACAGCATCCCCTGCTCTGACAGTTTTGATATCCTGCACAGTGTATTAACTTTTAATTTCCTATGTGAAACACTTGCATCACCAATTAATGATAAAATATTTTAAAATTGTGGTGTATGTGTTGTTGTGTCCCTAGGGTGTTAAAAGCAGTGTGTGACATTCTAGGTTGTGTGACGGAACCACGCATGCGTTTACTACGCATGCCGGTTCCGCGCTGTCTTAACCATGCAAGTCTTAAGCACGCATTTGCCTTTACCATGCATGCCTTTACAACAAAATATGCGTTGTTAAAGCATGTATGGCAAAGATATATGCGTGATTAAGACTTATCAGGCAAGTCTTACCCCCAACCCCTGCCCCCTACCCTGAGACCTTAAACTACCCCCCTCCCTCCTGAAAACCAACCTCCTCCCCCCAAGTCCTAAAAACGTCCCTGCCCCCAAGCCCTAAAAACTACCCCACCCTCCCCTAAGCCCTAAAAACTACCCCGACCCCACCAATCCCTAAAAATTAACTTGCCCCCCAAGCCCTAAAAAGTATCCTGATCCCTGCCCCCACCCTGAGTTCTATAACTGCCCCCAAGCTCCTGCCTTGAGACCTAAAACTATCCCCTCCCTCCTGAAAACCACCCCCTCCCCCGAAAAACTTCCCTGCACCCCCATCCCTCAAAACTACCCTGCCCTCCCCTAAGCCCTAAAAACTACCCCAACGCCCCTGAGCTCTAAAAACGTCCCTGACCCCCTAAGCCCTGAAAACACCCCAGCCCTGAAAATTACCCCAACCCTTAAAAACTACCCCCTACCCCTAAAACCCCGCCCCAGCCCTACTCACTCACCTCACCACATCCTCTCCCGATCCTTCCTGCTTCCGCCCAGCAGCAGCTATACAGCGTGTGGTTAAGGCAAGCATGGTAGCTCTTGCGTTATTGTAACACGCGTGGCTCTGCCCACGTTGTTCCGACTGTTTCCCGACATTCTACGATGCTTCAAGCAAAAGTGCTTCAGAAACTCAAAGTTTTCGATTTAAATTTTTTATTTCACAATTTTTGTTTCTCTTTTTTGTTTTCCTCTTTACGTCATTTTTTTCTTCCCAATATGTGGTTTAATTTTTAGTGTAATGTTTCATTGTGCAGTTTTCCTTGCGCCCCACTGTCTCCTCCTGCCTCTTTTGTCTCATACTTTCTTGTCGTTTTTCCTTCCATGGGATATTGTCCGTTGGTAGCTAACAGGTTGGAACAACTTGAGGTGGTGGATACGTGTGAAAATTTGAGGTTGAGGTTTTCAAAGAATCTGGCCTGGAATAGTTCTGAAACTGATTCTGGATGGCAAACAGAATGGGGCCTGAAAGGGGATTCTCCTCTCAATCGCAATTCGTAAAGTCATGTGTCAGTGACAGCAATTATGGTTGAAAACCATTGATCACATGCCAACATCAGAATTGGGGTGGACTCTAATTAGCGTAGTGGAAGCTGTCTCAAGGGTGGAAATCAAAACATTTGATTTGTGTTCGGGATAATTTGACATTAAACGTAGCTAAAACAAGATATTGATTTTTGAAAAAATATTAGGTGATTTTTGCTGATGGCTTGCAGGTTGGAAAACCTGAGCTGGTGGATCTGTACAAAAATTTGGAGTTTAGATTTTCCGAGAATGGACCCTGGGATGAACATTGAGAAGATGTGAAATATCGTTTCTTGGCATCTCTTGGGGGCATTTTAAGATTTGGTAGGTTCTCCACAACAGAGTTTCCAAAGACGTTTTATGCAAAGATAATACATTTACCTGGCATGAAACTGAGAAAGGCAAAGCTAATTAAGTGCCCTTTGACTGTTATGGGAACCTGGGAAGAAATGTGGCAGTTCACTCTATTTAGAATAGGGTTACATCTCGTTCGGCAGAAGAAGGTTTATATGCATTAATGGTCATGGTGGAAGTGGGTGTGCCAACTATTTCTCCAAATTTTCGAGAAAACATTTTCTGCTAGACTATCCTTTTATTCTTTTTTTTAGAAAAAAGACAAAATACTCTCTGTAGTTGCTTTTGAAATATGGTCCCTCTCATTGTGAAAACGTCCTTAAAACATTAGTTAACATGAAATTCTTTGATGCAATTTTCTCGGGATACTGTTTATTTAAATGCTGTAAAAAATGAACCTTGAGTGTGAAGCTGTCTTCTTCTTAACTTTGTTATTAAATTGTATGATATGTTATGTTTTAAGATGTTAGACATGAACAAACTTTATTTAAAAAGTAACAATACTCTTAAACATAAGGGGGTCGATTCCGATTCGGGCCGGAAATTTCTCCGACCGAGCCGGACCCGGAGAGATTTCCGACCGAATCGGACCTGTGCAGTCCGACCGAACGAGTACGATGCGTCCGTATGTTATCGGACTCGAGTCGAGTCGGACTCCCATTGATGTCAATGGGAGCCGGTCGTACAACGCGTACGCGGGCTCCCGTTGACTCAATGGGTGCGGAGTCGGACAAGGGCGCCCCCTACAGCGGGTGCGCGGCGAGGCGATTCGCGCCGTACACGCACAGGTAGGGGGGACCCATGGGTCCCCCTGTGTGCAACTCGCGCGGCTACGCATGCAGGGGGTCTGACACGGACCCCGAGGTACTGCTCCGACTGCTCTTACGAGCCGGAGTGCGCGGCTCGGTCGGACTGCTCGCGGCGCGCATCGTACTTACCCGGCCGGGAAACGTCTCCATTGCGCGGTGCGAGTCGAGTCCGAGCGAGTCGGTCGGAGCGGTTCGAGCCGGGAGCGAAGTCGGTCGGAGCGGTCGGGACGCCCGGACGAGTCGGTCGGGCGATTTCGCATCGTACTTCGCTCGGCCGGACCCGCGTACGGTTCGGTCGGGAAACAGGGCTCCGAATCGGATCCGGTAAAGCCGAATCCGATTCGGAGCCCTACCGGCCGAGATCGGAATCGGCCCCAAGGTGTTACAAGTTGTGACTTGACATAAAACATTTGCAAAGTAAGCACTGCACACAGCAACATCAATAGACCTGGTTTAAATTCATATCAGACATTTCAGTCAACACACTCCTCAAGTTCTATTTGTACCGTCAGAGTAGGACCAGTGGTACTCCAGTCCATGTCTCCTCTGTATTAATATCCTACCTTCAGTTACTTCATTTCTCCGAAAACATTATATCAGCAATAACTACTCTTGTCTCACCATTTATTATAATGTGCCCCCATGGACACACACTTCCATGTCGCTCATGGGGCCTCTTGATATGCTACCCATAAACCTCGCCATCCCTAATTTCACCTCATGCCATAAACACCTACCCTTAATTCAGAAGGGTTACCCTACACTCCAAGATGGGATATGTGTGGATACAGTAAGCAAGCTGTGCTCCCTCAGGAATTGTTTTACGGAGACATTTTTTCAACTTCTCTCAAAGAAGAAATCCTGTGAACTGCATCCTATCTTAAGGTTTAATCTAAAACATGGAAAGGCTTAATTAAAAAACAAGCATTGGAAATGCTATAGGTCTCACATTTTTTGTGTTAGAACTATTGACATTATAAATGGCAATGTATTTTATTATGTGTTATGGAGTGTATATATGTGGTGTGTAATGGAACTATGTGGGTTGGATTGGATTAGATTAGTTGTGGAGTTGTGTGGAGTAGAATTGTGTGCTGTGGAGCGGATTTTGTGTAGTGTAATTATGTGGGATGGTGTGCTGTAGAATTACATGGACAGACTGCACCCTGCCCATGGGGGTACCCTGGGCCTACCTTAGGGGTGTTTTGCATGTAAGGAAAGGGAAGGTTAGGGCCTGGCAGTGGGTGCACTTGCCAGGTTGACGTGGCAGTTTAAAACTATGCGTGCAGACACTGCACTGGCAGGTCTGAGACACATTGAAAGGCTACTTGCGTGGGTAGCACAATCAATGCTGCAGGCCCACTAGTAGCATTTGATTTACAAGCCCTGGGCACACACACCGCACTCTACTAGGGACTTACCAGTAAATCAAATATGCTAATCATGGATAAGCAGTCATAATTACAATTTACACAGGGAGCACTTGCACTTTGACACTGATCAGCATGGCAAAGTGCCCGAAGCATCTAAGCCAGTAAAAACGAAATTCAGCACACAGCCCAAAATGCAGGAGAGCGAGGCAAAAACTCTGGGGAGACCAGTGATGAATGACACTGAAAATCAGATTTCACTTTGCTAGCTCATTGCCAGTACCAAAGCACAGCACATCTATTTGTCAAGGATGTGAAAGGTGTTGAATGCCTCCTTAAGAGGGTCCCAGTTATCCCAGTTAGGAGGCAAAAAGCAGCAAAGGCAATCTTATAGCTCTTGACTGAAGATGAAGAACAATACAGAAATTATTAACAAGGCACCAAACTTCCCATACACCAAGAAAGAGGAACGAGCAAAGCAAGAATGTCCAGACATAGATCCAGGGGCAATTCCAATAGCACAAAGCACAAAAAGAACATGACAAACAAAATAAGGGAACAGTACATGGGGCACATCCATCACTTGTAAATATCTCCTTTTGTAGGGTTCAAGCAGAAAGTTTGATATCCTTTACCCAGTGCTGAATTCCACAGTCCCACTGCTGCGCTTCATGTCCAGTGCCCTTGTACATATGGAACACCTCCGTTGACCACAAGCACTGAAATGCCAGTGCAGTCTGGTGGTGATGATGCTTAACCAGATATATTCTGCCTGACCACGTGAAGAGCACATCGTCTCCTCCTGGATGCTTGCAATGACTGGTAGGCTCTTGGCTCAGATTGAACTCTACCATGCTTGCTATACAACACCACACGTCATCTTACCTTCCAACATGCCTCACCACACGGTATGACGGTGCACCACTCAACCGACAGCACACCTACTACTGGAAATAACTATTTGACTTGCAACGCCTTTATTTCGTTTCATGCCACATTAGCTGTACCAGGCCACATGATACAGTGTCACACACAACACAACTTTAAATGCCCAGAGCCACACTATGGAAGTTAAAAAAAAATTGGGGATATTTTAGGATTTAGTAACAATGTAGAAACGTGTCTTTGAGCGGCTGTGTACCCAGTTTTAACGAAGCTACAAGTCTATGGTTTGAGGCAGCACTTTTTGTCTTGCCTCATATGCTATAAATATTTCATGTATTTTGTTCCATTGCCGGCACCTATGCTAGTCGTATTATATAATGTTATATAGTTTATAGCCAAAACATTTTATAGCTTATCTTATTTTAGCTTTTTAGGTTGTCTAGTTTATGGTCTCTGTTTGTACGAAACACGATTTGAATATAGGATTGCATTTTATACATCACAGGCCAACAGTAATGTATTTAGACTTTGGCTCATCATCAAGCGCTGCTAGTTGTATGTATACGGTGATGCCAATCAAATTAAATATTGCACCTTGAAATAAATACAGTTTAGCACTGCTGATAATTATTCAATTAAGTCAAGAATGTATTGTTAACATCATTCAAGTCTTTACAATTCATAAAGGTTTCAGCCAACGCCTGTTTTACTCTAGAGTAATAGCTACCCAGTGAGCTTCTTCGAGGGCATTGGAAAACACAGTAGCTGAAAAAAGAAAATCATCAGCACTTATTCACCTGGTTCTTTGAAAGTGGATTTGTTTCATGTAGCGTCCCATTTCTTTGTAGAGCACTCAAAGACAGTGCAGTACAAATCTGTGAGCCTATGATCCTAGCAAAGGCTACATGAATCTGAAAGCTTGCAAAAATATACAACATCCTAGGCATTGCTGCTGAATTGCAATATTAGTTTCAAAAAGGAAGGCATGACGTTGCAGTATGATGACGTCATGATTGTTATCCCCTACCCAACAGCCAATGTGTGGCTTCCAAAGATAAAAGAAAATACAGGAATGCCTTATATCTGATGTGGCTGCTACTTGCACACAGCACTGCACTGCAGGCAGTTATTGGTTTAAGTAGTTGTTAGTGTAATCTTGGGGCTATAGAAATCAATTTTATGCAATTTATTGCTGTTTTCCTGGTGGTCCGGGTAAATCTGCTATTGTAATAGTTTGAGCTGATTCAATACACATATTGTTCTAATTTCTGTTCAGGGACTTTACATATTAAAATGATATCAATGGATCTGTCCACGCCCATTCCATTTCTTGCCAACTCACAAAGAGGTTATCAATAAGGGAGCTATCCTGGCACCTATTGCCATTCCCTGAATTTATAAGTATATTTTACTATTGAACAGGACAACATTTCTTTTGATTGAAAACTCAAGCATATCTTGAATCATTTTGAGGAAATAATGGGCTGAGCTAGTAAGAGGAAACAACTTGACTGCATTTACATTGTGTTTGTGGCCAGGGGATGTTTAGAGCCTTGTAACATCTAATATAACCAACATGTTATCACCATTCTGATGTATCCAATCTATTGTTATATTCCCAAGTTAGGCCCATGTAGCGAAGCAGCTTATTTCTTACATTGTTCTCACAAATAACATTTTCATCTGTGACCTTTTGCACATATTTGCGCGCACGACAATGTTGGATTCGTTTCCCTGAAACTAAATTTGTTTACACATCTAGCTTCGCACAACATTATCACAAAGCCGTGAACATCATGTACAAGGTCTCGTTTCGCACTATATACAAATGTCATCATTATCGTCATCCACGGGGTGACAGGGCTTACTACATATCCATAACATTACTAATCTATATGCACATCGCAAGGCTGCTTTCTATTATAAAAGATGACCATCCCGATAGAGTAGCAGAGGAAATCCGATTCCTCATGCAGGGAACGGGGGAGGAAGCGCCTGAGCAGTGGAAGAACCAAATGACCTTCATAGGGGTGAGAAAGGATCTATGCAGGACATAGAACTGTATTAGTTTGAACCGCACATTCTATGAGACAGTGGCGGGATAGGCTAGGACAATAGCCCCACTCAGAGTCACTGCACAACTTGCCCAAATCCTCATTGCACTGATCCTGAAGCAGAAGGAGAGAATCAGGTGTGTTCGCGCAGCACCTTGGTAAGCCATGTGACCAAGTGGTGCCATGTACCCATCAGATGTAGATATTGAAGTACCTGATGGGTGTTCGGCTCAGGCTGTAGTGTCCCCCCATGTGTTCGTAGTGTATCAATAATCGAGTTGTATGTGACAAACTGCCCGGGGCGAGTACAGCTTGGTTTTGCAGGTCAGTAAACAGGACAAGTGCAGCATCAGAAAAAAGGTCATCCAGGGTATGTAGGCCCACTTCATGCCAAGGGTCGATAGCCATCGTTGTGACGTGTGCGCCCCCTGGGCGTTCCGATTAGCTGCAGTAAGGGGGCATATGGCACCGATGTGTTAGTGAGATGTAGGCAATGGCAAAACCATTGCAGTGCTATGGACAGCATATGCATGGGTGGAATGGGCACACGAGCAAGTGGGTGGAAGAGGCACAGCAGGTGCTCCAAAGTCCATGGGGGAGATGTCAGTGTTGTTGTGTTGTCCAGATTGCATTCGGCAAACCACCACACTACCCAGTGCAACTAGGCAGCAAGATAGTAGTGCTCAAAGTTGGGAGCCCCTAGTTCGCCCCTGTCGGTCGGCAGGCACAGTGTCATCAGCGCTACTCAGCAGCGATTGCTGTGCCAGATAAACTTGCAAAGCATATGCTCGAGTGTGACAAAGAGGGGTTTCTGCAGGTATAGTGGGATGTTGACGAAGTACTACAGTAAGAGCGGGAGTGCCATCATTTTGGATAATGTGATGCATCCTGTCACTGACAGAGGCAGGGTCTTCCAGAACGCTATTTGCCCAAGAAGGGAAGAAAGTACCCGCCGTATGTTGCCATCCTCCAGCACCGCTGCATTATGGTAGATCTTGATACCTAGGTAGCGGATCATGTCCAGCTGCCATTGCACCAATACCTCGACCAGCCGGAGGGCATGGTCGGCCACCGTGGTGGACAGTGGCAAGAGGCAAGACTTGCCCCAGTTGACTCACAGACCCAAGACATCAGCAAAGGAGGTAAGTAGACCCTTGACCGTGGGCAAGGGTTGATCAATGTCCCGCACATACAGAAGCATGTCATCGGCGTAATGCAAGACAGCATACACGCAGTCTCCTAGTGGAATTCCCCATTCCTGTCCCTGCTCCCTCAGCTTATATGCTAGGGTCTCCATGGCCAGTGAGAAAAGAAGAAGGGAAGAGGGCAGCCTTGGCGGGTGCCTCGGCCTATGCTTATAGGTCGGAGATATACCTGTCAGTCTTGACACGGGCCAGCGGTGCGGTGTATGGGAGTTTGATCAGCCCAAGCATGCAGAGACCCAGACCAAATTTGGACAACACAACAAAATGGTTGCCCCCCTCCAATGAGTCAAAGGCCTTCTCTAGGTCCAGTACAAGACAGCCGGATTGTGGCCAGTGGCCCGGCACCTGCACTAGAACCCAGAAAAGGTGGTGGAGGTTCAGTGCTGCGAACCACCGCAAAGCTATTCTGGTCTTTGTGTACTAATCACAGGTTTGCTGGCGCTAGTCTGTCCACTAGGATCTTCCCAAGAATTTTACTGTCCACGTTAAGCATCGCCAAGGGTCTGTAGAAATTGAGGTTGGATGGATCGTACCCTGCTTTGGGATGGAAACAATCAAACTTTTGTGGAGTGACTGGAGAGGCAGGAGTGCAAGAGCGCATTGTCATATAAAGTTTGCAGGCAGGGAATCAGCAACATGGCATATGTTTTACAAAACTCCTGAAGGATCCCATCTGTGCCCAGAGTTTTTCCTGATGCCAGCATCCGGCTGGCTTCATGAATCTCAAAAGGGGTGATTGCTCCGTTGAGTTCTAGAGCTAGGTCAGGGGGATCCTCGGAAGGTCCATGTCTGACAAGAAAGCCTTGACAGCGTTCTCCGCCGCTGTCACATAGAGGATTGTGTATAGTTTTGCGTGAAAGCCACATGAATCTCGCACTGTGTAAGCACAGTGATGGACAGATGGGGTGTTGCGGGCTGTCCCGTTTAATTAATCAAGCCTGTAGAGGGCCAGGTTTGTCCGCCCCTGAGTGGGTCCGGGTGGACTGCATGGCATAATTAAGTCAAAGTAGGCGCTTCAACAGAGCTGTGGGTTTTCTGTGCCTGCCAGTGAGCTGGTGCCCGCCCTCTGACGAAGAGACAGGTGGTTTCTCAAGTCGGAGGAGTCCCTGTTCTGCTCTTGTGATATACCGATCCAGTTGCTTTCTCATGCTTGTCATCACGCTCATGCATTGGCCCCTGATAGTAACTTAAAATGCATCCCATTCCACAAGGCGGGACAACGCAGTGCTGGTATTTGCATCAAAGAATTCTAGGCACGATTTGCTCAGGGTTGCGTGAAGCGCCACATCCTCCTGCACCTCAGTGCCATGTCAGTATGGGGGGCTCATTGTCCCAGTGGATCTGAGCACATTGGGCATTGTGGTCCGAGTGTGTCCTTCCCAGATAATCAGTTTGTGTCACGAGCGTGGTCAGTTCAGTAGAAAAGACGATGCGGTCAAGGCACACGTATAGGTCGTGTGGGTGAGAGTAAAAGGAGTAAACCTTTTCTACCATGTTGCACTGGATGAGTACATGCTTCTGTCATTGACTGTATAGGTGAATGAGTATGTGTTACTATTTGTATGAGCAAGTAAGTGTATGTGTATGTAACTGTTTGGGTCAGTACATACCTATATGATTGACTGTATGGGTGAGTGTGTAGGCATGTGTGAGTAGTTCTATGGGTGACTCACTCAGTGTGTGAGTGCCTGTATGGGTATATGAGTGGATATGTCAATGGCTGTATTGGTGACTGAGCGGGTGTATGAGTGGCAGTATGGGTGAGCAAGTGGATGTGTGTGTAGATCTATGAATTAGTGAGTGGCTGTGTAAGTACTGGTATGGCTCTGTCAATGGGTTTGTGAATGGTTGTGTGGGAGTCTGTGGGTGTATAAAAGATTCTATAAGGGTGTGAATGGGTGAGTCAGAGATTATGTGGATGATGTCGTTTGAGATGTCATTAGGGATGTCATCATGGATGTCACTGACCATGTCATGAGTGATGTAATATGTGAGGTCATAAGCAGTGCATTGTGGGGCTCAAGATATAGTTTACTCAAGTAACTATAATGGCTGAATTTCTCTGGTTTTGTACGAGTGAAATGTCAGCCTAATATAACGTCCCTGTAACCTTTGTGAATTCCTAAGGTTTTTAAAATTCTATTAGCTAACTATAATATCCTCGTAACCTTTGTTTTTTTTTGTGAATTTCTAAGGTTTTTTAAATTCTATTTGCTAACTATAACGTCCCTGTAACCTTTAACTAGCAGTCATGTTTGCAGAGTAGTGGGAAAAGGGGTGTGGCCTCTGACCACCTCTCAGCAATCCCACTGTGTGGGGCTCACTGGAGGTAACAGGTGGGCTAGTTGGCCCCTAAGGATCCTCACCAGCGAAGGGGACTTCATCCCCCAACCAAGAGCGCATCAGGAGGCGCACTTGCAGAGTAGTAGAGAAAGGGGGCGGGCCTCCTGGGAGTTTCCGGCTTTGTTTTTTTTTATTTTAGGAAGGGGGATGTGTGGTCCCCCTTCCCTTGATCCTTTTGGGCCCCCTAGACCCCATCCCCCGGGGCCTGACCCATTTTTTATTTTTTTATTTAAATAAAAAGGGAGGGGCTGCGTGGCCCCTCTCCCAAGGCCGATTTTGACCCTGGGGACCCCATCCCCCAGAGCCTGTCCAGTTTCTTTTATTTTTTATTCTTATTTTTTCAAGGGAAGGGGGCTCCCGGGCCATTTTCGGCCCCGGGTACCCCATCCCCCTGGGGCATGGGCATCTTCTTGGGGACCGCAGGGGAACCTGAATGCCCCCGCGGTCCCGGCCCGCTACCGCCTCCTGCATGCAGCTCCCTGGGGGTAAAAAGCAAAGTGCTCCACTTTGAACAAGCAAGAGCAAAATTAAAGTAAACGAAGTACGGGAGCCCACGCTTCGTTTTAAAAAAAAAAATTCTGCCGGATTCGCGGATCCACTGTGAATCCCGCCAAAAAAATTTGCGAAAAATGCGTTTCTACCCTGCCCCCTTTTCTTGTTTTTTAACCTTTTTTGCTTGTGACTTGGGTCAACTGAGTCACAAGATGGCTGCCAACACTTCCTGGTTTGAAGTGTTGTCAGCCAATCAGATCTCAGGCACGAGATCGGGAGAGTTCACGGATCCATCACGGCCACAGTTGTATATCTGAGAAATCTTTAAATTTCTCAGAAACTACTGAACAGATTACACCATTTAACTAAAAGAGTGCTTTCTGGACCAAGAGCCTTTTTCCCAAATATGGTATAATTCTGTTCAGCAGTTCGGGCTGTAGCTGTGTCTAAAGTTACCTATGGAAATTAACCTGGAGAAAAAGCGTTTGGGACCCCTTTTCTCGGCCCCGCTTGACGGATCACCCTGTTGGACTGAGTAAATATGTCTAGCTGACTCCTTCTAGCATTGTGCGAGTTAAGTTAGCATTTGCGGCACTATTTTGTATTCAGCCGCCATTTTGTGTCATGATCGAAATGAAGCTTCTGTCTCATACTGTCTGCCTCAGCAGAAAAAGCAGCCTCGATTGTTTCTTTTATTATTCTAGGTTGAGCTTCGTTGCACTAATGAATACCTTGTTCTGTGTTTGCATACCTTTCCTTGTATGTAGCCCTGCTCCCACTCTCAGAGAGACGGGCACGGGCTGAGATAACCTTGAAGCTAAGATAGTGTGTACCCGGTCTCAGGATGGTAGCTCATCCTTCTGTACCTCCTTTGTTCATCTGTGTCCAGGCTGGAAAATTCCAGTTTGGGCGTGTCTTAGGGGTGTTGGAAATGTATATCTGACTTTACCTTGTGAGCGGGGGTCAGTCCCTCGGCAGCTGTCTATGGAGGCTGGTCAGACTGAACTCCGCTCGAGCGAATACTGATAAATAACTTGGTTTGTATTCTCTACTGTCTGACCGACTCTTCATTTGTATGGAAGGCTGAGAGGTGGTCGTGAGTGACCCGGGTGGCCGAAATCGGGTCACTTCCTTCAGTTGGCGCCCGAACAGGGACCCTATCGTGTGAGTGACCCATCTTTGCCCGCGGACGGGTGAGGAGGACAGGGCCGCGTCAGGTCGGACGGGTGGACCGGGGATCCCTGCACGATAGTCTCGAACTCGCAGCTGCCCCGTCCTTCTGACCGGGCGGTGCCTCGGCCAGTGGTCATCCCGGCTGGGGTCCTGAACGGCGAAATCCTTGGATCTGACCGTTTGGTCCGAAGAGTCGGCAGTGGAGAATAACTTCGTTTGATCTGTGTGCACCAGGTGAGTTTGCTTTGGGTCAACGCGCTGCTTTATTTGAGTTTGGTACGGTCTGAGGATCGTTTTTGGACAAGCGCTTGAATTTGTTTGAATTCCTTGTGAACATGGTGTTGCTTTGATCTGGTTTTGGTGAGGTCTGTGGACCGATTTTGGTAAGATATTTTAAATTATCTGCTCAGCATCGTTAGTGCACGTGTTTTCATTTCAAGATGCCTTGTTTTAGTCGACTATGTTGTATGAGTTGTCGTTGTTGTTCTACTGATGCTCGATTGGAAGAAAGTCAGCCTGCGCCTCCGGAGGGCACCCCAAACTTTGACATGTATGTGAAACATGGCCTTGGCCCTATTATGTATAGTACATTATGGCACAAAAATACGAGGGACAATGCCGAGTTACAGTGGCCGTTAACAGGTACTTTTGATGTACAAAACCTAAATTTCCTGCAGGATAAATTGTTTGCGAAACGAAGTAGGCAGTCGATGTTTGATTCTCTCCAGGTATGGCAGAAGGAAGCTAAGCAGAGGCGAATGAAGGCAGAAAAAGAGGCCCGAAAAGGGAGAATGCAGACAGTGACGCAGAAAGCAGTAGCGTATGATAGAGAGAAAGAGGAAAAAGGTATAGAGTGTGCTGATAGAAAGTTTCAATTGCAATGTGACAAATCCTATGTTGCCCGAGAGGAAGGTGATACATTTGTGGAGGAATTGTTACACTCCCGACCTCCGCCTCCATATGCCCCACAGAGAATATACCCTGCTGTGCCACAGCCCCAGTCATCTGTCTCTTCTGCCCCCGCTGTTTGTGTCTCTTCTGTCATAGACTCAGTTGCATCAGCCGCTGTGCCTCTTGTCAATTCTGTGGCTTCGCCCTCTGCACCTGTTATGACTGTTGGCTTCCCTGCTACGCCTATTGTGTCCATGTCTTCTCTTTCTCCAGCCCTTACGCCCACCACACAGCCATTAACGACATTGGTGCCTGCCCACTCAGTTACTACCCCTTCCCTTTTCCCTCACTCCCCGGTAATATTAGGTAGTGGGACGCCTGTACGTGGACTGGGGGACGGGGGCTGGGCGACAGCTAGGAAGCGGTTGGGACGAATTTTAATACGATCTGATGTGGGGGAGGAAGAAAAAAAGGCAGTGGCAAATCAGGCCGCTCAGTGGGCCCGTCATCCAATTTATAGTGCTGAAGAGGTGTGGAGTGTGATGAGAGAATATGAGCCGTTTCTACAACAGCATGCCCTCAAGCATATGTCGGCTACATTGATCGGATTGTGGGAACAGTGCTTCAATGCTATGGCGCCCCAGATTATTTATAATATCAGAGATAATGTATACGTTGCTGGTATGGTGCCTGAGGAGGTTTTCAGAAATATTGCAACCATTGGTAGCTTACTGTGGTAGGCTGTTTGAGAAGAGCCCGAACACAGTATCCCAGTTTCCAATGAGGGAAGTCCATCCCATATATCACCCTGAGATGCCGGAGCTTCGAGATCAGCATGATGCTGTCATTAAACCAAAGGTAGAGGCCTGCTTCCAAGAACAGTGGGTCTATACCCCATGGAAGAGGAGTGAGGTGTTAGCCCTTAAGACTCAGTTACCTGACCCTAGGAAAAATCCTACTGCATATTATAAGGAATTGACAGAAGCTGCTTCATCAACAGTGATGACACTTGCGGATATTGAAATGTTTTTTGGGTTGCTGGTGCCCGTTGATATTTGGAGGCAGGTGCACACTCAGGATCACGCTGTAGAATTGTGTGGTACATGGGATCAGATTAAAGCATGGGATAAGGAAAGGAAGCCTGGAGAGAAGCCGAAGCCCGAGATTTTAGCATTACCTGGCCGAATTATTACCTATATGCACTCCCTTATTCCTCCGAGAAGGGTAGATTGGGACAAGTTAGCGGCATGTAGTCAGAAGAAAGATGAGAGTGTGTCTGATTTTTTCACACGGTTCGAGGGTGTGTTCTTGGATTTTAGTGGACAAGATTTGTCGGTAGAAGGGGGTGTCCGGCTGTTCGTCAATAGATTTGTTACGAACTTGCTCCCTGAGTTTGCAGCTCGGTTACAGGCTTCGGAGACCACTTGGACATCATCCTCCCCTTCCGTTATATTGAGTGTGGCACAGTATTATGAGCACAGGGAGAACGAGGAGAAGGAGAAGGTGGAAAAGAAGCACAAGGAGTTGAAAACAAAGGTGTTGTTACAGCAGGCGTCTAAGGGAAGTGGACGGGGACGTGGTGCTGGTCCGGCCCGGCAGCTTCCCCGTATCAGCAGGAGTGCTGCGCCTGTGGGGCCGAATCAGTGCGCGTACTGCAAAGAGGAGGGACACTGGCGTAGCGAGTGTCCGGTGTTATTGCAGAAAGTCACGGCCCCTCGAGGACAGGGTTCTCGAGGACGCGGTCGCGGGGTAAGTGATCGGGACAAGGCTCGGGAAGATGGGGCATCGCAGGGTCGCTCTGATCAGAACTATTTTGATGACCCTCGAGGGAGACAGTATTATCATGATGATTATGATCTGGACGAGGTGACAGGGATGTCCCACAGCTAGGATAGCCAGGGACAGGGTGAGGGACCAGTTCAGATACCTGTAGATCAGCGCGGTCCTTATGTCACCGCAGATTTGCAAGACTCAGTTAAGAAATTCCCAGTGGACACAGGTGCAATGAATAGCTCTGTTTCTCGTTCGCTGGTCCCCGGGGCAGCTCTGTCTGGCCAAAATAATGTTTTGATAGGCTTTTCAGGTGTACCGGTTGTGAGCCCCATTTCCAAGCCTCTTGCCTGGACTATCGGTCCCTTTACTGTGGATTCGCCCTTTCTATTGAGTTTAAAGATGTGCCACCCAATTTGTGGGCGACGGGTGATACGGATGTGGGAATATTGCAAATTCCCTCAGTTTCCATCAAAGTTAAAGACAACGGCGTTTTGCCCCGTATTCCTCAGTACAAAATACCACAAGCGGGGAGCGAGCTTTATTACGCATTATACAGGATCTGATTGAGTCGGGGGTAGTTGAGGAGACAGCATCGAATGTTTGTAATAGCCCTATTCTTCCTATTCTCAAGAAGACATCCCCAGACTCCCCTGATGACACTGCAGACGTTTATCGTTTTGTGATTGATTTGCGCGCAGTTAACAAAATAGTGGTTCCTCAATTCCCGGTGGTCCCTGATATTACTGCCCTTCTCACAATGATTTCTTCCTCTGCCCAATTCTTCTCTGTCATTGATTTGAAAAATGCATTTTTCAGTATTTCAATTCATCCTGATAGCCGTCACCTATTCGGTTTTACACTAGCTGGCAGAAGTTTTAGATTCTGCTGCGCTCCTCAGGGCTATACTGAGAGCCCTAGTATATATAGCCAAGCCTTAAAAGCCCAATTGGATTCCCTGACGCTTTCTCCAGGTAATGTATTGCTTCAGTATGTGGATGACATACTGATTGCTTCTGACACCGAACAGGGATCCAAAGACAGTACGGTTAAGTTGTTGTTACATTTGGCTCACCATGGACATAAAGGGTCCCGTTCTAAATTTCAATATTGTCGACAGGAGGTCACCTACTGTCGAAGGAGGGTAGGCGATTGACACCTGAGCGCATTAGCGCCATTGTTAAAATGCCCATCTCCAAAACTCAGAGGGATGTACGTGCCTTCATTGGCATCACTTCCTACTGTCGGCATTGGATCCCTAATTATTCATTACTAATAAAGTGTTTGCTAGCACTAACCACTAAAGACGTGCATGGGCCTCTGCCGTGGACGCATGAATGTCAGCAGTCTTTTGAGCAACTAAAAATTGCGCTTTGCTCTGCTCCTGTGCTTGGCACCCCTGATTATGCGAAGCCGTTCGTGTTGTATGTACACGAGACGGCTGGCTGTGCACTCTCTGTTTTAACATAGGCCTTTGGAGGTAAGCAACGGCCGTGTGCTTATTTTTCCGCTTTGCTTGACCCGGTCGTCAGAGCCCTCCCGAGCTGTCTAAGTGGTTGCGGCGGTGGCCATCTCTATAAGGCAATCAGCTGGGCTCGTACTTGATACTGACCTCACACTCATGGTACCGTATGCTGTGGATACTCTTTTGAACAAGACCAAGACACAGCACCTTACCAGTGCACGTCTGACTGGCTATGCGTTAACTCTTTTCGCCCCGCATATTACGATAAAAAGATGTGCCACTCTGAACCCTGCCACGTTACTGACCCTCCCTTCTGAAAGTGAAGAAATAGACATACATGATTGTCTGTTTCGGACGGAGGAGGAGACGAAGGGACGGGTAGACTTGACTGATGTTCCCTTATCTGACCCCCAAGGGGAACTATATGTCGATGCCTCTTGTTTCAAATTACCAGATGGCACCACCACCGCAGCATATGCACTCACTACGTTGCACACGGTAGTTGAGACATCACGAGTTCCTTATCAGTCCACCCAGGCAGCTGAGTTGGTCGCCCTTATTAGAGCCTGTGAGTTGAGCAAGGGACTGGCTGTCAATATCTACACTGACAGCCAGTACGCCTTCGGGGTCGCTCATAATTTTGGGCGGCTCTGGGCAGAGAGAGGGTTCCTCACATCCCATGGGACACGTATTCAGAATGGGCCCCTTATACATAGGCTTTTGTCTGCCCTGACACTCCCTATGAAATTGGCTATAGTGAAGTGCAGTGCCCACAAGGCAATCACCGATGATGTGGGGAGGGGAAATGCATTTGCAGATCAGATAGCTAAGGAGACAGCTTGAACAAAGATGAAAAAGATGTTTGTAGCGGGTCCTGCCAGGTGGATACCCGAGGCCACCATGTTTGAGGACACTCTGGACAATGTCAAAGAGATCCAGAGCGAGGCAACGATTGAGGAGTTAGCAGTATGGCAGGAAAGTACGGCATGTTTGGATGAGGATGGGTGCTGGACTGACAAGTCAGAGAAGCAGAGATGGATGCTACCGGATGCATATGTCCTTCCTGTGGTTACTATGGCACATGGGCCAGCTCACATTAGTGCGAAGGGAATATGTAAGCTGTTAGACCCTGTATGGCAGAATGACAACATTCCCAAAGTTGCTGCTCACCTTGTGAAGTACTGTTAGGTATGCATGATGTATAATCCTGGAAAAGGCACCCCTACACCTCCTGGTAATTTTGCACCACCTTCCTTCCCTTTCGAGGTTCTCCAGATGGATTTCATCGAAATGGAACGAGTCAATAATCTGAAATATGTGTTAGCAGTTGTTTGTGCGTTCAGTAAATGGATTGAGGCTTACCCCACTAAAGAGAACACAGCCATGGCGACGGCGAAGGCACTCTTGAAAGAGTTCTTCCCGCGTTTTGGTTTGCCACGTTTGATTTGGAGTGACAACGGAAGTCACTTCAACTCAAAGGTTATTCAGTTGGTGTGCGATGGCTTGCACATCAAGCAGAAATTTCATGCTGCAAACCATCCCCAGTCAGCAGGTTTGGTTGAGAAGTACAATGGTACTCTCAAACTTAAGTTGGCAAAAATCAAAAAGAGCACAGGATTGCAATGGCCAGATGCTTTACCATTGCCTTTGTTGTCTACAAGAGCCATGGATCACACTAGGACAGGGTTGTTCCCGTATGAGGTCGTGTTTGGCCGCCCGGCGAATGTCTGGGGCGTACCGCGACCTTGTCGTTTCTCCGAGATAGAATACCCTTTGCTTGTGGATTACTTATGAGTTGACAAAAAATGTGCGCTCTGTTCACCAACAGATTCATGAAGCTTTGCCACCAGCTCCCGAGGGGCCAGGCCACGATATCAGACCCGGTGATTATATCTTGGTGAGGAACTATCAGAGGAAAGGCAGTTTGGAGCCGCGTTGGAAGGGGCCTCTCCAGGTCCTCCTTGCCACCCAAACGGCAGTGAAGGTAGACAGCCGGAAGAATTAGATTCATTCTACCCACTGCAGGAGGGTGCCCCTTCCGTTGTCCTATGACCGCAGGGTGCTCGATGGAATCGCCGACTCTGAAACGGAGCAGGTGCTGCACTTCATTCCCTTCTCAGATGCACGACTGACGTGGGCACCCACCGAGGAGGAGAGCAACGCAGTGTTGAATGAGTCGGTGCCACCTGAGATTAAGGCCGCCCAGGAGCCCCAGCTTGTTGGCCCATCTGTGCTTGAGCACCAGCCCATTGAGCCCCAGCCTGCTGGCTCATCTGTGTTTGAGCCCCTGCCCATTGGTCCCTCTGTGTCTGAGCCTCTTTTTGCTGACCCCTCTGTGCCTGGAGTAGTTAGGTACAATCTGCGTCCCCGACGGAAGAACAGTGCACCAAAGGAAAAGTCAGATTAGCAGGGATGGACTGCGAGGAAAAAGAAAAGGGTGTACCTTGCCTGTGGTACCAACGGTAGTTTAGGGAAAGGGAGATTGGTGCATTGTTCAGACATTGGACAGGGTGAATTCAACGTGCTTCCCCGTTCAAGAGGGGGGGTACACTACCCTGAACGACGTGGGATTTCTTCAGAAAAGGGCTGCGATTGCGCAGCTCCACCAAAAGTGCTCAACAGCACCACCGTAGATGAACAATAGGAGTCTGCCAGCGAGACTCTGACGGACGCTGGAACATTGCCCCCTTTTCTTGTTCTACCATCGTTGGCTCCATTGCATGTCCTTTCCTCTGATACAAAAATGTACCCATTTGGTCGCCCCATTGTGGAGGAAGAACAGCCCTTTGCAGCCCCGCGTTTCGGGCAGAATGGGTCTAATTGGTCTAGTTGGCCTGTTAAGAGTAAAATTGTTTTTGTAGTAATTATTTTGATCTTTCTGATAACAATGTTGGGAATAGCGTGGTTCCTTAAAGAGAAATATCCTGTGCACTCTTTGATTGGTACAACGCCCGTCCCCCCATAGCACATGTTTGTTACTTTAGCCCCTCACAAGGGTGAGCACAGAAAAACTTATGTAGATAATGTCTCCCTGCAGATGCTCCACCAGGTGCACCACGCCTCGAATGCTACTAATTGCCTGATTTGCGGTCTTCTCCCTTCTGTGACACATAGAAATGATGTATTACTGTCCTTGCCGTTTTCAAATCTGGGAAGCTGGGAGGCATAGTTTCAACTGTTTACCATGGTATATATCCATTTCCATGCTGATGCCATGAATATGACTTATGCTGATTATGATACTGTGTTGGAATATATACGTGTTCACCAAGGGTTTACTCCAGGAGAGCGAGGGGCCCCTGATACATTGTCTCCAACAGCCTGTATGAACATATATGAGAAAGAAAAAAATGTAACATGGCTTCAAAATGAAATGTTGGATTTTCAGGGTTTCAACGGCACTGAATACTTTAGGTCCTTCCAGATGCGCAATATTACTCAGGATGAAGCAATGCCAGTGCCGGTAGTTAATGCAACAGCTAGTTTTTGCGTCCAGCGTTTTGGAAATGTTCAAGTGGGACAGAGTAATTGCAACCATACATATGTGTTGAGCACAACGAATAGCCCACCTTTACTTCCACCCCATAATGTTTATTTCTTTGTGGGTCTCAGGCTTATGTGTGGCTTCCTAGGGGGTGGTCTGGCATATGTTATGTCTCTTTCCTTCTTCCCCCGGTATATATAGCCCCATCCACCTATCATAGAGATCACTGATTGCAGCGCAGGGGTGTCCACCTATCCCATATTAGAAGGGTCATCAATACAGAAGACATTGATCAGACAGATACTACCTTACAGCAGTTCACTGATGCCATGAAGGGTATCGTTCCTTTCTGGGGCCCTATGTCCAATAGCCTTAATATCCGCCGCCTTACTAGGGTGGTGGAAGGGGTCATTAATACGACAGCTGGGATTCTAACAAATATTACAGCTGAGCTCCAGGCTACAAGGCTTGTTGCTCTTCAAAACAGGATAATGTTAGATGACATCCTTGCTGATCGGGGTGGGGCCTGTCGCGTTATCGGTAGTAGCTGCTGTGTATACATACCGGACCACGCTCCGAATGTATACGCTGCGATACGGAAGTTGCACAGGCTTGCATCCGACATTCACCTAGAGAATGGTACTTGGACCCTTTCTGGTTAGCTGTGGGGTTTAGTAGCATCCTGGGGTTGGAAGATCCTTATCTTTCTAGTAGTAATTGCTGGTGTTATTTTCACTTGTTGTTTATGCATCCATTGCCTTCCTGCTTGTTGTGCTTATTGTATTGGGAAGTTAACACCTACATCAAAGGCCCCCGTGCATGATGTTAAGTCATCGACTATGATGATGCAAGCTGTCCACGACTTAATGGCCATTTTTGAGTACTGATAAATGTGTGAAAATAAAGAGTACTAGTAGTCTTTTAACGAGATCACTTATTACTATCTTATGCATTAGACAAAATGGTTAGCAAATGCTAAAAGGAGGGTCTGTTGGACTGAGAAAATATGTCTAGCTGACTCCTTCTAGCATTGTGCGAGTTAAGTTAGCATTTGCGGCACCATTTTGTGTCATGATCGAAATGAAGCTTCTGTCTCATACTGTCTGCCTCAGCAGAAAAAGCAGCCTCGACTGTTTCTTTTATTATTCAAGGTTGAGCTTCGTTGCACTAATGAATAGCTTGTTCTGTGTTTGCATGCCTTTCCTTGTATGTAGCCATGCTCCCACTCTCAGAAAGACGGGCACGGGCTGAGATAACCTTGAAGCTAAGATAGTGTGTACCCGGTCTCAGGATGGTAGCTCATCCTTCTGTACCTCCTTTGTTCATCTGTGTCCAGGCTGGAAAATTCCAGTTTGGGCATGTCTTAGAGGTGTTGGAAATGTATATCTGACTTTACCTTGTGAACGGGGGTCAGTCCCTCGGCAGCTGTCTATGGAGGCTGGTCAGACTGGACTCCGCTCGAGCGAATACTAATAAATAACTTGGTTTGTATTCTCTACTGTCTGACCGACTCTTCATTTGTATGGAAGGCTAAGAGGTGGTCGTGAGTGACCCAGGTGGCCCAGATCTGGTCACTTCCTTCAACCCCAAAACTTTCAACAAAACAGCTGAGGTGAGTGGCCCATTAGTTTGGAAAATTTTGTGAAGATTTGTCAAACTGCGCCAAAGTTATTGGCAAATCAAAAAACGCTTTTCCTATGGAAACTAGGTCCTAACTATAACTACATATTGGCGACCGCCAGTAGGTAATATATATAAATATATATATATCAATTTACTCCTTCCCCAATCGTTCGAATTCCGACGATAAACATAGGGTACGGACTCCACTTATGTGCAAAAACTTCTGTTTATTTAAACATCGCTCCAGCTGTCATGACGCGTTTCGGTCACTGCCGTGACCTTGATCACATCAATATATATATATATATATATATATATAAAATTTAACTACTTATACGAGGTTTTTAGCCAGCCCTCTTCATCCATTGGACAGTTATAGTGTTTTTCACATGTTTGTTTTGTACACTACAACATGGGGCAGTGGGTTACCCCGCTTCAGCCATTGGCTAACATCACTATGAATGACTGCACTCTGCCCTTTCACAAGGAGCACATCCACACACAAAGTAGTTTGATTATTTGCCATGGACTACTATAGGAATGTGTTCATTTTGAGACCAAGAAATATTTTTGCTTTTAGAATTTCTTTTTTTGATTGACAAGGGACCGGTAGCTTCCACAACAATCAAGTTTTGCAAAATGAAGGCATGCAGCAGTTGGTCAAAGCCAGAGCTATTAGCTCTACCAATGCTTGATTTAATGTGGTGGTGCCTCTGCTTGCCATCCGTGGGTCGCAGTTCTTCCCTTATCTTCGCCTGCCTCTGCCTTGTACTACAGACTGGCACTCACTTTGGGGCAGATTTATAAGCCCCTATAGCCACAGGAACGTCAAATTTTTTTGACGTTCCTGTTGCGATACAGGCTTTGCCTTATTTACAAGGCAGTGTTAAGCCACTTAACGTGGCTTAATGCTGCCTTGTAAATAAGGCATCCTTTCACACGATACTTAGCGTGAAAGGGGAGGGCAATGGGTGTTGCAGTGGGCGTTCTGCCACAAAGCCCATTGATTTGGACGCTCCCCCATATTTACAAGGGTTGCGTAAATATGGGGCAGTGCCAAAATTAAGACCAAAAGAAACCTGATCTTAACATGGCGCAACAAGGAGAAATGCTTTATTTCTCCTCGTTTTCGCTGTTTCTATGTGTGCTGCATTGTGCAAAACGCCATGCACGATTGTTTATGTGCAGGTCGGTGTCCCTTCCTACACATAAACAATCATTTTAAAAATGACGAGTTGCAACTTCTATGTGTGCTGTACAAAGCAGCACACATAGATGTTACAAATCGCCATTTAAGATTATTTATGTGCAGGAAGGGACACCTTCCAGCACATAAACAATCATTCCCACACAGCAGGCACCATTGCACTAAGCCAAGAAGGCTAACGCTGCGCTCCACCACGTCCCTTGTAAATCTACCCCTTAGTTTTTTGTGGTGATCCTGCTCTTCGTGGGCTACGTTTTCAATCCACCACTTGTGTAAACAGCTGATTGGCATCTTCCACACTGTGCGTTGCTGGTGCACTGTCAGTCCCTTCATGAAGTGGAACCAATTACACAATGTTTCTGCTGGGCCCTGATGCTGCTCATCACCTTATTGGCTATCACTGCTCAAAGACTCCATTTATGTGTGCTCGCTCAGCAGGTTCTCAAGTTGTATGTTATCACTTCTGGTTATCTCTACCTGGTTGATCCTGCCAGTAGCATATGCTTGTCTCAAAGATTAAGCCATGCACGTGTAAGTACACATGGTCGGTACATCACCTATTACATTTAAACTCATTAAAACCAAAATTAGCTTTGTTGCAATTCGCCTTCCGAACAATTTTTAAAAGCACTAGAAATTTGCCTTTCAATCATTGCTATAAATAGTCTCTGCCAAACTAGTCCCAACATTGGCATACAGGTCAGAGGCTTTCCCGGGGAAATTGGGGGACTTCTTGAACAACTCACAGAGTGCAGTCTTCAGAACTCTATTTAAATTACCGCATAACAACTCGCCAGCCGAGATTAAGATGGAATTTGCACTAATGGACCAACTGATTACGCAGAAGGCCTGTATATTAAAGTACCTGCACTCCGCACATGTAGCAGAGCAAGGATCATTGAAAAATCTAATTTGGCTTGAAGTATCATGCGCCAACAGCTCACGCCATCCAAACGTTTGGGCACATGCCCTCTCTGAAGCACTGGAGCTAACCAGCTTGGCGGAGCTGTGGAACTTAAACCTACCGCATCCACAGTTTAAAACAGCTCTGAACAGAAAAGTAAAAATCAAATCCTTTTAATCTGATCACAGGGCATTTGCTAAAAGAGAACACGCCGCCCTGGTCCTCATCAGTTATGATAGAAAAGGTCCCCAAAAATGCATCATGGAACCGTTCTCACCATATTACAAAATAAAATTCCTGCATTTCCGGATGGGCTGCTTTTCATCACTAGACTTACTACCTCTATAGATAACTAAAACCGAGACTAAAATATGTCACTATTTGGTCTATTTCAGGAATCGATAACACACCTGTTCTGCATATGCCCCATCCTCCTTGAGGATCGCAGAAGATTTCTTCGGCATCTGTGAATTAAAGAGGGGTCACGGACATTATCATCTGCGGTCAGCCACTTATTGAATAATGCGCAGCCGCAAGTGATCTCCAAACTTGTAACCTTTCTGGACATTACAGATTAACTATTAAGAAAAAATCCAGAAGCTTAAAAGAAGCAGTGGCCTAGTTGCGAACTTCTTTAGAGCCAAAGATAAATTTGACACATCTATGTAGTATGTGATACACAGCTTATTTTACTCAAATCACTGATATTTATTAATGCAGCATGAACAGAAATAAATAGCTTTTACATGGTCTAATTTAGAAGATGTTATTATTTTTATCTTAAACCACATGGCCGTAATCTGAACAGTGCAATAAAACTATGAAATGTCCACATTACTATGTCATAAGCTGCATATCGAAATTGATTTTAAAATATTCACTTTACTTGCATTGATTGAACTTGTATGATTGACATTTAGATATTTTTGACAAATCATCTACATAATAATGTAAAAATGAGGTATTGATCATTCTTTTGACTCTACTTGGCACTTTTGCACTTTAATGGATGTTTCACGTTTAAGTTTTTTAAGATATGGAACTCCTATGGTGGTCCACAAAATTACACATTACTGATAAAACAGGAAATACATTTCTTTCAATAAATAAATAGTTCATCCTTTGTGCGAGGGTACCTCCATAAAAAACCTGTTATCATACATACTATACTAACTATACAAAATACGGGAGAGGATAAAACGGTCTGCAAAGTGCAATATATAAAGAGCGAAATATTAAGACACATATACAACCAAATAAATAAAAATCCAAGTATTACAACATCAGAAATGACATTAGAATTTCCTAATATATATCCAGGAAAGTTTAAAAAAATCGATAAATCATATGACAAACCATTTTATTTGGTGGGGACAAAACAAATAAAAGAGCCTCATGGGCAGAATGAATATTAAATTTGATATATGCGGGTCTTAGAAAAATACGCCTAGCCTTTTGCAACTCCGGACACACAAATAACACATGATTAAAATCCTGAACTTGTAGGAGACAAAATTCACAAATTCTGTCCTCTTTCGGTGTTTTGTCCCAAATGCTGGTAATTTCTCTTATGGGCAACAAATAGAGCCTCAACAAGAGCATCAGCCTTCTAATCCCATGAGGTAGGTTCCAAGTTAAATAAGGCTGTGGTTTGTTCCCCAATGCGCTCCCACAAACCACCTCATTACGCAACTTGGGCTGACTTTCAATATCTCTGGCCAAACTAATAGAGATCACTGACTTCTTTATAATCAGCTTCAATACAGACTTTGGCGTAGGGGAGTCAGTATTCCAGCTAAGCCCAAATGAATCATTTGCTTGCTCAAAGGACCTAAAAAATGTCGATTGTTTTTTCAACTTAGTAAACATTTCCACTCTCAAGGCGGCCCTGAGTGTGCCCTCTTCCCCCCAAAAGAGGGAATTGCCCCACCTCAGAACCGCTGCCAAGGATAAAATATATGAGGAGGGTAAGCCAAATTCAAGACGTACGGTGTGGGGGCAGCCAAAGAGTTTAGGTTACAGAATTGGCGCAGGATTCGACCTTCGGCCTGATCAAAAGAAAGCCAATGGTTCATATCCAACACCTCAGCAGCGTAGGACAAAGAAGGGGGAATTTTAACCCTGAACACTGACAAAACATCGTCAAAGTGGCGTCTCCCACAGATTCTATAGAATCTATTCAGTGCGCTAGCCTGGGAAACAGCCCTGCTCACACAGAGTTTAATATGCTCTATATCTCGCCCAGTTTTTGAGAAGACCTTTCCAAGGTATAAATAGGAATTTACCAATTCCAGTTTTTCAGACCCCAACATCCACTGGTAACACCTCTTTATTCTGAGCCCTTTCTTACGGAAAACCAAGATCTTACTTTTGGCGATGTTAATTTTCAGGAAATGGGCTTCTGCATATTTGGTCAAGGCTTCCAGGCGACGTTGCAGGCCAATAGGCGTTAAATCAAAGATGGCCACATCATCCGCGTATAATAAAGAACCGACGGACATTGTACCAATTTTTGGGGCATCCCCCCTTGCCAAATTTAGGGCACTGGGAAGATCAGATATATATAAAGAGAACAAGAGAGGGGCCAGCAGGCAACCCTGCTTGAGCCCATTGTGTGTTCTAATCTTACGGAATAATCCCAACGATCCTCCCATCAAAACTTGGCACCAAGTATCTGAGTGCAATTCCATGATGAGGCCCAGAAGATGTTGTGGGATACCCAGCTGAAGGAGCTTTCTCCACAGCGGTTGACGGTCCACTTTATCAAATGCCGTGGAGAAATCAATAAATGCGGTATAGACTGGCATACCCCGTTAAAAAAACGTATTTTTCCACGATGGTCTGGAGGACCGCAATGTTATCCAAAGTACTATGTTTTTTGCTGAAACCGGCTTGTTCTGGAAGTATAATATTCTGATCCTGGGCCCATTGTTGGAGATGACATAGGATGCTTTTAGCAAATAATTTGCCTGAGGCATCCAACAAAGTAATCTGCCTGAAACTGGATGGCAGAGTTTTAGGGCCCTTTTTGTACAAAGGGACTACAACATTACCCTTTCAAGAAGGGGGAATCTTCCCCGTTTGAAAGCAATAATTAAACAACGGGGCAAGAAGGGCCCCCAGGCACCAGCCTCCTTTTTAATTAACGCGATCGGAATTCCATCTTTAATGGACTTAATTGTCTAAATAAAGTATTTTTAATTGGATTTGATGTCATCACTTCTGCTGTGTGATGCCCTATCTTCTATGATTTATGCATTCATTCAGTCACCTAGACATTCATCATTTCACTTATTCAACCATTCAACCACTCATTCATCTAATTGTTATCCTTGCCTTTAATCTCTCACTCACATTAATCCATCTATATACTAGCCTATCAAATCATCGGGCCGTAAAAGCGCATACTCATACTTGCCAATCAAAAATGAAGCCCTTTCATTTATAGACCAGCCAGCTCTAAAGGCTTTGCCATGGCTTGTTGAGCTTTGCATGACTCATGTTTGGGTTTCTTCGGTTTGCCTCTTCCTGTCTCTTTCCAAGTCTAATTTTGTTCCAATACTAAATGTCTTTGCCAAGACAGTTGCAGAGTCTGTAAGGTTACACCTCCTCTGAGAAATCGGCCTGTTTATCTGATCTGATTGGTTTCTGTGTATACTTTTCGAGGAGTTCACTTCTGAAGATGCTTGTGAGTGCTGAATATTTTATTTCAATAGTCTTGAAATTGTGCGATAACTGTGTTCAGTTCTTCATAATTCAAGTAGGTTGTTTCTCTCAATAATTGTCTTCAATGTTGGTTTGATTCTTCTTCTTTTCTGCAAGTCCTATCTCATTATAATGTATACGTTATCCAATCTTCTTGTACAAGGAGTTTAAACATTTCTGTTCCCGTGCTTCCAACAGTCCTGGATGGATGTGTTTCAAGTGAGCCCAACCAATGCTCTCAAACAGGTTTTTTTTCCATTATCATAAATGTGCTCTTACACCCTAGTTTCCTATCTGCTCAGGGCTGACCCTTTTCCACTTGTATTGAAACCATCTCTTGTAGCTTTAGTCTCTCATATAGGTCTTCCTAGAGAATTCAAGTAATGCATGTACTATTCGACTTTTGTACTGTGCATCAAAAAATATATACTTGAAGCTAATGTGCATGATCTATTCAGTAGATGCAAATAAAGTGGCAGTGCTTCAGAAAGAGGCTTGTAAGCACTAGACTAGCCGTGAGACAGTTGAAATGTGCTGTTTCAGTGGTTTAGTATTTCAAGAAAAATGCCAAGTCCCCTCTGGGAATGGCCTTCCTACCAAGTTTAAATTGAATAACAAGTCTGTGCTGGAAGTAAGCACTCTTTGTCTTCAGTCACATGCGATAAATATTTCATGTATTTTATTGTTTTGTTGCCAAAATCTCTCATACCATATAATGGTCATTTTACTGCTTCATTACTGGTATCAATAGGCTCTTTTACCATTCTTTTTGCGTACAATCACTCATGGTTTTAGGATATTATTTATCAATGTCATCTATCATTATTAATCATAAAAGCATTAGCCTGCCAATTGGATCTTTAAAAGACTGCACCTTGAAATGAATACATTGAGGCAATTATGCTGATTAATCCATTTGTTTTTGAATGTATTGTTAACCTCGTCCAGGTTGTTATATTCATAAACGTTTCAGCCACCACCAGTTTTCCTTTAGGATAATATTTACCTAATGAACTTCTCCAGGCGAGTTAGAAAAAAAAAATCTAAATTAAAAAAATTAAGATGAAAGCACATTTTCTTGGCTCTTTGAAAGTGAAAATGTTTAATGTGGAGTCCCATTTCAGAGAAAGCCTGCAAAAACATGTAACTCCCTTGGTATTGTTGCTAAGTTGCAAGAACAAACCAGTTTTTAAAGGAAAGCCTCACTTTGCAAAATAATAATGTCATCAATTATTTCCTGCCCTACTGCCAATTAGAGGCTTCTCAAGAAAGAAGAAAAAGAAACACATTGCGTGTTACCAAGAGAAAACATAACATTTCACTGCACAATAGCATGTAAAAAGTAATATATTTTCCGATTAGAAGAATAAGGCAGACAGTCTACAGCGTTGCTATCCAGGATGAGTTGTACGTGTGTATTTATTAAAGCCAGTCCTTTACAATTGGAATTACTTTTGCAGGGTTATTGCTGTTTTTATAGGGGAGTACTTGGTAAATCTCCTAATAGCTAGGAAAGAATTTAAAACATTACCACTTAAACATTGGAAGCTGGTTTGGATTGTTTTTAGAGCGACCAAGCAAGGGCGAAGTCATAAAAGTAATCACATAGGGTTCTTGCTCCCAGTAGAGCCAGAATTAAGTTATACATGGTAAGAGGTATTTTTACAGCTGGTCATTAGCCTGGGTAATAAATATATAACTGTTATGAGTAAATAGGAAGCCTACCCTTTAACTGGGTACAAAAACAGGATGTTTGCAAACAGAGCCAGCAGAATCTTGGTAGGAGCTTTCAATGATCAATGCCAACTGCCAAGTGAACACTTGATTAAAGTGATGACTGTTCAGACAATCTTCTTGGGTGAACGTCCATTCCCTGATGGGCTACAGTCATTAGCGCATAAGGAAACACGACTGTCTCCATACATTGCAAAGAATTGAGAACCCACGTCCATATCTAAAAAGGATATTAAAAGTCACCTCAACGTTCCATTAACTTGTAAAGTAACTGGGCCCTTATCTTTATACTTGTATATGTCATGCAACTCGTCAGTGACATGCAATATCCTGATAACATATGGTAGGGGGTACATTATCCTATATATCTTTTCGATACAAAATAATTTGGTTTGTAGCTATACTGTTGCAATCTATGTTGAAAGCTGTTAAATTAGTAACGATAACAGGTTACAAGAGTAAATCGATCAAATATGAAAATTCTCTTATGAATCATTTAGGAAATTCAGCTCAATATGTATAAGTATAAGGGGGAATCTCTGTTAGGGAAATAATAGTTAATGTGAACGTTTTCAATTGTATTGTCGTGTGTATGGAATGCATTTGAATGCACGGTGTAGAAATCCAAACAGAACCTTTAACTTCTACTGAGTACATTTAAAGTAAGTCTGGGGCGCCTTGAGTCATATACTACTGAAAGGTTTTGATTATACAGATTTGACTGTGTTTTAAAGGGCACATTTGTTTTTAATAAACAGGACTGCTGTCAGAAGAGAACAAAACAGAGTTAACTTATAAGTTCTCACAAGGATCACGTGTAGGTTCTGCTAATGTACCCTGTGTTCATTCCATGCCTTGGGCTGCTGGGTTCTACAACACAGGGGCTAGCTGTGCCTAAGAATTCACTGCCTGCCTCCTCTGGGGGGGCAGAAGCAGTGTGATTCACTGCTGCCTGGAGGATGGCTTCACAGCCAGTTACTGTGACCACTATGTCAAGGAGCGAGCGAACGGGGAGAAAACACCTCCACATCATAAATAATGAAAGGGAAAGGCCGCTCTACCCAGCACTTGGTGCATTAATAGGGAAAACAGATGGCAGGGCAGAAATATGCAGGCAATAATACTGTGTCTCACTCCTGCACTGGCCCAGCTCGGGCAAGCTGTTTGAGCTAATTATTTGTACTAAATCTTTCCCAATTTTGCCTGCCATTTTCGATACCTAACTAGTTGTGTGACCCCGCTGCAACAGATCTATTACAGATACAAACAGTTGGGAACTAAAATTTAAAATTACTTTTATTATAAGAACTGTACTTTCATATTTATGGGAAAATTCACTAAGGCAGGCTACAAAATGTTTGCAATCTGCTTCCACTAGTTTACTTCTAGAATTGGAGAAGATTTCTGCCTTTGTGGGGAATTCACAAATAATGCCAAGGGTGTTCCTAGAAATATATAGCAATCCAGCATCTGCTGAAGTAATCTAACTTTTCAAAATGTGCTTCTTCAAATTTTTCAGTAAAGGGAGATTACGCCCTACTAGTGGGTTTCCACCATCAATAGAGCAGTTTATGACAGAGATGTTCCACCAATCCCTGTTCTCTGAATCAGGGTGTGAAAAATTTATATTGACAATCACTTTTTGGATCCCGTAAGTTTTCAATTTGGTGTACAAAAACGTTTATCAATTTTGTGCTGTGGATAAAGTGTGTTCTTTACTTTATTATTTAGTATTAAGAGTACATACCTTAATAAACCGTGAATATTTAATTACACTCATCTTTGGTTTGGTAACTATATTTTTTCATTGTTTGTAAAATAAAACAATTTCATTCAGGGAACGACACATTATCAACACAAACTTTATACTTCAATTTTGATGTGACAGCCAGGATGCTTCTGACCAGTCTAGGTGCATTTTTTGGCCGAAACGACCCTGGAAACGGCCCTAAAATTGCAGAACCTGTGATAGGCTGCAATGATAGCCATGTGTGGCTTGCTGCAGCATTCAGGATTATGATTAGCAAAGTGGTTTGTTGTCTCTCATAAATTGATTTTTTGATACATACTAGAACAAGGGAAAGGCTGCAGACGATTTTAGCCCCATCTGTTTATTGAGAGAAGAAATTAATCTGCTCCTATCTGAAATCACGATTTAAGTCTGTTCTTCTTGTCCTGCTAAATAATGGGCTGTAAATCCAATAGAAATCAAAGGAGCAAAAAAGTGCAGGTTCGTTTTCTTTTACTGTTTACAGAAAAATGAATGGCTCGTGCTCAATAAATTGAGAATCACTTTGCTCCTCTTTTTTCCTGGATGAATGTTATTCATACCGTGGCCGTTTGCTCCATGTCCTATTGCATAACAAGCTTAATGGAGCAAAACGGTTTGCTCTTTTTTTTACAGAGGTTCAAACCCATAGTATCTAGTGTGTTAAGGTCTCCATTCTCCTAGAGCAATTGTATGGTTCTACACACCAGATATGGGGCTTTCTGCTTCCCTTGGTGTGAAAGGGTATATATGCAGAGCCACTGGAATTATGCGATTCTGCAGCCAGGTGTTTCCACAGAATTATGGATTGGCTGCATATGCCACATAATCCATCATCTGCTGTATAATCTGCAGATTGTAACATCAAAGTTTTGTTTCTAGCGGACCAAAGCTACTAAACCTGTTGCGATGAGTTCCTGCACAGTGAAAAGCCCTTTGCAAAAGTTGACTGGTCATCTTTCAGTTGCTTATTGCTGTATTTGGTTGTTAAACTGGTATTAATTCGGTGAAATCTTTGCTCAGACAGTGTTACCATGAGTAAAAATGACAAAATAATGTGGTTTGGCAATGCCCTCCAATTGTGGCCTATTGGTGCTGTATCATGCATGCCCTGACCCGGATTCTGGGAACTTCTATTGACCTTACACCGAAACAAGCATTACCAGGGGTCCTCAACGAGGTGGGTGAATGCCGGGAAGACTGCTCCCTGATTGGGATGGCAACAGTGGTCGCTCAGCGAGACATTGCTCAGAGATGGCGATCCACAGCCTTGCCAACCCTCTAAAGTGGTGCTTGGGCATGGACTGGTGTGCCAAACTGGAGGAGCCTACCTATAGGAATCTGGGGCAAATGGTTTAGCTACTATGGCTTGGAGCAGCTTGATGTACCGAATGGAGAGACTATGTAATGCTGCAATGATCCTGATATGTGTGCTGGGTGGTGCTTATCATTATGTGCTGCTAGAGTTTATCTTGTTTAATTATGGAAAAATACTAATAAAAATTGTTTATAAAAAAAAAATGAAGTGATACTATTACAAAATGTGCCCCTTCACTCTGCATAATTTGCCTTTTCTTGCCACATAATTTAGCCATCCCTACCACATAATTTGGGTCTCCCATGCCACATAATTCTAGTGGCCCTGGGTATATGCAGCGATGTGCAGGGGACAGCCATTACTGTTAAAACCATTTTTTTTTTAATTCTTCACTCTTTGGGAAATGGATTATTTACAGCATGCTCCATCCTGGAAAGGAGGCCAGGAGGGCTTCTGTGCCAGAAGGATAATTTATGTTCAAATCTCGGGTTTTTGTGGCAGCTAAATACACTAATGCACAGTTGGAGAAGTAGCTTTTCCTGGATCACGCGATGTGGTCAGGTGGAGAAAGCAATGCTAGAAGTCGGGAGTCTTGCTTTGACAGTTGACAATTAAATATGGCCTCTTCTCCCGTAAATAATAATGTATAGACGTGCCACGTTTGTGCATAGCTGTATCGTGCAACACAGCAGACAACCTCAGTGCAACTAGCCACCTTATATCAATTTTGCACCAATTAAAAAAAGAAGCAATTATATGTTGCACTGTTTTCCTGCTTGTGTAATACGGGAGGTAGTATACAAATTAGGCTCTAATTCATATTAAATACATATTTTCTTTTTTCGCTAAGGTAAAAGAGAGCAGGTTTATTTTGCACTTTGCTGTTTACATATTAAGAAATTCAGATTGATTCAGGCTCAAAATTAGTCGCACTTTCCACATGTGAACATCAAGTTACCCAACATGCCCCTCTCCTGTGAAAGGTCATAAAGAAGAGGCTCGCGCCACTGTCCTGACTGCAGAGGTTGATTGCCTAACTATTCATCCACCTGGCACTCACTCCACCCGCACAAGGGCGCGCGTGCCACTACCTCAACCAGGAACAATCCCATTCCACCTCTTAACACTAATACTACTCAACGCGTGCATTCACGTATTTATTTATAGCGATTTAAGATAAAAGATTATAGATTTTTATATAGTGCCAACACATCACCTGTTCACGCCAGTGCGCTCTAGCTTGAAGAAAAACAGAGATTTATGAAGGAACAAAACTGAACTGGGGTGTACTGGTGTGGCCCAAAGGCAACCCATTAGCTCTATTGAAAGTCTTGTAAATATAAATATATACATACAACTTTCCTCTCAATAGCGAAAGCAAGCTACACGTCTCACCCTTCAGCAGAACTTTGCAAACTGCCATAGCCGAATATATGATTGTTAAAACTCACCTGTTCTTCGAAAATTGAAACAGGAACACACTGCACGGGATCATTTTTGGCGGAACCACAAAATAAATACTTACTCCCCGGATTACAAAAATGATTAAAGTTCTACATCTATGAGTCATTTGCACAAGACTCGCGCGTGCCGATTCTCAAAAGGAAACAGAAATGCAAATGTCGTGCAATTGTGAACATCTCATTCTTAACATGAACCTAAATTAAGATAAAGTGGGTGTAACCAGGAGCAAGCCCAGTGCATGGCCCAGGGCAGGAAACTGACGAATGGTCTACGCATACTTAAGGAACAAATCTAAAATCAGGTTAGCTCATTCACAAAAAAAAAGAAGCATAATGTTCGTCTTCGTGGTAAGTGATAAGTGTGACCTTTTTCGGTGAGCGTACCTGTTTCATCTTGGTCTATGTCATGAGGTTTACCTCAGCATATGTGACATAAAAATATTTTTCATTTTTTTCCTGAACGAGAACTTTGCCTCCTATTGAATCCATAGGTCCACTTTTGTACATAAAAGGTTTTCTTTTTCAGTCGGGAAGCTAAAAATGCCCGATGTTCCTACATTTGAAATGGAGAAGAGTGTCTCTTTGGGAAACCATTGAGGGAAGGCATCGTTCGTTTACTTGGCCGAGTGCGCGAGGTTTTCGGCAGAATTGGGGTCAAAATGAACGTTTTGCAAATTACATACTTCATGCGTGAGCGTTTTATTACGGGTTTTACTTACTCACGTATCTTGATGGAATATATACGAATGAGCAAATACGTGCAGCTTACACTTCGGGGAAGAGTTTCCTTTAGCCTTTGTGAAGTAGCCCCTTAAGCGCACACGGTGTGTGTGTGTGTGTTTTGGCGAGTATTAATTATCCTGTGAGAAGTGGGCGAAGAGTGAGCTGTGCTGCTAATGTGATGTTAAGCGCAGAGTGATGTTTTGACTGAGGTCTGTCCCAAAGGCTGCTTCGTTTATCACCCGTGCCCCTCCCCCCCCCGTCTGTCTCAGTGGATGCCTTGCTCCCGAGACCCCACAGAAAACCTCTCTTGACAGGCACAAAGGCCCCCGCCGAGCCTGCATTTAGCCCCATTGCTCACAGACAAGATCACACAGTGTGTGACCAGGGAGCATCAGCTTGCGGCGCTTGTGGGGTCACACAGTGAGTGGGCGATGGCTGGAGTAGTACAGGCCACACGAGTAGCGAGACCCAAGACGTTCCGGCATCCCTTTCCCAGCCCGCCGGATTTCAGGCGCGGTCCCACAGGGCAGGGAGAGAGGGCTTCCGAGTAGAAATTGTAGAGCACAGGGGGGCCTGGGGGGTCACGAGAGCTTCTGACATACACGCTTTGATAACTATAAATCATTTTACGTAACGTAAGTAAGGGCAAGGCTAACTTGGGGAAATACAAGATTTAAGTGGAGTCACATGGTTTTCTCGCGAGCCATGTGTTTGTTTACAGGCGCCCATTTTCTCGTTAGTGCATCGCGGGCAGACATGCTGGTAAGTGCGTCTCCCAGATGGGCAATTAGGAATCTGAACTGGAGGAATGTGACCTCTCTAATGGGTGAGGGCGAAGCTGCCTGCAGGGAAGAGCTACATCTTTGTTGGTAAACAGAAATGTGACTGCGGGGCAATCTGATATCTCTAAGTGAGTAGGCAGGACTCGGAAGGGCAGAGTAAAGTTTCTATGGATAAGTGTGAAGATGCCTACAGGCCAATGGGACCCCACTATGGGTGAGTATGCAAGATAGAATGACCACTTTCTGGGTGAGCATAAAGTTGCTGCAGGACATCTCTGTGGGTGAGCAGAAAGTTGCTGCAGGACAGACGTGTGGAGTTTGAGTCCCTCTGGATTGCGTTTAAAATCTTGAATTTTTCCTCTCCGGGCATCTTGGCCAACCTGCTTTCATCATATACACCCACCCGCCAACTCCGCTCGATGGGTCATCATCTGGCGGTTGTTCCCCGGGTAAGGAGGGTGCGTGCTGGTGGGCGCTCCTTCCGCACACTGGCAGCCAAGCTCTGGAATTCACTTCCTATACACATCCGCAGCATTAATAATTACCTGGCATTCCGTAAGGCTATTAAAACCCATCTCTTCCCTCCACTATAGGCCCTGCTTTTGTCAGTAGCCTCTCATTTTCTGCTATCAGCGCTGGGACGCCCCTTTGCCGGGGCAGCTGGGCGCTTTATAAAATGGTATAACATAACATAACATCTCTGTGGGTGAGCAGAAAGTTGCTGCAAGACAGTATGACACATATGTAGGTGAGCCGAACGTTGCTGCTGCAGGGCAGTATGGCATCTCATTGGGTGAGCAGAAAATTGCAGCAGGACAGGACGTCTCGGCGGGTGATTTTATTAACCGTGAATTTAAAGGTTTCTGCAGGACAGGGCGAGATTTCTAGAAGTGAGTTGCAAGCTGCTTGCTGGGCGGTAACTATGCCATCTCTAGTGTGTGAGGAGGAAGGTCCCTAGAGGGCGGCGTGACATCTCTAACGGCTGAGGAGAACTGTGCATGCAGGGCAGTGTGACATCTGTAATGGGTGGAGGGTAGAGCGGCATCTCTGCAAGGGAGAAGAACGCTGCCTGAGGGAGGGAGTACAATCTTCGGAATGTGTCAGGCCGGTGTCCTGTGGTTGAACTGAGCCAGTTCCTTGGAGTCTGTTGTCTTCACGTCATCAGCACGTAGGCTGCGTAGTCACGCTGTGTGGGGCAGTTCTAAACAGAGTGGTCCATTTTGACAACAAGGAATCTGGCATAGCAGGCTACTTCTCACACAGGCCACTGCAGGAAGTAAGTTTAATTGGATTGGACGCCCAGATCTCTTTTTGATAAAAAAAATAGCTCAGAAACAAAGGGGCCGATTCCGATCTCGGTCGGAGGCGCACCCAATACCATTCGGTCGGGAAAAAAGCCATGCGAAAGCCTGTTTCCCGACCGAACCGTACGCTGGTCCGGCCGAGCGAGTACGATGCGACTCGCCGACCGACTCGTCCGGGCGACCCGACCGCTCCGACCGACTCGTACCCGGACCGTACCGCTCCGACCGACTCGGTCGGACCCGATTCCGCACCGCGCAATGGAGACGTTTTCCGGCCGGGTAAGTACGATGCGCACCTCGACCGCTCCGACCGACTCGCGCCGTCCGACTCGAACTCGCTGTCGGAGCCGTACTTTGGGGGTCCGTGTCGGACCCCCTGTACGCGGCACCCGTGCGAGGCGCACACAGGGGGACCCAAGGGTCCCCCCTACCTGTGCGTGTACGCCGCGAGGCGCTCGCGGCGTACTCGCTGTAGGGGCGCCCTTGTCCGCCTCCGCACCCATTGAGGCAATGGGAGCCCGCGTACGCGTTGTACGACCGGCTCCCATTGAGTTCAATGGGAGTCCGACCGACTCGTGTCCGATAACATACGGACGCATCGGACTCGTTCGGTCGGACTGCACGGGTCCGATTCGGTCGGAAATCTCTCCGGGTCCGGCTCGGTCGGGGAAATTTCCGGCCCGAATCGGAATCGACCCCAAAATGTTAATCTAGGACTGTGAGTACGCGCACCTTTATATTTCTATTTCAATCACTGGCTAAAATTGTTTCGGGTTTAGGGCGTAAACTATTATTTTCCGAGAAAACTTTAATGCAATACTACTAGTGCATTGCCCGCCTTGTGTAACATGCTGCGGCGTTGCAGGAAGGTGTCGTATGTTCTCCGTTCAGAGTAGGCACGTTTCATGTTTACTTTAGGGACGTCTGGTAGATGCATATGTGTGTGGGACGCTGTGCGTGAGTAGGCTATGCACAAGGTACTGGATGGCGTGAGTACTTATGGCTTTGTCCCTTGTTTGGTGTGTGTATGTGAGGGTGCGCACATGGCACCTGACTGTGAGTAGGACGTGCAAAGGGTTGTGAGGGTTGCATACCTGGTCTGCTATGTGAGAGGGTGTGCACATGGCAATAGACGGTGTGAGGGGGCGCGCAAAGTGTTGTTGGGGTTGTATCACTTATTTGGTGTATGAGAGGATATGCACAGGGCTCTGGTTGGAGTGAGTAGGGCATGCACCTGGTTCTGGAGGCTCTATACCCAGTGCTTAATTTGAGCCAGTGGTTTCCAGTGCTCTGCACCGGCTATACATTAAAAATGACTAATATCTGCCACCCAAGCCATTCTTATAGCTCTTGGGACCCGAAATAGTCTGAACAGTCACACTTGTAGGACCCGAAATAGTCTGAACTGTCACACTTGTAAGAGCGTGGTGGTTAGTAGTTGTGTTGGTAGTGTCACTGAAAGCGCTGGCAGGGGCAACGGGAGGTGCAAGCTGCAGTGGCCTTCTGATGAAGGCCCTGGCACTTATTTCTTTTACAAATTAAGCACTGTATGTATCCCTCGTCTGGCGTGTGAGAGGGTGTGCACAGGGTGCCGTATGGTGTGAGTTCTTTAGTTTTTGCCCCTCGTCTGGTGTGTGTGCGGGCATGTCACTAGATGGTATGAGTAGGGCATGCACAGGGTTCTGAGGGCTGTACCCCATGTCTAGTGTGTGTGTGTGTGCGCGCGCACACAGGGCACTAGATAGTGTGAACAGGGCGCGCACGGCGTTCTGGAGGCTGTATCCCTTGTTGGTTGTGTAAGAGGGTGTGCACAGGGCACTGGAAGGTGTGAGGGGGGCGTGCACAAGCTTCTGGGGGCTGTACTCCTCTGGTGTGTGAGAGGGTATACATATGGCTTTAGATTGGCTGAGGAGTCTCTGCAGAGAGTTCTGGATGGTGTGCTGCTCACCTGTTGATTTGAGTTGGGTGTGAAGGTGGTACTGGGTGGTGTGAAGGCATGCCGACAGATCTGGAGGATGTACGTAGAGCGTATCCATTGTGTAGGCTGGGTACGAACACTGCAGGTGCCGGAGAGCCTACGCTGCTCGTGAACTGCGTATAATATGTTGTAGCATCGCACATAACGCTGGAAGTTCACAACACGCACGCTATGCGCTTCAGAGATGTGAGCAGGGTGCGTACACTGCACAGGGTGATGGCGGCTGTGAACAGGTGCCGAAGGTTGTGAGCAGTGCAAGTACAACCTGTGGAAGGGTGAGAGGAAATGGGCGCTGGTGTTATAGAGTGTGAGCAGAGCGCTGGTGCTTGTGCACATGGTGCTGAGGGGGTTGAACAGGGTGGTGATATGTGAGCACAGTTTACTGGAAGTATGGATAAGATGCTTGTGGGTGTGCACAGGTTTTTTATGTTGTGCATAAGCGTCTGTTGGTGTTAGTGGGATGATGGTGAGTGTGCAGAGCGGGGGCTAAGACTAGGATGTGAGCATGATGAAGCAGGTGTGAACACTATGTACGTCTGGGTGTGGGTCAGTCCGAAAGTACGGTGTACAAAGGATTGTGGTGGTTGTAAGCAGGATGTTCCACAGGTGTGTCGGTGCTTGTGGGTGTACACATGAGTGTGGGTCGATGTTTGAGCAAGATGCGTGTTGGATGCTGACAGGCGTGAGCAGGACGCATCTTATTGGTGTGGGTCAGTGTGTGAGCAGGGTGTGTGTATAGAGTACGGGTGAGTGTGAGCAGGATGTGCCCTATGGGTGTGGGTCTCTGTGTTAGCAGGGTTGCAGGAGGATGTGTGTGGGTTAGTGTGCGAGGAGAGTGTGTATAGAGTACGGGTGAGTGTGAGCAGAATGTGCCCTATGGGTGTGGGCCACTGTGTGAGCAGGGTTTTAGGAGTGTGTTGGTCAGTGTGTGAGCTGAGTGTGTGTATAGAGTGTGGGTGAGTGTGAGCAGGATGTGCCCTATGGGTGTGGGCCACTGTGTGAGCAGGGTTTTAGGAGTGTGTGGGTCAGTGTGTGAGCTGAGTGTGTGTATAGAGTGTGGGTGAGTGTGAGCACGATGTCCCTATTGGTGTGGGCCACTGTGTGAGGAGCCTGTTAGGAGGATGTGTGTGTGTGTGTGTCAGTGTATTGAGGAGGGTGGGTGTATTGAGTGCGGGTGAATGCGAGCAGGATGTGTCCTATGGCTGTGGGTCACTGTGTGAGCGGGTGTTAGGGGGATATGTGTGGGTCAGTGTGCGAGCAAGATGTGTATAGAGTGTGAGCAGGATGTATCCCATGGGTGTGGGGTCACTGTGTGAGAAGGGTTATAGGACGATGCACTGTGTTTGTGGGTCAGTGTGAGCAGTATTTGTTTAGGGTGCTGGTGGATGTGAATAGGATGAGCCCCATGGGGGTGGGTTATTGTTTGCGCAGGCTGTGTGTATAGTGCTCTTGAGTGTGAGCACGATGTGCCTTATAAACGTGGATCACGTCGTTGTGAGCAGGATGTGACCTATGGATCAGTGTCTAAGAAGGGTCTGGGTGTCTCTAGGGTGCTGGTGGGTGTGAGCAGGATCTACCCCTGGGGTGGCATGAAAGGGGTTGCTGGGGGCATGAGCCTGATGCGCCCTCGTGCGTGCGGGTCATGGTAAGTGCAGGTAATGGCTGTGCCCGGATGCGCCCTCGTGTATGCTGGTCATGATATGTGCAGCCAGGTGATGGCTGTGGGCAGGGTGCACTCTGGTTAGTGTTTGCACAGAGTGGTGGAGGGAGCCTGCAGAAGTTGGGTGTTGGGGGATTTGTGGTGAGAGTGTGCTGCTGTAGCGCTGAATTGCGCGCACAGGGTTCTGGCAGGATGCGCGCAAGGTACTCACGAGCAGCGGGTGCGGCTAGACTTTCCTCCTCGCCTGGCGGTCGGTCGTTGGTGCAGCTGCCCTGAGGCAGGCGAGCATCGACGGAGGCGCAGCAGTAGCGCAGGACACAGGAGCCACAACAGACGGTGGCGTCGGCAGTGTCGAAGGCCTCGGGGCACTGGAAGCCCTCGTGGTAGCGGGCGCCGCTGTCCAGCCAGCCGTGACAGAACTCGCCCTGGGCGTCCGCCGCCCGCCAGCGCAGCAGGAGCAGGAACAACAGCGGCGGCGCCTGCATGGCCTCAGCGGGTCCCTCTAGAGCCCCGGACTGCGGTCAAGCGGGGCATGGGCGGAGGGCTGCACAGAAGCCCCCGCAGAGGCGAACCTCCCAGCCGCTGCGCTTCGGAGTTTTCCAGTCACTGCCCAGGGTCGGTGTAAGATCTCAGTCAGACAGGAGAACCATCCTCCGCGGAGCGAAACGCAGTCTATTTCCGCCAAAATCCTTAAATTCAGCTCTGCTCTCGTAGGGCGTCCGAGCCCAGCAGTGTATTAAAACTGAGGATGCACAAAATGCAGTTGAGTTCCGTCCTCTATCGGACTGCTTGTGTGAAGGAGGTGGGTGCGCACTGAAGAGGCAGCGCTAGGCTGTGCTGTTACTTCAGCGCTGCCTGAGGCCATGTGCTCACAGACCGTGCTTCGGCTGCAGCTCCCTCCTCGCTCGCCTTGACTTTGGCTGCCAGTGTGCCCTCTCACAGAGAGCCTGGGTCACAAGGTAGCTAATCACAGGCTCCCGGCCCGTCTCTGCCCAGCCCCCCTCGTCCCCTCCCCAAACCGCCTGTTGCTTTACGCAGCATCTTAGCCTATGGTCTGCTGTGGCTTTCCTGCTGATAAACGCCCGGGGGTCTGTTTTAAATATCTCATTCATGCCAATCCAGGGCAAGCTTGTGTTTGTCCATTATTTTGCGCAACTGTGCCTAAAGTCTCGGCTACTTCTTGTAAAGTTTGCAACGTTTTCTCTCTCTGGCTGATAAAACATCGTTTTCAGCGTTTTTGTTTCGATGTTTCAAAGTTCCAGTATTGGCTCCAGTCGAACGCGCATACCTGTAATTTAATGAAAGTTATTAATATTCCAAATATGGCTTTTCTGCTTGATCAATACTAATTCGCTACGCATTCCTTTATTTTTGAAAGCGCTTATAAGCATTTCAGTATGTACGCAATACAGTTACAAGCATTGGCAAAGCCAACAGGTCTGACTCTTTTTCTGTTCTTTACAACATACACATTATGTCTCTCACACTTACACACATAACCCTTTCTCTACAAACACCCACGCAACATTGTCTAACACACAGTCACAAAAGAACATCATGGGTGGTGATAGTTTTGCAGTACCGGACGTTATGGTGGTAGTTGTGGTGGTGATTAGTGCTGTTGGAGAGTGGTGAAGGTAGTGGTGGTACTTACTGGTGATGCTGGTAATAGTGGAGATGATTGTTATGGTGGTGAGGACAGCAGTGAAGACAGTAGTGGTGTAGTAGTGAAAGTGAAGGTGGTAGTTGTGGTGGTGATTATAGTTGTCATGGTGATTAGTGCTGTTGGAGAGTGGTGAGGGTAGTGGTGGTTTTAGTGGTGGTACTGGTGTACTGGTAATAGTGGAGATGATTGTTATCATGATGAGGGTAGCAGTGAAGACAGTGGTGGTGTAGGATTGACAGTGATGGTGATGGTGGTAGTTGTGGTTGTGATTGGAGTCGTTATGGTGATTAGTGCTGTTGGAGAGTGGTGGAGATAGTGTTGGTTTTAGTGGTGGTACTTACTGGTGATGCTGGTAATAGTGGAGATGATTGTTAAGGTGGTGAGGACATCAGTGGAGACAGTAGTGGTGTAGTAGTGGAAGTGAAGGTGGTAGTTGTGGTGATGATTGTAGTTGTCATGGTGATTAGTGCTGTGGGATAGTTGTGGAGATAGTGGTGGTACTGGTTATGTTGCTAATAGTGGAGATTATTGTTAAGGTGGTGAGGACAGCAGTGGAGACAGTAGTGTTGTAGTAGTTGAAGTGAAGGTGGTAGTTGTGGTGATGATTGTAGTCATGGTGGTTATTGTTGCTGGGAAGTGATGAAGATAGTGGTGGTTTTAGTGGTGGAACTGGTGATGCTTGTAATAGTGGAGATGATTGAAATGATGGTGATTATAGCAGTGGAGACAGTGGTGATGTCGTAGTTGTGATGGTGTTTACAATGATGTTTGAGAGATAGTGGCTACAGTAGTAGTGATGACTGTGATAGTGGGAATATTAGTGGTGCTATCAATAACCAGCACCTAATATTCAAGAGTGTTAAAGGCAGTTTAGATTCTGGTATTTACTTTCTTAATAGTCACTATTATTACATTAAATCATTCAGAACATGAGAGAATGGCGATTCTCAGATTTACATGAATAGAGAATCAGGATTTCATTTAAGACACGGAGGCTAACATTATGCATATTCTTTTATTTGCCACGCCTGAGCAGCTCCTTTAAAGAACTTCCACTACAACAATCCAGAACTGGAATAACAAAACCAATAAATGTCTCCTGCATAGAACCTTCATCCTCTTTTAAATGCAATCCTGCGAAGAAAACTTTCCATCGTCTTTAGCTTTCCATTCCACATCAATGCGACTTCCTTATGAACGTTATTCTGAAAATAAAGATATATTATTAAATTAATCCAAAAAACTACATAACAAATCCTGAAATGAAAAAAAAACCATTACACAAATATAAATTCCTTTATAACATATACCTTAATTACTTTCTAAAACTTAAAGAACCAACTTAATATACCTTTTTTTTTTTTTTTAAATTCATGCTAAAAATCCAAACAAGGGTGAGGCAGGAGGGATAATGTTAGCCTCTGTGTCTTTAATGAAATCCTGATTCTCTATTCATGTTAATCTGAGAATCGCCATTTCATTACAAGACCGGAGGCTACCACTATGCATGTTGAAATCCTTTTAACACCACATCAGACATATGTTCTACTGGTCTAAAATAATGTCTTGCAAATGTATCCACATTTGACCAATCTGCTGCTTTCAAAATATTCTCCAGGCTACCGCCATACAAACAACACTTACTTGCCATTGCCCCCCTAATGGAATGTGCTTTGAATTTCTCCATATTCACACCTGCTTGATCCATCACACATCTCACCAACCTAGAGATTGTCGATGTACTTACCGCTCTATATGGCTTTACAATCGAAATCAGCAATTGTTGCTCACCATCTCTTCTATTTTCCGCCAACTCTGCACTCATAGGGCCTGATTCACAGAACTAACTTACGTCAAAATCCTAAACTTACAACAATTTTGGTATTCACAGAATGAACTTACACATTTGGGTATTCACAGAATGAACTTACATATTTGGGTATTCACAGAATGAACTTACAACAATTTTGGTATTCACAGAATGAACTTACACATTTGGGTATTCACAGAATGAACTTACAACAATTTTGGTATTCACAGAATGAACTTACACATTTGGGTATTCACAGAATGAACTTACAACAATTTTGGTATTCACAGAATTAACTTACTCATTTTGGTATTCACAGAAGGCACTTACTCATCAATGAGTAAGTGCCTTCTGTGAATACCAAAATGTGTAAGTTACACAAAATGTGTAAGTTACACAAAATGAGTAAGTTACACAAAATGTGTAAGTTACACAAAATGTGTAAGTGTCTTCTGTGAATACCAAAATGAGTAAGTTTATTCTGTGAATACCAAAATGAGTAAGTTCATTCTGTGAATACCAAAATGGAAGTAAGTTTAGGATTTTGTCGTAAGTTAGTTCTGTGAATCGGGCCCATACTCTCTCAAACAATCTACTACACACAACTTCTTGCACTCTTCATACTTAGGATAAAACACAGAAGACGACATAGCCTTCGTCCTCTTATGTATCTAAAAAAACACACTGTCCGGGATGAAATATCTATTATTAATCTCTAAACACTCCACATCAGATACCCTTCTACATGAACTCAAGCATAACAATGTCGCTAGTTTAATAGCAATTTTCTTATTACTCAAAAATCTATTCAAAGGCCAGTCAATGAACAATTTTAAAACTAAATTCACATCCCACATTACGTCATAACGAGCATTAGGAGGCCTCTTTAATCTCATGCTCTTTAATACTCTACAAACCAATATATTGCTTCCAAGAGATTTACCTCCTACAAAAGCATGACCTGCTGAAACAGCTGATCTATAGCAATTAATGGTACGATAACTTAATCCCTTATTAAACTGTTCCACCAGAAAATTCACAAACTCCACTACAGAGGCCTCCACGGGATCCAAACTCCGTTCCAAGCACCAACGCATCCAAATCCTCCATACTCCTTTGTACCTTTTCCTAGTTCCTGGCGCTCAAGACTCTTCGAGTAACTCCGCAGCCTCATGCGAAAGTCCCTTGATATAACTGGATCCTGACTGCTCTCTTTCATTGGTACCGTGAAGTATGCATCTTTTAAATCTAACTTCACCAGCCAATCTTTCGATTGTAACATGTCCCTCAGAAGGTGAATCCCTTCCATTTTGAAATGTCTGTAAGTTAAAGAGCGATTCAGACTTCTCAAGTTTATTACTGGTCTCCAACCTTTGTCTTTCTTTTCCACCAAAAACAATGTGCCTACAAAAACTTTTAAATGATCTTCTATCATACATATTGCTACTTTTTTTAACATTTCCTTCACTTCTAAATCTGCAATCTCTATTTGTTCTTGAGTCAGCACTAATTCTCTGGGTTCTACACTCTGATATGGTCTTTGATAGAAATCTATCTCGAATCCTTGTACTACGTTTAAAACCCATGGATCCCTTGTAATCTTCTGCCATGCTTCTACGAAAAACCTTAAACGTCCTCCTACTTTTTCTAGGAAAGAACCAGAAATAGTCTGCATACTCACCTCGTGTGCCTTGACTCGATTGACTTCTTCCTCTTCCTCCTCTTGACCTTTGGTATCTTCCTCTTTGAGGGAAAAAACTTGAGGATCCTTGAAAACCCCTTCCTGTTTCTCTATAGGTAAAATTATATTGTTACCTCTGAAAGCCTCGGCCAGCATACGGTTCCCGTCTACTGCCCTTGCCAAAAACACCACCAAATACTTTCCTCATGTTTGTTTGCGCCTTATCTAGTGCAGTAAATGTAGAGACATGTTTTCCTATACTTTTTACAAAGCCGTCTCCAAATAATAAGCCTTTAGCGTCTTCACTAGGCTCTTTAATTGCCATATCTCCCAATTTAGGAATGATCTTCATCAAAACTGTCTTCCTTCTCTCAGCCAATAATCCAGAATTAGCGTTGCCTAAGAACACCATAGCCCTCTGGCTCCATCCGTGCAACAATTGCACGTCTACTTGTTCACCATTAATGTATGCCTCTTCTGACATGTCTAATATTTTTCCTAATGGACCCAACACATCTAGTAAACAGTCCTGACATTGTTTCAAAGACAGTTCTAAACCTTTTCTCGGATCCTTTCCTAATTTAAACAAATATGAAATTAAATCTAGATCCAGATTAGGTGTTAGGCTGACCTTGTTGTCAATTTGAGGTCTTGAGCATTCCGCCTTCAATACACTCCACACCTCTCTTTCTAAAGGTTTCCTTATCCAATGTTTAATAAAATTTGCCACGTGATCTTGCGGCCACCAATCCGCACTTCGGGGGTGCCTTAATTCATAAGGGCTAAACATTTCCCCACCTAAAGGATCCTTTAGTATTGTCTTTGAGGAAGAGGCTTGATCGATCTTTAAATCATCGTTAAGATCATCATCATGATCCATATCAAAAACATACTCGTCGTACATTTTTTCACCCCTTTCTTCATTCCTGTCATCCATCTTCATATTATACTCCTCATCAGAGTAATCCTGCGTGCCGCCAAGGACACCTTTCTTTTGTGTACCGCCAAGGATACCACTCTTCTTCATGGAGTTAAATCCATCTTTTCCTTTTTTTTATCCATGTGCTTTGTTTTCCTAGCCCTTTTTGTCACTCTTTTCTCTCTTCTATCCTCTTCCTCCTCTGAAAAGGACCAAAAATCCTCCTCTGATCTATTAGCCTTCCTTTTTTTATCCATGACAATCTCAATTACCTCTCTCATGGAGCTTTTCATCTCACATTGTATCAATTTTCTAAGACTCTCCTCACTTACTCTTCCCTCAACTGCTTGCTGACTAACACCAGCTTCCTCTGTACTCATTCTTGTATTTTTCTCTCACTCCAGCTAAAAACCAAAAGAAAAAACACTCCTCTCAGTCCTCACTGTCGACCCTCCGTTTCGCTATGTAAAACACACGATCAGCTGTATGTTCTTTTTAATTTTTTTTAAATTTATTTAAACAATTCTACGTTTGCGCTCTCGTATTATCATTAACTTTAATCTATTTTGTCCCAAACCAAGATGGCCACCGTCCTCTCGCGAGATCACGGCGGCCAATCCTTTTCACTATTAACGCCGTGACCTCACTACTCATCACGCTATCCCTGTAGGGCCAACCGGCTCTCTTCAACCGTCGTTTACAACTTGGCTTCCACGCGATTCCGAAGCTCGAAGAGGCGCGTGACTCCCCAACACACTTGCATTGAAGACACCACGCGCCCCCTAAGCCTCGAGGATACGCGCATGCCCATTAACTACAATCGAGTTACACGCGACCTCCAAATCGGCTTAAAAACATATGGTAAGGTTGCGTGCAGCCAGCTTTTTTTACTAAAAACGCAGCATATCCCAAAATTAAAACACCACAATACCTAAACAAATTTAAAACTTCCTCAAACTTACTATAATGCTGAAACAAACAAATGTCTTAAATAACTCACGCATTCCGCTTCTAAAAATTAGAAGTTTAATCTAAAACACCATACTTCAATCATATTTCCTCTCATAAATATATATATGTATACACCAAACAATTAAATCAATATAGCTTGTACTTATCTGGTCAGGAGCAGCATTAAAAAGAGGATGAAGGTTCTATGCAGAGACATTTATTGGTTTTGTTATTCCAGTTCTGGATTGTTGTAGTGGAAGTTCTTTAAAGGAGCTGCTCAGGAGTGGCAAATAAAAGAATATGCATTATGGTAGCCTCCGGTCTTGTAATGAAATCGTATTCTAATAGAACACTAAACTAAGCTAATACATTTCTGTACTCTGAAAAGTATATACATATTTTGCCACTCTTACACAGTGAGCAGAATGGGGAATGAAGTGAAAAAAGCGAGGGAGGAGGAAGCATATCAGGAAGTGAGGGAGAGGGGAGGAGGGAAAGACATCAGTAAAAGAAAGACACCAATAAACAGCAAGGAAGAGGGAGTGTATAAAGATATAAACGTATGGAGGAGAAGGGTAAAAAAGTGAAAAGTCAGAGGAAGGGGTGAGAGTAGGGAAGAATACGGAGCAAATGGGTGAAAGAATGGAGTAAAGATGGCAGGGAGAAGGGAGAGAGAGATTAGGAAAGGAAGGAGAGAAGGAATAAACTGAGGATAAGAGAAAGAGGGGGTGGAAAATGTGAACTAAAGAAGAAGGGAGGAAGAAAAAGAATGAGAAAATCTAAGGTAGAGAGAAAGGAATGAAGGATGGCATGGAGAAATGGAAGGAATTTAAAAAGTGACGGGAAGTAAGGAGTAGCGAAAGGAAGGAATGAGTAGTCCCCCAATGGTCACGAATGCATCTTTTGGCACCTGCATGGCACTCGGACACTAAAAGCCTGGAGCCATAAGCTTTGCTGGAGTGACAGGGACAGTGACAATCTATCAGCAGCTAGGACCTCACCCGTGAGCAGCAGGAATAAAAAGAATATTAAAAGAAGTAGCGGTCGGTGGTGGGAGTGCCGCCGGGCGCTGACGTGGGGTGGGGGAGGGGCAGGGTGGGGGGTAGTAAACTACGGATTACGGGCGATTACAGGTAAGTACACATACAAATAAATAAAACTAATTTCGTTTCTCGCGCTGCATCACATTTGGCGATGCAGCGCGAGAAACGAAATTCGTTTTATTTATTTATATGTGTACTTACCTGTAATAGCCCGTAATCCGTAGTTTACTACCCCCTACTCTGCCCCTCCCCCTCCCCACGTCAGCGCCCGGCGGCACTCCCACCACCGACCGCTACTGATTAAAAGACATAGCCCGAAGTGCACCTGCATACATGCCAACAGACCCGATTCAGGCAAGAGACTCCCAATTTCTAAAGCCAAAATGGCTTTATTCCAGCAGCCTCTCGTCTAAAATTGCCTCGATTTCAATATCAGTCAATTGGGGAAAATAAAGTCCACCATTTTTTCAGTATCTCCCTCTTTCCTGTTTCAAGATACTGTCAAGTATGCACCTGCGACCCCTGAAGTACACGGGCACACGACAGAATGTAGAAATGCAGAACACTATCGTAAACTGGGCGCTGATGCGCATCAGTACAATGGAAACGTGTTTTAAGGAGCACTGTGCACTGCACGAGTCAGTGCACAGACTGACAATGGATATGCATGCTTGCAGTAAGGGTTGGAACCCATCCCAGGCATGTGGCACGTGACACTCTGGTATGTGGCATATGCTTGCCTACTGCACAGCTCGCACACTCTCTTTTGATGTAAGAGAATTTAAACAGAATAAGCCGGGTCCACCGACCTACATTCTAACACTTGTTGTTATGTTATATCATGTAATGGTAACCCAACGACTCACTTAATAATTCCATAAGCCCTTTAATGAAGGCTTCAGTGCTCACAATTAGAAATATACGTTTTATCAGTAGCGGTCGGTGGTGGGAGTGCCGCCGGGCGCTGACGTGGGGCGTGGGAGGGGCAGGGTGGGGGCAGTAAACTACGGATTACGGGCGATTACAGGTAAGTACACATATAAATAAATAAAATGAATTTCGTTTCTCGCGCTGCATCGCCAAATGTGATGCAGCGCGAGAAACGACATTCGTTTTATTTATTTGTATGTGTACTTACCTGTAATCGCCCATAATCCGTAGTTTACTACCCCCCACCCTGCCCCTCCCCACGTCAGCGCCCGGCGGCACTCCCACCACCGACCGCTACTACGTTTTATTAAGCTCTGCTCACAATTAGAAATAGACGTTTTATTAAGCTCGATTGTCTGTTGTAAAATTAGGCCTTTGCACCCGATGTCACGGATGAACTACTTGGGGTGGGGGAGATCATTAGCATAAACAGGGAGCTGTTTTATTGAGGCCTATTCCAACATGATGCATCAGCACGCGCCCCTGGCACAACCCACGTGACTCTCAGCCCTCGCCACCTGTGTAAAACTGTCTGTACCGGTTCATTCCTGTGATGAAACACAGACTACAACCAATGTAAAATATTAAACAATGAACCCTTACCCCAGCCGAGAGTACCTGGATACCTCATAAAACACATTTGCAGGACTCCACCCCTCACGTTTTGTACTTTCAGTGAGTAAAGTGCCTGTGATTGTTGCGAAGTTTCCCTCAATGGTGCTGCTGGCCTCACTGGAGCACTTGCTCCTCTCCTAATTTTAACACCGAGGACTTCCTGTGTGACAGGGCAGCACAACCCAGTGCTGCGTGTGTAGCGGCTATATTAAAATAGAAAGCTATCAGTACATTGCAACAATGTTTGCCCAATACCGGGGGAAAACAGCAAGGTTAGGGGCAGATTTGAAAACCATTTGTAATAACGTGCTTTTCTAGAGGATTCCTTCTTTATTTGGTGGTATTTTGAAGAAAATATTGAAATAAAGTACAGAGATGTTGCTGAACTACATTTTAAGACCAACATACTCACACTGAGATGAGATTTCTAAGGTGTGCAGGGAGACCTGAGATGCATTGCAATAGCAAGCACGTGGCTGCCTTCCTCGTAGGCTCATGGTCCCGAAGCCTGACAAGAGACGCCACTTTGACTATGGTGAACATTTTGGATTGGGTGATTTGAAATTACTCAAAATGGAAGCTATGCTGCCGTTTTCTGCTAGAACCCCAATAAGCACCTGATAGAGCGCACAGCGCTTTAAAATTTGTAAGGGGTGCATTATACTCATGAACGAATTGCACTCGTATATATTCAATGTGTGGTTGAACTTCGTGCATATCAAAATGAAGTTTATATATCATCGTTTGAAAATCTGTGAAGAAAAATCATGACGTGCTTTACAGAACTGATTAATATTTCGTGTGTATTTAGAGAAATCATGTAATTGTACACGTATATGTTGATTAAAAGTAACCAGATGTATTCACTGTTATAAGATTCATATAAAGGCCTGTGTAGCGAATGCATATTAAAGAGTGTTTTAAGTTAGCCAGAATCGTAGGCCTGACTTTCCTTCCTTCAAGGTTTCATTTCTCCTCGTTTGCTCTTAAGGTCAGGAGCTAATTAAAATGTATGTGTGTAGAATGTTTTTGTTTCACCCCTACTGCAGGTGCAGGAATTTGACATCGTTCATTCAGATTTAAGAAGATACATGGGAGGAAAGGAATGTCTTTGAAGCGCTCGGACAAGAGAAAGAGAGGACACCTTCTGTGCCTGGAGAACTTGGGAGCCAAGATCGGCGGACAGTCGTGTAAATTTAATTGAGTTTGTGGAAGGTTACTGATGGTGTTTACTGAACAATGTACCATGTGACTCGTCAGGGGTGTAACTTTGCCTTTTTGAATTAGGTACAGGGACAGATCTGGAGGACTTCTGTTTTTGACTAAGAGAGGAGAGCATCTTAGAACGAGCTCTGTAGCTCTAAGCTACCTGACCCATTTGACGTGAGTGTACTTCTTTGGAAGTCAACACGTGCTGACACCTTTTGGGGAATTTGCTAGGAAGGGAAGAAAAGGGATGCCACTTTAAATGCAGAGTAGGAAATTCCGAAATACAAATGAAAAGAGATTTGGATGCAGCATCTATACTCTGCTGTGTTCTCATATTGAAATTCATCATTTCATGCCTATTTTGTCGTATGAACTATATTCGTATATTGGGCTCTGTATTAATTTTCACGTATCTCTATACCTTGATTTTGAGGTGTGTCTATATTTTGTTGTTTCTGGCTTTGTAATAAATCTACAAAAGCTAAATTCGGAGTTCGTTGTTAATGGACACGGATGGGAGGGAAATTGTATAATTGGCAAAGTGTCTTCTTCCCTCCACATTTTTTAGCAGGCAATAAAAGATCATCGGCCGGAGATACGTAAGTGAAATTAGGGTGCAAAATTCAGCCTTATCAATTGGTACTGAACGAGGATGGTTGCCTCTAGAAGTGAGGGGAGATTTTAGAAAATTTAGAATAGAATTAGACTCATAGAGCCCAAAAGAGAACCCATGCTTGAAAGCAGAGGACGGCGGGCGTTGACGGAGGTCGGCGGAAGCTGATGGTGCGGCGGAAACAGCGGTAGCGTGAGTATGAATAGTGTGTGTGTGTTAGATTGCGGTGAATTGATTGTGTGATGTCTTGCGGAGTTGGAATGATAGTCGAGTGAAAGTGAGGTTATTGGTTTACTGGTCCGAACACGTGCGGATCAGGAGGTTTTGGTAAACGGACTCAAGAGAAGTCCAAGATCCCGGGATAGTTTTGTAGCTGTAATCGTCTGATCATTAATGTGGGTGTCGTGGAGCGCTATCGACGGCTCACTTGGGGTAGGGAACTTTGTGTGAGTGGGTTCTATAGAGCAGCGTGTGGAAAACCTCAGGGCAGGGGTGGACCACAACGATTCAAGTGACTGACGCAGGTCGTGGGTCACGGAGTGTGAATGTTCTTGGGTGAGAGTATACTATCGATCTTTTAGACGGCAGACGATTACTTGGTTTTATGTAACTGTAAGTTGCTGTAGCTGCCTGATAGGTCGTAACTTGGTTTAGTAGCTTTTTGTAATCAGTTACTTGGTTGTGTGAATGTGAGAGCGAATGTACGAGCAGAAATTGTAAAGGAGGGTGAACCGCTGTGGAGAGTGAACGGTGACGTCAGAGTGTGCCGCACTGGGATAGGCTGGTTGGTGTAACGTCACACTGGGATTGGTGGGTTCTCGGCGAAAAATTTTGGGACAGAAAATTATGTATTGTATCGAATTAAGTTCAAAATGAGATTTTTTAAGGTATTGCGAGATTTATGTAGAGGAGATTCAGGAGTAGTGACTCGAGTCGGAGAAGAAGCCCCGTCAGAGGATAGATACCCCGGCACACTATATGGCAACGAATGTAGAATTGCATACAATAGTGTGGCTTCAAAACTGGCATAAGATTACAGAAAAGGAAGGAGAATTAGCTTTCCCACGATATGGGTCATTTCAATTGGATGTGTCGTATCAATTGAGAGGTGTAATGTCTTCATTAAAACCTCCACCTAGCCCCACCCAATTTGAGGCATTAGATGCATGGATGCGGGCAGCACAACCTAGGCGAAGAGAAAACTCTCAAGGAAGGATGAGAAAAGCCATGAAGTCATATCAGGATGCCAGGTGGGATGCACAGTTGAAGAGATGGAGGGTAGATACCATAGAGGGAGAGAGATTGTATCCATTGTTCCTACAGGGAGCTAGTGCAAAGACAGGAAACACTGGAGATGACAGCGATACTGATGACAGTCTGTTGGATAGACTATTGGCAGAGCGTCCTCCACCTTACAATCCTCAGTCTGAAGAGGGAAAGCGAGAAATGGTAGAGGGAAGCCCAGAAGGAGTGGGAATGGATCCAACAGGAGTAAGTTCAAGAGTAGTGGGAAGAATTTCATTAGGATCAGAACTTGAAAATACTGAAATGAGAGGAACTAATTGTGACATACGGTTGCCAGAAGCCCTTACGGTACCGGTTACCATTGGACCCATAGTCTCAATATACAATCCGAGTATGGGAGATAGTGGGAGGCAACAACAAACGGGAAGAAGTGAAGATACCATCTCTGGAGGGAGTCTTACTATGGGAACAAGTGTGCCCTTGGGGCCTGTGGAGACTAGTACCCCGTTGGCAGCAACGGCAGACCCTTCAAGGGTGAGTACAGGATCGGAAGTGAGACGAACAGGAGCACTGGCAAATTCTAGATCAGAAATACGAATGTGGGTTCTACCAGTATGGGAAAGTATGAGGAGTACAGCCGAAATAGGAATGAGACAAGAGGCATTTAGAATAAGACCTAGTGCCCCGAATGTTGGATTGGAAAGTTGATTAAGGAGTCAGAGTTGTGAGAGACAAGGTCGGCCCATCAGAAAAGATGAGGCAACGGGAGAAGGTTGGAGAAGCCGAAGTTGTGATAGAGAGGACCATGCAATGTGACAAATCAAGGAAGAATTGAAGTTGTAGTGAAGGCAAGATTGTTGGATGTACTGAAACTGAAGGCAGAGGTCGATGAGGTGATAGATGGAAATCTACCATTGGAAAGAATAGATTTATATGAACCAGATGAATTGCTGTTTGTGGCTAAAGACGTCACTTGAAAGGTGAAAAAAGCTCATGAGGCATTGGTCCAGCTGGCGCGGAAGTATGATGTAGATTTGACAAAAACAAAAATGTTACAGGGAAATCACAGATTGAATTACACAGACCAAGAATTAGAGAAGAGAGTAGTGGGGTTGAAAGCACACATTCGAGAATTAGTCATAGGAATGAGGGCATGGAAAGCACTGATCGATGGGAAGAGAAGTGGTCTAAGAAAAAGACCGTGAGGAGAGGAATAGGAGATACCCCGCCTCCTGGAGGGGGGACAGAGAGAGTAGGAAATTTTCCATTACGGGGAAGTACAGAATGGAGGGTACGTTCATGTGCCTTGGAGCAGGGGTGATTTGGCATCCTTCACAAATGATTTCCCTCGGCTGAGGGAAAAGCCTGAGGAATAGTACAAAAAATTGATTGATTTGTGAAAATCTCCAAGGTTCTGTGGATAGATTTGAATACCCTATTTGATATAGTTGTCCCAGGGGATTTGTGGGCGGCTTGTAAGATCGCAATTGAGTGGCCCACTTCGGAACCAACTAGGGATCCCGTAACTCATGGCCCATCGGCAGAAGTAATGAAAAAATATGAACAGGCAATTACGTGGCTGCAGTCCAAAGTAGCCCCTCGAACTATTGATTGGCTCAAGATAGATCGTACCACACAGGAGCCAAAGGAATCAGTGCATGATTATTATGAAAGGCTCTTGTTGGCTTTCAAACAGCATAGAGGCCTTGATGCCCTCGAACAATAAGACATGGGACAGTTTGTCTCAAAATTTGTGTTAGGATTGAGAGCTGAGATAAGTTTGATGATTCAGCAACATCTAATATGTTGGCAGAATAAGTCGGTGGATGAAATTCTGTGTTATGCTAAGTACTGTAGTGATCAGGTAGAGTCCACGCATAAGAAAATGAAGGATAAGTTGATGATGGTGCAGTTGAGGAATGCTGAAAGACCAGACCATGTACAGGGAAACGGAGGTACAATGGGTCGACGGCAAGGTAGTGGTCGCGGAATGGGACAAAACATGACAAGTTACCAGGGACAGGGAAGAGGATGAGGAATGGTTGCAGGTACAAGAACTGAATGGGTTAACCCTAGGAGAAACACTGCTTGTCATTATTGTCACAAAATCGGGCATGGGAAGCGCGAGTGTCGCTCAAATCCTGCCAATCAAATACAAAATGAGGAAACTGTACAGGTATCTGATGGACTGAACATGGTGACTAGACCTAAGTCCATGTATGGGGGAGGTTTGGAACCTCAAGTTCAGGTGCAGGTGCCTCAACCCCCTAGGATTGCTACAGGAAACTATGTGTACCAGCAAATGCCTTTCATTAAATTGACCGACAACTATTATCCAAATACATCAAGAGGAAGGTGTGAGAGGGGGGAGGAGGACTGCACCTTGGGAGCAGTATTAGAAGTAGATCAGAGGGGACCCTTTGTGGAGGGTGATGTCAATGGTCACCCGATCACGTTTTTAATTGACACTGGTGCAGCTCGATCAACTGTGAGGTCAGCGGTAGTTCAAAATTTGTCACTTTCTGGACAGTCAATTCAAGTGGTAGGAGTGACAAATCAGAAGATGACTAATCCTATAACTAATGAGTTACCTGTGAGAATAGGAACTTTTCAGGACCGACACCAATTTGTGGTGTGTGATTCGAGTCCAGTTTGTCTATTAGGACGGGATCTCTTGTGCAAGTTAAATTGTACCATCTATTGTACTCCGAAGGGAGTGGAACTACAGACCTGTGACGAAGATGCTGTTTTTAAAATGGCAAGTCAAAATTTGTGTGCGGAGATGTTTATTGTACTGACCAAAGACGAGCTACCAGTGGATTTGAGGGACTCTGTGAATCCCGTGGTGTGGGATTTTACAGGGGAGGAGATAGGTTTGATTCGAGGAGTTGAACCTGCAAGATACAGGTCAAACCAAATGCAGACTTTCCAAGGACGCCACAGTATAAGTTAATACCTGAGACAGTGGCGGGAATAACACCAGTGATTGAATCCATGATTGTGCAAGGCGTACTGAAGGAGATTAGAGGAAGCCCTTGTAATTCGCCTATAATGGGGCTGCAGAAACCCAGCGGCAAATATAGAATAGTACAGGATTTGCGATGGGTTAATGAGATTGTGATTCCATGTTGTCCTGTGGTACCGAATCCAGCTGTGATTTTGTTTCAAATACCCTGTAAAGCTGAATGGTTTACGGTCATTGACCTATGTCAAGCATTTTTCTCGATACCCCTCCACGAGGAGAGCCAATTTTTATTTGCTTTCCGGCTGGAGAACCGTGTGTTAACATGGTGTCCTATCCCACAAGGGTATACAGAACGTCCGTCTATCTTTAATCAAATTTTGAAAAAGAATCTTGAGGGTCTGACAATGCCACAGAGTTCGGTTCTTGTGCAAAACATAGACGACCTTTTGGTTGCCTCGGAGACCGAAGTTGCTTGTAGGATAGATACTGTAGCTTTGTTGAATCATCTGGCAGAGAATGGACATAAGGTGTCACCTGGCAAACTTCAGTACTGTTTGTCTGAAGTACAGTATTTGGGGCATCGAATTGAAAAAGGAAAGAGAAAGGTGTCACCAGATCGTATAGAGGCGATTTTGCAAATGGGTACTCCAAAGACGCAGAAGGAAGTCCGAATGTTTTTGGGAATGGTCGGCTATTATAGACAGTGGATCCCAAATTTTTCTCTGCAGGCAAAACCTTTATTAAGGTTAACACGAAAGGACATCAGTGATCCGGTACCACGGGATGACGATTGTTTGAGGGCCTTCCAGGAGCTAAGGGAAAGCTTATGCCGTGCTCTAGCTCTTGGAATGCCTGATTATAATAAAGCTTTTTCGCTTTTCTGTCATGAGAGGAATGGGTGTGCATTGGCAGTATTAGCTCAGACACATGGGGGTGCCCGTAGGCCAGTAGCTTATTTTTCAGCCACCTTAGATCCAGTGGCTCCTGCGTTGCCCGGATGTCTCAGATCCGTTGCTGCAACTGGTGTCAGCATTGAGAGATGTGAAAGCATTGTGATGGGTCATCCCCTTACAGTATATGTGCCGCACTCAGTGGAACTCCTGATGACGAGAACCAAAACACAGTACCTGACTAACAACAGGCTCACCAAGTATGAGCAAGTGATACTAGCATCTGAAAATGTGACTTTGAAAAGATGTTCTATGTTAAACCCTGCCACACTGATGCCATATCCACCTGTAGAAGGTGAACATTGTGAGGAGCATGACTGCCTAGATGTGACTAAGCTTTCTACCAAGCCCCGACCTGACATTGTTGATGAACCTTTACCTGGATCTGATCTGATCCTCTTTGTTGACGGTTCGTGTTTAAGAGACAATGGAGGTTGTTTGAGAGCAGCTTTTGCTGTTTGTACTATTTCTGGAGTTGTGGAAGCCGCTTGTTTACAAGGAGTATATTCTGCACAGGTGGCGGAAATTATTGCCCTAATACGTGCATGTTTAATTTCTGATCGAGTCCGAGTGACTATCTTTACAGATAGCCAGTATGGGTTCGGAGTAGTTCATGACTTTGGGCAGTTATGGTCACAGAGAGGGTTCCTAACGTCATCAGGATCTCCTATCAGAAATGGAGAATATGTGAGACAGTTGTTAGAAGCATTACAGAAACCAAAAGAAATAGCGGTGGTGAAATGTGCAGCACACGGGAAGGGGGAGGATTTTGTCACCAAAGAAAACCGCTACGCCGACGAAGTGGCTCGTTTTTGTGCTATTCAATATTGTGTATATTCAATGGAGAATATGTGGGGGAGGGCACAAAAGAGACCGAGCTCAGCATGATGTTGGCTATGGCCGATACCTGGGATGAGATTAAAAGACTACAAGAAGAGGTTTCTGAAGAGGAAGAAGCAGCATGGGTTAGAGCAGGTTGTGAGAGATGAGGTGATGGCATTTGGGTGTCAACAGATGAAAGAACAGTGTTACCTAACTGTCTATTGAGTCCTATGGCAAGGCAGATACATGGAGCAGTTCATCTTGGAAGAGATGCCATGGTGAGGGTGTTTCGTCAGACATGGTTCAATTCATGGTTCCGTGTGTATGCTGAAGCAGTGTGTCATAGATGTGTTACGTGTCAGCAAATGAATGCAGGAAAGAAAACAGTGGTTGCTTTGAGTCATATTGGAAGGTCAGGAGGTCCTTTCAATCGAATGCAGTTAGACTTCATAGAGATGCCCAGGTGCAATGGACTAAGATATGTTTTGGTGGTGGTGTGTGTCTTTTCACGTTGGGTTGAGGCGTATCCGACTAGGAGGTGTGACAGTCTCACAGTAGCAAAACTGTTGCTTAGGGAGGTCATCCCACGGTTCGGATTTCCGACCTCATTGGAATCGGACAGAGGAACTCACTTTCATAGTGAGATCATGAAGCTGTTGTGTGCTGCCTTAAAAGTGGATCAGAGACTGCATTGTAGTTATAGGCCAGAGGCTTCTGGTCTAGTGGAACAGATAAATGGGACGATCAAAATGAGAGTGGCAAAGGTTTGCTCGTCGACGTCTTTAAAATGGCCAGATGCGCTGCCCTTGGTGCTGATGAGTTTGCGTAGCACTCCAGATAGGAGAACAGGATTGTCCCCCCACGAGATATTGATGGGCAGGGCGATGCGTTTGCCTGCAGTGCCATCGACAGCATTGATAAACATCACCGATGATTTGGTGCTTGACTATGGCAAGGGATTGGCTGATGTGGTTAATTCTGTGTCCCACCAGGTCGAGGCTGCGACTGCTTCCACCTCGAGAGAACTCCTGCATGACCTAAGTCCGGGGGACTGGGTCTTGGTCAGAAAGCACGTGAGGAAGAGCTGCGTTGATGCACGTTGGCGCGGACCCTACCAAGTGATCCTGGTTACAAGCACAGCTGGAAAGTGTGGAGGCTTACCGAACTGGATCCACGCCTCTCACACTCGCAGAGTTCTAGCACCCTCGGAAGAAACAGCTCCCCTTGATCAAAGAAACACATCAGAGAGTAGAAACTCGGAAGAGGGGATAAGCCAAGCTGTGAGGGTTGCTACTGAAGTAGATCATTCTTTGGGTCAAGCTGGAAGAAATCACGCTGCATTACATTCTGACATAAACATTGAAAGTGACAAAAGCGTTGGAATCGAAGCAGGATCGAATCTGGTAAATCAGACAGAAGTGGAACAGGACAGAGTGGGGAGAAGAACAGAGGCTGGAAGTGAAAGGTGGCCAGTGAGAAAAGAAAGACTGAATTTGAGGCTTACATCAGAAAAAGATCTTACTCCCATCTCTGAAACTTCTGAATCTGAGCAAAGTGAAACAGAATCAAATCAAGAAGGCTTACAAAGATCAAAAAGAGAACGAGTGCCGTGTCGAAAATACGCTGCTCCCGAGTGGACATACCTAGTCACAGATGCAGAAACCGGTGAAGTCCGGGAGACTGAGGTCCGGGAGAGTGTTACGCGGGGAGAACACACCGGTTATTAAGATCGAACTGCTGGTACCAGGAGTTGAGGCTCTCGGGATTCTGACTCAGACGGTACCTGATCCTCCAAGACTAAGTGGACTGAGACTCCTAATTCTAAATCGACTTACATTCCCAACGATTGGTTGTCAGCCCACAGCTCAAGAATTGGCAGCATTTCGTATGGAAATCCTGGAACTTGTGGTTGATGTTCTGGGCACTGATATAATTTATGATGAAAACTGAACTGAATAAAGAGAAAGAAAGCATATGAACATTGTCTAAAGAAGATAACCTAGGCCCGAGTGAAAGAAGAATAAATTTAGGGACTTATCAATAGAAGAAGAAAGAGGGATAGGGATGACTATTCATGAACTTTAGATTATCATTATCAAACTGAATAAAGAAGAATTCAACATCAAATAGAAAATCTGTTACGAACTTTGTGTATAAATCCAAAGAGGAAGAAAAAGAGACATTGTTATTTCATTCCTGCACCAAATTGGAAAACTGATTCAACATGGAGTTCGGAAATTCGAGCCGTAGGCAGAAATGTATGATAGGCACACTCATAGTGGGAGTAATAGTAATTATTACAGTAGTGATTATCACATCCATAGTTGAGTCCAATGAATTGGAAGAAGGGGTAAAAGGCACATCTATACCTCCTACACCAAACATAAGAGAGGGTGCATCAGAATCATATGAGGACATGATAAGAGAAACCAGTCGTTTGTTACACGTAGATCTTTCAAAGGGAGATTTTACGTTGAATGCATAAGCGAGGTTGTTGTACGAGTATGTGGACACGATGGAAGCGAAGGATTGCTATGTGTGTATGCAATTGCCAGCATCAGTTGAAGAGGGCATTAGATATCATCACTTGCCCCTAACTTATGACATTACATGCAGTGTGCTTCTGAGTATGTTTTATGGTAAGGCCCATTTTGAGTACTATTTCTCTAATTATGATGTAGTGCTCCCTGAAGTTCCTGTGTTGAGGTATTTGAATAAGTATGATTATTACAAAAAGGAAGATGGGATGTCAAAATATTTCGTACCCACAGTGACTTTGGATACAGCATATGCTCATAGACATAATTTGACATGCATGTTATCTGAAACAGAAAAGAAATTTGTGGACCAAATAGAGGATAGACATAGACAGACATTATTTAGGCCTGATCCCAAACATGAAGTAATTCCATGGACCCAGGAAGAGTTAGATCATAAGGCAAAGGGAAGTTCTGGTCCAATAGTTTTAGATTTGCAGCAGAAAGGGAAATTATGCATTAGACAACCACAGACATATTATGACAACATTTTTGTAGGAGAGAGTGAATGTGAACATATTTTCTTGATTGAGGAGTCAATAAAGAAGGCGCTATTGGATAAATTGACCATAGTGCCTAATGTATATTTTGTATGTGGAAGGAATGCTTATGTTCGATTACCTCCAAATTGGTATGGAACATGTTATCTGGCTGTGGTATTTCCTAAAATATTCCACATGGAAGATTTGTGGCCATTGGAAGGGAAACGATCACTTAGAGAGAAACGTGGAACTAGTGCAGGAGAAATTGTTGGTGATGTGTTTGGCGCAATGATACCAAGTTTGGAAGTGGTTTTGAATGATGTAAAGATTAGAAGGTTGTCAACATTAGTGGACAAGTTGTCAGTGAATACAGCTCAAGCTTTATTGCTTGTTGATGGGGAGATGGTCTCTATAAGGGCCATGGTGCTTCAGAACCGTCTTGCGTTAGATGTTTTACTAGCAAAGGAAGGTGGAGTCTGTAGATTATTGATGGTTCAACAGTGCTGTACTTATATACCAGACAATAGCAAGGATATAAAGAAGTATATAAGTAAGATCACTGAGATACATCATGAGATACATGATTTGGCAACAAATGGGACTTGGGACAAAATTGGCCAAGGATTTGGAAAGATTGGAAGTTGGTTTGGAAATTTGGGGCAGGGAATTGTTGGTTACATTCTGAAACCCATCATAATAGTTGTAATCTGTATTATCGTATTGTTGGGTGCTTTCAGAGCCTTTAAATGGCACAGAGCACGACAGGCTGAGAGTTCCCTTAGGAGACGAGAAAGGCAGATGGAAAGACTGCAGGACAGTCACTATCAGAACCTCAAGAATCTGGAGAAGTTCAGGCAGGGAAGGCAGGCTACAACTTCTGTTTAGGTCGGTCTTTTCTGCGAGGAGAACATACTATGGAAAGGTTTTGTGTTGATGACACTTGTCCTCAGAGGTGGGAACTGATAGAGCGCACGGCGCTTTAAAATTTGTAAGGGGTGCATTATACTCATGAACGAATTGCACTCGTATATATTCAATGTGTGGTTGAACTTCGTGCATATTAAAATGAAGTTTATATATCATCGTTTGAAAATCTGTGAAGAAAATCATGACATGCTTTACAGAACTGATTAATATTTCGTGTGTATTTAGAGAAATCATGTAATTGTACACGTATATGTTGATTAAAAGTAACCAGATGTATTCACTGTTATAAGATTCATATAAAGGCCTGTGTAGCGAATGCATATTAAAGAGTGTTTTAAGTTAGCCAGAATCGTAGGCCTGACTTTCGTTCCTTCAAGGTTTCATTTCTCCTCGTTTGCTCTTAAGGTCAGGAGCTAATTAAAATTTATGTGTGTAGAATGTTTTCGTTTCACCCCTACTGCAGGTGCAGGAATTGGACCTCGTTCATTCAGATTTAAGAAGATACATGGGAGGAAAGGAATGTCTTTGAAGTGCTCTGGACAAGAGAAAGGGAGGACACCTTCTGTGCCTGGAGAACTTGGGAGCCAAGGTCGGCGGACAGTCGTGTAAATTTAATTGAGTTTGTGGAACGTTACTGAAGAAGGTGTTCACTGAACAATGTACCATGTGACTCGTCATGGGTGTAACTTTGCCTTTTTGAATTAGGTACAGGGACAGATCTGTAGGACTTCTTCTGTTTTTGACTAAGAGAGGAGAGCATCTTAGAAAGAGCTCTGTAGCTCTAAGCTGACTGACCCATTTGACGTGAGTGTACTTCTTTGGAAGTCAACACGTGCTGACACCTTTTGGGGAATTTGCTAGGAAGGGAAGAAAAGGGATGCCACTTTAGATGCAGAGTAGGGACAGATTATTCTAAATTCCGAAATACAAATGAAAAGAGATTTGGATGCAGCATCTATACTCTGCTGTGTTCTCATATTGGAATTCATCATTTTATGCCTATTTTGTCGTATGAAATATATTCGTAGATTGGGCTCTGTATTAGTTTTCACGTATCTCTATACCTTGATTTTGAGGTGTGTCTATATTTTGTTGTTTCTGGCTTTGTAATAAATCTACAAAAGCTAAATTCGGAGTTCGTTGTTATTGGACACGGATGGGAGGGAAATTGTATAATTGGTAAAGTGTATTCTTCCCTCCACATTTTTTAGCAGGCAATAAAAGATCATCGGCCGGAGATACGCAAGTGAAATTAGGGTGCAAAATTCGGCCTTATCACACCTAAAATGATGTTGTGGATGAGTGAAGGCAGCACTGCTGGCTGCCATCTCCCCACCCTCTGTGTGCAAATAACAACTAAATAAATAAAGAGCTAGTGTGTGATGCGCTGTGGGCATAGGAACTCAATTTTTTTGTTTCTTTGAAGTGCACATCTCCACATGTGGACTTGGAGAGTAAATGGGCAAAATGCAGTCACTCTCAGTGACTGATGCTACAGATGCCGAATGGCTGTCCAAGGGGACTGACTCAAAGAGTAAATGACATCGGCAACAAAGCCAATGGTTTTCGGGGGTGGGCTCAATCTCAACTGTATGTATGTTATCTGTGGGTTGACCCAATGTTTGAATGACACTGCAGCAGACCAATGTCTGCATGAGGCTGGCTTATGGCTCCTGTATGTATGTGTTACTACTATCAATATGATCTATTTATTTTTGGAAAAAACATGAGGCTGGCGATAAAGCTATGGCTGTCTCTAGATCAGACCTAATAAACGAGATTTCTAATGCCTCACCAAAATGCTCCCTCTCCGTAGACGCATCACAACTGCCTTGAAAGAAGCACACTGTAAAATAAGGCATATTTATTTTAGTAGATTAGTTTCCACCACATACACAGCACCCAAAGCAGAAGTCCACATATGACATACTGAAGAATTCATGTTATTGCTTGATATCAGCACGCAAGCATATGTTTTTAAGATACTAAATGGAAGTTCTCCTTCTGTTATTTTAATGACTGCTTCACAAAATAAATTTTACTGTTTGTGACTTTGAATTGTGAAATAAAGTTGTATATCTTGGAGGCATTCCCCAAACGTCTTCCTGTGAACCTTAAGTCTTTTCGTGAAGCGTATCACTGGACTCCACTTCCATCTTAATCAGTGTTGGAACCCCCCCCCCCCACATAAATTTGGGGGTCAAGGTCTGGTTGTTGGAAGGCGCTGAAGTCATGATGGAAGCAGCCATAAAACGTGGAGTCTGACAGTCGACTTGTTCATTTTTTGTTCAAAAACATAGCCACAAAGAAATTGGCAACAGTATGACAATAAATCTGTTGTGGCTTGCTTAATTAGCCACAAAGAGGCTGCATTTAAAAATATTTTATGAGGTTAAGGCTAACCCTGGGCGGCAAATTCCGTTCCGCTCGTGGAACTTGCGAAATTTCGGCATTTCCGCGTTCCGCGCGGAACGCGGAAATGTCGAAACATCCGCGATCCGCGAGCGGAACGGAATTCGGGTATAAATAAAGCAGGTGCCCGAGTTGAAGCTCAAATTCTGTGAGCGAGGTTGTGGCTAAGCAGATGTGCCTTCTCTCCATTGCCACCCTGAAAAGCTAGCTGTAATCCTTGATGGAGGTCTTTGCATCCTTGATTTTCTCGAGCGCAATCCTCGTGTAGAATTCGTGAGCGTGGTTAAGCAGATGTGCCTTCTCTCCATTTCCACCCTGTAAAGTTAGCTGTAATCCTTGATGGAGGTCTCTGCACCCTTGATTTTCTCGAGCGCAATCCTTGTGTAGTTCCTGTGACCAGGAGGTTCCTTCTCCTCGTCTGCCGCTGAGATCCTGCTCTGACCCTTTATAAACAAGAGGCATGTGAACGGGCCTAGAAGCCCCGCCCGTTTGGCCCCGCCCCACATACACTAGTGGTATGCACCGTCTTCCCGCCCTTTCCCCACTATGATGGACAGCTTAATCAAAGGACCCTGGTGCTTTCGGCGCGGTGGCAAAGTTACAGACACACAGGTCACTGGGGAAAATTCTTCAGGTCCTTTACGCAGCTGTAGTGTAGTGTATACATTTACCCAACGAGGTAGCACTTACTGATTAGCCAGTAGAAAGTACTCCAGCTGAGTAGAGGTATTGCACAAAACGGAGGCATCTTCTTGGATAAATATGCAGGGCAGGATTCATTCTGGGCTGGCACGATGCTCCTGTCACAAAAATTAAACCTCAACAGGAAGCACTTACAGATATAAAGGGGCGCAGCAAAATCTCCGCGAGCACACAATTTTTGGCGACGATCTTCTAAAGAACCTGCTACTTCCACCTCTTCAAACTTCAATCAACTTCTACTACAGACTTAACAGTAACTGAAGCTGTTTCTACCTTCAACTGGCACCCTTGACCCCACCCCATAAAATTGTAGTGATCACTCCAGGCTGGTTGTGATGTTTCAAGAGGATTTATTCAGGTTGGTTACAAGATCAGTAATACAGTAGTATTCAGCCCCACCAGGAGCAGCCAGCAAGGCGCTCAGCCCTTCTCCAACTGTGGTTTCCAGAGACCAACATTCTACATTACATCATTCTTACAGTGTTCCACTGGTGGATCAATGGATGACATAAACTACAATATAGCTAGGATATAACATATCCTCTTTTCTTCCAAAAGAGAAAACAGAAAAGAACACAATAGTATACTAGAAAGAAAACAGAAGCTAGATGAGCATAAAAGAGTAGAGAGAGCCAGAGAGAGACAAGAAGAGCAATAAAGGAAACAATGGAAACATGAAAAACAGATAAAGATAATCCATTAACCATCCTCCCTTCTCTATATATCAGAAGAAAAGGAAAGAGAGACCATCAATGAGTACTCTCTGCACACCAACTGGCCAGGTAAGTATGCAAGAGAGCAATCCACATCAGGAGAACGAAGATGACAGAGAAGAAGAGAAATAAATTATATAACTCATACTTCTCATAATATAATAAACATTTGAGTTAGAACAAAATAGAGAAGAACTGGGCTACAGTGTTGAGAATGAAAAAGAAAACAGAGTTGAGAGAAAAACGCCCAGTCTAACGTGGACCAATGCAGTATAGTTAATGGACAAGAGCCAAACTATACACCCATGTGGGTAAAATATGAACATGCATAGGCAACCACAAGAGAGGTCTATACATAGCACAAAGTAGTGAGGGTGTAAGACCGTGAAATATACCTCAACTGGAGGTCTATTGATATGCACAATGAAAAAGGGAAAAAAAAAAAAAACCACACCTCGCGGAGAAGAAATGTGCATGTATGTGCGGGACAACAGTCCGCGCAACGTGTGAAAGTGTGCACCGAAACAAAAGAGAGATACCTTGTAGAGAGGTCAATGTTGTGCACAAGAGTAGTGGGAATACAACCCACGTGACACACCCCGTGAAGAGGTAAAAACTATGTACTCTGTAACAAATGGGCAGGGAATTGCCCAATTGTGCACAATTAACTGAGTAAAACAAAAATTGTGCAGTTGTGCACCACTCTAATGGGCGTAAAGCCCATAAGACACACCCTGTGTAGGGTAACAGAAAGAGAAAGGACGACCTCGTGTGAAGGTCTCTTGTTGTGCACTGTATGAAGGAGAAGCAAAACCACACGACACCCTGTGTAAGGCAAAAGTATGAGATAAGTGTGGTAAAGGTCCCTTGCTGTGTTTCATAACGTAAGGACTGAGACCTTACCGTACGACTCTGAACAGGTTCAACATAACACAACCAAACTAGTTCTGGAATAGATAAGTGATTCAAAACTCATATAACAGAATTTGTAATTGTAAAACAGGCTTAACCAGGCTGGTGAGCGATGCCTCACCAGAGTAGTGTAGTGTCAGTGGTGCACACCCCAACCTGCGCATCCAGATGTCAACCTGTAAAGAAAACAGTAATGTACAGCAAATCTAGACCTGTAAAGCAAGAAACGGTGAAAATGGCACATCAGATGAAGAAATGTCAAAGTTCCAGAAAAAAGTGAGATTCAAAACGTATATGTGACATACAAAACTGCAGCGTGTGAAGACCGAAATGACATAGGGTAGAGTCTCACCCGAGGAATCCCTTGAATCCCAATGAAAAGTACAGTTCGTAGATGGCCAGTATCAGAATACATACGTTAATAGGTACATATGCTTGAAGAAGGAATTACCTTTCATTAAATGCAAAGGTCTAGTGCCACAGTGTCCGGTGAAGCGGGGAAGCGCGGTGTCCGCTACACAGATGACAGTCTTATGGACTCCGACGCCGCTACTTCAGGCTTCTACACAAAATCAGAGCGATGATGACGTCCCAGATGACATTGAGTTTCACTAGAACTTTATTGAAAGAACAAGACGTGGTTGGCAAAGCAGGGTGGATGAAGCAACTAAATGGAGTGTGACTCCAAACTCAAAATGGCGGCACGTTGCAGACGTAACGCCGGATGTCTCCCGGCACGTCTGGGCATACGAAACGCCTGTAAGGCACTGCGAGCGTGAGAGCACCATGACCGAGGAAGTCTCGAGGTAACAGCGCCTCACCACAATGCAGGTGAGATGCCGCGCGCCGTCGAGGGCTCGTGCCCCAACAACTTCAAATTTGAAAGCGGCGGTTGATACCGCAAACACTAGGTCAAAAGAAAATGACCAAAAATCAAAGTTAAGAAACAAAATAAGTCTCACCTGACATTGCCCGTCGTAGTACTACAGTAGTAATGCCCCAAACAAGTCCCGTCACCTGACACCACACAGCCAACCGAAAGCAGGGGAAACTTGTTATACACAGTAGCTTGTCCCTGAGATTCTGTGATAAGTCCAGAGCTCTCCGTCGTCCACATCAGACAAACGACTTTTGTGCATGACAAGTGTACGGTCTCTGTGTCTGAAAATGAAAGTGTCATCTTGTAGATAAAATAAAGCAGGCAATTTACACATTGTAGCAGGGAAAGACAAAATGTAGTGAGTTTCCACACTGCGCTCACATGAGGTTTAGCTCAGGACAAGGGGACCAAATGAACGTATGTTGGTCAGAGGGTATCCCCAATCCTAGCGTTGACTTGAGGCTCTGTAGATACAGGAACTTTGGCTGCAGCTTTAGAGATGCTGTAGGGACAACATCAGCAGGCAGAGACTTGTCATCCATTGATCCACCAGTGGAACACTGTATAGTTTGGTTCTTGTCCATTAACTATACTGCATTGGTCCACGTTAGACTGGGCGTTTTTCTCTCAACTCCGTTTTCTTTTTCATTCTCAACACTGTAGCCCAGTTCTTCTCTATTTTGTTCTAACTCAAATGTTTATTATATTATGAGAAGTATGAGTTATATAATGTTTTTCTCTTCTTCTCTGTCATCTTCGTTCTCCTGATGTGGATTGCTCTCTTGCATACTTACCTGGCCAGTTGGTGTACAGAGAGTACTCATTGATGGTCTCTCTTTCCCTTTTCTGTTTTCTCTTTTGGAAGAAAAGAGGATATGTTATATCCTAGCTATATTGTAGTTTATGTCATCCATTAATCCACCAGTGGAACACTGTAAGAATGATGTAATGTAGAATGTTGGTCTCTGGAAACCACAGTTGGAGAAGGGCTGAGCGCCTTGTTGGCTGCTCCTGGTGGGGTTTTGTATTGGATTTAACTGGATGACTTATAACTGTCTACAAATAAACATCTAAAGATCCTCCACATGTCTGGACTCAGTCACTACAAAAACTTTATGTGGTCATTTAATAAACAATCTTTACCTTCGCTGTTCAATTCGTCCCATGTCGGAATTTATATACTACTGTTCCACTGCTTTTTGGTGCCATTTGAAGTAAACCGAAACTGACTGCGACATTGCTGTATGTTGTCCTTCTTTCATATCTACACATCCCTTTCGAGAAAGAGACATTGCCGGATTTTAGGACCGAAACTGACTGCGATGTTGCTGTATGTTGTCCTTCTTTCATATCTACACATCCCTTTCGAGAAATAGACATTGCCGGATCCTGCGCTTCGCCACCTATGCTACCCCGATCGTTCATATCTGGCTTGTGAGCTCTGTGTTTCTTTGAAACACCATGCCTGGAGTGGTGCCCCCCCAGCGATGCCAGCAGTGCACCTCCCCTTGCCAAAATGAAGCCCCGCCAAGAAGAGCCCCCTCTCCCCAAAGTTCTTCCAAAACAAAGACCCCAAGAGAGCCCTATATTTCACCGATAACACCTGAATAAAAGATCTCGTCTATCATCAATCAGGTCCAATGCTAAAAGTTGTGTCGGCCAAATTAATGCCAACACTTCGTTTTCGTACGCCGTCTTTGTTTTTTCAGATAACTGGCACATTTTCTTCTTTAGTGCCTTGGATAGTGAACACTTTTCTTTCTCTGGCATTGGTGATGGAGAAATAGCAGCAGTCAGGGGTCCTTCAATTGTCTGTTCAGACCCAGTCTCTGCAATGACATCAGTGCCTGACGAGCGATGAGCCACATGTTGGAAATGCGAGGAGTCTCGCATAATGGACTTCTCAGGATGTTGGGCAGTCACCATGTGTCCTTTGCGGGTCACAACATGAAATAGTTCAGCATCAAAAGGAGCATCAGACTTTCATTTTCCCTGCTGATGAGCAAGCACTCGATCTCCTCTAGTAAACGTGCTATTTATGGCATGTCGACGCTTGTCCACATAGTCTTTCATTTTCTTCTTATGATCCAAGTCTTCAATTTTTTGTTTAAATTTCTTTATTTGCATTTTCAGTATATATAAATACGGTGTCCACAATATATACTTTACAGAATTTGTGTCAAGTTTTGGCTTGTAGTCATCGCTTTACATTGTATAGGCTTAATAGTTTTGATGCATTATTAGTACTAGGTAATTTCTAAAGTTCTTGATGTACTGAGGCCTGCTACAATTTCAGGTTGTGAATAACAGGGAGTAGAGAAGAACTCTACAGTCTTTTAGCATCATTGTGACATGACAAACATATTTGGCGTCTGTACATCAATAGGTTTCACTGGGCCTGTATTGCCAGTATTATGTGGATTGGAACAATGCAATGTTAACATTAATGTAAACATATTTCAACAAGCCAACACACCCGAGTCATTCAAATTCCGTTTTAGTGGCTGTATCTTGAAGAGTGCCATACCCCAACCCCTGTGTCCCCCCACTGCAAATCAACATATTTTAGAGTTTGCGCTTATTTGTGCCCCGGGGTCGCTTATGTATGCATCGCCTATTCAGTGGCGTTTCATTTTTAGGTTGAGCCTTGACAGCGCATGTGCTGTCTGGAAGACCTGGGGTAATCACTCTACAGAGTGTAATCCCGCCTAATCCCGCCCGTGAGCTTGCGATTGGCTCACTCCTCTGTTGCTCTTTTTTTCCTGGCTCCTTATGGGCCGGTGCTCCGATACATCATTTCAGTTTTATATCAAGGAGCACCGGCCAACTACAGTTTACTTGCGCAGTGGGTAATTATGTGTTCTTTTTCGGACTACTTATTTCATACCCTACATGTTATTCACCACGGCGCCCAATTAATTAGATTTGTCCTGTTCCACGTTGTGCACGTAAGAATCTTAAAAGACGACGTTGTTTCGTTTAAAAATGTTTGCGTGCACCTAATCGCCATGTTGGAATTCATGATTTAAAAATATGTTCCTCAAGTTCCACGTTCGGCATTTGCGCTCGAAAGAGGAGGTTGTCCAGTCTTAAATTGTTTCACATGCACCTAATCGCCATGTTGGAAATTACATATAATACAATGTACACCGTGTCAAAAGTAAAGCAGGTATTGTTGTGCTCCAATTTAAATGAAAAGGGATGTTTTATTACTTTAAAAGCAGCACTTTTATTTACATTTGTTTTAGCAGGGAGTGATGATCAGTAGTCAACTAGTACCATTTTAAAAGATTGACTATTCAAAACTTTATGTGGTCATTTAATAAACAATCTTTACCTTCGCTGTTCAATTCGTCCCATTTCGGAATTTATATACTACTGTTCCACTGCTTTTTGGTGCTATTTGAAGTAAACCGAAACTGACTGCGACGTTGCTGTATGTTGTCCTTCTTTCATATCTACACATCCCTTTCGAGAAACAGACATTGGCGGATTTTAGGACCGAAACTGACTGCGATGTTGCTGTATGTTGTCCCTCTTTCATATCTACACATCCCTTTCGAGAAATAGACATTGCCGGATCCTGCGCTTTGCCACCTATGCTACCCCGATCGTTCATATCTGGCTTGTGAGCTCTGTGTTTCTTTGAAACACCATGCCTGGAGTGGTGCCCCCCCAGCGATGCCAGCAGTGCACCTCCCCTTGCCAAAACGAAGCCCCGCCAAGAAGAGCCCCCTCGCCCCAAAGTTCTTCCAAAACAAAGACCCCAAGAGAGCCCTATATTTCGCCGATAACACCTGAATTAAAGATCTCGTCTATCATCAATCGGGTCCAATGCTAAAAGTTGTGTCGGCCAAATTAATGCCAACACTTCGTTTACGTACGCTGTCTTTGTTTTTTCAGATAACTGGCACATTTTCTTCTTTAGTGCCTTGGATAGCGAAAACTTTTCTTTCTCAGGCAGTAGTGTGCAGGTGTAAATAAGATTAGAATTTATTACATTTGTAAGTTAATTTTCTGACATTAACTGCGAATAGCTTCTGAGAGCATTTTGAAAATTCATATTTGACAACACATTAATAAAACTGACATCCATTAGAAAGGGTATTTGTCTTCATCGATTAGTACTTTGCTACTCACCAGCTCATGGCTCTTATAATATTTGGCCCAGCAGCTCAAAGCTTCAATAATAAGGCATAAAAAATTAATCTCCTTCTTCGAACACTACCAAGTCTGGGAAATGAAAAAACGCTTACTGTTCACTCTTACGCTTTTAATATGTCACAAAGTTTATGATCACAAGCGTGCATTTGCAAAGTTCCACTTTTGGGTATTTCTTTATTAAAATTTGGATTAAGGTAGAAAGAAACCTGTGAAATCACTTTGTTACATCTACTGCAATGCAGTAGAATCTTATCTTCACGTTTTCTGTATGTGTCACGGTCCTACAGTCTCCGTAAAACCAATTTAAAACTGATTTTTATTCGTATGGGCATCAGGATTTACAACAATGCAGTAAATGTCATGCTCGAGTAGCAGAGATCCGCAGGTTAGTCAGTGTTTTATTAAATTCATGGATAAGGTACAGCTAGCCCTGCTTTAACAGTTCAATATGCTAATTTCAATACAAGGGTCAACTACTCTGATTGACACATTCAGTCTGTAGTTTTTTGTATTTTACTGCCACTACAGAATGAGTTTTAGTAATCACGCAATAACGTGTATGTGTATAAAGCCGTGAACGCAAGGTGGTCTGATAGCTTTACAAAAAATCAATAGGGGAATGGATCACTTGTAACCACTTTACCAGGGTTTATTAGTTCGTGGTTCCGTCTTAAAAAACCCTCATATACGTACGTAACTGGATTTGAGAAAAAGGCGGTATATCTTGGTTCTCCGCCTATACGTAATGTAACATCATAGTCATGGGGATTATTATTGGGTATGTTGACCTCCACCCGGAGGTTTAACCACTGGTATTCGCAGTAGTGTCCAGAAACAGAAACGTTAAAAAATGGTTGTGATAAGGTGATGTTAAAATTCTTCAAACATCCTCACTAACGCGAATTTTTTTTTTTTATTAGCAAGTGGGAGTTAAAGAAATTAAAATGGTGAGCGTGTGTTTTTTAGACCATGTTAGTATGTTTAAACACACTGAAAAAGTGTCCTTTTATTCGGTCGACATGTTTCTGCCCCGTATGCCCAGCCGGGTCTATGGGGCTTCTTCAGGACCAAAAAGAGTTTATCAGTGCAACTACCATTTGTATTGCACTTCTCAGCGGGGTAATATTAGTCCGCTGTAGACAATCAGGTCAATAGTACCTTAAAGACACTTGTTATAGCGTCTTCAGGGCTTGGCAAGTTTATCCTTGCTTGCTGCAGCATGGACTGTCCGCTGCTTGTGCTTGCTCTGCCCACGGTGGTGTGGTCCGATAGCTTTACTCAGGAATTTTTTTTCTCTGAAACTATCTAAACAGGTAAATTGATTCCTTATGAAGAGCTTCTTGTTTCTTCTTACATTTCACATGCTTAGCTTAATCTTGCATTAACTATAAGTGTTTGTTTTTTTCAATGATTTTGTAACTTTTTTTTTCTCTACAGCATATCACTCTTGTCTCCCCTCCCTCATAATCTATTTCCAGGTTCTCTAGAGCCACAAAGTCATACAAATGGCAATAGCGCTATGCAAATATAACCACTCCACTGCAAATAAAACAACAAAAGTTAAAAACATAGTCATTTTCAACACCAAGAGCTCTAACTTTCACAAATGCGAGACCTATTGCATTGCAAATGCTGGTTTGCTTTTGGTGATCCAAGTCTTTCATGCATGTTTCTTCCTCGGTATTTGCTCTTCTGTTGGTCCATTGAGGTATGATCCAAGGATTTCATGCGTGTTTCTTCCTCTGTATTTGCTCTTCTGTTGGTCCATTGAGATAACTTGGTCATCATGGCTCGCCCGAACATCAAGGTGGCAAGGCTTTGACCTGTGGTCGAGTGAGGGGTTCAACGATAAGCTCAAAGAGTGGAGTTTAAGACAGCTTTAAGGTCGAGCTTCTCTAGCACATCACGCTGGACAGCTTTTGTTTTAGAGTTCTCATGAAACGCTCAACAAGGCCATTAGCATGTGGCCAAAGAGGGGTGCTCTTCTGATAGTTCACATTAAAATGATTGAGAAACTCTCTGAATTCTTGACTATTGAAAGGTGGGCCATTGTCAGACTTTAAGATTGCAGGAACACCCAAGGTCGCGAAGATGCTATCTAGTCTGTTAATGACACATTCTTGAGTGATAGATGAAAGGACTTTGATCAATGGAAAATGGGAATATTCATCAATGATCGCCATCAGGTGATGTCCGTTGTCAAGAGGAACGAAGAAATCCACTGCAATTCTTTCCCAATGCTTTCATTGGCAACTCTGACATATTTAACAGGTGTTGAGTAGATTGTGAGGATAGGCAGTTGCACAGATGACAGGCCTTTGATTCTCTTTCAACTCTCTCACCGAGATGTGGAAACCAGACTCGGTCTCGCATATTTTAGTCGCAACAATTTCACAATGTCTTTCATGGGCTACTTCAATCATCTTTTGTCACAGACTCTATGGAATGACAATTCTCGAACTTCTCAGGATAATGCCTTCTTGAGTAACGGACAGTTCATCTTTGACATTCTTAAAGTTTTGATATTCACTGTCACTGGTAAAAGGTTGAGGATGCTAGTACCAAGACTGATGTGTGATAATGTCTTTCAGTTTCAGCATGTCACTGTCTTGACTTATGGCAGTGGCAATTTGTTCCAACGAAATGGCAGCTGGGGCACTTGATTTCACTATGAAATTTATGTAAGCTTCAGCCGTATTAGAATGAGTGCCAGAGCATTCCCGAGTCACACGTGTGAAGTAGTCGGCAGGGCTCTGATCTTTCCTTGGACGATGCATGATGATGTAATTGTACTTTTGCAATCGAAGACCCCAACGTTCAATGCGTGGATGCATTTATGCTTTTGGATTTCCAAATATAGTCAACAATGCTTAATGATCTGTCACAAGCGTGAAAGGCTTCCCATAAAAGAATACATGGAAATGTTCACAAGCCCACACCACTGCTAAGCTTTCTTTCTCAGGTTGGGAATACGCACATTCAGTTTGGGACATGCTTTGGTTTGCATTCAAGCATTTGTGTGTCTGCTGTGATATGCAAGTATGGCACCCAACACAACAGGGCTAACATCAACAACAACCTCAGTATGAATCTTTGGATCAAAATATGCCATTTCAGTGGCATTCTCAATAGCTTGCTTGATCTTCTTAAAGCTTTGCTCGCATTCATGAGACCAAAGAAAAAAACCATTATTTTTTGTCAAGTCTCTTAATGGCGCACTGAAAGTGGCAAAGTCTTGCATGTATCTCGAGAAGTAGCTGGCCATGCCAAGGAATGATCGTAACATGGAGACATCTTGTGGGGGACTGCAGTTGACAACGTTTGCGTTTTAGCCGGATCGGGTGTCATGCCCCCATCATAAAAGATATGGGCAAAGAAGTTTTACTTTGTCTCATGGAACTCACATTTTTCTGCATTCAGAGTTAAGCCGGCCTCAGAGAGCAACTGACACACTTGCGTGAGAGCTTTGTCATGCTCCTTCTGTGTAGCTCCGAAAACCAATGTCAACACTATAATTGAAAGCATTCATGACAGGCTGTATGATACTTCGAATGACATCTCGGAATAGTTCTGCAGCTGATGACATACCAAAATGTAGTCTTTTGTAACGGAACAGACCAACACGTGTACAAAAGGTTGTAATTTACCTGTAATTCTCCTCGAGTTCCAACCAATCATATCCTTTATTCAGATCCAGGCGAGAGAATACCTTCGCACCATTCAATTGTGCTATCATGTCGGTAATGTGCGGACCTGGATGTCGTTCTCTTTCAATTGTCTTATTCGCTTGATGCATATCCACACAGATGCGTACAGCTCCTTCACTGTCCTTTTTGGGTACTAGCACTATGGGAGAAACCCATGGAGTTGAACCAGTGGAATGCTCAATGATATCATGTATGAGTAAGGATTAAAGTTCTTTTTCAACAGCTTCCTGTAAGTGAAAGGCAATTCAACTGTGTCTTTGAGCAGTGGGAACAGACATCCTCATTAATGTGTAATTGAGCTTTCATAGTCTTGAGTTTTCCCAACCCACGAAACAACAGAGGGAATTGTCTTACTGTTTTGTAAGGAGCATTCATGTTATAGTTCACGGATATCAGTCCCATATCAGCAGCTGTGCTGAAGCTGAGTAAACAGGCACTTGATGCTGTACCTTGAAGCACATGAATGGGTGCTTGTGTTTTCTTATGCTTCATCGTTGCTACATAGGAACCTTGACTTTTTAGTTGCATCGATGCAGCCTACGTATACATTTTCATTTTCGATGGCATAAGTTGGGGCAATGAAGACAGTTAATTATATTTCTCCTCAGGCATAATATTTATTGACGCAGGTCAGAAAGGTATTGAATAACCATTGACTTTCAATGTGATCTTTGCGCAAAGTTTATATGACTTTGGTGCTTTGTCTTGTCGATTTCTTTTAAAACCGGTGTTTTTCCTCCAGTCCAACATGCGCATGCTGTGCCGAGGTAAACATCGACATAGCACAACCATCTTCTTCACTTTCTCTGGATATTGATACAGAGGAGCTATTTGACAAAGATTTGGATTCAATCAACTTCGTATGGTATCGATTTGCCTCAGCTTATGCAGTCGCTTGGCCTTTTGGGGGTTTCGTCGAACATCACTTCTGGAATGTTTGGGAGGCCATTTTGTCTTCGCGCCATGACGCTCTTACTTTTTCCTTCACCTTGCACACCATCACAAAATGGTTCTCCTTTCCACAGCCTATGCAGATCTGCCCAATGGTAGGACATTTACCTTCGTATAGAAATTAAAATCCACATCTGAAGCAGAACTTCTATTTCTGTGGAGAATTCACTTAGCGGCCCTTGGCCTTGGCCTTTAGCTTATTTCTTACAATCATGACTGACTCACTCTGGGCACCTCCAGCCTCTATGTCAGCAGCTTGTCTATCTGCACGCTCTTCAGCTCTGGCAGCCGTGAGAACTTGCCCAGACTAAGGGTTTTTCAGCATTCGTTGTCTGAACAAATCCGACAAGCATCTGTCAATCACTCTGAGGCGTATAGCTTCCTCATCATTAAATTCATTGAACTTACAGTGTTTAATGAGTGTATCCAGTCTCTCAACAAATTAATCAATGGTCTCACCAACTTTCTGTCATTCTTGACCGAAGATGTACCTTTCGTAATTCACATTTGGCATTGGATTGAACTTGAGGTTCAAGGCTGCCTTGATTTGACTATGCAATTTCGTCAGCTTGCGGCATTTTCTTTTATAACTTCTTTTGTACCTTCACCAGCTAGATTTTTAAGGTATTTGATAATCTTTTTATCAGCTTCTTCAATCACATCAGTGAAATCATCAAATGTCTCTATCCAGGCAGTCCATCTCTCCTCTATATTCAACTTTTTGGCGGTATCAAAGGGCGGTGGTGGTTTCAAGAAAACAGCAGTAGTGTAACCATTGGTGGAACTTACTGACGTGGAGAGTATTGTTTTATCCGACGCTGCTTGGTGATCATGTTTATGCAAACCATCTCTGAGGCTTTGCAACATGCTGACGGTTGGATCATCTTTGATAATGACAGGAAACGTGACTCCTTTCTTGACCTCCAGTGGGAAAGCACATTTTTACAATTCCAATCCCTGCTCTTGGCTCTTTGAACTTTGAAGACCTTCGGAGTTGTTCTGAGCCCCACTCTGCAGCTTTAATGATTGGCCGCTTCGGGTATGGATAGCTCCGCAAGTAGAACCCGGGCACTTTCTCTGAGGTCACTCACTCCAGCGCTTTGGCATGATGACTCTCTTTACTCAGTACTGGTAAGGGAATCTTGTATTTCTTGTATTGCTTTGCCTTTGAGTGTCTTTTTATGCTGATTGACACCTGGTTGATCTCTGACTCTCAGCGCTTCTGCTCATAGTGTTATTTTGCACTTAGCGGCTCTTTCTAAACCTGTTTGCATCCGCCTCTAGCGTTATCACTCCGTATGAATGTATGACTTTGAGTTGCGTAGTATTGCAGTACTTCTTGTGCAGTCTTCCAAACAGGTTCTCAGGCGCTTTTGTGTAGACTTTGCAATGAAGCTTTCATTATCTTCAAATGCTTTACACGGAAATGGGGCTGCACTTTAACACCGCATAAGCCAGACATAGATTTCAAACTTTGACGAAGGCACACATGGCACGCACAAGCAATTTGCTGGACCACAGCAAATTCTCTGGGAGACTAATGTCGTTCTTCGGGTTACTTATCCCCTATCTCATCGCCAGTTGTAGTATCCTCCCCAGTCCGGGTACTCGCCAATGACTATACCACACGTGGAGTTTAGTAGAACACGTCTTTATTTTTCTGCGTGTAACTGTGAACTCAACATTCTAAACCTGCATTCACTTCACTACGTTCTAAATGTTTACAACACAGTTCTATGCAATGCATCATGAGCCATAAAAGGTCCGTCATTACAAACCCACACAACACTACAACACTTTTGACTCATAAAGTAGCATAGAGGGTTAATGTTCCTGCTGCCTAGCACATTGTGTAACATGCAGACCGCACATTTGTATTTTATCTAGATGGGTAAGTGGGTTACTGGTTTTGACACAGAGATCTTTTTGTTACTTGCAGTTCATAAGTTGCAAGTGTTCGAATATAGCACAGTGAGCTTTGAACCAGCATCAAGGAGCTACATGCAAATTGCAAGGCATGAGTTTAGAACCTTATCGCTTTTTTCTCAATAAATCTGTTATTATTCAAAAGTTGCTAAATAGGGTTCCTTTAGGTAGTAGTAGAGTCTTATTAGTACAGAGACCCCCCCTACCTGTACTATGTTTTAAATCTTGACTTTTTGTTTCTCGCAACCATGCACTCTTAACGTATAATGCCTACCAGTAAGGATGATATGTGAAGGACACCTTGTAACTCTCCTTGTCTTATGTAACATTTTCCAGGCATTGATTTACACACGTTTGATTCTTGTCTCTGTATAACGTGTGCAAATGATGTAAAGTGCTCTGACACCTTACTTTGGGATAAGCAGCACTATAAAAGAAATACAATAAATTAGCAAGTGCTATTTAAATCGTTATTTGTGTAATTACTTGTGCAGACAGATACATCTGATATTTTTACAGTGCATGCATATCTCTTATATAGAGGAGTGCAACAAAGTCAAAAACTTGCTTTCAAATCATAGTCTCTCTTAAGTACTTTTGAAGTGCTAACAAACTGGCTGCCATTGTTTCTTTCCATTACATTGGCTCTAAGTGTTAGGCTCTTAATAGCTCCCAACCATAACGATACTTGAACAAAAGGAAAGCTGATGGCATTTTAAATCAGGCTTTTGTTTTGGGCCCAGTTGGAAGTAAAAAAAATAAAGTCACTTCACCAATTGAAGGCTGCTGCTCGAATCTAAAATCAGACAATGGGCATGCGTTGCTGAATGTATCCCAGTGTTGGGAAATTACACTGAGACAAATTCAGCATATTTCACTTGGGTCAGCCTTGATCCCAGATCTGGCTCAATAATAGCTACCGGATCCAGGATCGGCCTGGATTCCTCTCATGTCCTGTACAGTTCATGATCAAAGAAGGATTGGGAAAGCAAACAGGTTTAATGTGAAAACAAATGCAGACATTATGCTTCCATAGCACATTATCACAAGACATATTGCCTTTTTCAGTATTTGGTAGTGCTCATGGTGGTATTGGTATTAATCGTCTTTGTATTGGTGCTGTTGGTATTGGTAGTTTTATTGGTATTGCTGGGGAGTTTTCAAGGTGGCGGTGGAGGTACTGTTGGTCTTCTTGATGGTGTCTGGTGGTGGCAGTATTAGGAATGGTGGTGACATTGGTACAGGCGGTGGTGTTAGTAAAGAGGTGATGGGATTGGCAGTGGTTGTGTTGGTGTTATTTGTGGTGCAATTGGTTGTGCTACCGGTGATGGTACTGGAGGTAGTGGTGGTGATATTGCTGGTGAATGTATTCGATGTGGTATTGGTGGTGGTCATATTGGTATTGGTCTTAGTTTTGGTGCTATTGGTTGTGGAATTGGTATTAGTAGTGGAATTGTGACAATATTGGTTTTAGTGGTAGTGGTAATGATGGTGGAATTGGTAGTAGTATTGGTAGACTGGTAGTGATAGTGGTGTGGTATTGGTAGTGGTGGTATTGCTGCTAGTAATATTGCTATTAGTGAGGGCATAGTGCTGGTATTAACAGTGGTATTAGTTTTTGTGTGTTATTGGTTTTGGTGATGCACTGGTTGTAGTATTAATTTTGTTAATACTGTGGCGGTAGCATTGGTATTATTGGTATTGGTATTGATGATGATGAGCTATTGGTGTTACATTAAACCACTCGTTCATCTATGCTTCGTGGTGCTCTCGAAACCACAATACTAATGTAAAATCACAAACTGAGAATCAGAAAAGCAGATACAGAGGAGGAAAGGTAGAGGCTGGTGCTGAGAAAAGAATATTAAAGAAAATGTTAAATGTAAAGGAATGTTCACAGGCTATCGGTTAGATAGCCAGGCCTCCAGCTGATTCCAAAAGGTCAGAAGGTTAATTTCTCCTCATATATTTAGGGAGAGGCTGGTCCATACTTTAACTCCTACCATAAAAATAGTACGATCTCCAGAAATACCACTATGAATCCTAGGAATATGAATTAGGGCATGCTGGGAGAAATGTAAATCTCTCCCAGAAAGACACTAACTGAATTTGGCAGCAAAGAAGTCCAGTGTTTTAGAATACATGGCTCTATGGGTAATCGCCAAGGCCTTGAAGAGCATTCTGCTGCAGACTGGTAATCATTCAGGGCACGAAGTGTGGCCAAAGTGTGGAGGTGACTTGAGAGGCCAGCAATCAGGCGGCATACTTTTTAAAAATGATCTTTATTAGTTTTTCAACAGTAAACATACAGCACATGAACAACAGTGCTTGCTGGGTTCCGAGCTACCCTCTCTACTCATCGCTGCTCCCCACTTATTGACCTTGAGCTGCTTTGTGCCTCTTAACCCCGCATTGCTTCCACAACCCCCTAAACCTTCCCAGCTTCTGGTTCCTGTAAAGTAATTTATTTTGCACAATTAATTAAAATCTTTGCAATAATTGCATCGACACACAACCAGCGGGGAAACTAAAGATGCTACAGTGAAAAGCTAAAAAGACCACTCCACATTGCTTCCCGTGACTACTCAAGATGGTTAAAGCGGCTTCCTCTGTAGGCATTACTAAAGTGCTCACTATGCATTGCAATGTCTGTTGCAATCAAGCAGTTATAAAAATAAAATCATCAGTTGTAAAGGGATTTTCTAAAATCATCAGTTGTAAAAGGATTTAGTTAAAGTGCTTTAGGCAAACCACGCTAAAATCATACTAAAAGCAAGCTTTCAGAAATACATCGAAGCAATATTAAACACAGAAATATTAACATCTCTGACTTATACACCTGATGGAGACCAGAATAGTAAAGGTCCTTCAGCAAAATGATGTGTGCTCAATAAAAGCAAATGTGTGTAAACATAGACAGAAGTCGGTTAAAAACCAAATAAAGATTTAAAAGTTAGTTTCTCGCAGGAAGTCAGTGGAATGTGGAACTGGGCAGCTGGTCAGGATAGTTGGTAAGTATGGGTGCCTAGACATTTTACACACCGCCCAATGCTGTGTAAATACTATGCAAGGCCATAAGGAGGATGTTGGCCATTAAAACTGTTCGATAAAATCAAAGGGCCTGATTTAGATTTTGAAGGACGGGTTACTCCGTCACAACGGTGACTGATATCCCATCTTCTGAAATATAAATCCTATAGAACATTATGGGATTTATATTTTGGCAGACGGGATATCCGTCACCGTTGTCGTCCGTCGTAATCAAAATCCAGCCCCAAGTCTCTACAGGCCTTTCTCAAGAGCTTAAAAAATCATGAATTATTTGGTTAGCAAAGTTAGGTGGAAAAGCTCTTGCTTCATCCAAGGTTGAGGAAAGATCTACTAAGTACAAATTAAACAATAAGAGGGCAAGGATGCAGCATTGCTTTAAACCCTTGTTGGTAAGAATCTTTTCAGAAGTGGTCTAGTTGGATTTTTTTTTAACTTTGACCCAAGTGTCAGTGGAGATGGAAAATATCACCTTCAGTAGGGCTGATTGAATACTCTATTTTGCCCCGATCGATTTTTCACTCTGTTTTTTTTATTTAATAGTTTTACCCTGTCCTGAGCCCCGTGACTGGTTCTAAGACACTCTATTGGTAGAGGAAGGTTACTCATGTCATTGTCAATGAAACGTTTCTCTATGTGCTTTGATCAGTTGGCTTCTGAGATATTACTTAAGGTGGGGCATGGTTTACTGGCTTATTCCTCATTTATGACACACCAAAACGTATATATGGGGTTTCAACTCTTTGGACTTGATAGCACTATATACTCTGACCCCTTGTTTTTCATCTTCATACTACTTCTACTCTCACAATTTCTTTCTGTATCTAGATCTGAGATTTTTAACGTTTTCCTTTTTGGTGTAAAGGTTTTCACTGGTATTACACCTGATTTTTTCATAACATTTTATTGACGTTTTGTGAGAAGCTGGCTTGGTATATGGTGTACACTTATGTAAGTGGGCACCATGCACCAATCCAGACAACCTTTATGGTGATTTTAGTGGTCTTAGACAACCTTAGAAAGCTCTCTAAGTGGTAGCTGTGGGAGAGCAACCTTCTGTCTTAGTCCAGAAGGAGTGTAAAGCAGCTTGTTTTACCAGAACGTAATCTTATAGGCATAGATTAAGTGAAAAAGAACCACACAGTGTATTTATAAAAATATGTATTTATTACAGAACCCTCACTAACACATACAGATATCTCCTAACCGGAGATATACACAATGCACACAATACTTTTCAATTGAAACAGATAAGTAGCACGAAATACCCAGTGGTCGCCAGGGGAGACCAAACCATATACTAAAATAGTGGTATGTGAGCCACGACTCGGGTCAAAACTATAACCAGAAGACGTGGAAGTGCTGGGGACCCAAGGAACCACCCGAGGTGAGTAACCAGGAACCCCACGGAGGCCGTGTGGAGAGTGGGAACATGACCGTGGGCTCAATACAAGTCAATTGGTAAGTCGTGGTTGCAATTTTAAAGAAGAAGGACCCTTCCCAGTGGACCCTGAAGAAACCCCGTGGAAGACAGAAGGTTGGAGAGCCACCCCACCCGTAGATACCCTAGGAACCAGGATACCTACACCAGGGAAGCCGGGTGCATAGGTGTGAAGTGGCATCGGAAACCTCCGTCAAACTCAATGGAGGACTTCAGGAAGATGCTGCTGCTGGAGAAGGTGAAAGTGTCCGGTGGAACCCAAAGGTGGATTCAAGATGAGAAGTACCTGCAAGCAGAGGGGACAGAGTCTATGTCACTCATGAGTCACCAGGAGGCACGGAAGACGAATGCCCACCGATGGGTGCTGCAGGAGAGCTGACTGTGACCTTAGAGCTGCAGCTGGGCGGACAAGGGGATGCTATGGAAGACCAGGAGCCATTCACAAGCTGTCCCACGTTGGATGTTGGAAGTTGAGGGGTCGGTGTCCATCGGGAACACCAACAAGCCTTGGAAATGCAACCAACGTGGAAAGTGAAGAAGGTACAGTGTCGGGACCAGCAAGGCTCAGATGATGCACCACAAGCAGGGGAGTCAGAACAGGCCCAGAGCAATGAGGGGAGCCCACTGAAATCAAAGAAGACCCTCAAGAGGATCCACAGGCCGGAGGCACTGGAGTCGCAAGAGGACCTTGAGCAGCTCACTAAAGATGCAAGCCCATGATGCAAGTGACATGGTGAGGACAAAGATCTTGGTCACAGGAGATGCTTGAGGTTGGGGCTACTTGAAGCCTGAAGATCTTGGTGGAAGGAAGCCAACAAGCCTTTTCAACAGCAAGTCAATGCATTGCACAAGGGTTCAGTTCCTGCAGCTCCGACGAGGAATACTGGCCTCAAACTTGGTGAGAGGACAGGGCAGGCCTCGAGGTATTTGAAGAACCCCCACCTGTGTTGCTGAGCCTTTTGGAGTCCATGGGAGCCCAGGATCAGCAGACTGGTCAGCATAGTTGCGGTGCCTGCAGATGCAGAGAAGTGACTCCTTTACTTCAAGGGAGATTCCTTCAGGTGTCTTGGATGTCCACAGGCCTTGGAAGGTTCCTGTATGGAGCACAGGCACGGACGTTGCAGCAGACAAGCAGGGCGACGAGACCAGGAGCAGCAGGAGTCTTCCCAGTTGCAGTCTTGATGCCCAGAGTGAAGTTCAGAGTGCCCAGATGGTCGAAGAAGAAGTGGTGTCTTGAAATTAATGTTGTCCCAAAATGAATCTAGGGACCCACCCTAAGGTAAGCCCTTAAGTACCCTAAGGAAAGGGTTGGGATGATTCAGGGTTCCCTCCCAGGGGAGGGGTCAGACAGTGGGGAGGATACTCCCATGTCCTTTGTCCAGTTTCGCGCCAGAGCGGGAGTAAACGGCTCCCTGAGCTGGTTTGAACTGGACTATGCAAGGAGGGCACCAAGTGTGCCCTTCAAGCAGACTGAGTGGTGCTTGCAAGCGCTCCCACACGGCAATACACTAAACCCTGTCTGGGAGGTGGTCACACCTCCCTGTGACAGGATACCTATTGCTCTGCCCTCCCCTGCTCGAGCTTCGCTCAGCAGCAGGAGGGCAGAATCGTGTCTCTGGTCGGCAGCAGCCATGTTGTGCTGTCCGGGTCTAGAAGACTGGTACAGGTAGCACTGAGGGCCTCCCGGAGGAGATTTACAGTGCATGGAATCATACCTCCCACACCGTGGGGGTATAATTCCAACATGTTTGATACCAAACATGACAGGGTTCGTTACAGCCAGTTTAGAGACGGTCATCGCGTAATGACGCATGGCCACTCTATGTATCGTAATGGCTGATGCACTTACAACCCCGGAGAATGAACTCTGAAGCTTGTAGGGGTGTCCTGCTCATGCAGGAGCACCCTCACACTTAGAACCAAGCACCCTGCCTTCAGGATTGAAAGGCCTGCTTTAGGGGTGACTTTTAGGTTTTAAGTGCAGTGATCTTAGATATAGGGAAACCTATATCTTTCATAATTGGTGCTAGCACCAGCTTACACAGGCTGCAATGGCAGGCCCATAGTTACAGTTTGAGTGGTTTCCAGTGGGAGGCATAATACCTGCTTCAGCCTATGGGGGACCCCTGGTGTACCTATGCCCTGGGTACCTCAGTACCATATACTAGGGACTGATAAGGTCACACCAGTTTCCAATCTGGGAGGTACCTAAGTACTTACCATAACCAAACCAATTTAGGGGAGAAAGCACAGAGACTGGGGTCCTGATAAGCAGGATCCCAGTCAGACTAGTCAGAAACAGCATAGCACCAGGCAAAAAGTGGGGGTAACCATAAAAGCAGATCCTACTTTCCTACACATTTCCACAAGAGCAACATCAATAATGCACTGTCCAGATATAGACACAGTTCCAAGCCATGGTGTCCCCGACTGCTGAGTTAATCACTAAAGAAAGAAAATGAATGACTGCTGCACGTATCCCACCCCTGGTCCCCAATCCCATGGGCCAGCAAGCTCCATGCATCTGTCAAGTCCTTTTTTCCACTCCGCCAGGGGTGTGGCCTCATCCATCTTCCACTGTCTGGCTATGTCCCTCTTCGCCACCACCAAACCGATCCACAGTAGTGCTTTCTTGTATGTGTTGCCCTCAATTTCCTCTGTGACATGGAGCACAACCAATTTGGGATTGCGTGGGACGGACCACACCAGGACTCCTCCAAGACAGTCCAGAATGCCATTCCAGAAATGGACAAGGTCTGGGCAACCCCACACTGTATGAAGAAAATCTCCCTGAGGGATAGAGCAGTGTAAGCAAGTCGGGGAGACAATCACGGCCAAGCGCCATAATTGGAAACATGTAAGGTAGGCTCTGTGGAGATGTTTGAACTGTATGAGGCGGTATTGTGCCGCAATGACTGCTTATCTCGGGGAACCCAAGGCCTCTCGCCAGTCATCATCCTTGAGCTGTTTGAGATCCCATGTCCATGTCACCCTTAGGGCCGAAAAAGAGTTGGTGTATTGATAACTAGAAAATTATTTATGAATGAAAGCTTATGTCTGATGGGTGGAGTAAGAAGCACCTGGGCTTCAAAAGGGCTACATTCGGGGAGCTCCTCCGTGCCAGACATATAAGGTTGAAGAGCATGTCTAAGCTGTAGAAAGCTGTGCATTTTTACCTCTCCTGCTGGGTGGCTACCTCCTGGGGTTCCATAGAAGGAAAACTGATTTAATGAAGTTCTGTGTTTTCCTAGTTAACTCAGATGTTTGTACTTGGACAGGGAACAGAGTGTGGCCCCCTCGTCGCGTTATTATTATTTTTGGGCTGCAAAGACCACCCAGGGGTTGCAGGTTCAGTAGACGCCTTAGGGTTATTATTATCCATCGTGTTTATGCAACATCTGCGCTGTCAGACCCAGATTTATTAGCTGTGAGTTGGTCAGTTTTTGCTCCAATTGGGTTTACTCTCAGGTCGGGCAACAGCGTATTAAGAGATCTGGTGGTTTTCTGGGTGTTATTGTCTTGGAATTGAAAGCATTAAGAAGTCCATGCTTAATTAGGGAGCGGATCATCGAAGGTACTTATTGCACTATCGCCAAGGGATCTCTGGAGAAAGCCGCCCGGAATAGCTGCCGCTGGGCATTCTATCGTGGGTTATGATGCTGACTTTGTTAGCATAAATTAGTAGTGAGTTCTTTATCTATTTTATCCTCATTTTTTGCTGGGAGGGGATTCTTTTGGATATCTTGGTTGATCCTCATTTTGCCCATAAAAAGGCTCGAATGATTGCTATTTGAGCTGATTTCTTTACTGTCTTAAGTGATTTGTATTGTTTATCTGCTTCCTAATTTTGTTGCATGCCAGAGTGTGTGCTGAAGCAATAGTGAGCTTCACGTTCTCATTGTCCACTATTTCCAGCTGCTATGATGATTTATGGGTGTTAAACAACCTTGTGTAATTTAAAATTGAAATTAATGATTGAATTTGCAGCCACGTGAATATGAAAGATAATATATGATAGTATTATTGTGTGGAGAGTAGGTGTTGAAGCAAAGAGATTTTGAGGTGAGCATAATTAAGCATTGTATGGGCAGGAACCTTCGCCTGCAGTCTGTAATTCAGCAGGCGATGATTGAACATGGTCTGAGTGTGGCCCAGGGGACCTGAACGAGGCACCAGTCCATATTTAACTACAGATCACACCAGGGCTGCCAGCCAAGAAGGGCTATGGACCCAAGCTGTCCTAACCAGAATCGCTGCCCCCCCACATGGTGAACAAAATGACCACAAGCCACAACTGACCACCCACTCACCGCCAAACATGGGGGAGGTCCCAACCACCAGCCACCAAATGCTACCCTCCTCTTACCCCAAACTCACCATGGCCCCCAAAACATGTCTCAACCCTATCTTAGCCACTCCTTAGACTTAGGTGTGGCCCCAATTGCGTGGCGAGAGCAGGGAAAGCAGGGGAGGAGGGCATGTGAGGGTGCAGTCGGGCAGCAAGAAGTCCAAACCTGGATGGTTGGAGTGGTAAAAACTGGTGAGGCAGCAGATCAACAGCGACTGCAGCACAGCACCAGGCGCGGGCACCTCTATCTGTGGTACAAGCACCCTCACCTCTTCTGTGGCCTCTCAGTCTTTATGACTGATCTGCTGGCCTGCCAAACTGTGGGGCTGCTCACTATCGGAATCCTGTGCGCCATACTGCTCCTGCACAGCAGCACCTGTGCTTCTACATGCGTCTCCTTATTCAAGTGTTTCACCCCCTATGAACTCAGCCCAACACACCCGCAGGATCTTTTTCTGTTTCCTATTCACTTTGCGCTCAGGGGCGAAGCTTAGTCAGTGTCATCAGAAGTATGCCATCCAACGGCCGACCTATTTATTGTTTTTTTTTATTGTCAGTCACTGCCACGTATATCCTGGTGGTGATGGACAGTAAAAAACAGAAAAATGACTCCCACACCATGGGAGAACACTGGTGTGTGGGTCATTAGTTTTTTTATTTTTTAAACCAAATTCCTGCTTTGGGAGTTTGTTTTTGAAAAATAAAAAACTTTGGAAAAGTTTGATGGCCAGCTGTCATGTTTGACGGAGCCATCCCTTAAACTTTTCCTCCATTGATAGGAACTATTATGAAGGTGGGTCCTGCCATTGTAGAGAGATATCTAAATTTGGCGGGCAGAGTAACAGCAGTAAAGTCTACTGCCAACCTGTCTGCCTTTACACCGTCTTCAAAATACTAAATCAGGCCCTCTGTCTAGAGTGGCATTGAGGATGAAAAACAGTGGTGTGGAATGTCATCCTAATGGACTGTCAATGGTTAGACTATTTGCACACATTCATCCCATCACTTTTTGGGTGTTTGATTGCCAGTAGTATGCCTGGAAACCTGAGACTGCCGTAGTTTTCCAAGCCTGCTGCTGCCAAAGTTTGTGAATTCTAAAACATAGTAAATTTGCATCCATTCATTGAGTACTTCTATGGGTGCAGCTACTTTTTTTGCAAACAGGTCACTAAGGGGCATCATTTCAAAGAAGTGGTGTGGCGCACCACAGTGAGCAAAGCTGTTGTGCCACACTGCATTGTGCCACCTGAAAAGAGCAGAACTGAGCCATGTCTTGAAAGAAATTGCATAGTTGTGCTCTCTCAATGTGCTGGCACACTTTGGACTGCCTAGCGCCAACAAAGACACCCTTGCGCCATAGTGCAAGGGTGTCTGCCTTATTGTCAGGATAGTTTTTGCGCAGGAAGGAATACCTTCCTGCTCAAAAACTATCATTGGAGGCTTTTCCCTCTTTGTTGGTGTGCTGCAGGATGCAGCACACATGCAAAGAGGAAGGAACAAGGAGAAATAAAGATATTTTTCCTCGCTATGCCAGCCTCAGGCAGGCACACTATTTCGCAGCAAACCCATGTCTACAACTCTTTGTAAATATAGGTTTGCGACAAAATCAATGAGTGGATGCACAGAAACGCCTATCTGACTCAAAATAACACAAGGCAGTGCAATGCACTGAAATGAGTTACTTATAAATGTTGACTTTAAATGCATTGAATTGCCTTTTTTCTTCGACCTGCATTATTTCATGGCCTGATGTGATATACTGTTGTTACATTTTCGTAATGTTGCTTTCTTTAAATTACTCGCACTACATTCCTAAAAGGACAAGATACTTTCTTCGTACTTCTTTGTGAGTGAAATCATGGGAACATGAACTCTTGACTTAATACATAAAGAGCAACAAGGTAAATAGGCGCTTTGTCAACTAACCTGTGAGGATGGAATGGACAGTGGTTTCTCATGAGCAACATGGGAAGATATGTTGGAGTATCAATTTTGTACCTGATGAGCGGAAGAATGGCCACATGATGATCAGACCATCGTATGGTGACAATTGATGTCACAAATGAACTATTTGGAGTATATAAAGTGACTTTCCAAGGAGGAGGATGGAATCTGTCTCTCGATGTCCTACCTATCCAGCTTACCTGCCGAACTATCCTTTTCATGCCTGTGGCTTTTCCCCTTTGCTGATGAACTTGCCTGCTGGACGATTTGGAGCTGTCTGGTGAGTGACCAGACTTGGACTTTCCTGATTATAGCTTCATCACCCTTGCCCATGCCCATGGACTTTTCCTTAGTGGACTTTAATCTGATTCCCTCTCCATGCTAAGAGAACTCTTTTGAACCGTCCTCTCACCTTTGTTGGTTGTAGAAAACCTTAACCTGAACCACCCTCTTTATGGATTCTTTTATTCAGCAATAGATTTACTTTGACTAAATGTGTAGTTTTATACTACCAGCTGTACGTCTCTAGACTGAACTGCTTAAAATGTTACTTATATGCATTGATTTTGGATTTTTAATACAATAACCAAATTATTTAAGATTTGTCAGTCTTTATTAGTTGTGTCCTAATGTTCTTTCTACAGAAACTGTGCTTATAATTATCTGATTTCTAATACATGATAGAGAGAGTCATAGTCTGTAACCCTTGAGGAGCAATGCCTCTGTGGGTGAAGTATAGAATCTGAGTAAAGTGACTAAGTTGTAAAGTCATTGTTGGGCCCAGAAAAGAGAAAAAGCTTCTGCTGCAACACAACCCGACACAAAATCTATGTAAATGTGGGCCTAAATATAATTAAGTCCTGATCCAAAACATCAAGTTAAAACACCTTAGTGAAATCGGTATGACAAGAAAAACCATAATAGACATAGTAGACCCGACTCAAGGCCCCCAGACCCAACTACCAAGCTAAGAATGTATTTATGAGGGGGGCATCACACTCCAAACATCCCCCTGAATTGTCCCTGTATTGCCCTTCTAGACCTTTGAATACTACTCTGCCTCCATGACCCTGTGCTGCTTCCTTACCCTTAGACCCCACCACTCCTTTCGCACCTTGCCCTCCATCCATCCAACACCTGCCCCCACACCCCATACAGCTCATCATTTTGCTGTGATTTGCATAGTGATCATGCCTTCTCTAAGCTTCACTACTAAACAGGGGAAGCACGAGCATCAGGGTGCAAACTTAGCTGCATAAGAAGACATAAGCATCCGCAATTGCTTCCCACTTGCTTCCTCTTCTGTGTATTATTCAAGTTTTTGAGACAACTTTTCAGTAAACAAAATCCAAACAATTGGCATTACCAGGGCATGTGTTTTGTATTCGCCTATGAAACAGACCATGCCATTCGGCGTCTATTTGTTGTGGTTGTTTAACACATCTTTAGTAGCATTACCCAGCAGTAGCACTCCAGTATTTTGTACTTGCCAGTGTTTTATCTTCACTGTCTGGTGCTCCTTGCAGACCATCGAGCTCTTTCAGATGACTGCCTGATGTGACAAAGTTAAGTTTATGGCCTGTTTTATTGCCTGACTGACTGGTACAAATGTTTGTAATTATGGAAGAAAGATAAAGCGGTCACGCGGATTATGCCCGTGGAAGAGATGAAAAGAGGAACCCAGCGCTGGTTACAGGGAGGTCATGGCCAGGGGCCTTTCCCCAGCGTCTTCTCATAAAAGAGGCCTGTCAGTGTACATCTTCACGCTGTGGTTTACAGACCTTCTTTAAAGTCCCCTGTCTTTCTTCTTTTTTTCATTCTTGTAGGACAGGTAAGGAAACCAACTTTCATTCTGATATGAAAGCAAAACGAGAGCGGGTTGATATATTGTCAGTACTAAACAATATTTAATCATAGTATTCAGCCCAACAGTGCCCCCTAGTGACAAGGGATTTTCAAATTCTTGTACAGATTGTCAAAACTAAGGCATTTCAGCTGTAATTTTTAAAGCTGCCTCTGTTGACTGTCAAAGCGCATAAGCCTATTATTATATCATGCCTGTGTACTATGTGTGAAACCCCCTCATACAATAGCAGTGAAGGAAAAGTTGTTGGAACAGTGGACTAAGGTCCCCTGGGCCCAATGTAAGAAAAACATATTACAACAACTTAAACGTTTCGAGAACGTTCCCAATCAGGCCCGGCTCTAGGATTTTTTCTTTGGGAGGGCCGTAAAGAAGCATGAGTGGGCCATGAAGATGAATGGGTACTGGGCAAAAAACAAAGTATTTAATCGATATGATATTTTAGGTATTGGCATCTGTCCGCTTTTCACATTTTTAGCACAATAATCCGCACACAAGAAGCTACATACTTCGCTTTCTCTGATGTGCTTCGGGCTTTGGGGAAGGGGAGGGATGCTGCGTGTCAGAACTTTAAGATGCAGAACTTTAAGACTGCAACATACTCCTGGTCATGTGCAGCAGCAAAATTGTTTCTGCTACTGTAGAGAGCCACGTTACAGCTTTTCATGTTTTTAAAAAACGTTCGCAGCTTTTCACTTTGCAAAGCATTGAAGTTTAAAAATACGATGCAATAAGCCCAGAATCATAATTCAGTTTTCAGGATATACCCAAACTTTTGGAGTGGTGCACCGCTCGATATTAAAAAGGTTGTTGATCAAATAAGTCACTAATTCATATGGTCTTGTTAGAGTTGTCTTAATCAATCCTTTATTTTCATAAGTGTCCAAATACAAAATACCAGCCAACGCGTTTCGTTCATAAGAATGAACTCCAGCACCGGGGGCTGGTATTTTGTATTTGGACACTTATGAAAATAAAGGATTGATTAAGACAACTCTAACAAGACCATATGAATTAGTGACTTATTTGATCAACAACCTTTTAATATCGAGCGGTGCTCCACTCCAAAGTTTGGGTTTATCCATTATCTGCATCGCAGTTAGCACCCAACGACGGCAGGTGCTGGAGTAGCTTGTGCACACTCAACTGGATTGACTTTTTAAACAAACACGAAGGGAACACAGCAGGGGAGTGCGGTCACAGCGTCCGCCGTTGCCCGTAACCGTACCTTGCAGTTTTCAGGATATCCATGCTGGTCATTTGTGCATCGTAGCAGCTAATAAACTCTGCTGACTTCACATCTCTCCCCGGCCTGAAAGTATCCTATGTCAATGTTGTTAAACATTAAAATAAACAACACGTGAAAGACCACGGGGTTTCACGCCCCTGTGAAACATTAAGGTGAAAAAAACCTTTGTTTTTCAGTTTTGAACGGCCTTGAATGGGCCATGGTATTCCTAGGGTGGGCCTGGCCCACCCGGCCCACCCTCTCGAACCGGGCCTGTTCCCAATTACACAATTTCTTGTTTTTACTATTTTCATTTATATTTAGATTAAAATTGTTCTTTATTAAAGGCAGAGGCTACAAAGAATCTGTACGACAGTGCCCCATTTTGCATCGTTACCCCCCATTTTTAGGTTGAGCCTATAGTGGCAGCGTGCATGCGCTGCTCGCTCTGCAAGGAATGCAGTTATCTAGTATGGAGTGGAAGCTCCGCCCATGTTTTTATTTTGGCTCATGTCATTGTCTTTCGTAAATTCTGTCTTCTGATTGATTATGAGGCTTGTTAGTCCCGCCTTATTATGCCATGTCGTCATTTGTATCCTTCCATAGCTACTGGCCCCTTTACTTCGAGTGTTAGACTGTAAGGTACGTGATATTTAGTGCACTATTTTTTCCCCCTCCCCCGCCTGCACTCTCGCTGTCGGTGCCTTTTCGCCCCCCCTGCTCCCTGCCCGTCCGCACTCCCGTTTGCAATGCAATAGGTCTCGCGTAAATGCGAGTCCTATTGCACTGCAAATGCTTGTTCTAAAACGTTGTTACTATTTTTACTGGCATGAGATAGTGTTTACATTTGATACACTTTGAATATTTAGTCTCACTTTCATTAGAGAGACGTTCGGTAAATGTCCCCTTTACAATATGGTGACACTCACCACGAATGACAGGCATACACCAGTCCTCTTTCCATTGTTGTGGCGGTGATTATTTATCTGCACGCTGAACGCGGCGTACACCCCTGACTTTGCATCGAAAGAGACACGGCTTTTAAGGTATGGTTGAATGCGCGCACTGGCACTGTGAACTGAAGAGAGTTTGGTGTTAAGGATCAGAACGACAGTTAGAGTTTGGCACTATCATTATTTTTCCGGCGTATCACGGCTGCTTTGGATGTCAAGCATACATGTGGGGTGATAGCGAAACTAAGCTTAAGGTAGGACTGCCCTTGCACTTCTGTTCAGGTTCCTGGGGATAGGAATACACTTTGCGGCATGGATTTTGACTTTGTATATTGCACTATTTTGTTGTAGTCACCTCACGGCCGCATTAAGTAATTGACATATTTCTGCACTGATAGTGATACCACGCACAAGGTAGGACTGCCCTTGCATTTCGGTACAATGGTTGATGTCATGGATACACTTTGCAACACTGTTTTAAACTACATATACCAAAGTTATGCACTATTTTGTTTTAGGCGCATTTGTGGCTGGGTCACGCGAGTGCTATATTGTGAAGGGGCGGTGCATCCATTGGGGCGTTGGGGCGTTGCCCCACTAATCGTTCCACTTCTGACGCTAATTGCAGCAATCAGGACTCCTGATTGGAATTAGCGTCAGAAGTAGAACACCGACGCTGAAAGGGGTGGGGCTGAAGCAGCACTCGGGTTGATTGACAGCTCAATAGTGCGCATGTTCGTTTTTGGGTTGATCATTTTCACGATCAGCCCGAACATGCGCATTAGCCTTCCCCTTAAGAGACCGAGGGTTGCTTCATGCGAAGCCCCCGGTCTCCTAATTGGTTTCTGAGGGGCTACCGCATCCGGTTTTATGCATAAGTACTGGTTGGGATGTATTTCTTCTATTGGCCAGCATGATAAGTTCTAATGACATCTTATGCATAATGACGTATCTTTTACTCGAGAGATTGTGTTTTCTTACACCTGTACCGTCATCTCCATTATAATGGTTTTTTGGGGAGTCAGAGTATACTAATTAGCATAGTAACGTGTGACCCTCCCAGACATAACTTGTTGACTTTTTGCAGATTTAGCTTCACGTTTACGGGAATACTTTGTTGTGCAAACTCACTATCCAGAACAGAACTTCAGGTATTTTGTTGCTACTAAGACATAAAGAGCATTACTATGGGTCACTCTGGGGGACCACTTTTGTCCTTGGCTCTATGTAATACATCAACCACGTTTTGGAATGTACTCTTGTTTCATTTGATAAAGACATTACTTAGGCACTTTTTAAACTTTTCTGACCTTTGTGCACATCTGCATTGGACTTTTCACACGGTCTTCATTTTCCATTCTTTTGTCGTAACATGGGTGATTCACTAATCCTGGGTCTCCATTTATAAACTCCCTTTTTCTTTGTTAGTCATTCTTATCGCCTTCTTGTCCTCCAAATTTTCACAACAATGTGAACATCTTTGTATGTAACTTTTTACTGCCTTGTAAAAGTCAAAGTGACGAAATACGTGTCGGCTGCCTTTTCTTATGATGTTGTACCAAAGAATGGAAGATTTGTGAGAAATTTGAAGAATAAAATCAACTTTCACTTACCCTTACATCTGGAAACATTATTGACGTTATGAACTACTTATACTGGACTCTTACATATGCTTCGGTACTCTTTGTTCACAAATTGATGCCAATGCCATCAACACCGGAGGAGACTGTGCAGCCTACAGTGCTATCCAACTCCGAGCAGAATCTACCACATCCTTGACTGGAATTGCATCTGGCTCCAACTGGTACTCAGCCTTTGGGCAGCCCTTCGGATTCTGATACTCTGCCATTACCACAGAAAGGGACTAGACTTTACATATTCTTTTCGGCACTGACTTAGACAATGATAACTATGATGAGGTGACAACTGTGCTTCAGAGTGTGATGTAGAAAACTAATGAAGAAGTTAAGGATGTCAGTGGGCTGAATACTTCCCCATATATGGGCCTTTTGCCCCCCTCGGTCCTGCCACTGAGGAAAGCACCTCTTTCGCTGTCATAATGCAAATGGTAACAGAGGTTCTAGATTTACAACTACCCACTATGGAAGTAAAGACTAATGTCTGGACAGAAGTAATTCAACCTGTTTCAGCCTCCCACAGAGCCACTATTAACATTTAATGAGGCCCTTATGGATACTATTTAAGGCACTTGGTCGAAACCTTGCCTCAGGACCACCAGTTAGCAGGCAGGTTCTGCATCGCCATCGCCCTATACCAGGCAACCCACCCTTTCTCACTCAACACCCAACGCCAGAGAGTTTAGTGGTGTTGTCATCCACCAGCAAAGTTAATCCGAATGCTTTCTTACTACTCCTCCTGATCGCGAATTCAAACACATATAGACATTTGGGAAACAGAGTTTTTCATCCACCAATGTAGTTCTCAGATCTGTGAATGCCAGCTATCTTCTGGGTTGCTACTGTCATGCCCTTTGGGATTCTGTGGCACAAGTTTTAAAGGCTGTTCTGGACGACCTTCGAGCATCCCTTAAGCAGGCTATTCAGGATGGTTGTGGTGCAGCAAAATTTGTCATTCACTCTGGATTGGACACGACCGACTGCTTGGGGCAAGCAGTGGGTACTAATGTGGCACTTCTGCGGCACGCCTAAATGAGGTCTATGGGCTTCTCCAGGATGTCCAGGCATCCTTAATGGACATGCCATTTGACTCTGAACTTTGTGGCAAAAAAACGGATTCAGCATTGGAACATTCCAATGAGAGAAGAGCCACAGCATTTTGCATGGGCCATTCGGCTCCCACAAGACAACTCAATTCCACTAGCAATTTGGGCCTCTCTATGACTACAGTAGAGTTTTTCCACTTTGCCAGCCTCCTCCAGCCCAGCAGGCCTTTTGGCCCTTTTGTGGTTTATAGAAAACGACCAGCAGAGGTCAGTAAAATACCAGAATCACTTTAGCATTCTCTAGATTCCAGTCCACAGAAATTGTCTTCCATGAGCACCCGCAGACAATAATATTTTTTTCAAATCTTGTATTTCAGTGATATGACCACCGAAGGCCATGATTTTATATTAAAAACAGAGCTTTTGACTATACCATTTCCCGCTGAAAGGCAATATTTGTCTCCATGTGTTCCCATACCTGGCGTGTCACGCAGTTTGGTGCTTACTTTCCCTCCATGTTAAAGAACAGTAGATGTTTGAGCACCCAGGCTAATGTGCTGCATAGCTAAATACATACGAGGTCCCAAAGGCGAGACCGATTGCATTGCAAATGCTTGTTTGCCTGATATCTGCTGCACTTTGACTGAGTGTGCCCTGGGTCCCTGACAATCAGGTCCCAGAGCCTGTGTTCTTTCCGAAAACTGTACCTTTGTTTTCACAATTGGCACACCTCTTGGCCACATATAAGTCCTTTGTGAAAGGTGCCACTGGCACCAAGGGCCTTGTGACCAGAGAGGGCCTCTAAGGGCTGCAGCATGTATTGTGCCACCCTCAGAGACCCCACACTTTAACACACACACACACACACACACTGCCATACACACACCCCCCAGTGCAGGTTGCATGTTTTGGTGCAGACAAAACTGAAGAGTTGCCATGGCACACATCCCTGAGTGCCATGCTCACAAACACTGCCTGTGGCATAGGTAAATCACCCCTCTAGCAGAACTCACAGCCCTAAAACATGGTGCACTATTCCATAGGTGAGGGCATAGCTGCACGAGCAATATGCCACTACAGTGTCTGTGGCATTCGCAGACATTGAAAGTGATGTGAAGCCAAATTAAGCAAATGGGCTGGGAGTTTGTCATCACGAACTCCACAGCTCCATGATGGCTTTACTGAAAGCTGGGAAGTTTGGTACCAAATGTCTCAGCTCAATAAACCCACACTGATGTCAGTGCTGGAATTATTGAAAATGCACTCAGAGGGCATCTTGGAGATGCCCCCTGAAATACAACCAACTCCCTTGTGTCCAGCTGACTGGTCTGCACCAGCCTGCCACACACAGATATGTTTCTGACCCCCTGAGGTGAAAGCACTTGTGCTCTCGTGGGTCAGAAACAAAGCTTGCTTGGGTGGAGGTGCTTCTCACCTACCCCCTAGCAGAAACAGCATTCAAGGCAGTGAGCCTCAAAGGCTTCCTTTGTAATGCTAGCCAGAGCCTCTGCAGCCAGTGGAGTTGCCTGCCCCCCCGACCAAACCCCACTTTTGGTGGCAAGGTTGGCAGGAAAATTAGTAGTCAGGATAGGTATGTCCCCTATCTGCCAGGACCACCCCTAAGGTGCCCTGGACCGGTGTGACCCCCTCCTTAGAAAATCCACCATCTTGAATGAAAGGATTCTACCCAATCAGGTTACGGGGATGCCCCCTCCTCAAAGGGAGGGGACATTCAAAGAGTGTAGTCACCCTAAAGGCAAGTAGCCCATTGGCTACCAGCTGCCGGTAGCTGTAATGCCCCTAAATTCAGTATCCTTAGATTCCTGCAACCTGTGAAGAAGATGGATGAAGAGGACACCGTGCGGCTCAGCAAGAAGACACCTACTGCTTTAGCCCCCAGCCCTACTGTCTGTCTCCTGCTACCCAAGCTTGCGAAGAAGACGATGCCTGTCCCGTAACCAGCGACTTCCAAGAACCCCAGGAAGACTGCCACTCTTCGGTAAAGACCAAGATCACCCGAGGACAGTGGCCCTGTCCAGAAAAACCTCAAAATTTAAGGACTTCGCATCCAGGTGGATTCACGACCCCTAGCCACTCTGCACCCGAGGCCCACGGCCCGAGTTTGAGTGGCTTACTTGTCCAGTGATGTCTCCCCAGTGATGCTGACTTCGACTCGAAGATGACTGACCCTCCTGAACCCCACGAAGTTGCCTGGAGCCTCAACACGAAGGGTCCCCCTGACTACGACTGGTTCCGACAAAGAAGATCTGACACCAAAAGGTACCCCTGCATCGCCAGCCCACCGGCCTTGGGGAGCTCAACCGATGGCGCCTCGCCCTCCCACAACACTCCAAATTACCTGCCCAGCCGGTGGTCACCTTCATCCAGCCTCCTGGTCCGAGCCAGCAGCCTCTTTGTGCGAGCGAGATTCCCCATTTAAACGCATTGGGCGCCCAACGTTGATTTTGCACCTTGCACCCGGCCGCCCCTGAGCTGCTGGTGGTGTAGTGTTGGTGCTGCCTTGTGGCCCCCCTAAGTGCTGATCTTAACTCCGGGGCCTGTGCCCTCAAATGGCGGGTACTTACCTGCAAACCGTGCCTCTCAGAGGTGCCCACAGCCTTCATTGATTTCCATTGGGCCCAGTGACCTCTGAATCCGGCCGTCCCAGTGCCGCTGATGGTGCAGTACTTACCTGAAACTGAACCTTGCCTGGTGTCAGCCTAAACCCCTGGAGACTGGAATTGTAAGCCGAGTACTTACCTGCTAAACTCATAACCTTGTTTTCCTTCCATAGGATTGCATTGCATTCTATTTATTGCATGCAACTGTTATCTCTTACAATTGCTAAGTGCTACTGTTTTTGATTACCAATACCAAAGTATTTCCAAGACTATAAAGTATTCCTCCTGCCATGCAAAACAATTCTGACTGCATTTTTAAAAGTGTTACTGCTCTGAAAACTGTTACTTACCTGCAACTAAGTTCTTCTTGGTTCTAGAAATAAAATAACTTTTTATACAAAACAATTGGTCTGGATTCGGTCTTTGAGTGTGTGCAATCATTTATTGCCTGAGTGTGTACAATAAATGCTTAACACCGCCCTCTGATAAGCCTAACTGCTCAACCACACTACCACAAATAGAGCTTTTAGTATTATCTACGTAAGCCTCAGTAAGCCTCTTGGGATCCACTGGACTATGTGCACACAATACCTTACTTTGGTATAGTATATACAGAGCCAGCTTCCTACAGGATCGCACCACATAAACCCATTTATGGTATAGCGTTTTTCAGTTTTAAAAAGAAGTTTACTAAACAAAATTGCACCAAATTTTACATAGTTACGTTAAAGATTGCAAATATAAAATTGACAACAGGATACTTTACAAATAAATACAGCATCTTATTGGAATTAAATAGTTTGCATATAAATAATTTATAGCATAATAAGAGAAAGAAAGAAAGAGAGAAGGAAGGAAGGAAGAATATGAGAAATAACAATAATATCTATTGAGAGGATAAAAGAGGTGAGTGAAAAGTAAGTGTATAAGTATAAAGTCACTAGTAACAAATCATCAATAAAAATTCAAAAAAGGAGTCTAAAGAAAAAGTATACCATACATTTCACGGAGGCTTGAGGTCCTCTTCCAAGAGATGCTGGTGACAAGCAAAATTTCGAGCACAAGTGTCTAAAAAGACAGTAACAGGTAAGCAAATACTATGGGGCCGATTCCGATCTCGGCCGGTAGGGCACCGAATCGGATTCGGCTGAACCGGATCCAATTCGGAGCCCTTATTCCCGACCGATTCGTACGTGCGTCCGGGCGAACGAGTACGATGCGAGCGCGTGCAAATTCGCCGACCGACTCGTACGCCCGTCCCAACCGCACCGACCGACTCGCACGGATGCGCTGCGCACCTCGCAATGGAGATGTTCCCCGGCCGGGCAAGTACGATGTGCGCCGCGAGCAGTCCGACCGACTCGCGCCGTCCGGCTCGAAGAAGCAGTCGGAGCCGTACTTTGGGGGTCCGTGTCAGACCCCCCTGTACGCGTAGCCGTGCGAGTCACACACAGGGGGGACCCATGGGTCCCCCCTACCTGTGCGTGTACGGCGCGAGTCGCTTCGCCGCGTACACGCTGTAGGAGGCGCCCTTGTTCGCCTCGCACCCATTGAGTCAATGGGAGCCCGCGTACGCGTAGTACGACCGGCTCCCATTGACTTCAATGGGAGTCCGACCGACTCGAGTCCGATGGCATACGTGCGCATCGTACTCGTTCGGTCGGGCTGCTAGGGTCCGATTCGGTCGGAAATCTCTCCGGGTCCGGCTCGGTCGGAGAGATTTCCGACCCGAATCGGAATCGGCCCCTCTGTCTCTTTACAAGTGAAACTTCGGTAACATATGCACTAGGTGATTGTAGCATACATTATAACACCAGGCTTGAAACAAAATTTGTGCGGATTGTATCCCGTTCTTAGTAATCTTCTGAAAGGCAAATGCAATTAATAAATAACGTATAACAGTTTTAGAAGTGTTGTCTTGCCAAAATATGAAAGGCTTCCAAGAAAAATAGTTGAAGATGAAAACGGAATGTTCGCATGAAAAATAGCATTAATTTGAGACCATACTTTCAGCCAAAATTGATAGGTGTATGGGCCTGAAAAAAGAATATAATATACATTTGCAGAGGTAGCGTTGCAAGACCAACAATTTGACAAGGATTCTGGGTTAAATTTATGTAGATTAGCTGAGGTAATCATGAGTCTGATATATATAAAAAGAGAATTTGAGTAGTATTGGAAGATCTTGATGTCTTGCTTATTTTCAACCAGATTTTATCCCAAAGTGCGGTGGGTCATGAAATCTGGAAATCTTGCTCCTATTGTAATTCAACTTCCGATTTATTATGTGCTCTGGAATTGTGGTAAGTAATTTGTAAATGGATGAGGCATTGGGATGAGTGGATAATATTGGAAGAAGGAGACTATTGTATGGTATGTGATGAATGAATGAATGAATATAAGTTTTGTAGAGCGCGAACTTAGCCCAGGGGCATCAAGGCGCTGCGGAAAGCGATCAGAGTAAAAGGTGTCTATAGAGTAGGAAGCTTAAAGGTTAGGACAGGTGAAAAGCCAGGTCTTCAAGGACTTACAAAATAAGGAATGGGTTTCCAGAGTGGAAATTGGGGAAGGAAGGGAATTCCACATATTGGCCCCTAACAACGAGAAAGCCCTCCCCCCCCACCTAGCTTTCCTCACCCTGGGAACTGTTACCCGGTTCTTACTTGCAGATCTCAAGTCCTTGCCGGGAAGATATCTTTGAAACATTTTGTTGATACCTTCTGACCCCCTATTGTGGACGGCCTTGTGGACCAGGCATAGAGCCTTGAACACAATTCTCCTCCCCAACGGGAGCCAGTGCAGGCTTCTAATGGTAGCTGAGACTGAATGGAATTTGGGGAGACCCATCACCAGCCTAGCGGCGGCATTCTGCACCAATTGAAGTCGATGAAGAAGTCCTTTATTTATCCCTAAATAAAGGGCATTACAGTAGTCTAACCTCGAGACCACGAGGGCCACCACCGCCTGTTTCCGTGCAGGAAGGGAAAGAAAACGGAAGATCTTCCTGAGAGTCTGTATCATCCCAAAACAGGTAGAGACAGTTCTATTTATTTGTGAGCCCAAGGAAAGAGAGGAGTCCACAATGATGCCTAAATTCTTGGCACTAAGACAGGGGCAGGGGCATGATCCAAGAGAGTCAGGCCACCAGGCCTCCGACCAGATATCCATCTTATCTCCAAAGATTATGACCTCCGTTTTATCCCCATTGAGTCTTAAGTAATTCTCAACCATCCATGCAGCCACCGCCCGCATGCAGTTTTTAAAATTTACTGCTGAAGCTGAGACATTCTCAGTGATGGAAATCAGAATCTGAGTGTCATCAGCGTAAGAAAGCACTTCAAGGCCAAAAGATCTTACCACAGTGGCGAGCGGGGCTACATAGATATTAAAGAGGGTAGGACTCAATGAGGATCCCTGGGGGACTCCACAGAACAATTGTTTAGGGGCAGAAAGAAATTGGCCCATCTTAACTCTTTGCGAGCGATTCAAAAGGAACGATGAGAGCAGATTGAGTGCGGAATCCTCTATCCCAATTTCCCGGAGCCTGCCAACCAGCCTACAAGGAGAAATAGTATCGAAGGCTGCCGTCAGGTCCAGGAGAATCAGTAGGGTGGTATGACCAGCATCAACCTGTTGTCGGATGTTGTTAAAGACAACGGTTAATGCCGTCTCCGTACTGTGTTCACTCCTGAAACCATGCTGCGAGCCATCGAGCAGTTGGTATTCCTCCAAATAAGAACTGAGATGGCGATTAAGATGTTTTTCCAGGATCTTAGCCGGAACGGGCAGCAGGGAAATGGGCAGATAGTTTTTTGATTCTGTCGGGTCAAGAGAGGCCTTCTTTAACAAAGGTTTTACCACCGCCGTTTTCCATGCGGTGGGAAATTGGCCAGAGGAGATGACGGAATTGAGGATAGCGGTCAGAGGAGGTGCAATGGCCTCGCTTCCTAATTTCAGAATCTTAAGAGGACAAGATTCGAGGGGAGAGCCAGATCTAATCCCACTTAACAACAACTCGGTATCCTCTTGAAGAATAGGAGGAAAGGAGCGCAAACGGCAGTCCTTCAAAGGTACTACCTGAGGATCAGATGGGGGATTAGTTTTAGTTCCCGCAGAGTTTAAGTATGTAAGTAAAAAAAAAAAAATGTAAGTCCATTTTTATATAGCACAGCTACTCACCCTTACGGGTCTCAAGGCGCTGGGGGCCGGAGTGGAAATTAAGTGAGCTATTGCCCAGAGTCACATGGTGCTGAGCTGAGCTGCCGCCGGAGCCGGGGATCGAACCGTGAACCCTGTGCTCCGAAGTCAGCTGCCCTGGCCGCTGCACCACACCTCTCCACACTAGTATATTAGTGATGCTAAGGTACAAGCAATGATTTGGATTAAAGTATTGAATTTATTAAAATATGGTTTTGGGACATTGTACAATAATTGTGCTTGTGGAAATTTAATAAAAGAGTCATTTGATCAGAGTTGGTGAACCCAAAGTAAACCTTTATCTCTCCATGATTTCCCAAAAATAGGTCTATTGTTGATTCTTAGGAGGATGTTGTGCCAAACAGAAGAGTGAGGAAATTGTTATCTGTCTGAAAGATGTGTGAAGAGTATTGGCTTTTGTAGCTTATTGGTAGTTTTATGAATAGGGGATGATAGAAAGTGTGTTTTTTGAGAAAAGGAGAGAAATTCTTTGAACAAAAACGGGGATTACAAGGCTAATTCAATATCTTTCAGTCAGTCAAAATATCTTTATTCGGCTGACTTGCAGCCATAAAAGATCAATATCTTTCAAAAGGTGAGAGAATTCCATAGGCGACTCTGATAAACATTTGGAAGTTTATTTAAGTAGAAATGCAGTATGATAAGATTGAAAATCAGGGAAATTCATGCCTCCTTGATATTTACTGTGTTTAAGCTTGAGAAGAGATATACAAGGATTTTTATTTTTGTCATAGACAGATGGAAAGTATAGAGTTTTTTTTTTTAATAGTAAGCAAGAATAGTCAAGGGAATGGCAGAAATTGTATAAAAATTATGAATACAAGCATCATTTTAATAGTGCTGAGTCTACCCCTCCATGCTAGATAAAGAGGATGCAATCTAGCAGCTGAAGCGGATAAGGTGGCGATAACTGCATTCAGGTTTGAAGATATAGTATGTTTAATAGAGATGAAAACCAAAGTCCTAGATATTTAATTTTGTAAGGGCTACAGGCAAAGTTGAATTGAGAAAATTCCTGTTTAAAACATAAAATATTGAGGGGAAGAATTTCACATGTATCATGATTTAATCTATAACCACAAAGAGCGGAAAAGGATTTGACTTCTGCAAGGAAAGCTGGGCGAGAGGATTCAGGTTTGGGCAAGGCCAAAGAATATAGTCAGCATAGACACACAATTTGATTATTTCCATTTCGAAAATAAAGTATGTTAGAATTTTGTCAAATTATTTCAAGAAAAGGTTCTAATGCAAAAAAAAAAAAAGAAATGGGGAGAGGGGACATCCCTGTCTTACATCTCTCTTTAAAGAAAGAGAAAAAGAAGGAGAGATGAGACCATTTGTAAAAATGAAAGCTGTTGTGCAGTGTACAACAAGGATATGTAGGAGATACATTTGGGACCAAAACCAAACCAGGAAAGTGTATGGAAAATAAATGTCCAATCAATGTGTTAGAAAGCTTTTTCAATATCAAGGGAGTGGGTATATTTGTTGGATTTATTTAGCATATTAAAGAAAACTCTAGTATTATCAGAAGCATATCTGCCTTTGATGAAACCTGACTTTTCTTTACCGATAAGAAGTGATAAAAAGGGATCCAGACAGACAGCAAGGATTTTAGCAAATATTTTGTAATCAGAATTGACTAAGGAAATTGGTTTATAGTTTTTACACAAGTGTGGGTCTCATCCATTTATTTATTTATTTATAGAGCGCTAACAATCATCCCTAAGGATATCACGGCGCTAGGTAGCAAGAATTCGTTGTACAGTTACCGGCGGGAGTGGTGGATCTGACAGATATTAGGGTCTAGGAAACAAATGTGTTTTGAGCTTTTTCCTAAAAACCAGGTAATCTGCTGTAAGACGTAGGTCTTGAGGTAGTTCGTTCCACTTTTTGCTGCCATACATGAGAACGAGCGTCCACCTGCCCTCACTTTCCTTATGCGCTTTATCCTGGCTTGCGCTTGGTAAAGTGACCGTAAGCACCTTGTAGGAGCATAGAATTCGATTTTGTTCTGTAAAATTCTAGGTCCACTGCGGTGTAGTGCCTTATGTGCGTGGCTGAGTAGCTTGAACACTGCCCTCTGTCGCATGGGTAGCCAGTGGAGTTGTTTCATGCACATGGATGCTGAGCTCAGTCTGCTTTTATTGCATACCAATTTCGCTGCAGCGTTTTGTAGTACTTGTAGGCGTGTAAAGAGGTAATCTGCCATGCCTACGAACAAGGCATTGCCATAATCTAGCTTGCTAATGAGCAGGGCCTGTGTAACTGTTTGTCTACATTCCAATGGGATCCAGGGAAAGAGTCTCCTTAGCATTTTCAGAGTAGCAAAGCCCCTTCCACACAGGGCCCGCACATGGTCCTTCATGGTAAGGGCATTGTCAATGAGTATGCCTAAGTTTTCAGCACATTGCTTGGGTGCTGGAGCGTCTCCCAGGGTTTGTGGCCACCAAGTGGCATCTCAAATCAGGTTAGCTCCACCAAAGAGCAGGATTTCCGATTTCCCTGCGTTTAATTTCAGGCAATGTTCTGACATACATTGTGCCATCTCCGCGAGGCAGTTTTTCAGTTTTGCTTTGGTGTCATCATGCCTTTTCTCAAGCGCTACCATCAACTGGGCATCATCCGCATAGGAGCAAATGCTGAGACCCCATTTTTTACTGATTTTCGCTACAGATGACACATATGCGTTGAAAAGTGTGGTGCTCAGGGATGCTCCATGTGGCACGCCACAGCCAATGGCCATGGGTTTAGAAAAGAGCTGGTCTAATTGCACCGTTTGGGTTCTGTTACTCAGAAACGAACTGAACCACTGTAGGGCTCTGGCGTGGATTCCTTTTTCATGCAGGATTTCCAACAATCGGTTGTGCGAGACTGTGTCGAACGCTGCCGACAGGTCCAATAATATCAGGGCTACCGCTCCCCCTTGATCGGTCCGGGATCTGATGTTATCTAAGATGGCCAAAAGTGTTCCCTCCGTGCTGTTAGTGGCTCTGAAGCCAGTTTGTGTGGGGTCCAATAAATCATTGGTCTCTAGATAGTTGGATAGTTGTCTGTTCACCAATCTCTCCAAAACTTTGGTGAGGTATGGGAGCTGAGAAATTGGCCGATAGTTTTCAGGATTGTGCACATCTGTTCCTGCTTTCTTCCACAGGGGAGTCACTATCGCCTGCTTCCACACCTCAGGGAAGGTGGCAGAATTAAGAGAGTGGTTAAGTAGCTGAGTGACATAAGGACATAGCACTGCTGTAATCCGAGCAAAAATAAAGTGAGGACAGGGGTCTAAAGGAGATCCAGATTTCAATTCCCCCATTGCTTTTAGGACCTCATCCTCTGTTAGGGGGGAAAAGTTACCCATGCTGGATGTAGCACTTGGGTGAGGAGTCCGGTGCTCCCAGTTAATTGAGTTTGCCGTAGTGTTTGTGTTAAAGAAAGAGTAGATTTTACTGATTTTGACGGAGAAAAAACTGCTGTTTCTTCACAGGCTTCTTCTGAGGGGGGCAGTTTTTGTGACATACTCCCAGGTTTGCTAAGTTCCCTTACTATTTTGTACAATTCTTTTGCTCAGTTGCAATACTCGTTAATTCGTTGCGCGTAGTAGGTCTTCTTAGTTTTTTTAATGGCGTTATTGTAGGTCCTGAGCTCAGACTTATACCTTAACCTGTCAGGTTCCTGCTTAGACAGTCTCCATTGGTGTTCAGTTATTATCCATCTTTAGGAATGAGACAGTAAGTGCCTCTTGAAAGGTGCCACTAGATGCTTTGGAAGAAATAAAGTGAGTGAATAGATGATGAAGTTTTGGAAGAAGAAGTTTGGAAAAATGCGAATTGAATTCAATAGGAAAACCATCTGGTCCAGGAGTTTTTCATGTTTTAATCAATTTCATTGCTTGAGTAATATCTTTAAGTGAGACATCTACTTCCAATGAGGACATATCTATGTTGGTGCCAAAGTCTTTCTAAATAGAGGAGAGATATTGTCATATGGCTTCTGGATTTCGATTGGATTCAGGGGTATAAAGAGTAGTATAATATGTTTTGAATTTGTCCAAAATTTCTGCATGTTTAAAAGCAGGTTGATAATTTGCTTTTAGAATGGATTTAATTTTAGTTTGTTCTTTTTTAATTATAAGGTTTTTTAACTATAAAGTAAGTAGTAAGTAATTTACCTGCTTTGTCCCTCCATAATATCCAGCGCTTCCCACGAGGAGATAGGAGGCAGCGTTTTCTGTAGAGAGTTTACTGTATTTAAATGTTTCTACAATGAGGTTATTGAGAGGAAACATGGAATTAGTGGCTGTATAAAGAGTTTCCAAATGTTTAATGCATTTCAGGATATCAAGCGCTTTCTGAGAGTTTAATTTTTTCTTTTTGGAAACATAGGAGATAATAGATTCCCTAGCTGATGCTTTAAATAAATCCCATATAACATGAAAAGGGAGATTGGAGGATAAGTTAAGGGAAAATAAATCAGTAGTAAAGTACTCAAATGTGGAAGTAAAAACCGGGTCTAGTAACAAGGAGGTATTGAAACGCCATTTCTTATACCAGCATTGATAGGAAGCAATTAAAAAAACAATGTTACCAGGGCATGATCTGAGATCGATAAAGAGCCAATGTCTGCATGTATAATGTGTTGTGCTAATGGTTTGGAGACAAACAGATAATCAATTCGGGATTGGGATAGGTGTGTCGGGGAAAAAAAACATGTATTCTCTTAGCTGTGGGTTACATAATCTCCAGGAATCAACAAGAGATCTTTGGTGAATAATTGTAGTAAATTGTTGATGCATGGCAAATGGAACAAATGTTGTCATTATATATTCTGTAGATATAGATATTAGTTTAACAGAAATAGCAGGCTAAAATGCATTATCAATTTTAGTAGGTGCATATATATATTTAATAGAGGGATAAGAATATTATTGATCCAAAGTTGAGCAATCACCCATCTTCCTTTGTCATCTGACTCCTGGGAGAGGAGGGTAACATTAAGTTTTTTATGGCAAAGAATGATAACTATATTTCTTTTCCCAGAGCCAGGAGGAGAAAAGGCATTCCCCACCCATTGACGTTTACGTTATTAAACTTCTGAAGCAACCACATGAGTTTCCTGTAAGAGTACAATGTCTGCTTTAAGCTTGGATAAATGAGTGAGTACTCTTTGCCTTTAACCCAAACCTTTAATGATCCAAGATATAACGAGTAAGGTAATTTAACAAAGATTAATAACTATTAAATACAAATTATATTTATGATCATAAACTGAAAATACAGTAAAACATGAAAAAACCCTCAGAAAAGAATGAAAGATGGAAAGTAAGTAGTAGTAGTAGAAATATGCAAAAGATATGACAGGGGAAAGGGAGAGAAAAAGAAGAAAGAAAAATAGATATAATGCATATAATAAATAAACAAAATCACATACCAAAAACACAAATATAAATTGAAGGTGGTGAAGCCACTTTGGGAAGACAACACAATTGACTCGAACCCCAGGGAGGTCAAGAAGGAGGTTAGACCATCCAAATGGACTAGGGATGACGATGAGCAAATATGAAAACATCACCTAACAAATAAAAACAAAGAAAAAGAAAACAATTTTTATTCAGAACATTCTATGAACATAGTTAGTATTTATGATAACAGAACTTTGCTTAGTATTTGTAAAGAATAATCAAGTAGTAGATAGTCCTGCAACTTCCATTTCTTCTTCTCTACAATTGTCCAAAAACGGTTGTAACAGAGCAGAATCATCATAGGTCATAGTCTAATTTTTATAGGTCACTTTAAAAAAACAAGGATGGAAGAGGCTGAATCTAGCATTGAGATTCCATAGTTCTGGTAGCGTGTACAGAAATGTCTTTCTTTTATCCGTCGTGGCTTTGGCGTAGTCTTGAGAAAAGAACAGTGTAGATCCTTGCCATGAGACTCAACCTTTTAGTTTAACTGCTTGTAAGCCTTTCAATAAATCAGTATATTAAAAAAAGTAGAGGATGACACCTCTTGGTTTGTGAGAGGAGGATGCAATAAGTGGAGAGGTGTGGTGCAGCGGCCAGGGCAGCTGACTTCGGAGCACAGGGTTCACGGTTCGATCCCCGGCTGCGGCAGCTCAGCACCATGTGACTCTGGGCAATAGCTCACTTAATTTCCACTACAGCCCCCAGCGCCTTGAGACCCGTAAGGGTGAGTAGCTGCGCTATATAAAAACGGACTTACATTTAATACGTGGACTATGACCTAGTCGGTGTGCCCGTTGAATTTTCAATACTGTGTTTCAGGAAGACAGAGCTTTCGGGAGAAATCATTGAAAAAAGGTAACAGAGTTGGCTCCTTCTAAACCCTCTGCTAAGCCGTAAATGCTCAGATTATTGTGCCTATTGCAGTTTTCAAGGTCCTCAACTTGATTTTTAAGATGAGAAATTTCCATTTGTATAGGAGGACATTCTTGAGCAATAACCTGAATAAACTCCACATTTTGTTCCATTTGTGCAACTTTGTTGTCAATAGTGGGCCATTTGTCACCAATATTTTGAATGTGTCTGTTTGTTTCTTCCACATATGGTTTAACAGCTCTTATTTCCTCTAGAAGTAGTTCCATATATATTGGTGGAGGAGATTTAGCAAGTGAATGGGGGTCTTTTTTAACTCTTTTATTTGATGAAAGTGCCGAAGAACCAACCAATTTAGATGTATGTTTGGTAGCTGGAAGTCGGAATATTTGATGCTGTTGCTCCTGAGGAGGAAGGCGGGTTGCCATGCTCTGAGTCCTTCATGTCTTCCTGTAGTATAGAAAATGGGTTGGAGTCCAACAAAATGGGTGACTTAGATTGTGGTATTGAAATAGTGGAATTGTATCTGAAAGACCTTGGGGCATATTTACAAGCCCCTTGCGCCACCGGTGTGTCACTATTAATATGGGAAAAAGTGAAGTACCAGCTGCGCAAGGGGCTTGTAAATAAGCCCTCTTGTTTTCCCCATACACACAAATGACAATGTGGCAATAACCTCTTGTCTGATTAGGGAATATTGGCACAAAAAAGTGTTGTTATTAACAAGTTTATATGAGGCAGGTATTGACATTCAGGGAGAAACTGCAGTACTAAAGTCAGCGTATGAGGATAGGTACAGAAGCAAATTTCAAAGTCTCCCAACACCACTTGTAAGAAATATGTGATTCAATGCGCAGAGAGAATTTGGGTTAGATAGAAAAACACAGGAAGTTGTCAATGATAGTCAGTGCTGCAAAGTACAGAAAAGAAGTAGTTCCAAGGATGAGTTGAATTCTGCCATTATCAAAACCAATTAAGTAGTGTCGGAGAAATCGTAAAAAGGAAGAATGAAGGTCTCTGCAAACCATAATTTTTATAAGTTGAATGAGTAAGTGATGTTACAACTTAGTAGTATTAAATTATGTAAATTTGTATTTATTCAGGTCAAAGACATAAAGTTGAAAAAATTGCTGTATAGAGGCTTATTATTCACCCTTCACAGTGAAGAAATGCAGAAGAAATTATGCATATCTGCATTGTAGGATTTATAATCCCTATTGTATTCATTAGACTTAGTTTTCAGTTCTGAGAGGATAGCGTTTGTAGTGTTGGCACTGTTAGCATTGGATCAATTTATAGAAAGGTCCCAGTCGTAGGAGTCCAGCACACCACAGAACAACTGTTGCCTGCCCCACCCAAATTCACCATAAAACACTCATTACGGTTTCAGAGTGTCCCTTTATCAGATCAACATAACACAGCTGCCCTTTGTTCACCTCTAGCGCTTCCTGTGATGGAGACACCAGATATGTAACAAGCCTCAAACAGGCCTGGAAGATTGCAGCATAGATAATCACATATGGCCCCAGGATGCCTAAAGAAAGGAGTCAGATGCACAAACTCATAAACACAAATAAATGCACAGGAGAGGGCCAGCATTTGGCCCAAGGACATGTCAGAGCAGCCAGTTAGTTGCATTCATCAGATAAAGTCCACGCAATGCCTAGTGGTAAGTGTCACCCTAGATAACACACATGACACACACAACCACCTAGACCACCTCAGATTGTGACCTCCAGGTGGTATTAATGGCCCCTTCTATGTGGGATTAAGCATCTAAACACACAATTTATGACCCACTGTGCCAGTATTTCCTGCCCGAGGGTGGACAAGCTTCACTTTATTGCACCCATTGTACAGTATAAAGCATGCCATGTACCTAATGTAAATTGAATTCCAGCATGCAACTGTAACAGATGTGGCTGCTGTTCCCGGACATTATTGTTTAATTAAACGTAAACTGTTCCTGTTTGCCAGGCCTCACTGTTCTCCTTTTTGATAATCAGAACCTGCTTCAACATTTGGCGAGCCAGCGTAGGAGCTGATCATGGTGGATACCCAGACTGCAGCCTGGGGACAGGAGGATCCAGCCACCCGAGCCAACTCTGTGCGCATTTTGTAAGAAAAAGGTGCGGCAGGCACCTCCCTTTACTGCAAGCCTGCTGGCTCGTGCCGGGCTGGAGCCGTCCACTGGTGGCCGTCGGAAAGGGTAAGACGCTGCAATTCGATTTTCTTTTTAAACAATACGTACAGCATAACGTGGCAAGCAGAAGTGGTAAGTGTAAAAATACTGTCTGTTTTCTTACACGTATTGACTAATTCCTCATAATTTGATTATTGTTCCACTGTGCACCCCGCTCTCAAAACTTTCTTGTGTGGTCGTCAATGTTTGGGGGTGTTCACATGTGAATTCTGGTCATACCTGCACTCTCTACCCTCGTGTGCGTGTTGACCTCATGTTCCTAATTTAATTTCCATCACACGTACCCTCCTCGTGTCTTTCAAGATGTGCACTCTGTTGTGTGCACGTGATTCCTTGAGGGTTGCTTCACGGGGCCTGCTGATACGCGCACTCTACTTTCTCATGCGCACCTTCTTTCATTATATCCCTTGCCGGGCGGTGGGGCGGGCAGGGTGGGGGGGGTAGTGGACTCCGACATACGGCGGAACGGAGTAAAGTAAGTAAATAAAAAAATAATTTTTTTTATCTTGCGCGCGCTGCATCGCCGAGTTGCTCACATGCTCACCAGCTAGAAGCACCACGGGATATTGAACATAAGTACTATTCATATACAACCATTTATCCACACATACGGCGCCCACAAGCAGCCTACAGGTGTCTCTTCCATAGCATACTGATATGTGACTCTATTCAGCTAAGTAAGAATCTAATGAAGAAAACAACAAGTTTTCCATTACCGCTAATGAAACACTTAACATCTTTGTATCCATAAAACTAATACATGAGAAGAACTGTTAACTCTCGATTGACCAATATCACGTTGGGAATATCCTATTAGCATACCACACCTCTAGATGGCCGCCTAAATGGATGCCCTCAGTTGAACTTCGTTTTGCAGCCAGCATACTGATAGATGACTCCACTCATCCATGCATGAATCTAATGAAGAAAACAACAAGCTTTCCATTACATTCAACAACCTTGTTTTTATAAACTTAAACATGAGATGGACTGTTATTCTTGATTGACCAGTAACACGATGAGAATATCATAGTAGCCCCTCTATATGGCCGCCAAATTGGATGTCCAGATCGTTTTTCAGCGTTTTGTTCTCACATCTAACACCCTTTGCTAACAAACATTAAGTATCGACTTATCCTCTTGAATACTCCACACTCCAAGATGGCCGCCACTTAGACATTCTTTACCATGACCGCACTTGCCTTTAGTTGGGCATCGGTCTGATAGGTCTTTGTGTTGGACACTTTGAATAGCCTCTTTCTTCACTAAATGATCATGTCCAAAGTATCATTCTAACATCAAATAGAAAGTATCAATTCAATCCCTTGAGTACACTGTACTTCAAGATGGCCGCCAAACTAAGACATCTTTCAGATGGACCGCGCATGCACGTCTATCAGTTTCCTTAGTCATTGCTAAACCCGGACATGCACTTCGGCACGTATCGGGTCCAGCTCTCGCTCTATTTAAACCCCATCACCTACGGCACCCAGCACCAGCCGGGAATACGGGGGACTGACACAGGTTTGCAGCGGATGACTCTCCAAGACCAAGTAAGATCATGCGTGCTCCAATGGCGCCACCCATAAGAGCCTGCACAAACTATGGTGCTCTTTATGGCGCTCTTTTTAATTTACAGATTGGTATCCTGGATGAGTACCTTACCCTCCTGAGCCTCGATAAACTGCCCAATTTCCATAAATATTGTAACTATGATTCAAACAACACTTGGTGCATGCTTATTTAACGTCTTTAATGCAATCCACTAATTGCCACTTGATCGCATGCATAGATCTGTAAATTGCCGCTTGCAGTGCGATAAGGACCACTTGGTAATGCCTTTAGTGGCCGACACCGTGCAACATCAAGCACAGCATACGAACTCCACTGGGTGCTAGCAATATCTCCCACAGGTCTAGTGGGCCACACACCATTGTTGTCGTAGCCACTTACCAGCGCGCTGCCGCTATTATGAACGCGCGCTCTTTATTCAACAGCCCATGCACTTGCTTCTACCAGTACGGCATGCATAGAATCTACTGCATGACGCCACCAGCATGGGCGACATGCCAATCACTGTAGTGGTTTTATAGACAATGACAACAGCACATCCACATTGCCACTAAGATTGCATTTTATGTTGCGATATATTACATGGTTTGTCATGTCTTCTTCCTTCCCTGTACAGGCATTTTTTCAAGTGTCAGTAAGTACGCCGACACTTACACCACACACCTTAGCGCGTGTGTAGGTACCACTCAGGTTTCACGTGGCATTTTTTACCTTTGCCACTCACCTTTCACTCACTTGGTCCTGAAGAAAGCCCTCTCACTTGTTTTACGGGCTGAAACATGTAGACCGCCACACATAGTCAACTTACGGTAATAAGTCCAAATTAGTTGTACTATACACATTGTTTTTAACCATATCCTGAGCCGCCAAAATTAAAACTAAGGGCAAGGATTCTCAGAGATATTTTTAACTATAGTATTTCACTTTACATCACATATTCGCACCACACCAGCTCCGCTGTAATCAGGCGTCGTAGCACAACCGGGCAGCACTCGGCCGCCCGGTTGGGACCCCAATGATGAAGCATGACACCAACTAGGTTGGTGTGTGAGGGGTCTTTTAAACATACCTAATGGGTTCATGTTCATACCACATACAGTGATATAATTACAGATACATAGTGGTGTCGTCCACATTGTTTAAAGTTCATACTTCATCATTTGCCACCTCGTCCCGACCTGGTAAGGTGGTACTACTAGGGTGGACTCGACCTCAGGAGCGAGTTATAAGAAATTACTTATTTTTTTCTGGATAAAATACTTGGATCCAGTTTCTAAGTTAAACAAGCCTTAGGATAAACCACAAATTATTCTTTATTAAGGCGGTATCCAAGGCTTATTTAAATACACCAACAGGTATTATCAGGGAACATATAAGGGTATTATGACCTATGTGCGTCACTGAATTGTTAAATCTATCATTGCCAACATGTTTCTGCCTATAGTCTTTAGCCAAACAGCATCAGGCATTCTTCAGGGCCAAAACTATGTGTCCCTACACTCCTATAGCGTTAGTGCAGAGTCCCATAGAAAATATGTAGAGAGGACCTACCTCTCTGAAAATCTCCAGCTCTATTAACCTAAAATTGGGAGAGAAGGAGATAGCAGTGGTAGCAACGAAATTCAGTGCGAGACTCATAATGGTACCACTTCCCATTATGAAGACAGTAACACATGCACAGGTGAACCACAAGACACGTGGGTATTGGGAGCCACATAGTAGTCCCAGAACGGTTCCTTTACCTAGTTTTTGAATGCTAGTTGCCACATGGCCTGTTCAGGGTGTGCACCACAAAGAATGTCCTTTAGTACGAAGGTTAATCCATATCTGAGACAAATGAGGTTGTGGAAAAGGTATATAGATGATGTCCTAGTGATCTGGAGAGGTTCCAGAGAAGAAGCCATTGAGTTCTCAGAATGGATTAACAGTCTGGGCCCCATTTTGAGATTTACTATGAACATGAGCAATGTGGAAATGCCCTTTTCGGATCTATGCATATATCATGAGGAGGGCATTTTGAAAACTGAGGTTTATTATAAACCCACAGACAACCCACAGACAAAAATAGCCTCCTACGTTTCGAGAGCTATCGTCCCCGAACATTGAGGGAAGGACTACCTATAGGACAATTCCTGAGGCTCAGACTGCGAAAAAAAGAACATGCGTCAATACTTAGTGAGAAGTTACGTGAAAGGAACTACCTCATAAGAACAATCGATAGGGCAAGAAAGAGAGCCATGAATAACGACAGGGATGCCCTGTTAGATACATACAAAAAAACACGAGGTTCAAGGCCAATATGTGTAACGACCTTTACCCCCATTTCAAACTTGGTGACAAAACTGGTTAAGAAACACTGGGGCATTTTGAATTCATGGAAACTTATTATCACATACCCAATGTTTTCTTTCAGATGGAGCCAAAATCGATGGGACGCTGTGGTACACACATGCCCTAAATCTAAACCTATGGAGACCCTTATGACACTCTGGAGCACCCCCTCCCCAATGGGTCATCAACCCCGTGGCGGATGTGGGGTCTGTAAGTTCACCAAGAAATGTAAGTCTGTTGACTTGGGACTCACAGAGTATAAGGATTATCTAACACAGTCTAAAAAAAACAAATTCCAGAAGGATCTGGCTACATTTTCACATGAGAAGGTCTATCCGTACTCCAAGGAAGACTACGTCAGAAGAGAAGGTGACTCTTCATTGACATTAGAGGAGAATAGAAATTCCTCGGGGTCGGATAGATCCTCGGATAGGTCCTCTGGGTACTCCTACAAGAGAGGTCGAGGAAAGAAGAACTACAGACAAAACCATAAACCCCCAGGGTGGAACAACGTTGGTGAGTACCTGGCCACCATAAGGATTCCCACAATACCCACCTCAACAGGGATTGCCATGGCAACCACCCTACCCTCAGTCTTTTTTAGAGAGAGGTCGAGGGCAGAGGAGATGGAGCTGTAAAAATAAGGACCGCAGGGTCACCTGGAGAGAACCAGAAACAGACCAGAGACCAACAAACACCAAAGAACCCCCAACAGGAACCAGCAAGAGTTAATGGATAATATTATTAACCTAACTCCCAATTCACTTACTGAGACTCAAAAATGAGTATTAAATAAGGGTTTAGGGTTTGCCCCTACAGCCAGAGATGATTTCCTCCAACTCAAAATTGAAATGGCTGAATTCTTTTGGAAAATCAGGTTGCAGGTTTTCTTCTCCCTGCAAATGATTACAGGTGATAACAGTGAGGAACCCACAATGAGATTCAGTTCCCTAAGAAGCTTTTGGGGGACGACCCCTGGGGGAAGCCCACAAAGCTCATGTTATTCCATCAGGCCTGGTTCTCTGCGTCTTCAGCCCGGATCTCCAGGCTGCCGGATGCCGCAGTCAAGTGAGGCACCTCTGTCTTAAGAGTAGGAACAAGGTCTTCAAAGTCTGATATGTGCCCCTCCATTCACAATACATAAATACACTCAGCTGAAAAATAGCATTGTACTATAAATACAAGTGCATAACTGCAACTATTTAAAGACATCTCTCCCTTTTGTACTCTCTATGCTAGGGGTCTTCAACCTTTTTTATAACGAGAGCAACTTATGATCAATAAAAATATGCACAAGCTACCAATGACTGATCATTTAGCAGTGATGACCACATGAGATATGACCACACTAGTGCCCACCCCTTGCAGGATTATAGTAGTGACCACTGAGATTTATGACAAAAAACAAAACTAAACTTACCTATATATACTTTCTTCATAATGTTGTGGTTATCAATATTCTGGTTTCAATATATTAGCACTGAATATTATGAAAGAACTCCGACCACCCCACTCATAAGTCAGAGTTACCAATAGCAATGTTGGGAAAAGCTTTATCAATAGAAAATGCCTCCACATGACTAATGAAATAACAGCCACAGCAACAAGTGCTTACTAGCATGAGGGAAATACTAGCAGCTATAAATCTCCCAAACACACATGAATGATCATTCACAGAGCAGCTTTAAATGTAAATATGTTTGAGATTTTTATTCCTTTTGTTTAAAAAATCAGTATATCACGCTATGAAACTACGCATTTTTCTATCAAATATACCCTTTTCATTTTAGGTAAAAACACTCCAAGAACATCTTATCTTTTTCACACTCTCACTGATAGAAAATCACAAACCTCCATGTGACTTTGCTAAATAAAGAGAGGAGACAGGTGGTTATATTTCAAGTCCCACAGGTTGTCACGCGTGCAGTCTGGAGATATATAGTGCTGCCTTCTTCAATGTGGCTAGATAAACTGAATTACATACTGTTCTGTGCTGCACTTTAGGGAGCTACTTCCACGGTACCGGCAAGCTACCAGTGGCTCCCAAGCTACCCGTTGGACATCCCTGCCATGCCGTCACTTAGCACAAAGACGTCACCTGCAGGTACACACACATGAATTCTCTCTCTCTTTCACCACAGTGCCATACCAGGCACCATATTAATCCATAGCTTTGCATGCTTGTTGTCAAAATTCATTGTATTAGCGAGAAATGCCCCTGTTCATGAAGCTGTAGTCAAATGGTGTCAGAAACATGCTTTCAAATTAAGCATCGAATAGTGCTACAGCCATGCAGATGTTATGCTTATTTTGTTAATTTTCTTACTGTTTTATGTCCCACATAAGAGTCTCTCACATTAATTGCTAAAAAAAAACAGCCAGATTCGTCTGCATTGTAGGCGTTTAGAGTCGTGTAATATAAACAAACTTTACTTCTGCTCCATAAAATTTGCTCTTTCTGGCTCATGTTTTGTAAAGTTTTGAAAGATTTTTTTAGAAATATTCCCTTTTGTTTCACACTTTATGCCCTTATTCACTGGAGTCTTCAGGTTTGTGCTAGTATGGGCTAACGAAGATAAACAACTCAAAGGGGCAGGCATTACAAAAAACACATTCCTTTACCATAGCCCAAACCTTTTGGTTTTGCCAATGCTTGTTTGTGATAGTGGGTGAGGCAGAGCCCCGATGCTACTATAAGTTACACTGTCAGAGCTCTCCTAAAGGGCCTCCATTCTGACTTGTAATAAACCCAGCAAACCTACCACTGGAACTTCCAGAAAATTCTCACAGCTCTTCTCCGATTTGCACAATTTATTGAAATGAACATGGCTTGCTCTGCACACTTCTATATCATGAATTAGACATTCTAGCAGTGGCGGCTGGTGAGATTTGAAAGTGGTGGGCGTAAAATAATTATTGTACTGCACTGCAGCGAGCGAGCCCGAACAACCTACGGAGGGTTCAAGGGGATTCTCCCCCCGAGAAAATTTTGAAAAAAGAGTGGGCAAATGATGCATTTTCAAGCAAATGTGAGAAAGCAAGAAGGTTCATAAAGAATTGTGAAAGTGTAGTTATGACATCAATAAAGAGACTTCATATGATAATGACGTAGGTTCCTGTTGTTTCTGAGCTCAGTACTGCCCTGCAGCAGTCATTTTGTACATACACTCCAATTCATAAGCAACCAGCTTAATAATCTATGTAATATTTCAGCCCACAGAAGCAAGATAAAATTAGCCTTTTAGAAATCCAAACTGTATACAGTGTGCATACACACATTACAAACAGGTTTTGAGGGTCCTACAAAGCTAACAGTCCAAAGAAATTTGTAATGGGGCAGCGAGACTGGGGCTTGGTGCTTGACAGGTCTTACATACAAGCTGCAGAACAGCAGGTGTTCCTGCTGGATAAGTACAACAAATCATTCAATTTTGCAGATTTTTCACTTATTTAAAAAATAAAATACAAGGCTCTGCTCCTTTCAGCACTCCTACCAAGGCAGGTCTCAAGGTGCACTCATGTAGCTTATAGCCGACCTTGGTTCCCAGTGCCACCATCTCTGCTCCTTACCTTCGACAGGGGCATGAAACAGCACCTCATGGTCATAGGGACCAAGCTTGGCACCCACAGGATTCAGCTTGAGTATGCCAGGCTTTTTTTTAAACTTTCAATGTCTGACCTGTCGCACAGCACACACTCGATCCAAATCATTAAATCTGTGGCGCTTCAGAGCCATTTCAGTCGGTACCTGAGGAGAAGCCGCCATTTGCTGCAGATTCTCATCTGTTACTACACTGCACATACGCGTGCGCAGGGCAACCCTGGAAAGAGTGAACATGGACAACAATAAAACATACCTCAAAAGTTGGCGCCATGCTACTTGTGACTCCAGCTGCAGACTGTTGCTCACAGAACGCTATCCCCATTATGGTGACGCGAGCAGCAAGTGCAACCTGGTCATATGAGAGGATGCTATTAAGAAAGGACCGGCATATTTGAATTAACTTTGTAAGTCTCCGTACAGAACTGAGAATACTGTAGAGAATTCCGCTGGGTGAAACTCAGTCAGCACAATAATTCCACGTTCTACGGGAGATTCAATTATATTAACAGGAATTCCATGAGGAAAGTTCGAACGATAATTTCGGTCACTTGGAATTTTAAGGCGGAATTCCCTCATACTTGTACTCGGGGGCTTAGAGCCATGTTCGACTACAAAATGGGCACTGTTTCCACAAAATAAATCACAAAGGAAATATTAACTACACAAATAAAGAAAAGCTGGCCTGTAGATGAATAGGTATGAAAGGGGCAACAAGGGGTGTACCAGTTGAAAACAATAGTAAAGGGACAGAATGTATGAAAAACAGATAGTATTGAAAATAGAAAGAAGCACAGAAAGTATGCAAATCAGAAAGACAAAACATTGACATTTTTGGTAAAAATAAAAAGAAGTAATCAAGATGTTCTCCTGAATTATGAGTAGAGTTAGAAATCTAAAAACGGAGACCTCTCCAGCCACAGTATACTAAATATGTAGTAGTAGATATGGTACTCTTACACAAAGCACATACGGCAGAGAATGAAACGCTAAACTGTGGAACAGTAGAATGACTACTAGTCCCATAAGGGTAAAATATATGGTGTGAAGGTGGCTTATTGCTGGAAATGACAGTTTTCTTTGCCTCAAATATAGCTGCCAGTGATTTCAACATACCTCTAAAACAGGCAAATAAGTCTCATGTCATCCATCACAAATGATGTTAAAGTCACTCATGCTAAACTCCTCGAAAACCGAGGTCCTATACTTTCCTTCCTCATCACCATCCACATCTCTACCTGATTCAATCTACTTTACCCTGAACTGTGAAATGTATCCTCTCTGCCAGAAACCTTGGGGTTCTCTTCAGCCTTATATAAAAACGGAATCCTACATATCCAGCACAGCAACCGCAGTGAGATACCAATTAAACATATGCAAGATCTACCCGCACATTCCTTTCAACACAGTATAAACAATCCTTAATACACAAGCAGCCGCGGCCGGCATGCTCGCGGGAGAGATGGGGGGAGGGGCGCGGGTGTTTGCGGGCAGGCCGGCATAGGAAGCATTCTAATCGGAGGAGAACCTTGCAATAGCTGAGCACTACCCAGATACTATTGGTACAAGTCTACAGTCTCCTCAGCTTCCTTTCGGCGACGAGTGAGAGACGGACTCCAGTCTGAGTGGCAAATCAGGTAATTTATTTCATATAAAGCCAAATACCATATATATATATATATCAAACAGCTCCTCTCCCATGAAAAGAAGAAAGGGACGCAGCGGGGTACTTTAGGACGTTTATTGGTGAAGAATCGGCATAACCGGTTTCGGCGTTAAGCCTTCTTCAAATGCCGCAGTTCGCCCCAGACAGTCCCAATAAGTCATTATAAAGAGCTCCTCCTACCCAATGGTGAAGGGCCCAGCTGCGGCTCGTTAACATGCAGGCACCGGAGCAGCCCCTGCCACGGACTGCTGATACCATAATGCTCCTTGATGAATTATGACGAGCTGCAGTGGAAAAGTCTGGCGAAATTTCAGGGAATAAGCGTCCTTGGGTCCCCTACTTCCAAGCCTGCTCCTCCAATGTTGCCAAGACTGGAGACGCGAAGACAATGCAAGCGCCTCTCCGGGAAGTCCCAGCCCACCGACTGGCAGCAGCTGCTTCAACAACAAAGGTGAGTAGACGGGCTGTAAAAATCCGATACCTCGGGTTATTGAAGAAAGACAGTTCCCTGCCAGCCAGTGCAGTTCACAGCCACAAATAGGAAGGGTCCCTTAAAGCGTGCCACAGGCTGCACGCGAAAACATCAAACAGCTCCTCTCCCATGAAAAGAAGAAAGGGACGCAGCGGGGTACTTTAGGACGTTTATTGGTGAAGAATCGGCATGACCGGTTTCGGCGTTAAGCCTTCTTCAAATGCCGCAGTTTGCCCCAGACAGTCCCAATAAGTCATTATAAAGAGCTCCTCCTACCCAATGGTGAAGGGCCCAGCTGCGGCTCGTTAACATGCAGGCACCGGAGCAGCCCCTGCCACGGACTGCTGATACCATAATGCTCCTTGATGAATCATGACGAGCTGCAGTGGAATATATATATATGTAGTACAGTGACAGCCAGTCGTAACATTGCCTTTATGATAGTTTAGTTCTTAACATTTGGATTCTGATAGCATTTAACTGCCACGTGTTGGAGTAAATTCTATTGGTGTGCAAATTAGAAATGGCTTTTCAGAAGATATATTTATAAAGTTGTACTGCAACATGCACTGTGTGGCTCCTTCTTCCCTTTATGGGGTGAGGCCGGGGTAATCCCTTCTACTCCTTTTAGCCCCAGGACGGGTTTGCGTGTTCACTACTGTGCCAGGGACAGCACGCATTTTAACTAAGACGCAGAACAGCCACAGACAATAAAAGCAGAAGAGATTGTACCATTCTTGTGGGAAACAACACGTGACAAAGCACGTCATTTAAACAGGGATCAACGGATATATTTCGGTTTCGTACGCACTTCCTCTGAAAATTACTCAATCATCCTCTCTCTTACAAACTTCAATAGGGTTTATTTTGTCAGCATCACAACAAGGATACAATGCTGAGTGGGCAAGGTTTCGTACTTGGACATAGTTTCTGCTGCAGATGTGAGCTATTTTTACTGCTAATTCTTACAAAGCGGGCCAGGGGCGTGTGTCGCTTCACAGCAGCGGGGCCTGTAAGTAAAGCATGTGGCTTCTAAAAGTAGACACCGCATGAAGACGGGGTTTGCAGACAGTTTGCGGGTTCCGGGTGGGGAATAAAAATAAAAAAATAAAACTTTACCTACCTTACCCCCGGGTACCGCTCCGCCTCCGCTCCTGGACGGTGTAATGCTGCAGGAACAGGAAGCACCGAAGCAGCCAGCAGGCAGCCTCCCTCCCCTACCCTAAGCCAATCACAACGCTGCAATGGCAGCGTTGTGATTGGTGAGGCGCAGCGGAGAGCGCCCCAGCCGGGCTCCTGTTGGGAGGCCATTTTCTCTATGTAGGCTGGATGCAGCCTACATAGAGAAAAAGGGAGAGTGCGCATGACTGGGTTGGTCAGCCCTGGTGCCGACCAAACAGTCAGTACCCACAACAGTGGGCAAGCCACTCCCCCCCTGCCCTCGAGCAGGACCGCCCGCCCACCTCCAACCAGGCACTTCTGCTTTCTCACAGTGTGAGAAGAAGAAACATAAAATGGTAGTTTTACCATTTTATGTTTCTGCTTGTCGCACTGCGAGAAAGCAGTGGGGCGACGCCCCCACGCCCCTATGGAGGAGCCGCCACTGCATTCTAGGCACTCTAAAAAAAATCCCAATCTATACTGTCTTCCACACACCGCTCTCCTAGTCTTGAAACATGACATGTAAGTAGCACTTAGGCACTTCGGTTCTGACCTTCACCATCCCTGCTCTTCAAGTAATGAAGCATTCAACCGGCTCTCATGACGCACATTTGTGTGCACTGATACCCCAGTGCTGAAACACCAGCAGAGGCCGTCCAATGTCCTTTGATTGGTCTTGCGCTGTGTACTGATATTCCAATGGTGACATTCACAGGACTCTTCCAATGCACTTCAATACCGGCCTGCATCCTACATCACAGCTCCCACAATGCATCTCAGCTGTGTTCTGAACCATGCACAGAAATGCCAGCAATGAGACGTTGGCAGGACTTGATCCATACCATGCATTCACTGATATGCCAGTATTGAGATATTTAGAGGGCTTTCATGGGATTGGGCGTTGAATGTTTCCATAGAGATCTACAGGTTACAGGCCCCAGTGGGCTCTTACGGTATTAATGCACCCACAGCGAGGAACGCATACTTGCTACTGAGTCCCCAAACCTGAATAATCAACCAAACAATCCTCATTGGAGGGAGTGTCTCACATCACACATACCCTGCAGACCTGTCCCTGCAGTCAAGAAGTTACAATGACACACACATAGAAAAACCACAGACGCACACACAGAAACAGATGAAAGCATACCGAGTTATAGTACCTTTTAGACATGTGTGCAGGTAAAACACTGACAGGCGCACCTAGAGACAAGACAAAGGTAATGTGACACAGTACGGTACACATGACACAGAAAAGCACACACAAACAAACACACAGGTAGAGTCACACTCCACCAATCATACAGAACCTGCTGGGGTACACAGAAATGTATCCCTTACACAGCTTCACACAGGGTGCTGGTGGTGCCTGGTGCGACAGTCTTTTTTGGCGCCCACCCCACCCCGACCACCTTCCCCACACATTCCCTCACTACCACCCTATAACAGTGCCCCACATCTCTCCATAGGCCCATCTGACACGCATTTCATTTTTTATAGTGCTACTCATAGTTCATTTAAACTCTTTTCTGTGATCTGCATGGTGCACGTTCTTTGCAGCAGGCACAATAACCCTCTGCACTACTTTATGATGAGTCAAAACTCTCAGTACACAAAACTCCGATCTCTCTCCAGCAGGAAAATTAATCACCAGAGCTATCTTGACAGTTTTATTATTGCTTGAAAACTGTTGGGCACACAAGAAACTCTGCAGCACACTTTTAACACACAAGGGGGCATATTTACAAGCCCCTATTGCCATCACAACGTCACTTTTCAGGACATTGTGGTGGCGATTGGGGCTTTGCCTTATTTACAAGGCAGCGTTAAGCCACTTAATGTGGCTTAACGCTGCCTTGTAAATGAGGCACCCTTTTACCCTATACTTAGCGTGAAAGGGGAGGGCAATGGGTGTTGCTGTGGGTGTTCCACCGCAACACCCATTGATTTTGACACTGCCACATATCTACAAGGTGTCCCTTCCTGCACAGAAACAATCATTTAAAAAAAGACGTTTTGCAACTTCTATGTGTGCTGCATTGAGCAGCACACATAGAAGTTACAAACGCCATTTAAAGATTGTTTATGTGCAGGAAGGGACACCTTCCTGCACATAAACAATCTTCCCCTGCAACGCAGACACCCTGGCACTGTAGTGCCAGGGTGCCTGCGTTGGCACTAGGCAGCTAGATTTAGCACCAGCGCAGGGGGAAACGCAGGGCTGCACCATATTCTTGTAAATATGGTGCAGCCCTGCGTTTCTAAAGTGGCGGACTAATGACACGCTTCGCCACTTTACTAGTAAATATGTTCCAAGGTATTTTTAAACACAGCACCCCCTAGATCAACGGCTGCACCAGTCGCACCGGCCTAAAGCCTGTCCTGGCTTCACACACAGCTGATCTCCACTCCCCTGACTCTATCCTAGCGTCGGTGAAGTTCCCTACTGAGCTCCTGGTTGAGTCTGGAGGGGTGGCCCTCCATGTGCCTTGCAGGGGGGCCCCCTTAAGTTTTGTTACACCACTGCCTCACCCCCACTCATCGACAGCCTTTATGCTGGTGAGTCTGTTGTTTGTCTCTGACTCCAGCATCTGGGTTAGCTCCACCACAGAGTGGCCATTATGACATGCCGTGCTAAGGCACTGAAAAAGATTGCACAGGTGGTGGCGAACCACACATGGCTGCCCTCTTGTGAGAGAGGTGATGTTTTCTACGGAGCATTAGACTCTGAATCAGGCTGAGGGAGGTGACTGGAGCACTCTCATCTGTTGACTGCTAGATCTTCAGCGACTATGATGTGCCCGGTGGAAAGGCACACTGTGAGGAAGGTGAGCCACCAGAGGAAACAACAGCCACAGGCAGCAGCATGCAAACAGCCCGCAGGCACCCACCCAGCTACTAGTGGTGTACTCAAGCCCCATTCCACTGATCCATATACCACCACTCCTTCTCTGATGTCCTACTATCTCTACAATATTTCATGTTTGTCCGCTCCAATGAACTTAAGAGACAAACATTTATCTCTTAATTCGCTGCAGAGACCCATATCACCAGAAACTGTGAAGCACCTACAATCTTACAATATCTTAACTGAGCACCTACAATCCTACAGTATACTGGTTCTGCGTAGGGTTTTGAATAAGGCAGGAAGAATGGCGCTCAAGCTGATTCGCGGTAGAGTATGGGATACAAGAGAATAGTTACAGTGCTGCCAGGTCAGGGGAAAAAAACCCAAACAAACCCCTGGAAATGTGTGGGTGTGGACCCACACTGAAATTTGAAACCAAGTCCCGGGCACACGTTCAAAGTGATGTTCAGAGTAATGCGTTCAGAGTGACAATACACAGTTATGGTACTTCCTGTGAAAAAATTGTGGCGGTCGACACCAGTAGGTTCTTTATGTTGAATTTGTTTATATAGTCCTTGAAATAGGTAAAGTAAGAAAACCAGCCGACACGTGATTCGTCACCTGGGATTTAACCCGTGACTCTTCAGGGCTGGGAAAGACATAAGAATTGTAGTATAATACAAGGAAATGGGCACACAGTCTTTGCAACATAAAGGTTGACATATGTGCGGTGACGTAATAGAAAGCACCTCTCTAGTGTGGAAACCCTATAAGAATCGTGAAAAAAAGGGCAAAATAAGTGACTTCACAGCAAACAGGATAGAGACGTCTCGTGGGAAAGTGAGCTTAACGACGTGTAAATGAAAGAAAAAAACACAGGATGGTCATAGACGTATTCATAGCATACCTAAATACATGGAGGCGCCGGTGGAGCAACGTGTAGGTGAGTGACAACATAGTGACTTTAGGGGACCTGATTCACAGAACTAACTATGTCAAAACGTAAACGTAAAGTTAGTACTTTTAGGTATTCACAGAATACACTTACTCATTTTGGTATTCACAGAATGAACTTACTCATTTCGGTATTCACAGAAGTTAGGAGTCCTAAAGTTAGGACTACTAACTTCTGTGAATACCGAAATGAGTAAGTTCATTCTGTGAATACTAAAATGAGTAAGTGTATTCTGTGAATACCTAAAAAGTACTAACTTTACGTTTACGTTTTTGACGTAAGTTAGTTCTGTGAATCAGGCCCAGGATGTTTAACATCGTCAAGGCATATGTAACCCGTACTTGAGACAGAAGTAGTTTAGATAAGAAAGGGAAGGGAGGATTCCAAAGTTTCAGAAACAAAGTGATAGCAGAGTCTCCAGAAGAAAAAAAGGGAGAAAGAAAGGGGACGCAGGGAAAAAAAGGAGTTTCTTACAGGAAAACACGCTGAGATGCGTGTGTTTTTTTCTTGGCTCCCACGCTATTGGCCTTTGCGTGCGTCTTTCTAAGAAAGACAGCACGCAATTGGGCAAAGGCGGGTGCATGTCCCACCTTTGCCTGGAATTGTAGCTGCCCACGGCCTACGGCTTGCGGTTATGCGCAGCCTGCCACACAGCGCCATCTGTTTCCAATTATCGCGCCCGCGCCTCGCGCTCATTGTAAACAGATGGCGGTTGGGCTGGCCGGCAGGGGCACAGGCCCCGTGTGCACACTTCTTGTTACATAATGACATTTCTGTGTTAACTGTTTTACCAATGTTTTTCTCAAAGATTACAAGCCACTGTTGACCTAGTACGCTTCCACCCTGATTCGCAAGCTACGGTGAATCCAGAATGTACCCGAGAGACAACTTCTCAATATGTTTATCTCCCCTTCAATTATTACACTGGCTGTCTGTGCCTAGATTTATTACCATTCAAGAGACTATTACACGGGCAGCGGTCAGTGGAGCAAGGCTGCACATCTATTTTAAGGGACACAGTAGCCTGCTTAAATACAGAAGGGTGCTTACAAATGTGCCTCGATGCCACAAAGGCTAAAGAAGAACTGACACGCAGTACAGTAACTTATAATATAAATAATGTAATTTTGTTCCACATCTTAAATGGATTTATAATGTTGTCAAAGTAATTTATAACATTATTAATCAAGCGGTATAAGTAGTAATCTAGCCGCGTTCCTTTCCGTTCAGATGCATCATTTTTTCATTGACTAAAGTAATGATTTTCGTTGTTCATAGTGATCTAGCGCGATATTAGCAAACAGCATTTATACTCCATATACTTACTTGGGCCCATACATTCATACTACACTAATACTTACGCTGGGTGTCAGATGTACTCTTTTATCAAAATCCCTGCTACCAATTACCTTCTGATTGAAGAGTAATAACTTACCAATGGATCCTTTGCTAATTGGGAAATTTAAAATGAGTGACATTCACTATTGTACATAATCCTGAAATAACCACAGAGCCAGGAAGTTTTAAAATGTTTATCTAAAGTTTTAGCAGAGTAAAATACAGAAAAAGACACGGTATTTGATCAGAATACCCATGTGGAAGTACAGAATAATTATTACTAATATATGACGGTGTTTAAGGAAAAGAGGAGATAGGAACAGCAGCGCAACTAAAGGTTGCATATATTTACCTAAATGCGAGAACCAAACCCTTAGCCAAGGAGTTTGAAAAGATAGGACCCTGGAAGGATGAAGAGCAAGGACCTTCTTCAGGATCAGGATAGGATCGGTGACCTCTCTACAACGACGCCTGCGCCGTTCCCCTCTCTGGCACTCGACTTCTCCTCGATTCTTCCCTCTAATGGACTCCGCCGCCCCTCCTCAGGACCTCTTCGGGATAGGGATTCAGTCAGCAACCGATCAGCTGGGCAGCCTGGAGCTCTTCTGTATGTTCTCTCTTCTCTAGAATCTAGCTCTAACTAATTTACTAATGCTATATTCTATTATACCCTTCTACGCCCTGTACCTCCCCTAAATGTTGCTAAAATATGGGACCACTACTTCTGATTGGGCAGGGACAGGAGGTGGATTCTCGCACCATGACAAATTTGGCTTAATTTGTGAAGCCTATTGTATTAACGTTCCCGCCCCTTCAATTTAATACATTCACTTTATTTCCCACCCGTCTCACAACAATTTATATACAATTTCTACAGCAATTGTATCTACTGTTACAATTTTGTACATTTAGAACATCCTCTTCGGCCGATAGGTCATGGCCTTGTGAGACGTCCAAGTTGACTTCATTTTGGCAGTCTTTCAGGAGTCATGCGCAGAACCTTCTGCTTTTCAAGTTTCAAGTCACCAACCCAGGCCCAAGATTACGAATTACTAAAAGTGCAAGAAGGAAATATTAATATCAAAAATAAAACATTTCACTGTATACCACTTATCTTATTTCTAATCCCTTTTAATTATAAAAACCTATCCCGCATTTATTGCGTTAAGAAATGACTATTTAATAATGACACGAGAGCAAGCTTAAGCATGTGAGAACATTGAGCAGCCATTTTAATGCACACTGCGCAGAAGCAGAAATTCCCACCAAGCAAAGAAAGACGTCACACCATGTGATCAGGTTGTGACATGCGCAGTTAAAATCCCGCGCTTAAGCGGCCATTTTAGACTAGGAACAAGCGTTATTTGTTAGAAAAACAACATAGGCAAGCTTCCTAACTATTCATGTAGTGTGTGCAAATATTAATACAGACAATACAAGTTTTAATATTAATACAATGAGGAAGATTGCATCCGAGCAAGTTTCATTTGCGAAACCTTGCTCCATCAATCCCCTCTCTGATGGCGTTTCTGAGCCATCAAAAAGTACCCTCTATCAGATGCCAACTTCTAGCAAATCACTTCATTCTCATTTTCATTTTTAGCTTTTCTATTTTTACAATCTCCCTTCATCTTTTTGTATAATTCACTTTTCCATTCTTCTAGTTCAATCTCGTCTCTCTTTCTCTTCTTTCCTTTGTCTGTCACTTTATACGTTCCATTCTTTCTGCAGCATTTACACCAAAATACTATTGTCAGAACTATTATTGCTATCCCTGCTAAGGGAACTAATATTTGACCTATAAGTCCTTTACCTATATTAGAAAACCAGGTTCCGATTGACGATATACTATTTGTCAATCTTTCCCATACATTATCAACTTCCAGTGGTTTAAGTTCTTGCTAAAGTTTAGTTATATTCTGAATATATGTCCCAATTTCTGCACTCTTATCAGGAATATATGTACAACAGTGTTTTGTTTTCAATACTTTACAGACTCCGCCCTCTTTTGCCAATATTATGTCAAGAGCAAGTCGATTTTGCATTACCATGGATCTAATCGCAACCATTTCCGCATTAATCATTAGAAACCCTCCAGCAGTATTCGTTGATAAACGATCAACTACTGTAGACAATTTACATATCTTCCTTGAGTTCAGAATTATTCCCACTGAAGGTATCAATGCACCAAATATATCACCTATTATTTCTGAAAAACTAGCTCTTTTATTACGTGTTAATTCGCCATTGTTTTCATTGCTTCCAGTGTTTCTTTTTACGTGGTATATTTTCGGAAAAACTATTCCAAAGTAACAACTTCCATACCATCGTGCAGGAAGCCTAAAGTAAGCCTTATTCCCGCAGACATAATAGATTCCAGGAAAAACTGAATCTGTTCCTCCTTTAAGTCCCGAACCTCCCAATATTAAAAAATTGTGTTCACAATCACTGGTACCGATGAAAACATTGTTATAGTCAGTTTTTAATCTATGAAGACAAATTTTTCCCTTCTTTTCGAAATCCAGAGCCATAGCAGCTTGATCTTTGCCAGGTGTGTAACTTCCTTCTTTCTCCGCCCAAGGTGGTAAATGAGCCTTATGCTCTGTAGCTTTCTTTTGAAAATCTTGTCTTCTATCTTCTACTAAATTCAAAAATATTTTCTCTTCTTCTAATAAAGAACATGTTAGATTGTGTCTACGTGCGTGTGTTAAGTCTATTGATTTCATTGTTAAGAAAAATTCTCCCATAAACTGTGCATCTAAAGCGCTAAGCACTGGGTTCATGCTTTTGCGAATAGGAACTTCAGAAAATACAACATCTATATTGGAATAGTAATATTGTAATCTTCCTGTACTATAAAATAAACTTGTTAATACGCTACATGAAATGCCATATGTCAGTGGTAAATGATGGTATGTTAATCCTTCTGCTACTGATTCAGGTAATTTCATACAGACATAACAATTACTAACTTCCATGGTGTCTACATACTGAAACAATAACTTCGTGAAAACATTTAAACTAGTGTCGTTATCAGCTATCACATGATGAATTCCTTCATCCTCTTCTGCCATTAGTTCTACCCTATTTCCCTTCATGTTTGCTGTCCTCCCTATAGTTTCATTATTGTTCTTTTTATCTATTATCATCAGGTAAGGAATTGCTACAATCAGGACTAACCATACTATAAGCACCAATACTAGACTACATATGCAAATTGCACAGCATCTCCTACAACATTTTCTCTTTGATCTCCCAGTATCCCTATCATCAGGCATTTTTCGACAAGGAAGATTTCTCTTCTTATCTCTCTTCCTTTTCTTCAGTAGATTTTTTTGTTTAGTCAGGGTGGTCTTGTTTCTTCTTCGTAAGTTAGTTCTGCACTTGTTCCTTCACCACCACTGTCACTTGATTCTGAACTTTCAAAGTCTTCAAGAACAATATACGTCCAATCAGGACCCTTGAATTTGTTGTTCACAAGTCTTAATCTTTTACTTTTTCTTTTCCCGACTTTTTCTCTTGATCAGTTTGACTTGTTATTTCAGGTACTTGATCTGGATTTTCCCTTCTGGTTTTTATGTGGCACTTTACTCTTTTGATGAAACTTGGCCACTGGTCTCCTTTTCTTAGCTTTTCTGTTTGTACCGTTTCTTTAATTTCGTCTTCAGGTGTCTTTTTATTTTCACTGGTTGGTACTATTTTGTTCTTTGTTTTCTCCGACTTATCTAATTGTTCTTTTTCTGGTATTATTGGTTTCTCATTTGCAGCTCCACTGTGAGTTTCCAATAATTCACTTTGTTCTGTATTTACTTCTTTAGGTTCACTTTTCTCAGTCTCTATTTCTTCTGTATTTTCTTCTTGACCTAACTGCTTCTGATCAGGACTTATTGCACTGTGTACTTCTGCAGCCTGACCTGCTTCTTCTAAACCTGTCTCTCCCTGTTCAAATTCTATTAATTCTTCACTGCTTTCAGTCCAGTTTTCTTTCCCTATCTGATTTGGTTCAGGGTCGTTTACTAGCTTGTCTTCTTGATCCTGAACCCCTTCTTTTTCACCTATCAGATCTTCTTCAATTGCTTTTAATTTTCTTTGACTTCTTGTTCGGTGGAAAACCTCAGGAATTTCGACCACTGGTATCCAATCCTGACTTGTGCTCGGTTGTTCTCCGTCAGCTTCTCTTGAACCTCGAGCCTGAGATTCTTCAGCTTGGCAACCTTCAGCTTCTTCAGTGATTGGTATCGTCTGAGTGTTTTCTTCTTCTGGGTCTGGTACTCTCTTGGTGTGACTTACGTGAATCCAATTCGGAAATCCGGCACACTTTACTGCTGTGTTTGTGGTCAATATGATTTGACAAGGTCTGCTCCACCTGGGTGATAGACACGTTTCTCTGGTGTGATTCTTCACTACCACCCAATCACCAGGATTCAGATCATGCTCTAGTTCAGGCTGTCTGGAAACTGCGTCTTCTCCAACCTGGTGAGAGACAGAACGCACTAGGTCAGCCAATCCTTTACAGTAGTCCAACACCATATCATCAGAAATATTCACCAGTCTATTTGTAGGAACATGTGTTTGTCTCATCGCTCTTCCCATCATAATTTCATGGGGGCTCAAACCTGTTGTTCGATCAGGTATACTTCTGAGTCCCATCAGAACGAGTGGCAATGCATCAGGCCACTCCAATGATGTTGATGCACACATTTTTCCCAATCTTGACTTTATGGTGCCATTCAATTGTTCCACCACTCCAGAAGCCTCTGGACGATATGCACAATGCAGTTTCTGTTTGATTTGAAATGCTTCACAGATTATCAGGATCACTTCGTTGTTAAAATGTTTTCCTCTATCTGATTCCAAAGATACTGGGAAACCAAACCTAGGTATGAGCTCTCTTAGTAACAGCTTTGCAACTGTAATGCTGTCATTTCTCCTAGTTGGATACGCCTCCACCCACTTTGAAAACAGACATACTATGACTAATACGTATTTCAACCCTCTGCATGGTGGTAGCTGTATGAAGTCAAACTGCAATCTTATGAATGGACCCTCTGCCTTCCCAATCTTCCCAAACCCAATTATTGTTTTCCTGCCTGTGTTGTGCATTTGGCAAATTAGACATCTCTGGCAAAGACTTTCTGTAACAGCTCTGAATTTTGGATTTTGTACCAATTTTGTCTGAATAGTCTAATCATTGCATCTCTCCCTATGTGTGTGTCTCCATGATACATCCTAGCCATTTGAGAGAGTAAACAATCTGGCATGACTGGTCTGCCATCTGTACTAACCCATACTTCATCCTCTTTTCTTTGAGAACAACCCGTTTTGATCCACAATTTTCTTTCAACCTCATCCACTTCATCTTGTAATCTTTTCACTTCATTCCAGGTTTCAGGTGGCATAAACAGCATAAGTTGGCAGCTGATTCCCATTCTTTCCACCCTCTTATTCACTGATGTTCTGGTTTTGGCACAATATTGAGCCACCAGATCTGCATATCTGTTGCCAACTACCACCCAGTCATCTCCTGACTGATGTGCGGCACATTTCACCACAGCCAATTCTTTTGGTGACTGTATTGCTTCTAGCAATTCTTTTACAAATTGTCAATTTTTAATGGGAGATCCTGAAGAAGTCATGAAATCCCTCTGCATCCACAGTTGGCCAAAATCGTGCACAACCCCATAACCATATTGACTATCAGTGAATATGGTTATTTTCTGATTCCTTCCAATTTTGCACGCTTTTATCAGCGCAATCAATTCAGCTACTTGTGCAGATTTTACCCCTGGTAAATAGGATGCTTCGACTATTCCAGTTAATTCGCATACTGCATTGGCAGCTGTTAGTTTGCCATCTTCATGTCTCTGGCAAGAGCCATCAACAAACAGTTCTTTATCTGGCTTTTTAAGAGGCTGTTCCTCTATATCTGGGCGAGGTTTTGTGCATAGTTCTGTAATTTGTATACAATCATGTTCATCTTCTTCGTCATCTTTACTTGTCTCATGATATGGATCTGGTAGTAAACTTGCTGGATTTATTATTGTACACCTCACCATGGTCACATTTTCAGCACCCATTATTATCCTCTCATACTTAGTCAGCCGACTAGGTGTGAGATGCTGAGTTCGTGTTCTGGTCAACAGAATCACCACTGCATGTGGAACATATACCTTTACAGGATGTCCCATCACAATTGATTCACTTTGTTCGATGCTCAAACATGTTGCTGCTACTGCTTTCAAACATCCTGGCAACGCAGATGCCACAGGGTCTAGTGTAGCGGAAAAGTATGCTATAGGACGTCTGTCCAGACCATGTCTTTGAGTTAAAACTGAAAGTGCACAATTTTCTCTTTCATGACAGAATAATGCGAATTCTCTTTTATAATCTGGCATGCCTAAGGCAGGTGCTGAACAAAGAGAGTTTCTCAATTTTAGAAAAGCTTCTACACTTTCATCTTCCCACTCAACAGGATCTTTTGCTTTCTTTTTGGTCATGTTAATCAAGGGCTTAGCCAACATGGAAAATCCTGGTATCCATTGTCGACAGTAACCTACTATTCCTAAGAACATTCTTACTTGTCTTTGCGTTACTGGCATTTGCATTCTTTTTATTAATGCTACTCTTTCAGAGGTTACTCTTCTTTTTCCTCTCTCAATTTGATGTCCCAGGTATTTAACAGTTGTTGTACAAAACTGTAATTTTTCAGGTGACACTTTATGTCCCTCTTCTGCCAAAAGATTCAAGAGTGCTATAGTATCAACAACACAGTCCTCTCTGGTGCTTGATGCCACCAATAAATCGTCGATATATTGGACTAAAACTGAGCTTCCTGGCATCACTAATTTTTCGAGACACTTTTTCAATCGATTAAAAATGGAAGGGCTTTCTGTGTACCCCTGAGGAACACGATTCCACACATAAACCTTATTTTCGAATTTAAATGAGAAAAGATACTGACTGTCTGGATGTAACGGAATTGAAAAGAAGGCTTGACACAGATCTATGACTGTAAACCATCCAGCATTCCAAGGAATCTGGTACAGAATTACTGCAGGGTTTGGCACTATAGGACAACATGGTTCTACAATTTTGTTGATTTTCCTCAGATCTTGAACGATCCTATATTTTCCACTAGGTTTCTTTAGTCCCATGATTGGTGAATTACATGGACTACTCATTACTTCTCTCAGTATATTTTGTTTGACCATCCGATTGATTTCTTCAATGACACCTCTTTTTACTTCTGCACTCATTTTGTACTGTTTTGTATTTGGGAAAATTGCACCTTCTTTTACAGTTACTTAAACTGGGTCTATTTTAGCCATGAAACCTATTTCCTTTCCCGTGAGATCCCATACTATGGAGTTTACTGTATCTTTTAATTCTTCTGGCAATTTATCTTTTGTTATTAATGAAAACATTTCATCTACTTCTGTTCCTTGTTTTGCGACCATAATTTTATATACATGATCTTCATCTGGTGTTTGTACTGCCACACCATCCGGTGTGCAGAAAATAGTGCAATTCATTTTGCACAATAAGTCCCTACCTAGTAGGTTTACTGGACTGGAATCGCATACTACAAATTGATGCATTTCTTTGAAATTTCCAATTTTAACCTCCATTGGTTCAGTAAGTGGTGTTCTAATTCTTTGGTTAGCAACCCCTACAACTTGAATATCTTCACCAGAGAGAGGAAGGTTTGGGACGTCTACTGTTCTCACAGTAGACCTGGTAGCACCAGTATCCAAAAGAAAAGTAATATCATTACCTCTCACTTTTCCTTCAACATATGGACCTGATTGATCTACCTGCAGGGATGCGCCAAGTACGCATTCCTTCTCCCCTCTCCTAGGCACCGTCATGCGTCGAACCCGCAAAAATCATCCTGCAAAAGAAATTGTGAGGTCATATAATCATTCTTACCACTTCCCCCTGAGTATCCGATGTCTGTACCGTGCTTTGCTCTGCTTACATTACCCTGAACAGGTGGAGATGGCAACTGACTCTGAGGATTTACTCCTTGCTGTGAGTCATTCTGCGTTTGTGAATTTAAATTTTGATTTGGGCCATTATTATTTCGAATCTTTTTACACTCATCCTTCCAATGCCCCAATTTTCCGCATCCATGACAAGGAAATTTCTTTTTAGCCTCTTCTCTACTCATTCGTCCTTTCATTCTTCCACCATTTCCAGAATCACCATTCGTTCCAGAATCTTTTCCCTGATTTTCATTAGGATTATCTAAATTAATACCCTGTTTTTCAGCCATTTTCACCTGTGCCCACATTACCTTTTCTTGTAATTTCTTGTGCCTATCCTCAATGTCATCCCCACAATATTTTGCATATTTCAAAATTTCGTCAATTGGTTTCCCTTGCCAACAGAGCATATGCTGCTTAATCATCTGGCAAATCTCGGGCTTCAAACCATACACAAATCGGTATACAAACTGACTCATGTTTTTGTCTCCAATGTCCTCAAATCCACTGTACTGTTTGAACACCTGCAAAAGGCGCTCATAATACGAATGAACTGTTTCACTGGCTTCTTGGGTAGTTCGATCTATTTTTACCCAATCTGTTTCTTTCGGTGGTATTTTCCCTTTCAGGTATGTTATCACCTGTTGATACTTTTTCATCACATCATTTGACGGGGCACCTGTTTTTGGATCTCTGGGATATTCATCATTCGGCCAATCGACTGTGATCTTACAATCTGTCCATAAATCTGCAGGTACCACTATGTCAAACAGACCATCCAAATCCTTCAACAATACTTTTGATATTTTCACAAACCTTTCAACCTGCTTGTACCATTCAATTGGCTTTTCTCTCAGCTTTGGGAAATCATTCGTAAATGATAAAATATCCTGTCTACTCCATGGGACATGTACATAACCTCCTCCTGCAACTTCTCGCATCGGGTACATTTTGTCAACTTTTTCTATTTCTTTCATCACATATTCAGAAGCTGTTCGACTTGAGCGAGCTTCTTCCTTTTTCTTTGCCCACCTAGTTCTCCATTTATCTAGGTCTCCCCATTTTTGCAAAACTAACATTAATTCTCGTATTTGCAGTCTTTTTCCAGAAGCATTCATATTTTCTAAATCTTTGTCTGAAAATTCTGCTCTATAGGGTTTCTGTAGTACTTTTGATTTCCCTATTTCGATTCCCATTTGTAGGGCTAGATTAGACAATTTTTCATGAAATAACCTTACATTTCTAGTGATACTCCTGCATAGGAACAGCAATTCTTCTTCATCATAAGTGTTTAAGCGTTCTACTCCTATATTTCCTGCTATCATTTCTTCTAACTCAGCTTTTAATTTCTGAATGTCTAGCAATTTTGGAGGAGTGCACAATTTATCTGATCCTTGTACCCACCTTTCTAAATCTTCAGGTGTTACTATGGTAGCACTCTTTGCCCCTGATGAAGTTATTAAACTTACATCTTTTGAACGCTCAGGTATTTCTTTTCTTGGAGTACCCTTTACTGGACCTCTGACAGGTAAATCCATGAGAGATATTGTGGAATCACAATCACTAAAATGATCTTCAATTATAACTGGAGCTTCAAGTTTTTGAAAATTTTCGGGAGTATTCATAGGAGAAGATACGGGTATGAGAGGAGGACAATTTCCTTGTATACCATATAATGGTACTACTGGACCAATTGTTACAGGAATAGTCAATGAATCAGGATGTGTTTTTATCTGGGATATTTTCCGTACTAATTCTGCTCTGGTCTTTTCTAATGCTTCCTTTTCTTTCTCATGAAGTATTCTATTCGGGGTGAATTCATGTAGTATCTGAGGTACCATTGGTGTTTGTGGTGGGGCACTAGGAGGAATTCCACTTGACCCTTCCTGATACGGTGGAGGATTCCTCAATATTTCTTCCATAAACTCATCTTCTGAGTCTTCATGTCTCATTAAATGTTTAGTCTTTTCTGTACACTTGCCTCCTGATTTTTCTCCTTCTGTGAGTAGTGGATATAATCCCTCAACAAGCATTGCCCTTCTCCATTGCTTCATCTGACCGTCCCTATTTTCACGTAAATATCTGGGGAAAAATCCTGGATACCTCCCATTACTTCGAGATCGATCACGCTCAAAAGCTTCGGTTTCCCACTCCTCTAAAGCTTCGTATTGAGTTAATCTGGGTTTAGGTTCTAAATCATTCATCCTTTGTCTCAAATTTTGAAGAATTCGTCCATTGAATGTGCCATTTTCAGGAAATTCTAATATTCCGTCATTTTTGGTATACTCTCTCCAATTTTCTATCCATACACAAGTATGATAACCTCTCTCCATCATCATATATGATGCGGGTGTTTTGGCTGGGGGAATAATAATTCCCTCCCTAGTCTTGATTGGTCTGTCCTTTTTGAAATAATTCTTGATCTTTTGTAAAACTGACATCTTTTTCTTTTCTCCGTACATTTTAGGCAAATACCGATGTATAAAATTATATTCTACAAACCCTAGAAATCTCCTATCTGGACGATTCCCTGTTAAAGTCAGATCACGTTTTAACATGCAATCCTTATCCACTTATAATTTTGCTTCTAAACTCTCAGCCAATCAAACCTTTGTTAATTTTAAATTCTAAGCCAATCCTTGCGCGGCCTTTTTGGTGACGTTTCGCTGTCAACCCCTCCTTTACAATTTTCTCTTTTCTGTTCTCACGCTGATTCAACCAATCCTAGCGCGGCACCTATGACATCAGTACTACTCCTGACTACTGACCCCTCCTTTACAAGGGTTTTCCCACACACGCGGATCCAACCAATCCCAGCGCGGCGTTTTGTGACGTCAGCTCCCTCTCCGGTAACTGACCCTCCCTTTACAAAAATCTTACGCAAAACTTATTTTCTCTATAGGTCTTTAATTAAAATTTCAGTAACAACATAAAACATTCGCTATCGTGCCAGTTTCTCTAATTCAGAAAGATAGGTTCTCTTACACACTTAGTAAAACCTTTCCGTTTACTAAAACATACACTACGAGTAAAACCCTTCCGTTTACTCTTCACACAAGCTTCTGAAGTACCTGTTACTTCTTCAATGTTACCCTTTCTAGGTGATATAACATCAAATTTTCACCAGCATACTTCTTCCACTATTCTTATACACATAGAATCCCTAACAAGTGCTGATAGTCCTGCTTAACTATTCAGTACTATTTCTGCCTGACAGATAACCTCACTGCAGTATGGCTTCTACTTGCCACCCACTATTCTTTTTCCCCGGGGTATTCTGGACAACATAAAACAATACTCAAGAATAACGGGTATTAGTTCATAAAAATACAAAATAAAATTCTCATTACCCAATTAACAAAGAGTAACACAAACCGTCCTCTGCTTACCAGAAAACTGATCCAGCGCGATATTAGCAAACAGCATTTATACTCCATATACTTACTTGGGCCCATACATTCATACTACACTAATACTTACGCTGGGTGTCAGATGTACTCTTTTATCAAAATCCCTGCTACCAATTACCTTCTGATTGAAGAGTAATAACTTACCAATGGATCCTTTGCTAATTGGGAAATTTAAAATGAGTGACATTCACTATTGTACATAATCCTGAAATAACCACAGAGTCAGGAAGTTTTAAAATGTTTATCTAAAGTTTTAGCAGAGTAAAATACAGAAAAAGACACGGTATTTGATCAGAATACCCATGTGGAAGTACAGAATAATTATTACTAATATATGACGGTGTTTAAGGAAAAGAGGAGATAGGAACAGCAGCGCAACTAAAGGTTGCATATATTTACCTAAATGCGAGAACCAAACCCTTAGCCAAGGAGTTTGAAAAGATAGGACCCTGGAAGGATGAAGAGCAAGGACCTTCTTCAGGATCAGGATAGGATCGGTGACCTCTCTACAACGACGCCTGCGCCGTTCCCCTCTCTGGCACTCGACTTCTCCTCGATTCTTCCCTCTAATGGACTCCGCCGCCCCCTCCTCAGGACCTCTTCGGGATAGGGATTCAGTCAGCAACCGATCAGCTGGGCAGCCTGGAGCTCTTCTGTATGTTCTCTCTTCTCTAGAATCTAGCTCTAACTAATTTACTAATGCTATATTCTATTATACCCTTCTACGCCCTGTACCTCCCCTAAATGTTGCTAAAATATGGGACCACTACTTCTGATTGGGCAGGGACAGGAGGTGGATTCTCGCACCATGACAAATTTGGCTTAATTTGTGAAGCCTATTGTATTAACGTTCCCGCCCCTTCAATTTAATACATTCACTTTATTTCCCACCCGTCTCACAACAATTTATATACAATTTCTACAGCAATTGTATCTACTGTTACAATTTTGTACATTTAGAACATCCTCTTCGGCCGATAGGTCATGGCCTTGTGAGACGTCCAAGTTGACTTCATTTTGGCAGTCTTTCAGGAGTCATGCGCAGAACCTTCTGCTTTTCAAGTTTCAAGTCACCAACCCAGGCCCAAGATTACGAATTACTAAAAGTGCAAGAAGGAAATATTAATATCAAAAATAAAACATTTCACTGTATACCATTTATCTTATTTCTAATCCCTTTTAATTATGAAAACCTATCCCGCATTTATTGCGTTAAGAAATGACTATTTAATAATGACACGAGAGCAAGCTTAAGCATGTGAGAACATTGAGCAGCCATTTTAATGCACACTGCGCAGAAGCAGAAATTCCCACCAAGCAAAGAAAGACGTCACACCATGTGATCAGGTTGTGACATGCGCAGTTAAAATCCCGCGCTTAAGCGGCCATTTTAGACTAGGAACAAGCGTTATTTGTTAGAAAAACAACATAGGCAAGCTTCCTAACTATTCATGTAGTGTGTGCAAATATTAATACAGACAATACAAGTTTTAATATTAATACAATGAGGAAGATTGCATCCGAGCAAGTTTCATTTGCGAAACCTTGCTCCATCAATAGTAATAGGCACAAACAGCCTAATTATGGTGACTATCGCTCCTACTTTATAGTATAAACAGGCTGTTTGATTTATATTATTGTAAATTACTTTGCCAAAACTATAGATCCATTTAAGATGCGCAATAAAACAAAATAATGACCTCTAAGCTGTGCATCACACATCGAGGAATTCACGGCACAGGAGCACCCTTTTCTCAACATAAACTCCGTCATGCTGCCAGCCTGCATTCCTTTGCCCACTTGACCATTCATTCCATCAAAAATGCTCCTCAGTTCAGGCAGCTCAATTCCTGCAAAAATAAGAATAACTGACAACCACTTCAAATTTCGGAAAGTATTAACAATCCGACTCTTCCCAGGCACTAAAACGTATACATCTCCCTAAGTAACAACAGGGCAGGCAGCTGAGTCTACCCTGACACTTTTTTGCGACTCCTCATGCTTGTGTGTGCCTACCGGCTCGCCACACCATAGTAGAGCATCTCTCTTAAGCTCATGCACCCCAGTCAACACCTCCCAAAAAGACCTACCTACAACCAACACCCCATCGATGCTACACTCCAACAAGCATTGGCATAGCCAATAGGTCTCGCTTTTGGAACCTTATAATTATTTAGTTATGCAGCACAATATCCTTGGTGCAACAACATCAACTGTTGCATGGCTAAACACTTATAAGGTCCCAAAGGCGAGACCTATTGGCTATGCCAATGCTTGTTCTAATTAGGAAATCTTTTATATATTGCCTTCGTTCAATTCTCCCTTCGACTTAATGCAGAAGCACTTTTAATTAATCTGCGGTATCCAGGTTACCTGTGCCTAGGTAATGGGATGCCACAGGTTCTGGAATGTGGTGATGGAAGGGAGCGGGCAGTGTCAGTTGGAAGGGATTGGATATTGGGGGTGTGAGGATGCTACTAGCTTGCTCTCGAATAAACGTACAACCTTACCTTCCTGGGTGGTCTTGTTCTTACAAATTGGCAAGGAGGGGGAAATCCTTTTGAGTTGCAAGATTATGGGATGTGGAGCATCTGCAAGGAGGAGAGAAAGCTGAGGACAGGAGTTTTGCGGGCGACCTGTATGGGGAATACGTGCGGGTGTTCCTGAGACAGTCGGCAGCGCTGAGGAGCAACATCGTGTTTCTTCTATTAAGGATTTGTAGGGGTCTACTACATTTTGGAACAAGAGACTATCTGCGAGCCTGAGCATTTTCTGAAGCGCTGCTCGCGCTCAATCCCGTTATACCAACAGTCAGCAGAATGCAATTCCTCCCTAGCAACTCTGTATCTGGGTAGTGATGTTGACTGAAGATTGCGTGGGTCCACATTACAGACAAACGTTCATGTCAGCGTCAACGCCATTTTGAGTTGCATCACATGGCATTGCAAGCGATGTGTGCTCACTGTGCAAGCGCATTGGGGCTATGTGCTCAGTTGGTGGTTCCTTCTTGCGGTATGTGTTCTGGTGATGTGCACACCTCACATCTGACATTGGAGTCCTTCAGAACAAGTGGCCAGTGAGTGGCTCCATTTTCTTGTGTGCGATTCCGGTGATGCGCACACCTCAATTCCAACTCAGTGTTGACACGTGTGCATTTCATGGTGATTCGCACACCATACAGCATTAAGTGGTGTTCACCTTCAAAGTTGGTGTGCATCACGGTGATACGCACACCTCATTTGACTATTATTGTATGTATAATCAAGTACTCTCAGGAAGTACAGGTCGTTTACAGTGCAGTTCACAGTGATTCACACACCTATCTTCTAGTGCATACATAGTGTTGGAATTTTGGGGACGTTTACAGTACACATATTTACATTGTTTGGCATAATTTAGGTACAACATTCTGCAAGTTCTATACAGTGTGCTTCCACAGTGATTCTCACACCTATTGAGCGTTAATAATATAGCGTTAAGCTGTGGTATATTCTTATTTCCAAATTTAACTAATGAGTTCACAGGATTGTGGCCTCACTCCACCAGTGCTATTCCTTCCATGACCTGGTGACCCTTTAATAAAATGGCCAGACTGGAAGAAATTACATCTCGGCGCTTGAGGAGGAAAATTATCAGGAGTTTACTTCTTTGAGGAAGAAAAAGATTTTATTACATCGTCTTGGTACTGAAGGTTTACGTGCATATAGTCAAATGGAAAAAAAACAAGACCTAAAGACAGTGCAGATGTTTTTAAAAATGCCTTGGAAGACTTAGATATTCACTACCAACTAACTGTTTGTGCGGCAATTGATAGGTACACATTTTTCCAAAGGAAACAAGAGAAGTCCGAGTCAGTAGAAGACTGTGTTGCTGCGCTCAAGAAACTGGCAATAACATGTAAATGTGGTACTCTACATGATGATCTCATAAGAGACCCGTTAGTGACGCATTCAAATAATGCTGGTACCAAAGAGAAACTGTGGGTATGTGGTGATTCTCCATTGAATGAAATAATTGCCCTTACAAGGACAGCTGAAATGTCTAAAAGGGTCATCAAAGCTGCTTTGAAAAGCAGTAGTGATGGGGATTCGGTATACAAGGTGTCTAATTCTAATGATGATGTGAATAAAATGGAGAAAGTAAGTGGCAAGGGTCCTGAGTGAAAGAAGTCTACTAAAGCTAAAACAGAAGCAGAGGACAAACGTCCTGTGTGTTTTAGGTGTGGGAATAAGGACCATATGGCCAGGGATAAAAAGTGTCCTGTGATTAAATCAAAATGTGCTCACTGCGGAATCATAGGCCATTTCGCCAAGATTTGCGGGAAGAAGAATAACAAAGGGGACAGGAATACTGTTAAATGTGTAATGGAAAATGAGGATCACGCAGAAGGGGAGAATTAATCTTCGAGTAATGAGTTGGTCCTAAGTATTGAGGCCGCGGTTTTGGATGTGAATGTTAACTCCAAGAAGAAGCTTATGTGTGATATAAACATTGGAGGGGTACAGATACAAATCATACCTGACTCTGGGTCACGATATACAATTTTGCCACGTTCTGTGTGGGAGGACAAGTGCGCAGCAGTTTTTGGTGACCATTTGAACTCGACAGATGTACACCCAGTTACTTTTACAGGAGAAAGGATCCCTATGGTTTGATTCATAAAAGTTCAGTTTAAATTTAAAAACAGGATAGCCCAAGGGAAATTGTATGTAGCTGAAAAAGGATCATCTGTACTTGGGTGGGTGGATCAGGCGGCGTTAGGTATTACCCTTGACCCCAATAGGAGAGACCAAGCAATGCTACTAAGTGAACCAACAGTGTCTATGGAGGAAGAGATTAAGCACCAATTTCCGGGCGTATTTTCCGGTAAAGTGGGAAAAATGTGTGAGTTCGTGTTAGACTTGGCATCTTTTGGCGTGTTTCCCCTGACTTTTTGCTTTCTGACCTCCCGGTTTTGACTCTGTTTTTGCTGGTGTAATGATTCTGCGCACTTTCCTCACTGCGGTCCAGTGGGAAAGTGCAAGTGCTCCTGTATAAAATGCGTTATGGATTGGTGTTTCCATGATTGGCCTATTTGGTTTATGTGTCAGTCCCTTGTAAAGTGCACTGCGAGTGCCAGGGCCTATAGACCAAATGCTGTTGGTGGGCTGCAGCACTGGATTGTTCCACCCACGCAAACAGCCCGTAAAGTGTAACTCGGGCCTGCCATCGCAGAGCCTGTGCGCAGCCTGGGGCTGCCATGTCGACTTGGCAAGTGCACACACTTGCAAGTCCCTAAACCTTCCCTTTGCTACATGTTAGTCACCCCTAAGGTAGGCCCAAGGTACCCCTGTGGGCAGGGTGCGTTGTATGCGAAAGGTAGGACATGCCCGGGTGTGTGCGGCATGTCCTGATAGTGAATTACAGCCTAGTTCGTTTTTCACTATTGCAAGGCTACCTGTTCCCCCTAGGCCAGAACGGGCAGTTTTGGTTATTACAGTTTATAATCCTAACTGACCCCGGGAACGTGGTAGAAATTCGAGTTTAGTATGCATGGACTCAGAATGATAAAATGCATCTTTTAGTGAAGTTGGTTTTAACATTCTGTGTTTGAAAATACCACTTTTAGAAAGTGGGTATTTTCTTGTCTAACCATCCAAGCCTGCCTCTGCGAGGTTGTGTATTCCTTGTCTGGAGTGTGAGTGACAGGGGCTGGGGGATGCCAGGAGACAGGGTGAGTCAGCACAGGGCTGAATAGCAAGATCTACATGTAGATGGGTGGGAGGGGTCGCACCTGGGCCCTGAATAGGACAGTGCCTTCCCTCCACAATGCTGGCTCCACCTCCTGTGGTGCGTCTGATGTCCCTGGCCTACTCACTGAAAGAAGGGACGGAGACTTGTCAACAAAGTGCTCCAGAACTGGTTTTGACTAGGCAAAGGCCTCTCTGCCTTCAGAGAACAAAGGAATTTGGGATATAAATATTGGGGCCCTGACCCCATGAATTTAGATCTCGCTGGAATCAAGGAACCTGCCAAGACGAAGAGCTGGAAGAGCTGCCAGGAGGAGTACTGCCCCTTTGCTGTGTTGTTGCTTTTTTGGGTTGGCCTGCAGCTGCTGCTTCTGCCTTGGGCAGTGAAAGGACTGGACTGAACTTTCTACAAACTTGTGCTGAGTATCTCCAAGGGCCTGAAACCGAGCTGGCCTCCTGTTAAGAAGTCTCAGGGACTACAAAGACTTCACAAGCCTCTGGGTACCGCTTCTGGAACGCTGTTTCAGTTGCCACAGAGGAAGGGAACTGCAACCGACTCCGTCAACCGAATCCATCCCTGGCCGGTGACCTGTTTGCACCGCAGACCGCATCGCCCCGCTTCGCATCGCAACCCTGGTCTCACCGTGGGCGACGTCCGACGCCGCCAACATCGAGCCGCTGCTTGCACCGTGACCTGTGGGCACCGCAGTTCGCATCGCATCGCTTCACTGAACCAACCGGACCCGACCGACGTGGTCGCTGCAACTGGCTCAAGAGTCGAGACCGCACCGCATTTGGGGCACCGCTCGCACGTCTGCGACGCACCGCTCCGACTCGCACCGCTGTCCGACGCCAGCTCCCGCACTCCGGCTAGGTCACCTGCATCGCAACCTGTCAGCACCGCATCGAGCATCGTCTCACCCTGCATCGCACGCCTTGGACTCACCGACTCCGTCTGCACGACGCTCATCGAGCCGCTGCCTGCACCGCATCGAGGGACACCGCACCTTGCATCGCTCCGTCTTGCACCGCAACCGCGACGAACGCCAACCGGCTCGTACACTTCGTACCAGCCACAACGAGAAAGGTACTGTAACCGAGTCTGTTCATGACTCTGCTGGCCCGTATCGACGCGGTCGGCTGGAACTGTTAGACTCTGGGGTTTTCAGCATCACGGTAGGCTCGGACGGAGCTACCGACTCGTACGAACTTTGCTTTTGTGCTATTCCTGCAAAGAAGAAGTTAACGTATCAAGTATTCATTCGTAACGTATAGTATTGTGGATTTTTGTCGTAATTGGTCTTGTCTTGAGTATATAAAATATTGGTTATTTTTCTAAACTGGTGTGGTGTCCGTTTGTAGTGCTTACACTGTATTACTGTTGGTTATGTGCAAATGCTTTACACACTGCCTCTGAATTAAGCCTGACTGCTCGTGCCAAGCTACCACGAGGGTGAGCAGGGGTTACTTCACGAGTGTAACACCCTTACCCTGACTAGGAAGAAGGGTCCCTACTTGGACAAAGGTGCAAGCCCTTGCCAACTAGAGATCCCATTTCTAACATTGGTTGTCAGCGGTGAGGATAGGACTTGTGTTTGCACTTGACTTACAGTGATTGGTGTGCACTACTACCATATCGCAGACCATTACGTACCACATACTGGTTCTTTTTCTTTTGGCCTATTTTTGATCTTGCCAGTTTTCAACTCACTACTTTTGTCATGCCTGAATCAATTGCATCATCCGTTGCATCTCTGGAAGTTATCTTTGAGGAGGATAGGTTGGAATCCTACGCCGTAAAGGAGCTACGAGCGATTTGTAAAAACTTGAAAGTCCAAATTAAAGGCCTCACAAGGAAGGAGGAGCTACAGAAGGCGCTGAGGGCCTGGGTAGTAGCCAGACATGCCAATGGGCAGCCTAGTAATCTCAGTGAGGAGGCGGAGGAGCCTATTTCCAGGGTGGATGTGCTTTTGGGTAGGGGGGAACCCGCCAGGTCAGGCAGCAGCAGTCTGTCCCCAGAGGAGCTGGAGGACAGGCGGGAGGCAAGGCAGTTCGAGCTGCAGAAGCTCAGGCTGGAGAGTGAGCGGGAGGAGAAGAGATTGGCCATAGAGGAGAGGAAGATGCTCTTAGAGCATGAGAGAGAACTGAAGGAGCTAGAACTTAGGAGTAAGTCAGGCTCAGATGGTGGCAGCAATTCGTCCAGAAAGGCAGACAGGATTGTGCACATTCCCAAGAACGTAGGCAAGGAGTTCAAGAAGGGGGATGACATACAAAGGTGGTTTCAGGGTTATGAGGCAGCCATACACATGAATGGGGTCCCTGAGGAGAATTGGGGAACAGGATTGTGGCCACTTTTCCCGGAAGAAGCAAGGGATGCTCTGATAGCTTTGGGTAAGGGGTATCACCTCACCTATGCTGACATGAAGGATGCCCTTCTCACGAAGTATGGTCTTACTCCTGAAAAGTACAGGGATCAGTTCAGGTCCAGTAAGAAGTCTGATGCCAACACTTGGTTGGAATGTGTGGATGTGTTCTGCAGGTCTCTGGATGGTTGGGTGAAGGGCAGTAGTGTAACAGATTTTCAGGGGCTCTACAACTTGATTGCATGGGAGCACTTGTCTAGTCTATGTTTTGCAGATCTGCGCCAGCACCTAGTTGATAGTAAGCTAACTGACCCCAGGAAGCTTGCTATGGAAGCGGACCGCTGGGTGAGTACCAGGGTCCACAAGAAAGCGTTTGGGGGAGACTCAGCCAAAGGTGGGCAGGGTCCCCAGTAGAAAGGTGGGGGGGACAAGGGTAAAGCACAGGAGTTCTCTAAAGGGCCCCAAACTAGTACCCAGGGTAAAGGTTCCCAGCCCCCCGGTGATAAGAAGAAAGGGGTCTCTACAGGGAAGCCTGTTGAGACCGGCCCCCGCAAGTGTTATGCATGTGACCAGGTAGGTCACTTTAAGGGGGACCCCAAGTGCCCGAAGGGAACACAGCCACCCACCGGTGGACAATCCAAAGTGTTGGCTAGTGTAGCGCTTGGGGAGGAGGGGTGCCCACAGGAGGGTGGGGATCCCGCAGAAATGACCCTTGTCTCACTAGGGGACAGTGAGATGGTCCCAGGAAACCAGGTGCCCCCTAACACAAAGAAATATAGCACCTGGGTGACCATTAATGGGAACAGGGTAGAGGCTCTCAGAGACACTGGAGCCAGTGTGACCTCAGTCCGGTGTCACCTGGTGTCTGAGAAGCAAGTAGTCCCAGGAGCATTCCACCAAGTAGTTGCTGTCGACAACTCTGAGCGCCAGTGTATGGTGGCGCAGGTTCCCTTTGAATGGGGGGGTCTCAGGTCCCTTGAGGGTGGTTGTGAGCCCTACCATGCCTGTAGATTGTCTGCTAGGAAATGACCTGGAGCAGTCCTCATGGAAGGAGGTTGAGCTCAGGTCTCACTTGGAGATGCTTGGGTTGGCAGAGTGGGCATGCGTGTCTACTCGGTCAATGGCCGCCAGAAAGGGTGATCAAAAGGACTTGGAGCCTGAAACAGTGGCCCAAGTCCCTGCCAAGAGAAAGGGCAGGGGCGCGGGAAACCGGCCCCCGAAGTTCCCACGGACCGGGAGGAGGCGGACCTCGAGGGGGACGCCCGGTGCCTACAGGGGAGCAGGTAGCCGAACTGGGAGACATCTCTGAGCTGACCCATTGGCAGCAAGAAGGGGGTCCCACCAGGGAGGAGTTCTGCAGGGAGCAGAACGAGTGCCCTACTCTGGAGGGTCTGCGGCGGCAGGCTGCAGACCAGGCAGCTGGTAATCAGTCCGGGTCACATCTGATCTACTGGGAGAGTGGTCTCCTATACAGTGAGCCTAAGGTTGCTGAGCCTGGGTCAGCCCGTGTGCTGGTGGTACCCCAGCGCTTCAGGACCTTCCTACTGGGTCTGGCTCATGACGTGCCTTTGGCAGGACATTTGGGGCAGAACAAGACCTTTGACAGGCTTGTCACCCACTTCTTTGGCCCCAAATGCGAAGGCAGTCAGATGCACACTGTAGGTCTTGCCAAACTTGCCAGGCAAGTGGTAAGAGTGGGAGGAAGGTCAAAGCTCCTCTCCAACCTTTTCCTGTTGTTGGTACACCCTTTGAAAGGGTAGGGATGGATATTGTGGGGCCACTGGATCCCAAGACAGCCATGGGCAACAGGTACATCCTGGTCTTGGTGGACCATGCCACCCGGTACCCCGAGGCAATCCCTCTCAGGACAACGACGGCGCCAGTGGTGGGCCGGGCGTTAATGGGGATCTTTTCCCGTGTGGGATTCCCCAGAGAGGTGGTTTCTGATAGGGGGACCAATTTCATATCGAAGTATATGACATCCCTGTGGAAGGAGTGTGGTGTAACCTACAAGTTCACCACTCCTTACTACCCACAAGGAAACGGTCTGGTGGAGAGATTCAACCAGACCTTGAAAGGCATGATCAAGGGTCTAACAGAACCCATGAGGCGTAAGTGGGACGTCCTCTTGCCATGCCTACTCTTTGCGTACAGGGAGGTGCCTCAGAAGTCTCTTGGGTACAGCCCCTTTGAGCTCCTGTATGGCCACCCTGTCAGAGGACCTCTGAGTTTGGTAAAGGAGGCTGGGAGGCAGCTCCCAGGAAAACTCCCCAGGATGTATTTAGCTACATGCTGGCCTTTAGAAACCAAACTGCCCGCTTCAGGAAACTCGCTCAGGCGAACCTAGAAGCAAGCCAGGAAGAAATGAAGAGATGGTATGACCAGAATGCCACTCTGGTCGAATTTCAACCTGGGCAAAAAGTGGGGGTCATGGCCCCAGTGGCACCTTGTGCCTTGCAGGACAAGTGGACTGGGCCATATGAGGTAAAGGAGCGCAAAAGTGACGTCACCTACCTGGTGGATTTGCAGGCTCCAAGGAACCCTTTGAGGGTCCTTCACGTGAACCGCCTCAAGCCCCACTTCGAGAGGTCCGAAGTGAGTATGCTCTTGGCGACAGATGATGGGGTGGAAGAGGAGAGCGAGCCTCTCCCTGACCTCCTGTCTACCAAGGAGCATGATGGGTCAGTAGAGGGTGTGATCCTCTCCCCTACTCTGACTCAGGAGCAGCAGGGGGACTGTCGCCAGTTGTTGGGACAGTTCGCCCCACTGTTCTCTCTGACCCCCGGTGTTACTCACTGGTGTACCCATGACGTGGACACTGGTGACAGCCCTCCTGTGAAGCACAAGATTTACAGGATGACTGACCGGGTCAGAACCAGCATCAAGGAGGAGGTCTCTAAGATGTTGGCGTTAGGGGTGATTGAGCCCTCCCACAGTCCTTGGGCCAGCCCAGTGGTCTTGGTCCCAAAGGCTGCGGCGCCCGGTGCCACTCCAGAACTCCGGTTTTGTGTGGACTACCGTGGGCTCAATGCCGTCACCAGGACTGACGCGCACCCCATCCCCAGAGCTGATGAGCTCATTGATCGGTTGGGAGCTGCCCGGTTCCTCAGCACGTTTGATTTGACGTCTGGGTACTGGCAGATTGCCTTAACCGATGGGGCCAAGGAGAGATCAGCATTTTCAACCCCAGAAGGTCATTACCAATTCCGGGTAATGCCCTTTGGGTTGAAGAATGCCCCTGCCACCTTTCAGAGGTTGGTCAATCAGGTGTTGGCTGGGCTGGAGGATTTCAGTGCCGCCTACCTGGATGACATTGCTGTGTTCAGTTCCAGCTGGGAAGAACATTTACAGCACCTTGAGAAAGTGTTGAGGGCTCTGCAAGGTGCAGGCCTCACGATCAAGGCCAGTAAGTGCCAGATTGGGCAGGGTTCTGTGGTGTACTTGGGACACCAGGTAGGAAGCGGCCAGGTGGCGCCCCTACAACCCAAGATTGACACCATTCTGGCTTGGGAACCCCCAAGACCCAGACAGAGGTGAGAGCCTTCTTAGGTCTCACCGGTTATTATAGGAGATTTGTTAAGGGCTATGGCACCATCGTTGCCCCCTTAACAGAGCTGACCTCTAAGAGGCAGCCCAGGAAAGTGATCTGGACTGAGTCCTGCCAGAAAGCTTTTGATGCCCTGAAGGCAGCCATGTGCACGGCGCCCGTGCTCAAGGCACCTGACTTCTCCAAGGAATTCGTCGTGCAGACTGACGCTTCAGAGCATGGTGTGGGAGCGGTGCTCTCACAACTGAACGAAGAGGGCCTGGATCAGCCTGTAGTCTTCCTTAGCAGGAGACTACTTCCCAGGGAACAGAGGTGGAGTGCCATAGAAAGGGAAGCTTTTGCTGTGGTCTGGGCACTGAAGAAGTTGAGACCATACCTGTTTGGGACTCACTTCCGGGTTCAGACAGACCACAGGCCCCTCAGATGGTTGATGCAAATGAGGGGTGAGAATCCAAAACTGCTGAGGTGGTCCATCTCCCTACAGGGAATGGACTTTACGGTGGAGCACCGTCCTGGTACAGAACACGCCAACGCAGATGGTCTGTCCAGGTTCTTCCGCCTTAGTGAGGAGAACTCCAATGGGGTTGGGTAGTTCTCCCTACTTTCAGCTGGAGGGGACATGTGTTAGACTTGGCATCTTTTGGCGTGTTTCCCCTGACTTTTTGCTTTCTGACCTCCCGGTTTTGACTCTGTTTTTGCTGGTGTAATGATTCTGCGCACTTTCCTCACTGCGGTCCAGTGGGAAAGTGCAAGTGCTCCTGTATAAAATGCGTTATGGATTGGTGTTTCCATGATTGGCCTATTTGGTTTATGTGTCAGTCCCTTGTAAAGTGCACTGCGAGTGCCAGGGCCTATAGACCAAATGCTGTTGGTGGGCTGCAGCACTGGATTGTGCCACCCACGCAAACAGCCCGTAAAGTGTAACTCGGGCCTGCCATCGCAGTGCCTGTGCGCAGCCTGGGGCTGCCATGTCGACTTGGCAAGTGCACACACTTGCAAGTCCCTAAACCTTCCCTTTGCTACATGTTAGTCACCCCTAAGGTAGGCCCAAGGTACCCCTGTGGGCAGGGTGCGTTGTATGCGAAAGGTAGGACATGCCCGGGTGTGTGCGGCATGTCCTGATAGTGAATTACAGCCTAGTTCGTTTTTCACTATTGCAAGGCTACCTGTTCCCCTAGGCCAGAACGGGCAGTTTTGGTTATTACAGTTTATAATCCTAACTGACCCCGGGAACGTGGTAGAAATTCGAGTTTAGTATGCCTGGACTCAGAATGATAAAATGCATCTTTTAGTGAAGTTGGTTTTAACATTCTGTGTTTGAAAATACCACTTTTAGAAAGTGGGTATTTTCTTGTCTAACCATCCAAGCCTGCCTCTGCGAGGTTGTGTATTCCTTGTCTGGAGTGTGAGTGACAGGGGCTGGGGTATGCCAGGAGACAGGGTGAGTCAGCACAGGGCTGAATAGCAAGATCCTCATGTAGATGGGTGGGAGGGGTCGCACCTGGGCCCTGAATAGGACAGTGCCTTCCCTCCACAATGCTTGCTCCACCTCCTGTGGTGCGTCTGATGTCCCTGGCCTACTCACTGAAAGAAGGGACGGAGACTTGTCAACAAAGTGCTCCAGAACTGGTTTTGACTAGGCAAAGGCCTCTCTGCCTTCAGAGAACAAAGGAATTTGGGATATAAATATTGGGGCCCTGACCCCATGAATTTAGATCTCGCTGGAATCAAGGAACCTGCCAAGACGAAGAGCTGGAAGAGCTGCAAGGAGGAGTACTGCCCCTTTGCTGTGTTGTTGCTTTGTTGGGTTGGCCTGCAGCTGCTGCTTCTGCCTTGGGCAGTGAAAGGACTGGACTGAACTTTCTACAAACTTGTGCTGAGTATCTCCAAGGGCCTGAAACCGAGCTGGCCTCCTGTTAAGAAGTCTCAGGGACTACAAAGACTTCACAAGCCTCTGGGTACCGCTTCTGAACGCTGTTTCAGTTGCCACAGAGGAAGGGAACTGCAACCGACTCCGTCAACCGAATCCATCCCTGGCCGGTGACCTGTTTGCACCGCAGACCGCATCGCCCCGCTTCGCATCGCAACCTTGGTCTCACCGTGGGCGACGTCCGACGCCGCCAACATCGAGCCGCTGCTTGCACCGTGACCTGTGGGCACCGCAGTTCGCATCGCATCGCTTCACTGAACCAACCGGACCCGACCGACGCGGTCGCTGCAACTGGCTCAAGAGTCGAGACCGCACCGCATTTGGGGCACCGCTCGCACGTCTGCGACGCACCGCTCCGACTCGCACCGCTGTCCGACGCCAGCTCCCGCACTCCGGCTAGGTCGCCTGCATCTCAACCTGTCAGCACCGCATCGAGCATCGTCTCACCCTGCATCGCACGCCTTGGACTCACCGACTCGTCTGCACGACGCTCATCGAGCCGCTGCCTGCACCGCATCGAGGGACACCGCACCTTGCATCGCTCCGTCTTGCACCGCAACCGCGACGAACGCCAACCGGCTCGTACACTCCGTACCAGCCACAACGAGAAAGGTACTGTAACCGAGTCTGTTCATGACTCTGCTGGCCCGTATCGACGCGGTCGGCTGGAACTGTTAGACTCTGGGGTTTTCAGCATCACGGTAGGCTCGGACGGAGCTACCGACTCGTACGAACTTTGCTTTTGTGCTATTCCTGCAAAGAAGAAGTTAACGTATCAAGTATTCATTCGTATCGTATAGTATTGTGGATTTTTGTCGTAATTGGTCTTGTCTTGAGTATATAAAATATTGGTTATTTTTCTAAACTGGTGTGGTGTCCGTTTGTAGTGCTTACACTGTATTACTGTTGGTTATGTGCAAATGCTTTACACACTGCCTCTGAATTAAGCCTGACTGCTCGTGCCAAGCTACCACGAGGGTGAGCAGGGGTTACTTCACGAGTGTAACACCCTTACCCTGACTAGGAAGAAGGGTCCCTACTTGGACAAAGGTGCAAGCCCTTGCCAAGTAGAGATCCCATTTCTAACAGTTCGTCAACAAAATTATATTAAAGGAGGGTACAGTACCAATCTGTCATAAAGTAAGGAACATACCCATAGGTGTGAGGGAGAGTGTCATGGAAGAGTTGGATGCTTTAGAGACTGAAGGTATAATCGAACCTCAGGAACCTGTAGAGAGTACTGAGTGGTTGCCTCCCTTGGTCGTAGCCCGGAAATCCGATGGCCATTTACAGTTATGCATTGACCTCAGCTATTTGAATAAAAACATCCTAATTGACAAGTTTCCCTTACCTAGAATTGAGGAACTTTTGTCACAATCCAAGGGGATACAATGGTTTTCGACAATAGTTTTAACGTCGGCCTATAACTAGGTCCAATTGCATCCATATGGCAGGGACCTTACGGCGTTCATTACCCCTTTCAGATGCTATAGATTTATACGCATGCCGTTTGGCCTTGTGTCAGCGGCTGTGGTATTTCAGAGCCTAATTCACAAAATATTTAAGGGTGTCAAATGGGTGACATACTTCCAGGATGATATACTGGTGATGGGCCGAGACAAACAAGAGCATGATTCAAGGTTAAAGTCTGTGTTAGAGAAATTAGCCGACAAAGGTCTGACTGCAGAATTAAAGAAATTCAGGTTTATTAAACACCAAATATTGCTATATTTTACTAGTAAACAGGCAGTCACAAGTGCAGTTATCTTGCAGGCATATTTGAATGGTGCAGCAGGTGCAGTGGCACCGGGCCCAAAAGTTATCAGAACTCCTCTTAACACCTAATATTGCTATATTTTACAACTAAACAAGCAGTCACAAGTGCAGTTATCTAGCAAGCGCTAGAGCCATGCTTTCAATAGTACAGCAGGTGAAGTGGCATTGGGACCAAAAGCTCCAGGCACCCCTCTAAACTCTGATTATTACTATATTTTATTCCTAAACAGGCAACCACAAGTGCAGTTACCTTGCAGACAACAGGGTCATGATTTGAATGGTGCAGAAGGTGCAGTAGCACCAGGACCAAAAGCTCTAGGCACCCCACTAAACACCTAATATTACTATATTTTACTACTAAACAGCCAGTCACAAGTGCAGTTACCTTGCAGACAACATGGTCATGATTTGAATGTTGCAGCAGGTGCAGTGGCACGGGCCCAAATTTTGTGAGAACTTCTCTAAACGCCTAATATTGCTATATTTTACTACTATACAGGCAGACACAATTGCAGTTATCTTGCAGTTAAAAGAGGCTTCATTTGAATGGTGCAGCAGGTGCAGTGGCACCGAGGCCAAAAGTTCTAGGGGCCCCACTAAATGCAGAATATTGCTAAATGTTACTACTAAACTGGCAGTCACAAGTGCAGTTATCTAGCAGGCACTAGGGCCATGATTTCAATGGTGCTGCAGGTGCAGTGGCACTTGGGCCAAACGTTGTCAGAACTCCTCTGAACACCAACTATTGCTACATATAACTACTAAATAAGCAGTCACAAGTGCTTTTACCTTACAGGCAATAGGGTCATGATTTGAATGGTGCAGCAGGTGCAGCGTCACCAGGCCCAAAAGTTGTCAGAACTCCTCTAGACCCATAATATTCCTATTACATTAATTCATTCTATTGTTTCCCTCTTTCATTTTTCAAAATGTTCCTATTACTTACCCGCACTATACCACTAGTAACAGCACACTATATTGCCTTTTTGTACATAAGCAAGTCATAACACTTTAACACACTTTCTGTAACTTATATTGTACAACTAGTCAGCAAGCTACAACTTACAACAAAAACCAGACAGCTTATGATTAATCACATAGGTGAAACCTAATGCATTTACCAATCCTTGTTTAATGGTGTGTTGCCTAGGCCCTGAAGACTTGACTGCTCAGGGAGCATGTGTTGAGTTTTAGGGTCCTGGTTCCAGCAAAAAAGATAACAGAATGTGTGCCAGTGCCGAAGGGGTCAGTGCGCCTCTTTTTCGTGTCTTCAGCGCATATAAATCTCAGAGTTAATGCCCGCTTTGATGACTGCAGAGCTCGGAAACACAAAGAGGCAATTACTGCTCTCCGAGGCGCTTATTTACAAGGCCCTTGCGCCGCCGGTGCGCCACTTTTTCCCATTTTAAAAGTGACGCACCGGCAGCGCAAGGGGCGTGTAAATAAGCCCGAGTTTTAAGATGTTGCGCAGCACGATTAAAAAATACAAACCATCTTCCGGTTCTGTACTCCTTGCACGTGCTCTGATCACAGTGAGATTCTGAAGAGGCCAAGAGTAATTGCAGGACACAGACTTTCATCTCTATGCAGATTAATTAGGGGTAACTGCAGCCCCGGGTCACTGCCATTGGCCATGAGAACTGATGATCAGTGCACATCAGTGACGTATGATCCCAGCCAGAGGCTTTCCGTATGTCTGTTCTTGCTGGCAAAATCAAACGGTTTTCTGTGCTCTGCACTTGATCAAACTGGTGTGCAAGAGAACTCACTGGTGGAAAGAGGAGGGGGGGGCGTACCAGTAAGTCACAACGTGACGTTATACTCAGTCTGATCGATGGTCTGAGCTATGAAGATTGACTAAGCATGCTTGTGTAGAATGCCATAAGGGTTCTTTGTCACATTCCAGCCTCATTAGCGCTAGCTTTAGTTTGTGCCAAAATAAACGAGATGCTGAAATATTCCACAACAGCAATTTCTCTTTTGCACAATTTCTCTTTTGCACTTTCTACTCACAATTCTTTACATTCATAACTGCATAATTTGTGTGCGCATTAATTATCATTCTTTACAGTATCCTCAGTTAAATAAACCTAGCATTTTAAAAATATTTTCTATGTAGCTCTTAATAAATGTTCAAATAAAAAAACAACCAAACTGAGGGCCAGATGTACAATGCTTTATTTTGCTCGCAAACGACCTGGTTCCCAGAATTTGGTCGTTTGTGACCAGAAAAAAGCATTTTTTGATGTACCAAACCCTACTTGCGATTCGTAACCTATTAACAAATCGCAACTAGGGATTGCGATTCGGTTTTAGGTTGGGGCGTGTTTAGGGCGTTCCTTCAGAATATCGAACCATAGCGGCATGTAAGAATGTTTTGCGACAGGGAATGCAGTCGCAAAACATTCGCAAAACATTCGCAGTTACCACCAACTTCAAGTTGGTGGTAACCCATTCGCAAACAGGAAGGGGTTCCCAAGGGACTCTTTCCCCTTTGTGAATGTGGGCGCCTACATTTTTTAATAGCAGGCAGTGGCCCAACGGACCACCGCCTACTCTTAAAAAATGTAAAGGTAGCTTTTCATTTTTATTTTTTAAATGCATTTTAAGGAAAAGGGGCTGCATTACAAAAAAAAATCTTGCTTTATTTAAAAAGCAATTGCAGACATGGTGGTCTGCTGACCCCAGCAGGCCACCATCCCTGTGATTGTAGCCATTCACAACGGGTCGCAATTTGTGACCTGCCTCATGTATATTGATGAGGCAGGTCCATCTGCAACCCACTGCGAATCGCTAACAGTGTCAAACACACTGTTGTACATCGCAGTTTGCAATTTACTTATAGCAAATCGCTAAAATTCACTATTAGGAAATCACAAACACACGACTTCGTTCATCAAGCCCTAAACCCATAGGCATTTGCACATAGCAGTAACATTGAATGAGTTGATCCAACTAGACTGTTCCAAAACCTGTTTTGAAACCATAGTCTTTCCTCGAAATTCTTGGGGGGAAAAAAAAGGTATACATTGCCAATAATGGTGTACTGATTTTTAACGCAGGGAAATAGACTGGTAAGAAACCATATTATATGTACTGAAAATAAAACACGGGGTAGAACAACAGATATTCACCCTCTTGTACATCGTGTGCAAACCGATTGAGAAAAACTATAGAAAAGCAAGACAGCTAACTGAAAGACAAATGTGCATCACAGAAAGTTACGATTAATTCAGAATACAACAATTCACACTTCCACAAATTAAAAAGGAAGTATTGATCTACACTTGCAAATGTAGGGAAATACCTACCAGAAACGTGTATAGAATAGTGTGACAAAAAGAGTATCAGGAACCCATTTTCACAAACGATAAAAACACACCAAATGAATGAGGTCCAAGAACAAGCATTATATGCACTCACTCTGGTCTCCACCCAAATCAATCACTGCCCAGAAATAGCCTAATTAACTTTTATTCCGGGTGGTGGGGGGTCTAGCATGTTTCATTTATGCAAAAGCTTAAATAAAAAGTGCAATGATCAAAAGTACAGGTAGCAGTTATGAAACAATGCACACCTATTATTAATACAGGCGAAAAAGGTGGACAGAGAGAAAAGAGAATATGTAAAATGATTTGATGTACACAAATCCTATTACTGTAATGTTGTAACCTTCGTGCCCAGACACTGCAGGATCACAGTTTATTTGAAACCCCTTTTCCTTCCCGGCAGCCCCATCCATCAACATGGAGGAACTCTCACGGCCATAAGCTGTCCAATGCCATTCCAAGTCCACCTTTGATTATCCAGATTGATTAATGAAATGCGTTTAATTAAAAATCGAAATCCTGGAAACTATCAGTCCACGCTAAATTCAGGCCAAGACACAGCCAACGAGCCTTGACATCTGTACTCAATAAAAGTTCAAAATGAACAAGTGTCCTCATCCCTTACATGCCATGACAGGTTCACTGTATCGAAGGCCATCTGTGAGATGACAGAGGAACTGCAAGTACCTGTCACTAGTGGTGGGTTGTACAGTTTACTGACAAAGAAGAGCCAAAGTTTAGACTGATTATTCTGCTGCATCGGGTGTGTACACGCGTGAAAACGCATTACGGAGACACCTCTATCACAAGCAGAACGAAAGAGCAGATCATGGATTGAAAAGAAAGAAAGAAATAAAGAAAGAAGGAAAGAAAGAAAGAAAGAGCCGATCATGGATTACAAAGAAAGAAAGAAGGAAAGAAAGAGCAGATCATGGATTACAAAGAAAGAAAGAAAGAAAGAAGGAAAGGAGGAGCAGATCATGGATTGAAAAGAAAGAAAGAAAGAGCAGATCATGGATTGAGAAGAAAGAAAGAAGGAAAGAAAGAGTCAAACATGGATTGCAAAGAAAGAAAGAAGGAGAGGAAAAGCCGAACATGGATTGAAAAGAAAGAAAGAAGGAAAGAAAGAGCAGAACATGGATTGCAAAGAAAGAAAGAAGGAAATGAAGAGCAGATCATGGATTGAAAAGAAAGAAGGAAAGAAAGAGCAGAACATGGATTGAAACGAAAGAAAGAAGGAAAGAAAGAGCAGAACATGGATTGCAAAGAAAGAAAGAAGGAAATGAAGAGCAGATCATGGATTGAAAAGAAAGAAGGAAAGAAAGAGCAGAACATGGATTGAAACGAAAGAAAGAAGGAAAGAAAGAGCAGATCATGGATTGCTTGACCCACATAGGCTTCATTGCCACCTGGAAGCATTTAATGAGATAAGGGTACAGCTCTTGCATCCTACATCTTAGCGAAAAGCATCCCATAGACCCAAAACCATATACAAACGATGGATCCTCTCAGGTGCGTTCCTCTCTTTTCAATCACAAAAACTTCACATCCTAGAAAAAACTGATCTTTTTACATTACATTTTGATTCAACCGCTCTAATGTACCTGGTGAACACACAGTACTCAGTTACACCGGATGCCATTTTATTTGGGGCGGGACCACCTTCTGACAGGCACATAGTATTCAATCCGGCAGCAGCCCACAGTTACACATTGCAAACCACAAGATCACACATATGCAATAACTGTGCACTGCGTCATCATGCCTTACTCCAGCCTCTCCAGGAGCACTGTGAAGTGTCACAACAGAATTCATCAATACAGAAGAGGCGTCCCACTAAGAACTAACTAGCTACTTCAAAACAAATTTCTCTTCCACATGTTTTTATAAAATCTAGTTACACTGATCGCAGGAGCATAGCAAGGCTGCCCTGGGCCCTAATGCAAGCAAGGAATTGCACCCCATCCCAATGGGTTGGGTATCAACTAGAACAGTGGTGCAAGCGCACATGCAAACCCAATGGCACTAGTGCTACTGCACCAATTGTAGCTATGCTCCTGCTCACAGGGCCTCTTCACTTCAGTGCATCACCCCTTTAATATTTTCAGCCCTTCCCTCTCTTCCTTTTTTCCTCAGTATCTGAAAACCTTTCACTCTTTTCCATTTGCCTTGTACCTCTGCACTTTGCATCCCCCTCTCCATTTTCCACAGATGGATACTTACTGCAAGATCCCCACCCTCCCTTTTCTCCTGCATCTCTACTGTCCCTTTCACTCTGTCCCTCTGTCTTTTCGATTTTTTCTTCTCTTACCAATTCTTCCTGTATCTACACATCCTTCCTTGAGTATCTTCAATATACCCACTTCTTAATTCCTTTGTATCTCCTCCTTTCACTCTCCCCATTCCCACCTGTATCACTCCACATCCCGCTCTGCCTCTCTCTCCATTCTCCACTAGTGTTTCCATTCTGCACTGCATCTAGCCCTTAATCTGTTTAATTTTGCCTGCATCACCCTTGTCTCTTTTATCGCCTTTCCTTCTCTCTATTCTCTTCTTTCCTCCATCCCCCCTGTATCTGTACAGTTACCCCTTGGGTGTTTCTCCCCTTTTTACAATTCTCCCTGTCTCTCTACATCCTTTCTCATATATGTCATAGTGCTTAATTTGTAAAAGCAAGTGTGCCTGTGCCCGAAGCTCTGCACAGAATCCGGCGGTCTTAAACATTGGCATGCCGAATACCAAGGCCGGTAATCTTGAATCCAGTACCACACACTTTGCCTGTTTTTTTTTAGCATTAGCAGGTTCCTGCTTTCTGTTTGTGACGGTTTTGTCATCTTTTTCTTCCTGTGTCTTGCAGATCTGTGTGCTTTTCCCTCTCTTGCACTCTGTAAACATCTCATACAGAAAAAATCAATGTGAGTCTCCTAAAATAAGGGCTGTTGCCCCCATCCAGCACCACCAGCTCAAATTAAGCACTGTATATCCTCACTCTGCTCTCTTCTCTCTTCCTCTGTATATTGCTACTCCATTCCTTTAACCCTCACTTCCCTCTTCCTTGTATCTCTTTGCTCTTCATCCCCATTCTCTACTCTTTTTGTTCTGTTGTTTCTCTTCCATCTGTTCCCTCCTCCTTTTCTCTTCTATCTCTCGCCCCCACCTCCACTTTCTCTCCCGTCTCCATCTACCCACTGTACCTTTCCATTCTCTCTTGTATCTCTAAACCCTCCTCTTTTGCCTCTAAACCCTCCTCTTTTCTTTACTTTCTATATCTCTACATACTTTACTTTACACTCCTCTGACCCCTGGCCTCAGAGGTGGCAAAAGCAGTTTCCCAAGATCAGAAGCTAAACCATGGTAGATTATAACTGTTTACTTTCTGCAGATCCCACTGGGAGATGACATTTTAAGTTTATAGTAAATAAGAAGTGGAATGCACACGCTACAATATAAAATAACATCAAACAAAATTAAGAAATACACATTATTGTGGATATGTGACAAAATGTGTTTCTGACCAGAAACGTCACCTCTGTCGTAGGGCCAAATGTGCGCACTTTGGATTCACTAAAAGTGGTCCCAAATTTGCACATCTACTTTTAGCGAATCCAACAGTATTATGCGCACTGACCTCTGTACTCATAGGTCAGCTCACAAAATACCAAATCGCACTGGGCCGCAATTTGACCTACCTCGTCAATGTTTATGAGGTAGGTCACAAATAGCAACCCAGTACGATTCGCTGCCATTATAGGGATGGTGATTGATGGGGTCAGCAAGCACCATGTCTGTGATTGCTTTTAAATAAACCAATTTTTTTTTTGAAAATGCATACTGCTTCTTTAACCCCTTCGCCGCGGGGCAAATTCCGTCGCGGTGCGAGAGGGGGCAGGGTTGGGCGTGGCGCTCGGGTACTCAGGACGGCTCCCGGCCGTCATAAATCACGGTGGGCGTGTGCTCATGACGGCCGGGAGCCGTCCGAACTCCGCCCACTGATTAATTCTCCCGCACAGGCGGGGAATTAATACCGCGTGGGCGGAGCGGCAACGTTCGGACGGCTCCCGGCCGTCATGAGCACACGCCTACTGTGACTCATGACGGCCGGGAGCCGTCATGAGCACTCAAGGAGTTAAAGGAAAAAGTGATGTGTTTACAAAAAAAGAGAACATTTTGGACAAGGGGATTGCGCCACTGGAACATCACTTTTTTCAATGTTACGATGGTGCAATGCCCTGCACCATATTTACAAAGTAGCGTTAAGCCACTTTGCAGGGCTTAACGTTAACGCCACTTTGTAAATATTGTACCCTTTCACACAGTTTTCTGCGTGAAAGGCGCGTGCAATGGGTGTTGCTGTGGGTGTTCCACTGCAACACCTATTGCTTTTTGACGCTGCCCCGTATTTACAAGGATCTGTAAATCTGAGGCAGCTGCAAAAACCAGCGCCATTCAAAAGCAGGCGTTAGATTGGCGCAACGAGCAGAAATACTTTTATTTCTCCTCGTTTTTGCTTTTTCTATGTGTGCTGCATTCTGCAGCACACATAGAAAAAGCAAAACACAATGAATTATTATTTTTGTGCAGGAAGGTGTCCCTTTATACAAAAAAGCAATCCTTAAATAATGGTGATTTGCTGCTTCTATGTGTGCTGCAGGATGCCTCCAGGCATAAGTGATATCAATCATTATGATGTCATCAGGATCAAGGTCTTGCAACATCAATTCTTGTGATCCAGGGTCAAAGGTCATATTATGTCATTTCCTGTGATGTTATTGGGGTCAAAATAGAGTATGAGGTCACATTGGCTACTCCAGGTGTTTTTGGTGAATTGGCGTAAATGGGTGTAGCTGAGCGAAGGAGACAACAATTGCAACATAATTAATGGGGGGTGATGTAGGAACTCAATCTGCTTGACAAAGGAGGCAACTGGGTGAAATACACACCACCAGGACTGCATTCATGAGTGTAGAACATGTATTGAACCTATCACCTTAACACTGGCTAGCAATTTCGTGTCACTAGGAATACTTGTGTGTCATTACTGCCTGCCTCGATGCAAGCGATGCAGAGCTTGTTACTTAGCCAGCATTCTCCCTAGACTCAGAATCCAGGGGTATAACAGAGGGACCCGTGTCCCCGCAGTGTGTTGCTGGAGGTGGGCAGGCTCCTGGCCCTCAGGGGCCCACTCAGCCACCTGCCATCTTCGCCCTGAAAGTCTTTCTGGGTTTGAGGGAACTGGGGGGGGCTCTAGGTTTCATTGCACCCCTGGATGAATTAAGGACCACTCAATGGGTTGTACAGATTCTGCAGCTAGGAGGTTAACAAAGGGACAGGAGCGATCAGCGAACAAGGCCCGCGAAAGAAAAAAAAAAGTCAAAACTCATTTAACGATTGTCTGGATGCGAATTGTGATTTAGTTACTTCTATAGACAGACACCAGGAGTGCTTTAATCTAAACAAAGCATTTCAGAGAAAACGCTTAAACTACAATTAGTTTCATAACACACTGCTCAAAATAAAAGAATCATACAGTTTCCATGTGCGAATGTGTCCTATGAAGAGATTTGTCTGCAAATTCTAGACATCAGGGCCCGGATACCATAAAACGAGGCTTGGAAGTGCTGAGTAAATACACAGGTTATCACTGCTTTGGCTCTAGTAAAGTTGTAAAGCTGCAGCAGCAGAATTTTTCCACCTTTGGCAGGGGTAAATGTTTTCACTGGAGCTCTGTTAATCTCCTGACGTCCCCCTGTGAAAGTTGAAGCCTTGACTTCCTTCTGGGCTTCCCCTGCCCCTTTTTAAAAGTCACAGCGTGCTTCCTTTGTCAGCTGCTGCTCGTTAGAGAGCAGTAGTTCATGCTCAGCCTGTACTCTGATTAAAGTTATAGCTGAATAAAAAACTCACTTTCCACAGACCTTTTGCACCAAGGGAACAAAGTGAATTGTACTGTAGGAAGGAAAGAAATCTCCAGGTTAACATTTATACAAACCAAACACCACATTTGTTTTTGCAATTCACTCTCCATCACACTCTTAAAAAACAAAGTTAAAGCCACTCCAGCTTGCCTTTGTCTATTCCATGCTCTTAGCGTGATTTACACTAAACATGAAGTTACTGCGACATGAGCCAGCAATAATGCTTTGTATCAGGAAGACCGAGCCAAACAATTCTACCTAGGCGGCTCTCCTTTCTTGAAATGATGGTGTGAGAAATTTAGGAGGGCCCAAGGTGAAGGGGAAGTCAGTGGGCCCCAGTTGTGACCAACCAGGGTCTGTCACTTCTGGTGTCCTGGAATCCTTGTACTGTGGACCCTCAAATTGGGAACCAAGCACCGCTTTTAGTATTTGACCCTCAGGGTAATGATTTAGAGCAATCCCAGGCTTACTGAGGGAGGTGCTGTGGGCTAGAAGCTAAGAACAGAGTAAGGGAACAAATAACCCAATATATGTTCCGCTTGTGCCTTTTCTTTAAAGAGTAAAAGTACTTTGATGCATGTGAAACTAAATATTTTATCCAAAATGGCAAATATATACAAAACACAGATGTAAACACCAATGGCAACACAGTCTAGAGGGCCTCGTACACTACTTGTAGTGTGCATTTAGGAAAAGTTACAGGAGCATGTGAGGCCCAATAGAGTTAGAATTTAGGGGCCTATTCACAAAGTGCACTTTGTATTAGGTAAAGTAGCACTACAGTACTACTACTACCCATGTGCTACAAAATGCAACTCACAAACCTATGTGCAGAAACCCCCCACCTCCCCTATCTTTTCTGTGCTGAGATCTATGCTACGGTGACAGAGATCTACGCATAAGTAGGTACACGTTTCAGTAGTAAATGAGGGTGGGACAAGGGGGAGTGCTCCTTAATGAGAGTGCGATAGGGAAATTTTAGTAGGGGTTTAAGGAGAGACATACTAACACACACACACAACCACAAAAGAGTAAGACCACTGCTGTTCACAAACAACACTTCCAAAGTTACTACAGCACTACAGCTGTCAAAACCGATGTAAGTGTACTCCAGCCTCAAGCTGCAGTGAATCAAGCATCACAGATGGCCACTATGTGATGTCACAAGCGGTGCATGGCATGGGATCGAGTTATAGTTACTTCAGTTAACTATATGAACACAAAAAGAAACAGGGTATGGGGCAATATTCACTGCACCTATCAGCTATCGGGTAATAGTCAGTCTTTTTCTCAGGGTGCCAGGGACCTGAGGCTCAATACCCCTAAGCCTCCTTGGGACAATCCCACAATTTAAACAAGAACACAATGATCCAGCACTCCACTGAATATTAAAACTGGTCTATTTCAACAAAATTTCAGATCCATTCAGCAGGTCTTGTACAAATTTTCTTTATTCATAATCTTCTTAAAATCACACGACCGTAGCCAACGCGTTTCATCCCTAAGGACTTCTTCAGGGCTACAAATAAGTACACATAATGTATATTATATTTACAGTAATATTATTTACAATAATATTTACAAACACATATACAGTTAAAAAACAAGATAATAAAGAACATTTTCTATTTACAATTATTTATATCCTATTATGCTTGTTTAGATCTATATCCTAAGTACCAACAGTTTATAAGTTCTAGTGCTTAAAAAGAAAATTCAAAACTATTTAGTCAATATACACTATTAATCCATGACCTGCTGAAAAACACATTTACAATTCATATGTAATTTGGTAACCATCATGAGGATCTCTCTAAAAATTGCATATTCTTAAAAACATGTTCCATCCTGGTTTAAGTTTTGGAGGCCTGCAGTAGTAATCATAGAATGCCTTCTAATTCCATTAATACTATACAATGCAGTTAAGATTTTACTTTGAAAGTTAACAGGAAAAAGACATGTCCTTTTCAATGAACATATGCTACCCTAAAACTACTGATTTACTGCTTACCAAAAGTATCAAGGAATCTGTCTTAATATTCAAAGACCAGTTTTAATATTCAGTGGAGTGCTGGATCATTGTGTTCTTGTTTAAATTGTGGGATTGTCCCAAGGAGGCTTAGGGGTATTGAGCCTCAGGTCCCTGGCACCCTGAGGAAAAGACTGACTATTACCCGATAGCTGATAGGTGCAGTGACTATTGCCCCATACCCTGTTTCTTTTTGTGTTCATATATTTAAATTGGGCACACTTGCACTATCGAGGGTTTAATCTACTTAAAATGGAGTTCGAAGATAACCAAGAGGAAATGTTGGGGGAGCTGTTTAAGAATAAGAAAGGCTCACCAACAGAGAATTTGAAAAAAGTAATCAGAAAAGTGAGGGTCTAAAAGATAAATTCTTCCATCTGGAGAGACTGAAGAAACAAGAACTTGGAAAGTGGTGGGACGGGGCCACATTGAAAAAATATTTAGAAAATAGAAAGATACCCCGAGGCCTGAGAATATTGATCTTCCCGAACTATGAAGATTTAGAAAGTGATTTATTGGAAGAATGGGAGGAGGGTCTTTATGATTCCTCCTTTCGAATGATGAGAATTTTGATTACTAATGCAGAAAGAAAGGTAAAAAAGATTAGAGAAGATATCACAAAATTGGAGAAAGAAATTTCAGAAATGAATCTTAAGGTAGCTACCCAAAAGAATTATGAGATTCTGAAAAAAGAACTGATGACTTATCAAATCTATCTTAAAGACAACAAACAAAAAAAGATCATAAGGGATGAAACTGATTATGAGCGAGGTAGGGTCTTCACCTTCTCTAAGAAGTATGACGATATAACCCCTAGACTTATAAATGAAACAAATATCACAGAAAAACCAGTAAGTGTTTCCTCCAGTAACACCTCTTTATCATCTTTGGGAAGTGACCCTGGAGAGGGACCCAGTACTAGCGAAGCTGCCCCATCTACTTCCCTTTTTTTACAAGAAGTCCAGCGTTACAGGCTGGGAAACAAAAGGAGAAACCCAAACATAGAACAAGACGGGGAGGGAAGAAACGTAAAAACAGGGGTTCAAACACGTCAACAAAGCAAAATGACCCAGATAAGGAAATAGGTTGCATTGAGGTGAATACAAACCAACAAGGGGATGATGAATGTTTAAGTTCTAAAGAATTAAGTGTTATCAATCTTTCGTCCAAATCAATGAATGATAGTGAGATGGTTGTCTTACAGAAAGGTTTGAACTTTTGTATAACTAAAAACTGTAACTTTGTTGATGTACATACTGATGTTTACAAATTCATGAGAAAGCTACGATTAAAAAAATATTTTTCTGAATATACGTCTATTCCTACTACTGTTTTGAGAAGTGAAGAGAATGTTTCTAGTTTAACAATTGCTGAATTAGATGGCCTTCATCTGTTAGCAACTTTGGATGAAGATGATCTTGATATAGATATTGTTCAGATGGCTAGCTTGTTGGATATATGTGAGGACACTACTGTAGACAGTGGCCTACGAAATAAATCTAGGTTTGTACCACCAGGATTTCATGATGTACATCTTGATGAATTCTTAGAAAAAGTTACACAAGAATTGTTTCAACTAGAGGACAAACATGGAAAAAACTCCTACTGCAAACATCAGTATAATCTTTCTAAAGAGGATATGGCCCTCCTAAAATCTCTACAAGAGGATCCTGAATTAGTAATACGCGAAGCAGACAAGGGGGGGCAATATAGTTCTCATGGATCTTAAGGATTATTTGGGTGAGATTGATAGGCAATTAATAGATAACAACTGCTATGAGCAATTAAAAGAACAACCCATCCCCAATATTGAAAAAACTATTAATGCCCGATTGAGGACTGGCATGAGTCAGGTCTTATTTCAGATCACGAATATCGCTATCTGCAGGCTCATGACAGTAGGCACCCCTGCATACACATACTCCCCAAAATACATCAAGGGGGAGTCTTTCCTCCGGGGAGGCCCATCATCTCCGGCAATGGGAGTCCCACTGAACATCTATCAGAGTATGTTGATGGCTTTTTACAGTCTCTAGTTAGAAATCTGCCTGCATATCTCAAAGACAGCAGGGATGTGCTCTGTAAACTCGAGGACTTCAAATGGGACAGCAACGACCTCATGTTCGTTACAATGGATGTTGAAAGTTTATATACGTGCATCCATACAGAACGAGGTCTGGAAGCCTTGAAGCATTTCCTATATAAGAGAAATGCAAAACATTTGGAACACACCATGATGCTCCTGGAAATGGCACGTATGATCCTCACAATGAATGTTTTCCTGCATAATGGGAATTGGTTCCTACAGAAACAGGGGACGGCCATGGGATCCAGGTTTGCTCCGTCTTATGCAAACCTATTCATGGGTTTGTATGAGACGGAGCATGCCTGGGGATATGGCTCTAAGAGCTGGAGTAACAACATTATTTTCTATGCAAGATACATAGATGATGTCATACTTATCTGGAATGGAGGGGAGGAAAAACTGTTGGCCTATCAGTGTTATCTTAACACGAACAGGTTTAATGTTAAGCTAACTATGAAATACTCAAGAGAAAGCATTGATTTTTTGGACCTCAAACTGTTTGTCACTGATAATAAGATTCAAAGTGACATTTTTAAGAAACACACCTCGTGCAACAGCGTGCTTCATGCTGAAAGCACACATCCGAGCACAACCATAAATGCGATACCATATGGCGAGATGGTGCGCGCCAGACGAAACTGCAGCCAGGACCATTCTTTCCATGAAAATCTAGAGACCATAAAAAAGAACTTCCATAGCAGAGGCTACTCAAACAAATGTCTTCAACAGGCAGAGACGAGAATTAGGAAAGTGAACAGGCAGAGTACGCTTAGTCACATACCTAAAAATGTAAAGAAAATGCAAAATGAGAATGTGGTTTTTATAACCCAGTTTAATGCCTATGGTCATCATATTTACAACATATTACGAAGAAATTGGCATTTATTGACATCACCAAAGTTATCTGTAGGCACGTTTTCGACAAACCTAGGATGGTATATAAGAGGGGTAAAACACTGAAAAATATGCTCTGTCCTAGCTATGTGAAAGAGCAGAAAAAGGATGTAATTTCGTGGCTACCAAACAAACCAGCTGGGTTTTTTGTATGTGGCTCATGTAACGTTTGCCAATTTTGACTGCATAAAAAATTGGAGTTCAAATACAACACAGGAAGAGAATTTAAAGTTAACACCTTCATAAATTGTAATACAACGTTCACTGTGTATATTATCGGGTGCGCTTGCAACAAAATTTATGTAGGTAGTAGTATTCGTAACCTTAAAATTCGGATACAAGAACATGTAAGGGCAATAAAAAATAAGGATGAAAGATATCCAGTTTCCATCCATATACAAGAAAGGCATCCGGATGAGTCAAAAATTTGGTTTCACGCAATTGAACATGTGAAGGCACCAGAAAGGGGTGGCGACAGAGTTAAAGCATTAAGACAGGCAGAAGCTAGCTGGATTTGTCGCCTTAGAACAATCTCCATGGGCCTGAACATCAATAGTGAAATGTATCACTTTTTGTGAAATGTGCACTGATATAACCATATTTTTAGTTGTCATTGAACATGTTCTGATATTGTGTTGCCCTTAATGAACATGTAGCAGGTAAAATATCATGGGAACTAGTTTTTGAAACATGCAAATCTCTGGATATCACATGACTGTATCTAACCCTCATATGCTTATTGCTATATGTATAGGTGTGAAGAAGATCTGAATCTGGTACAACATATTTTTATATTTTTATAAATATCTGTTATTTGTTTTTCTTGAGAAGGTAGGATTCTCTTACAAATACTAATGTGGTCTGTAATTAGCCGTTTATCAGGCATAACCACAACATGTTGTTTGTAACCCTCCATTAATATACCACTGAGGCCTATTTAAACAAAGGGTTAAATCTGGTCTGTAATTACTCCAAGAAATGTCGATATAGAATGCCTAAACTACAAGGGGAAGGTGTTAGTCACTTACTGTTTGTGGATGTATCAAACAGTGTTATTCTCCGATGTTATGAAACTTTAAAATATAATGCTGTTCAACCTTCAGCTGCTTAATAGAGGACACTCCAATATGGCGATCATAACCTCCTGTGTATCGTTTTAAATATAAACCTTCGTTTCACAAAAAATGGAATGATGATTACGAAAGATGTCGGTTATGGTCACAGTCCACTGGGGACAGAATTAAATCTCTACACTTGCTCTTGTTGCGATTACTGTAAATAAAACTCATTATTAAACAGAGTGAGAACTACACATGGTATCGTAATGTCAATTCCTTAAACCCTTTAAGATGGCCGCTGTTTAATTAAGCCTTTGAGTATTAGAATGGCCAACTCTTAGGAAATATGGCTATGTTACTTCCGGGAACTTCAAGATGGCGACAATAGTTTTGTGACACATAGTTGCGCTGTAATAAATTCAAAATTGTTCCTTTTGGTGGCACTACCACTGCTTTCATGTTAACAACGATCCGCTGAAATAATTTTGAGTTGGATCGCGCTTTTAGATTTTGAATAGCTAATTTTCTTGCTTTATAAAGTAGCTGACATAGATTTCTTGTCCTCTCTAAGATGGCGGCCGCGGTTACGATATGTAAACCATGTCCCGTTTGACAATTGACTTCAGGTGTTCTCTTACGCAGGCTATTTAAATGCCGGCTCATGATTGAGCATTTACACCACGGAAGGACCACGCGATGGGGGCAGACTGACGCCGTTTTCTAGTAAGTCTCTGGGCAACTTAGTAGGCACCTGGTTAGAAGCTACGCTAGTTTTAAAATCTATACAGGAGCAAGCATGATTTGCATGGCACTTTGTTGACGGGATTCACGAAGTACATAGATATGAGCCCAGCTTAGTTACCTTGGCTCATTGAAATGTTATAGTGCATGGGAGGTGGGAGATGACATTTATCCCTTTCAGTATTATTCCACCAATGTTTTAAATTAAGGTGCCACCATATACTATAACGTATAGGACGAACTTTAAATCATGCCAATGGCAATTTTTTTGATCTTGTTTGCTATTTTATGGCGTTTGCCTGACAAACTAGGTATAAAATCCTCTAGAGCCATGATTTCTCTGTTTACTAACAGGGATTTGACAATGGGGCAAGTTATATTATGGTCCCATCTTATACTACAGCTAACAGCATAATGCCAGATTCCCCTTTTTAAACGACTAGGGTATGACGTTTTCAGTAAAGATAATAAGTTGTTCAATGACATATTAATTCATAGATGGAGAGGCTTAC